>OX352261.1:7630000-8830000 GCA_947086405.1 Esperia sulphurella
ACGTCCATTACGGAGCAACGCGCTATTATTATGCATTATGCCCTGTCTAGCTCCGGTTTCCTTTTATATTTTGTTTAACCTTAAACATCAATAATTGTATGAGAAAATCAATATTCGACTGCCTCACATAATTGCCAATGTAATCATGAAATAAAGACATTCTGTCTATCACTCTTTATAATAATAGCTTAGTTAATGACCTACGGTGCCGAAATTTGGACACTGACGGTGAGACTAGTGCGAAAACTCAAAGTCGCTCTGGTCTCCTCTAAGGAACAGTATCCGAAATGAGGGTTCCGCCAGAGAACTAAAATCTTCGACATAGCTCAAAAAGTTGGAAAATTGAAGGAGCGGTGGACTGGTCACATCTGTCGAGAACCAATTACCATTGGGGTAAACTAGTTTTCGAGTGGAGACCGCGACTCGGCAAGCATAGTGTGGGACCCCCCCCTGGTTAAATGGAGCGACGATCTGCGTAAGGCGGTTGGCAGAGACTGGATGAGAAGAACCGAGGATCGGGTTCAGTGGCGCGCCTTGGGAAAGGCCTATGTCTAGCAGTGGGCTCTAGCAGGCTGATGATGATGTAACTTTTCATTGCATGTGGTAAATATTTATATTTTGTATCTTAGACTGAAACCGATTAGGCGCTTTCCTTATATTTTCCGGAAGATTGTTCCATTGGCGTGCCGCTTGAACGGTGAAACAATCTGATAAAGAATTTATACTTCTTCAGTTGTATCCCTTTCAGATCACGTGCTCTACATGAATGAGCTCCCGTGTAGGTAGTGGTCACTTGGTCAGTCACTTTTTGCCATGCATAATAATTTTTTGTTGTGTTTATAACTATAATATGAGATTTACACGTTCTATTTAGATCACCTCATACAATACAATTTTTTGTTACAGATAACCAGCTTGGACAACCTTCGAGCAAACAAAAGTACGGAATGAATGACACTCGCCCACAGTGTAACACAATAATATTCCACTCACATTTATTTACCTAACAAACCTATATGTAGCCGTACACATAAAACTATACTTCATTGAAAACTATGTGGAAACACTGCAAACTAACTCTAACTCGCAGTTAAGTGAAGTTCACGATTGTGTAACTCGAGCACTAGGTAGATAGCACTGAACAATACTAAAACTTTTTTTTCTAAAGCGTTTCATTTAAATTCTTGACTTACGAATTTGTTAAGTATTTGTCCCAATAAGATAAAAAAGGATAGAATTATTTTTAGCAATATTTTCTTTAGGAAAATTAAAAAAGTATGCAGTGTACAGATAAACAATTTCAGATGTCACTTTAGAACATTATTACAATATCGGCAAACGTGATCGAGCACTTGGGTATAGGGGAAATACGTATGGAAAAAAGCCTATCTTTGTCAAATCGTCCATGACGTCAGTGACGTGTCATTTGTTTTGTTTTAAATATGAAATTGGTAAAATGGATATCGATAAAAAAAACATGCATTCAGCCAATGATCCTTGCATTCAGCGTCCAGGTGACATGGACAAAGGGTTTTAGCGTATAATGTTCCGTCCGAAAATTGTAATGAGCGTCAATTTATGTGACAAATGACATTTATATTCGTTTTTATAGCGTAAGTTATTATTAACATCTCTCTTACGACAACTCTATATACATAATCTATAGTAAATAAATGATTAACTGTTATAAACTTTTTCAATTAATCTTCATGGTCCGTATTAACGTCATTAAGCTTCTGCGAATAAAATAACTATGAAATGTGGTGTGACAAGGTTCTTATGTGGCACACACAATATGCGAGATCCGTAATTTTTTTTTATCAGTTTTTCAAAAATCTCAGAAAAGAAAAAAAACTGGTTGTCCACAACTTTTCCACCACCATTGGCCAATTTTACATGTATGTTAAAAAAATTCATCTCAATCAGTCCAGTATTATTCGAGATCCGTCGGATAGACAGACAGAAACTTCGCGAAACAGATGTTATGACGGATCCCTAAAAGAGAGCCTTCGTTTAGAGTTACAATTCAGTAGTGCAAGACTTGCACTAAATCCTATAAATCCGATCGGCACCTGTAGAAAAAAAGCACATTGTTTATTATAAGGGCTTACTAAAGGACCTCCTGGCTTTATATTTTCTGTTTTCTTAGTCGTTGCTGTAAGCGCGTTAATAGTCCAGTAGTGGAAAAAAAATGAATTTTGATATGATTAATGTTCTCCAATTTTTCAAATCCTATCAGTCACATATTTTTAGACTATTCTTTAAAAAGTTAGAATGTTTAAATAGCTGCTTTAGGTATAGTTTAGGTATTTATATATTTAGCAAAAATACCGGTGATTATAGAAATAAAGTAGAAAAAAAAGACGGCATCTAGTATGAAATATTATAATCTTGATACTATTAAGTTTTGAAAAACCTGATGTACTTGGTACATACCTAAACAGACAAATGCTTATAATTTTGACAATATAAAATTTAAAAAACTCTAATAATGGTAAAATACTCTGTTAGCTTTTACTGAATTTGTCCATAAAAGTTTAGAAATCTAGGATGAATGCTTTTATTTATTTAACTTCTTTTTTCACATTGGGACCAATATTAAATTAGAGTCTGTAAAGTTGATAGTAATTTGCCAAAATCATGTAATTAACAACTATCCAAAAGATTAGAAGTATAACTCCACAGCAGTACAATATACCTAACATTTCTATGCGACAAAAAACTTCAATAACTAAACTAAGCTGAGTTCTCAGTTTTCTAATATTTTATTGGTAATTTTATATAAAGCCTTAAAGCTTATTTTATAGAAACTCGAATTCAATATCACCGAAATCAGAAGATATTTTTTTAAGTTCCACTTTCGCAAGTGTCAAAAATTTCTAAAAAAATATACAATATAAGGCTATCAACGTGTACTGACAGTTACAATCAAAATATTAAACTTAAATTTTATATTTATGTATTTATTAAGAGAGATTGAAAATACCTAAATCATGGCTAACGAAAGTGCAGAAAAGTTAAAAAGATAACGAAGTGTTTAGAACCATGTCCCTGACGAAATATTCTCATATAACCAATTCTAATATTATCATAACTTATCTGGTTAAAATCAAGTCCCACTACTGGGCTATAACGCCACTGTCGTTCCGGGTAGGCAGACGTACGTCTGTAACTAAAAATTGTTGTCAAAGTATGACTATTTTAAACAACTACAATAGAACCGATACTTTAGCTATATTTTTGCATTTGAGATTTAGTGAAATAGCTAGAAGTGTTGGTTAGAAATTATTTTAATAGATATTTCAAGGAAAATAATGTATTTTGTTTATATTAATTATGTTTTTTTTTGTGTAAAGTAAATATCTTTCCATTTAGTAACAAAAAAAAGATAATGTTACTAAATAATAATGTTGCGGATAAATACTAGCTAGCTTCTACTGCTAGTTTTTCTAAACTTTCAAGACCGTTATAACGCCATCTGTTTAAGACAGACTGCACAAAGTAGGTTTCAAGTCATGGAATAGCTTACACCGTGACTAGGAAATCAGAAAAAGTGTAGCATTAAACACCACTACAATTCATCACTTCGACACACACACATACTACAGTTAAATGTCGTAGATACACTAATTCCAGGAACACACAAATAGCACTCGAGCTCCCTCAGTGGCATGTCCGCCTGGTATTTGATGTAACGAAGAGGTGTACTTCGGCTCAGTACCCACTCGTCGGCGTTACGTTATACGCAGACTAAACTGCACACACACACGTCTAATTTAGAGTATTCCCATCTGACGAACATATTTAGTGGTCACACTGGTATGGCAGATGGTATTTATTTCCATGCCCTGCCAAAGTTGCTAGTCGATATAGTCTCATCTATCGCTATAATATAATTACTGAACTAGCTAGCATTTTATTGCAATTCAACAACATAACACTCGAGTGGTAATAAATCACAGATAAGTCTTAAATTAAATTGTTCAATATATATATACAGTAGCTTCATTTGATCAAACTTTCAATAGTACCAAAATAGAGCGCTTGTTAACACTCAAAAATCATCGCTAACTTGTAACGCAGTTTGATTTTAAAAATTTGTCCCGCTGTCACTTGTGGGACAGACGTTGTGGGGCAGATAGGAATACTCCCCGTTAATTTATAGCACTACAATGGGCACTTCACAAATTCGCAGGATAATCAGCCGCATACCGGAGGTAATAAGCCGTAACCGGCGTAAATCGGAACTGATTGATTGCAAGCGTTGAAGAGGGACGGATGAATTTAACTACCAAAGGTAAGTTGATACAGTTAGGTGGTTTCACTACTTTGCGAATTGCTTATTAAACTAATTAATTATACACTTTCATTTTGTGTCATCTAGAATCTACATCAGTAAACTTCAGATGGCCAATTGGTGCAATACCGAGCAAAGCCTAGTACAGTGGCATCTTATATGACGTTATAGGTCATAGATCAACTTTTTTGGGATCTCTCTTTAACAAGCAAAACATTTCAACCATTATACTAAATTGTATGTACTCTACATACAATTTAGTATATAGTAAATACTGAAAACAGAACAGTTTACGTAACGCCTTGTGTTTCACCTACTTTTGATGCCAGCTGTATTTTCATAAATCAGCATGAGTCATGCTGTGAAGTATCCTTAACAAATAGTGGCCGAGGACAGCTTTCCTGATCAGTCTCCTCCATGTTGCCTAGTTTTTGTATCAATATCCAGCCCGGAGCCACCTGTGCGCTTGAGTTAACTACGACGTCGTGTCGTTCAGCTCAGTTAACCATGCTTCTGAAGCCTTATCTGGTAATATCGTCTACCCATTTTAGGCGAATACCCAAAAGCACTTCCTACTAGAAACTGCCACAGCTGTACTTACTGTACGCACAGCTTTGCCGTTGCACTGCTACTGTGACGTAAAAAATGAGGTCAAACAATCATTTATTATTTACTATTGATGATAGTTCCATTAAATTAAATTCTAACCACTAGTTCTGTGATCAATTGGAACCCATTATATAATTGATACATCGAAAGCTCAAAGCAGTAACCTATTCTATTGTAGCTTGATATTAAATAATGTACCTGGACTGTCCAGACGAACGTATCTGCCGTCAAATTAAGTGTAAAGCGTACTTCAATAACTAATGACTGAATACGGACGCCTACGGGCGATTTCATAACAGCCGATCCGACGCCGTCACGACGTCGAAACGACGGCGACACGACACGGATCGATGCTGATAGTCGAATTATAACCCAGTACGAATTACGATTACCGGGGAATTTGCCAGTTAGAGATTTCGCGAAATCCTATGAACAAATTTAGTTGAAATAATTATTATAACTATAGAATGAATTAATAAAAGATATGCTTCTATGGAAGATATTGCATATTTTTAAAAGCTCCAGAAGTAATGAAAATGCAAATGTCCCAGCAGTAATTGATGTAATAATAGCTTAACTGTTAAGTGTAAACGTAATGTCCGTAAATTTCTACTCAAATAAATTCAAGTTAATTTAAACTTATTATTTTGCAATCTAATGAATCAAAGTTTATTTTCTTCGCAATAGAAGTAACTTTCAGGATCGTATAATATATCTCGCCTAGTTTGATCTGCAAAGGTCTAAAAACCTAAATTCACAGTCTGCCGTACACCCGAGCCGACGTTTCTATTCTGAGCAATCGGTGGCCGGCCTAACCTGTTCAATTTTTCATATTACATCACGGTAGAAATATCAAGAAACTATCCGAAATAAAAATAAAAAAATAAATACGTATAATCAGTGACCTATGATAAATTACTCTAATTTTGACTTTATCATAACTTGACTAGTCCTAGCACCTGCTAGGGCTAATCACTAATTCGGAATGCGACTGTGCCTGCTATTTTAAATTTTATAGGACACCCTTTCGCACACCAATGAGAATTCAAAATTTTACCTTTCCCACTGAAGGAAGTGTTTTTATACGTACTCGTAGGTTCCCTTACACTATCAATAAAGTAGAACGTACCTATCAGAAAATAGTCCTATACAACGGTTGCAATGAACTCGTTCATATTTGGCGAAATAAAACCGACAAAATAAATGTACTTTCCGAACGTACTGACGCTGACATCGCGATGGGATCGGTGTTGTATCGGCAGATGTGAAAACGCCCCAGGCAATGGCATCTATGCGGCACGCTTGACGCACCCTGACAACTGGGGTGTAAGAGGACTTTACAGTATTTGCGGCGGCGCGGTGGAGAACCGGTGGTGGTGAATCGGTGATCGAGCGCGTTTTGTATCACTTCGCTGATCATTGACTGCGACCAAATATTTAATTGTATTTCATCTAATCACACTAATTCCTTATTAAAACTATGTAGTAACTTAGTATGTGACTAGGAGACGTTGCTCGGGATATAACTTTTTATTTACCTTCTAAGGTCAAACCTGTGACCTGTTATAGGTTACAGTAGATACCTATATGACTCCTGTATCTAACTACTTTAAGTTCTGACCAATGTTTGTGTATATGGAAACGGTTTATTGTACCAAAATTAACAACAACAATAACAAATGGGAAAAAATGAAATGTAATTGTCTCAAAATAGACCAAGTTGGTGGAGCTTAAACTTGGCGCTTATGCGTCTACATCTGCAGCTCCTAATTCGCGTTATCGCATCTGTTTTGAATAATCGCACCGATGCCGCAGGATATTTGGACATTGTCCATTCGACTAAAAGGTCCACTTGCATAATATTTCCCTGTACTACACTGACAGAGGCTACCTACTGAAACGCTGCCGTTACTGAAAAGTTGACAAATATAATAATAAAATAATACAGATTAAACTTTTTGTTTTTACATTATAGCAGCAAAAATTAAGAGTAGGTATACAGATACCTATATATGTGACTGCCTCGTTAGCTGATAAGTTTTATTGTTAAACTCGAAAGCCCGAGGTCGTGAATTCGTATTGTAACTGACGACAAATTTGTACGAGCTTGCCCTGTTAAATCAAATGTGTGTACCCCGATCATGTTATTTTAAACTGTGTAAATCTCTATAAAATATGTCACGTGACATAAAAATAAAAAATTGGCTATTTGACTAGGTATAAAATTATCTTCCTTATTACAAGAAGAAAATAGAAAACCAAGGCGTGCCGGTGTTGCATTTATAGAGCGACCTCGGTATTTATACGACTTGTCGCCTACAAGATTGCGAGAGGAACGTATTTTATTTTTACAACTTCATACTTAGTATATGTATATAATTTCACTAGATGCTAGAACTTTCGCCAAGTAACGTTGGGTTTTTAAAATATTCGACGAATAGTTTTATAGTCAAGCACAAATGTATACCTATATCATATAGTTACAGAGATCTACAAATTATATATTTTTATAAATGCTTTATAAACTATATTTATACCAATATTATTAATAAGTAAAGTTTGTAAGTTTGTGAGTTTGTGACGTTGTAGAGGGTATTCTCTGGATCTACTGAACCAACTTTGAAAATTCTTTTACCAATAGAAAGCCACATTATTTGTGAGTATCATAGGGTATATATTCACCCGAAAAATGAAAAGACTTTTTCGTGGTAGTCGGATTTGCAAAGTAAGTCGGAGAAAAAACGGTCGAACGAAAATGTTTAATACGAACGCTGCCGTTCGATGATTGAGTTCTAGAGAAAAGTTGTAGAGCTTGATAATGCCTACAAGCGGCGGCATATGTCTATCTTATATATTTAAGTCACAAAAAGTAGTTTTTTATATTAAAAAAATAATTTAAATCGTTATGTCATGTTAATTGGTCATATTATCAAAAATTATGAATTCTTACCAAAATAAGTAAATTTATCATCTCATGTGTCTAAAACAAAAGACTTCCCTTCTACTACCTTTGTACACAGTTTAATTCCTATTTTATTATTGTTGTTGTTGTTGTTATTTTTGGTACAATAAAGCGTTTACATACACACATCCATAATTTGGACAAATGGTTAAAGAGAAAATACGACATAGGTATGGAACCGCGACAGTGTCGTAATCTATTGAGTGATATTTCTATTAGACGGCAACACCTTAATCTAAAGCACCGTAGACCACATCCACACATTGCGGCAGGTTATACAGAAGACAGAAGAGTATAATCAGCCCTTGTGTCTTGCATTTGTGGACTACGAGAAAGCCTTCGACTCCATCGAAACATTGGCTGTTCTGGAATCCCTGCACCGATGCCAAGTCAATTGGCGATATATCGAGGTGTTGAGATGCCTGTATAACGCTGCCACAATGAACGTTCAACTCCAGTATCAGCAGACAAAGCCAATCCAGTTGCAGAGGGGGGTTAGACAGGGGGATGTTATATCCCCGAAACGGTTTACCAGCGCACTGCAGGATGTCTTTAAAACACTGAACTGGAGGAGACAGGGCATAAGTATAAACGGCAAGCACTTCTCACACCTTCGATTTGCAGACGACATAGTTGTGATGGCAGAGTCGCTGCAGGATCTCGCGAAAATACTGACCAACCTCAACTGCTCTTCCAGACGAGTAGGTCATAGGATGAACGTAGACAAGACGAAAGTCATGTCCAACTCACACGTCGACCTAAGCCCGGTGATCGTCGATAATGTCAATATCGAAGTTGTTCAGGGGTACGTCTACCTAGGACAGACAATAAAGTTGAGTAGAAACAATTTTGATAGGGAAGCTGACAGAAGAATCCAGTTGGGCTGTGCAGCATTTGGAAAATTACGTCAAGTCTTCACTTCGCCGTCGAAAAGTCTTGAATCACTGCGTCCTGCCTGCCCTACGGTGCAGAAACTTGGACACTGACAGTGGGCCTGATCCACAAGTTATAAGTCGCTCAGTACAGGATCCGCTCCCATTCCCACTTCCGCTCCCTATCCCACTCCAGGTCCACGAAACTATAAACTCGCATAACTTTTGATTGACTGCATCGATTTCAATGAAATAAAGCCTATATGTTACACCAAATTAAGCCCCATGTTTCTGTGAAAAGTCCATCAAAGTCGTTCAGTAGTTTTTAAGTGATGCGTGCACAAACTCACAGACAAACAGACAAAAATTTACAGCTAGTAAATTATATATTGAGTATGTATGTGCTATATGTATATATGGTATGCATTTAATGTGCATAATTTTTTTAAGTTTTTATGTGCACACCTACCTTACTCTGTTATTCTTATCGTCTACCCCAGGGATTCCCAAAGTGGTCGATACCGACCCCTTGGGGTCGAAATCGGTTTCCCAGGGGTCTACATAAACGAAAACTGATTTGGGAGTCGATGAGGTCTAAAAATCGTCCCCTATTAATTAACACGAGTTCTTAATTGAAACTTTCAAGATACTGTATAAGTTGTGTTACGTGTACCAACTTGTTATAAGAATTACTAATATTTTAGTACGAAGTATCATTGTTGTATTTGATTTGATTTTGATTTGTACTTTTAAAAACTCAACAAGTCGATAAGCGTGCATAAGTTCTTTAATTTGATATTACTGAATTTTATGACGACCTCCGTGGCGGAACGGGTAGCTCTCGGACTGCCATGACGGAGGTTGCGGGTTCGAATCCCGCTAGGGGCAAATGTTCATATGATGAATATGAATGTTTGTACCCAAGTCTTGGATGTTTATATATTTATTTAAGTATGTCTATCCGTTATCTAGTAACCATACCACAGGCTCTGCCTAGTTTGGGACTGGATAATTGGTGTGAATGTCTGAGATATTTATTTCTTTTATTTTATTTATTTTATGTCTATTTATTTTGTAATTTTTTTTGTTGTTGAGAAAATGATGTCAAGTTTATTCACTTCATCATCATCATCATCATGTCAGCCTTTAGACGTCCACTGCTGGACATAGGCCTTCCCCAATGAACGCCACCACACCCGGTCCTCCGCCCTCCGCATCCAGCCGCTTCCGGCCACCTTCTTTAGGTCGTCGGTCCATCTTGCGGCGCAGCGTCCCACCCTGCGCGTGCCAATCCGTGGTCTCCACTCCAGAACTCGTCTGCCCCAACGGCCGTCGGTTCTGCGACAGATGTGGCCCGCCCACTGCCACTTCAGCCTGCTAATCCTTTCGGCTATGTCGGTCACCTTCGTTCTTCGTCGGATCTCTTCATTACGAATCTTATCCTTCAAAGATACGCCGAGCATAGCTCTCTCCATAGCTCGCTGAGCGACTTGAAACTTGTGAATCAGGCCCACTGTCAGTGTTCACGTTTCTGCACCGTAGGTCATGACAGGCAGGACGCACTGATTAAAGACTTTATTCACTTAACCAACCGCAAAGTTTTTAAATTGGTAAGTATTTTGTATCAATAGGAAAATAAACTAGAGATAGGATTTTTAAAGTAATTTGGCTATGAGAGTCTGAGGTATCAGTTATAAGAGGTATAAGTTCATTTTAGTCTCTTGCCCAAAATAGTTTGGGAATCTCTGCTCTACACAAAGATTGTCTTTAAGAAAACGCTTTAAGCGATAAGACCGCCTAAGTGTAGTAATGTAAGCTACTTTATTGTTGTATCTGTGTGTTTTTTGAGCAATAAAGAGTAATCGATTTGAAGTATTAATTAAATGTTACGGAGAAAAACTAAAGCTTCATATAAAATCACATCATTAATAGTTAATTGGTTTACATATTGCAGTTGTAGGACTATTACAGCCAAGCACAATTGAGTTCTTGAGTCCTGTTTCATAATCAATAACACAAAATCAGTGTAATTAAAGATTAGTAGTAGAATTTACGCTTAATATCTAATAAATAAAATCGTAAACATCGCGTGTCTGTACATTGAAGATATTTGCAAAAAAAAATTGAGGGGTCTAAGGATAAGTAATAGAACACATTTCAATCATTTTTGGATTTTTTGTCTGTTTGTCTGTTTATCTGTTTGTCTGTTTGTCTGTGAGTTTGTGCACGCATCACTTAAAAAATACTGAACGGATATTGATGGACTTTTTACAAAAACATGGGGCTTAACTTAACTTAACATTTAGTCTTTATTTCATCGCAATCGGGTGACTCAATCAAAAGTTATAGACATTTTTAGTTTTCAAATACTTTAGTAGGTAAGGTTAGTATGCAATATATTGCTCATAAAAGTATTTCCATACTATTCAGATTGCGATGAGTTTGGATTACATTTGGAGCTGCGAGTGGGAATTGGAGTGGGAGTGGGCGTGGGCGTGGGCTTGGGCGTGGGCTTGGGAAAGGGGAGTGGGAGCGGGAGCGGGAGCCAGAGTGGGAGCGGAGGTGAGAGCGAGAGAGGGAGTGGGAGTGGGAGCGGGAGCCCGAGCGGCAGCGGGAGCGGGAGCCCGAGCGGCAGCGGGAGCGGGAGCATAAGGGGGAGCGGGACCGGAGCGGAAGCGGTAGCGAGAGTGGGAATGGGAGCGGATTCTGTAGTTCACGCGAGCGGAGCCGCGGGCACAGCTAGTTTTACATAATTAAAAACATATACATAGTAGGACATTATAGAGACTATTGATAAAGAGTCAATTGATATCGCATATAATCTAAGTAGTTATTTGTCTAAATCTACAGCAGACAATAAAACCAATTACTATTGTTACTAAACTAGTTAATGAAATAAAAACTTTGTCACTAGTCACATACTTATTTACGTCGTGCATTCTTCAGGTCGTGGTATCTCTAGTTTAGTTGGTCAACTTTAAAGCAGCCTCATCCAATTCGATCCATACCTGGTCATCTTGAATTCTGCAAATCCGTTGATGTTATTCACAAAGCACAGCTATTTCGCTACATATAAATTATGGATCTATGTAGGCCTCATCTAATTCAACCCGTGCCAAACAGCTTCAATTCACTGATGCAGCCAGCCTTAACCTTCTTCCGTGCTGTCTGTGCACCCAGTAGTCTGCCCATAATCTAATATATATACATACTTCAATATGGCTGTGACCTCGTCCGTTTTCATCCTCATTAATAATTGATCCATGTACGAAATTTGGAATACAGAACGCATGATCTAAATTACGTTAACTTTATACAACTACTATTTTTTGGTCAAGACAAACAGAACGTAAGTGTGTATAATTATAATCATTATTTTTTCAGGAATCGCTGGCGAAAGATCAACATTCTGCTTCGCGAATTGTCTCTACACTCATTTTATGCATTTACACCTCAAACTAATATCACAACTTACATACTTTTGTATACCAACATTTCTCATTATGAATTACTATAATGCCTTAGAAATATCGTCCAACCAATTACAAAACACCTATAGTACCTACACAAAATAAAAAATATCCAGAAGGACCGCTCTCACCTTTCTCGAAAATAACTACCTAAACTTGCCTGACTGACTAGGGTTGCTACTGTATTGATTCTGAATTTTGAAAAGGAGTAGATAGTTTATCTTTACAAACATACATACATCGATTCGTTTATACATGCATACGTACATCTTATCATGTTTACATGCCTTAGAGAGTAGCAGACCATCAAATATCCATAAAAATGTGCCGACGCCACACACGACGAAGATTTCAATCTCAACAAAATGTAATAATGGTGTAATAGTGATCCCACCAAAAACATAAATGTGAAAAGTTCGGTGAAAAGGAGTTGAGATTTAAAAGGGTGACAAGTTCCATATCCGTTCCTTAAATAAACGCTACGCTACACGCACAACTTCGTTTAATCTATTTTATTAAATTACTTTAAAATTATATATTTTAGATGTAAAAAAAAATATGTGAAACCCATTTCATTTAATATGTCACACGTTAGGTACAGTTTGTAAAAAATTTTTTTCGACTTCATCGGTCCAGTAGATTCGAAGCAAATCAGTTGTAACAGACGGACAGACAGACTTACTATTTTCAAATCAAGAAAGTGTATGTATGTAAAAATATACCTACGTTATGTAATGAACGATTATTGTATCGCAACGTGTAGGCACAGGTTTTAGTAGTATTAAAATAACCATAATAATACCGTGTATTCATGTTCAAAAACAGCCGCGCTATCACTTATGATACTCGCGACTGAGTTCTGCCCGAGACTGCCCGATAATGCCTGTAAACATAGCGTCAATGTGTGCGTGCGAGAAATGGCGGTTTGTTCTAAGCGGGCTCTCTGTCTAGCGGCGCGCGACCGCCGCTTTACGTACTTTGTGGTACCTACCTACATATATAACACTCAAGCCAACATCAATATAATTATTATTAATAGTGATAGGAAATTTGGGATTTTATATACCTACTGTCACGTCTTACCTTACCTTCCTTCTTCTCTTTCTCTCTACCCTTCTGATCACACTCTCGCATCTCCCCCTCCCCATGCCTTTTCCCCTTGTCCCTCCTCTACCTCGATTTTTAAGCTACCTTTTTCTATGCCCCATCCTCCCATCCCTCCGTTCTTCCAAATGTAGTACTCATTTTTTCAATCAGAATCGCCTCTATGCACTATACGACAGATTATTAAATACTATTAAGTAATCTGTCGTATAGTGCACTATTTAGTCAATAGTTACTACGTAACACATACTGCACTCCTTAGAAAACACCAAATACCTACGCTGTAATTGCCTACAAAAAAAAAGTATGACATTTTAATGCCTAATCTACGCTAAAATAAACCTAATCGCGCGCGACGCGAAGTAAATTTTTCAAAAGGACACGATTACCCCTTTCCGCTCTCCCTTTCCGCTCTCCCTTTCCCCTCCACTACCCCTCCCCTTCCCCTAATCGTTCTCATTCCTCCTCTTTCTCTCCCTTTCCGTCGCCCCTTACCTATCACTTTCATCCTCATCTACTACCCTTTAGCGCCCCCCTCCGTCCTCACATTACCCGTTACGCCTTCTCTAACCCCTACCCATACACCCTTCTTTACCTCTCTCCCTTCCCTTGCGATCCCATACCTCTACCTTACCCCTCCCACTTCCTTTCACCCTCACCTTTCACTCTCACCTTTCACCTCCCATTCCACCTACTCCTCCATCTCCCTTTCCATCACCTCTCCTTCAACATCTACTTGTACCTCCCCTTCCATATCCCCTTCCACTTACCCCGCACTTTTCTCTTTCGTTTCCCTTTCTTTCTTCCGTTACCCTAGTTTAATTGTTACCCACTCCTTCGTCATCCCATTACCCCCCACCAATCCTCGTCCCACTCAAACCTACTATTACCCTTCACCCTTCTATTTGCATAATATTTCCCTCTCCCCTTTCCTCCTCTACTGTTACCCTTTTCCTCAACCCTCGGCGTCCCATCTCCCTTTCTCCCTCTTGCCTCACTTTAAACCTCTCATTCCTTCCTTCCTTTCCACCTCTCATTCCTTCCTCGTCCTAGTCAGCTTACCCCCACCCCTTCCCTCTCCTTTATTCTCCAATCCTTTTGCCCTCTAATTTTCTGTCTCGTTTACTCCTCTCCATCCTCCTCGCCTTTCATCATCCATTTCACCGTTCCTCTTCCCTCGTTCCTTCCCCAACCGCAACCTACTCCCCTCCCTTTTCCATATTAGAGAGTTCCCGCCTCCCCTTCCCGCCTCCCTTAAAACAGGAAATTCATTCCTTTCCTACATCGATGAAACATGTTAAATTTTTTAAACTATTAAATAGAACATACTTAACTTGGAAACTTATGTTTTGTTATTTAATAACAAAGAACAAAATAACATCCATGACTACAAGAAAGTAGTATCTACTATATTATTATAATATCTTCGCTTCGATTAGATTTCTACTAAATAGATGGCTATCGTTATCTTGTCTTGTCTTGTAGTTTTGATATATAATTTTATTACCTTGTTATCTCTATGTTGTTGTCATAACCTTTTGAAAAAACCATGATTATACTAATTGTAATTCCTGAAGTCAACATTTTAAAAATAGCTAAACTCTCAGACGTAGTATATAATCTAAGGCTAAACCTCAGACCAATATTTCTAAATTTAAAAAGGTTTAACCTAACATATTTCAGATTATATCTACATAGAGACCGTGTAAAATGAACCTATGCATTTTTTGCTTCATGTTGGCAATACGTAATCGATAAAACAATAACTTTGTTTAACCTTTTCGTTTTATACTAGCAAAAATAGACCTTAAGGTGCTATTCCCCGACTATACGTAGTGAGTTTTTAAAAACTTTGAGAAATTCACACAACTTCTAATAGAGTGAGCCAATTGGGATGAAATAAACACTAAAATGCTTGCTGTGTGCTCTGAAAAGTTATAAGAATTGGGCAAATAGTTTCGTGATGCGTGCACAGTTAAAATTTCCAAAAATAATCTAAATATATTTCTATTACTAATCCTTCCTCTCTGCAATATTTTGATTAGATAGGTACCAATATTTGTAATATACAGACATGCATAAACTGCATTTATATTTTAGTTAAACCCGGGATTTACAAAAACGTGAGATAAACGTTACGAAAGACGTCAAGATAATAATTTAGTGAAACATATTTTTATTTTTAAAATATCTTGATTTTATTCTACTTAAACATAAATATACATAATTATCGGAAACCGGTTTTTAAGGAGTTATTCGTAACTTATAATGCTTCCTTCTATTTGCCCTTCCCTTACCCCTCCCATTACACAGTTAGTGTGATATAAACAAAGTTTTCCGCGAAATTCACCAACAAAAGTGTCTAAATGCCGGGATTTTTTTAATATAAATAAATACATATACACTTTATTTAGAAGGTATATTCATACTATATTATGTATGCACTCGTGGAGCCATATGTATGTATATATTTTATTCATAAGATGAATGCATAATTTGTAAAGCAATATGGGTAAAATATACTGATCTCTACATCTGTTCCAGTTACACTAAACCATTTATTTATTTATCCTTCATTATACATACCTAATCTCTTGGAAAAGGCCATATTAATTACATAGATCATACATAACAGAATTCATCATACATTCACATCACACGATGCCAAGCGAATTGATATTCCATGACCATAACTTGATGGACACAACACGAGAAGATCAGAAGATGGACAACACAGCCAGGAGTGCGTATACTTCGGACCAGAGGTGCAGGACTTCATTGCTGTGCGATCACAAACTCTGCCAATGCGAATTTAAATTCACTTCAACTACGCACCGGTAAGCTTTTAAATTTTTCAATGCAGGGTTACAAAGCATTTTTGATAATTCATAAATTGAGAGTTTTAGTGTTGTGCGTGAATGTTTCGATTAATGAATTAAAGGGTCTTTTACAAACACAACACTAGTCAATTCCAACGAATTTCAGTTTTGAATGCTATCTTAGTGAATTTAAGCCCGTCACATATGTAGCTATAATATATATTAATATGCTGTGACATATTTATTTTATAGCTAGCTACCACTCACGGAGACGATGCTGTAATTTATATTTTGCCTGACGTTCGTCCATACCATAATATATATGACTATATAGCATATGGTTACATAATTAAATAAATATATTATAGCTATGTTTGTGACGGGGTTAAAAATCATTTACAATACCTAACATGGTTTCTATTTAATTATAATAATTGCACATTAATTGTGTACAATTAGAAGTAAAAATGATACCTTTGGACGTAAATGCAATATTATGATACACGGTTTTTATTTCTTTAATAGAAATAAATACTTATTTTTGACAAGTGTTGCTTTTATAAAACATCCTTCAATGAGTAATATTAAGGTTCCTTGGCAACCTTGATGGTTCACTACGAGTAAAAATTGCGAGTATTCATTGATACGGTTATTAGTATCAACCAGTTCCACATCTCTACAATTATATATAGGTACCTACTTACAACCGTTAAAATCAGAAACAGTACAGAGTGCTACACGTCCAGCTATACACACCTGCACCTTGCGCAGCAGTAATAGTGGCTACATTGCAATAGTTTTATGTACGAGTATGTATGTAATAAAAAATGTAACCCGAAATATTGACCCACCATATAATCTATAAAAAAAACAATTGACCTTAATACAAACTTCTGCCTACATCTTCTCACAAGTACCTATTTGTAACCTAGACCCGTCTTGTGCGTTCTAGACATTCTAAATAGCTAGATGTTATCTATTTAGGAACATTGATTGACTGATTATAAAAAACTGTGTCGGGCCATGCCAAGTCGTCGCCCGCGCCGCACCACGTGCTCATAGCTCTGAACAAGTCTGACGTTATTTGCCGCATAATTTACATAGAGATAGATCAACGTCCCACGGGACGCGCACCCGTTGAATTTCTATTGTTTAGATTGGAAAACTAAGTGCACTGGCCGACTTTCCTTTCCTCTCACGTCATTATTGGATTGCAGGTGTCACGCGACGAACACGTCATTCGTTGAATGCAAATGACGGGATTTCTGAGGGAGTAGTATTGTGTATTCTTAGGAATGAAGACCCAATTCTTGGACTTATTATATCTAATCCAACCAAATGAACTCGAAAGCGAAACAGTCATCTTATAGAGACCTACGGATTATATTTATAGAATACCTACGCGAGTTCGTTCTGCATCTGTACACTTCACAGACGCGATTGAAGAACATTTTCATCGTCGTCAATTCCAATAAGTATGGGCAAAGGCATTTTTTTCTATAAGGCAATGAACCTGTAGCATAGTAGTATCCTCTGCCTGTAGGCTATAGGCCGAAGAATTCAAACCTGAACATGATAATTCTTATACTGCAGAAACAATCAGCTATAACTAGTATCAGCTAAAACAATCTCCGTTAAATTGATAAACATTAAATTAGAGTTCTCAATTGCTCTGCCAATCGTGATGGGTGAGTGTGGATGCCAATCGATTTCCTAATGGCCGTATGTGCCCACCCGGCCCCGTGGAGATTGACTCATTTGCACTGCATTACATTACCGAGTGACACGGACAGCCACTCTCATCATCCTCGCGGTAATGAACAATCGACGTCCGCAACGTATTCCGTCCACTCTGTGGTAACACTCGTCTGCAAATACCTTCTCAACTCAAACCGCTATCATTTAGTAGAAGACAACCACAGATGAAATCAGCTCTCCAGCACTTCTAGATACAATCTGAACGGTGTTTTTTTTAGTTTAGATTAAAACACTTTCTGGTAATTCTCAAGCAGTTGACTCTTCTTGAATGGCTGTTCAGAAACATTGCTGACTATGAGAAATTGCACTTGTATGCGGAATACTCGATCATAGTGGATGTCTAATAGAATACTTGAATGAGCCATGCTTGAATGACGTGTTTCAGATGCTAGATTATTATGTTGTGCCTGAAAATCAATCCGTTGATCGCTGTATGATACTGGGCAAGCTCTTATGTCTAAGACGCTTACATGTCTGTCTTGATGTAGGAATGTCTGTCTACTCACTCATCAAGTTATTGGAGACATAATAGAAATGAGATATGCTTGGCCAGCAAAACGCCGCTCACCGCACACAAGCGCTCCAATTCAATTCGGCTGTCCAATTTAATAACCTAGTATCAGACCAATGTAAAAAATGAGTTTTTTACTCTGTAGATTGTTATTTCATGTATATTATTGCCTATTCTTTTAGCAAAATCATTTTATAATATACCTAATATCTACATTTACAGTTTCAAATTTAGTTAGCCGCAGATTATAAAAGCCTATAGGTAGTCATACCAAAATGCTCGTCTTTATATGCTTTGAATCACCACAAAGAGGCGTACCTCACAAATCGTAAATTGTTTACTTGGTAGATAATCGGGCAAAAACTATGTTTTTTTTTATCTACTAAAACGTTATTGAAAATGAGTTAGTGCTATGTGCCGTGAGCGGCAAAATGACAAGCCACAGTAAATTACAGCAAAAGGGGGATATATGTGAGGGACTACTTACTGAGCATGGTCATACAAATCTAAGTAAGTCCAATGGGCTTAGTTTGCTCAGTACAGCACGAAACGACAGCTTGATTGCATGTTAATTATCTACATTCGCACATTATTACTGTTTTACGAGAAAATTCCGTATCAAAATGCCTCGTTGTGCCTTTGATTTGTGTTTCAGTCATTCAAGGCAAAAATACACAGTGAGATTAGTTTCCGTTCGAAGTACTTACATACCATGTCATATAATTCAAAAACTTTACTATTTGTTGCTGCCTCCCGACTCACTCGCACGACTTCAGCCCTACACAGTCTATCGGTAATAGACGAACGATGCATTACGATGGTGCGAATGCAACTTTGATTCAATTGGTGTGAGCCTGTGCAACCCCAACGATAACATTTTGCCCAGCAGGCGTCAATAAATAAATTAAAGCAGCATCAGTACTTTAATTTGCTGTAATCTCATTGTGCGTTAAACAATTCTTAGTTTTAAATGCCACAAGAGAAGATTACCTATTACACACAGAAAAGCTGGATTCGTTTTACGCATAGTGCTTTTACTGTAACCTATAGGTTCAAAAAAAGGTTAACTCGAAACCATAGTCTCGGCCCTTACACAAAACAACATGGCTAGATTCATAAACTAGCAAGTATTAGCAATTCCAATTTACATTGGTGGCAAGTTCAACGAACCGCTTTTATGTAGGTAATTAAAGGTCATTCGTCTATCGAATCTATAAAAAAACGTAGATACTATATCTATATGCAGCTTCCTTAAGGTAGTGGTATACACATACGTTCCAAATTTTATTGAGTCTCACTGCTTTGCTCTTCATGTGCTCTAACACATTATGCAATAGGTGCAAAATAAACGGTGTATTCAGTATATCGAACGAAGTACTTACCTTTGCTATGTCATACATATAGTAGGTAGGTAGTTGTTTTTAGTAGATATTTGGCTGGATATTATATTTCGTGGCTTTGCTTATAGTCGACCGACTTCCTGTGAGAACCCATAATTTTCCTGACGTAAAAATACAACTTCACTATAACCACAAAATAAAAAATCGCGCGACCGCCGCTTTACGTACTTTGTGCTATAACACATTAAATAGAGCAGAAGACAATGATACCGGTATAATTAAAATTTTATTATCTAAAAAAAATTATTCTTTAAGATTTACTTAGACATAAAATAAATTAATCTAAAAAAACTGTTATTTTATATATAAGATAGATATTATTTTATTAAAAAATATATCGCAGGTGATATCCCCTTTCCCCTCTCCCATTCCCTCTTTCCATACCCCCTTCGTTCTTTCCTTCCTAATTCCCTTCCCATCACGTTGAAAAGCCCTTCCCCAACCACTTCCCGCTCCCTGCCCCGACCCTTCCTCCGCCCTTTATT
Source organism: Esperia sulphurella (assembly GCA_947086405.1). Classification (NCBI taxonomy): domain Eukaryota; kingdom Metazoa; phylum Arthropoda; class Insecta; order Lepidoptera; family Oecophoridae; genus Esperia; species Esperia sulphurella. The sequence goes on from OX352261.1 coordinate 7,650,288, forward strand.
TTCCACTGACCCCCCCCCCCCCCTCTGTTCTACCACCTCCCATTCCCGCTAGCCTCGACCTCATCTTTCCTCTCTTTCTCCTCTAACGCCTTCCTAATATCACTCTTCCTCCCAACTTGCCCTCCCCTTCTCTCTTTTCTTTCCCATCCAACTTACTTCCCCTCCTATACTCCTCCCTTATTGACACCTAGGTATCCGTCATATCCAATTAACTGTACAACAAAATGTCTGTCAAACTGGTGGACATAGGCCTTCCCCAATGGACGCCACCACACCCGGTCCTCTGACCTACGGCGCGGAAACGTGGACACAGACGGTGGGCCAGATCCACAAGTTTCAAGGCCCTCGAGGACCTATGGTAAGGGCTATGCTTGGGGTCTCGATGAGGAATATGATTCGTAATGAGGAGATCAAACGAATAACAAAGGTGACCGACATAGCCGAAAGAATTAGTAAGCTGAAGTGGCAGTGTGTGGGTCACATCTGTCGCAGTACCGACGGCTGTTGGCCAAAAGCGGCTGGATCGGTAGGGCAGAGGACCGGGTGTGGTGGCGTCCACATTCGTGCTCGCACGTCGTGGTTATATTTTCTTTGCTCGCACACTCTTTTACCTGTCAGGAGGGACTTATTGCAATACCCCATCCCTCAGACAAACTTCCTAAAAAAATCCCCTTTGCGTGTCCTTTGGGGGGGATTTCTGGACAAAGTCCAACAATCCCCTTCGCAAGGGATTTTGACAGGGGGTTATTGGAATAAGTTCCTCCTGACAGGTAAAAGAGCGTGCGAGCAAAGAAAATATAACTACGACGTGCGAGCTCGAATGTTAAAAGTCAAATTCAATTAAAATCATTTATTGCAAATGAGTACACTTGGTACATTTATACACGAAAAATGTTATACTATTTTTTTTACCTTTGCAATGACATAGACTTTAATAGAGTGACAAAACAGTCACCGTTACGCCGCCGCCGCGCCGCCGCCGGCCGTTACAAAAATCACCCGTGCGCGCCATCTCTTACACGGAAGGATACTTGTATTTTGCTTGTAACGATGGACAGCCATAGACAAAAAGCTTGCCTAGTTACTACTTATGTGCTGAGTTAGTAGGTACTAATTGGATTCCATTAACATAACCCTTAAAATTGAAATCCGCAAAAGTAAGGGGTAATACCCATCCAAGGTACTAAGATAAATCAGGATTAGAAAAATATTTCTGTTGTGTTTTTGTAGGTATATATTTTATTTATGCCGTACTGGATGACAGCAATTCGAATTTCAAAATTCGAAATTACAACATAACGTTATGCAATTAAAAATGCAAGAATATTCTATACTTCATTATACTCACATAACGTTATATTTAATTTAGCCTAGGTATGGGTAGAAGTCTAGTATGAACATTCAAGATTAAAAATAATAAATAGCTCCTATAGTAAAAAAAACTAATGGCAACATAACGGGTTCATTGTACTCATGGGATTAAACAATTTTATATTCGCCAAAGTAGCGCCATCTCTGTCACTAAAGCCGCTACTCGAGTCCCGTCGACTACTTATAGATGGCGCAGCACGCAGGATGTGCAATATTTGTGATAGGTAATGTCAAGGCCAATATTGAAATTATAGGAAATTGCAGTCTCCTGTATGTAATTCGAATGCATAATAAATAATTTTGTGATAAAAAATGTATTTAACTGCAATAGTTAATTAAAATCCTTGATAAAGTCTATATATGCATTATGCTTGTTTTCGCATGGATTATAACCTCATTCTGTAATATCTATGGACAACAATGTCTTGAATAAGCAAAATATTGGCAAACTTGATTGTTTTTGCATCAAAAGAATTACCATAATTACATAATTTCACGTTGAAGACCAAGTTAAATTAAAGTATAATAAACTGCATCGAAAATAATTCAAACCGTTTAAAAACTCTACTGCAAAATTTGAAGTTGGCGCGTCGTGAGAGATGTGTGAAGTTCGCGTTGCGAATACCGGCCGATTATGATGTGAGATATTCCGAAGGCCGCGAGTGAACACGGAAATCGAGATGTGTGTGTGGTCAAAAAGACAGTGCAAGGTAGGGGTCGGGTGGCGTTTGTGATGGCAAAAATTTTGCAAATGGTGAGTTAGGAAATATTGAGGTTTTGTGTGTTTCTGAGTTGATTTCTATATGTGTCAGTGAATTAGTAGTGTGAAATAGAAATTTTTGGTGTTGATTGATAGTAAAATTCTCAAATTCTAATATTCGGGATTGGCAAATGGCGCTACGAATAGCCAAAGTTGACACAACTACGCGCTCAGAAATCCCGTACATATTCCGTTGCCAAATTGTAGACACTCGGCGTGATCTGTGATAACAACAAATAGTGGCGCATCTTCGAATTCCTGAAATCACGCGTGTGGAGTTAGCAACTGGGCCATCCAGCTTGGCGATTATAACGGTGTCAGCATGTTGCGATTTTTTTGGCGAGCGGTACTACTTTTTTAAACTCGTTTATAGAGGCGGCTAGAGGCTTCCGCGTCCCGTAGGGTCGGTGGCCCCTTGGTCTGTCTTCAGGAGATAAATTACATAATGTTGGGTCTCGCTTGGGGCATGCAACAAGTAGATATGTGTCGGCGGCTAACTGTCAATGTGGAGTACAGTAAGCCCGCTGCCCGCGGCCGCGGCCCCCATTAATTCGAGCCGCTGATGTCACTTATCTCTCTCCTATCTAGGCCCTATGGCCGCCAATTTTTTGCACATAGTAGGTATCTCAATGTAAATTTGATAACTGGCGCACCATCTCTAATTACCGTTTGTTTAAATACTGACTTGTGGTTTGTTTCAACAGTTGTTCATAAATTAGTTTTAATGCATAGGAAGAAATATGTTACAAATTGTTTGTTGGTGATTTTCGTAGAACATGTATAAGAGTGTTGTTAAGGTTAGCTTGTTGGTTGCAGCTCGGTCACTGACACTATCACCAATAATGGACCAGCAGTTCTGCTTGCGCTGGAACAACCACCCAACCAATCTGACTGATGTGCTTGCGAGCCTGCTACAGCGAGAGGCTCTCTGCGATGTCACACTTGCCTGTGATGGGGAAACTGTCAAGGTAAGTTACCTTTGCTTTATCTTATCAGGTAACATCTATGTATGTATGAAACATCTGATTTTAAATAAATTATCAAGTCCTTACCTAATTCTCAACAGGGAATCTTAAATGAGTAGTATACCCATTATGTTTTATTTATTGTTTCACCTTAAATATCTACCTTAAAAAATATGGGAGATGATGTTAACAAGATAGACAGAACTTAATCTAAATAGGACACAAAATCAGGCATAATAAATTATATTATTAAATGTAACACTAAAATAGAACTGTATTTATTATTCTACAACTAGTTTAATTTAGATTTTTTTTAGTAAAAATATGACAAAAAGGTAAATTATTGTCATGAATGCCATAGAAACCTAGATAGTTTAAAAAAAAGCTTTATGCATTTATTTATGTGCTAAATAGGTGTGTTATGTGCTAATCGGTTTTGCAAAGTATATTATGAAACTCTTGAATTTATTGCCTTGGTCCATATAACATATTCCGGCTATTGATATATTCATGACTTTCATTGTCTGTTTAAAATATGTACCAGTAAGTAGTACTGTCTTTCAATTATGAATTCGAATACCTAGAAGCTTAAACTCCTATTTCTAAGGTTTAGAAATCAGTACATTATTTCCTTCTGGTACATAAAAATCTGAAATGTCAGTCCTAGTGAAGGTATATTTTTAATACATATTACAAAGTGGTTTATTTATTTATTGAAGTCCTTGTTATGTCATGTTATAGGAACTGTAAATATTGACATGTTGGTGCATCTGTTTATTTGTTGTGTCATAGCTGCATTAGTAAACAATATTGAATAACAGATGTTATATTATTGTTACGACTCACATAGTGTGTTTCATTGAAATCTCTTTAGTCATCATAGTAAGTAAAAAAATTCAGACAATGTTTACCAGACCAAATTATACTTCAACTAAGTTAATTTTCAACTTAGAATGCCTGCTACAAGAGAACCAAGTCTCTGTGTTTGTACCTTACTAATGCTTCTACATTTCTACAGATCTGAATGAAATGTTGTTTGAACTGCATATTTGGAAGTTGTAAGCCAGATAGCTAATTCATTTTACTGTGGTTAATATAATTTTCTATAGGAAACTCTTAACTACTAATAAAATTGATTTGATAATCAGAAAAGACGAAATTAAGTACCTCTCCTACAGAGCTTCTGCATTGGGCAAATCTTGACTTAACAAATAAGTTTCAAGTTAGAATATGTATTAGTTACTTTGCATCTGCTATGTTTAACAGTAGAGCAAATATTGAATTACCTTGTGTAATTAGCAAATATTTTAATGTCCTAAATATCTGAAGGTAGCTTATATTTCTGAATTTGTTCTGAATTTATGGAAACTTTTTCTTTCACTTGATGCCACAATAAAACCCTATTAAAAATATATATAAATGATAAAGGGCTATGGGCTAATTAAAATCAATTAAAGTCATGCTTTTAAATAAATAGTTGTTGCTTAGGTATTTTATTGTTAACATCTTAGTTGCTATACTGTTCAGTTTTTTAGCAAGTGTTGGCTACTGGCCCTACATTACTTCCAGCTACATATTTTTAAAAAAACTGTTAAATTACAATAATACCGTTGACAGTTTGATCTCGTTTCCCATGAAACATTACCCTCCTTTTGGCTTCGCCATAGTAGGTAATAAAATATGATACCTTTCCTGAAACAGGTTTTGTAAAGTTAATTGATAATTTCGTTATAAATTCACAACCTCATCTGTTTATGCCTTTACTACAGGCTTAGCCGTCTTTCTCTCGGAAGCAGAGCATTATACTGAGGTAAAATGTATTCCAATGTTAAACAACAAAATAAGCTATCACTGTATCAAGTTTCATCAAAATCTGTTTAGCCATTTTAGTGTGATTGAGTGACAAAAATGCACACTAGTTCTAAGATTAGTTAAGATAGTACCAACAACTTGGAACATCGTTTTGAATGTTAAGGTCATTTATATTCAACAATTATGAAAGTTCTGTCTGTGCTAATAAAATGCAGTTTGTTTTGTAGGTTGAAAGTGAATAGCTTAGATAAGGAGAGAAGAGCTGCAAGTTTTTTAACTTTCTAATTTTTTATTGCACTTGTTTGACGGCTTTTAGGGTCTCGACGCGACGACCAATTTACAGTAGCGTTTATCTAGTCCTTAAAATGTATTAATAAGGCATGGTTTTAAGGTTTGTTATTGCTTGCTTATTACCACGATTTCTTCCGCGGTAAAATGTATCACTGTACCAAGTTCCACCAAAATCTGCTTTGCATAGTTATGGTGTAACTGAACAATAAAAAAATATCCACACTTTCACATTTATTATATAATTAATTGGATTTATTAAATAAACAACCCATCCTTCAGTTTTCATTCGAATGTTAAAAAAACTTACAGTGAAATTTATCATTAGATTTCAATTCAAAATTTTAATTTACGTGTATTTATTTATTTGGTGCATGCAATTTATAAACAAACATGCACTATGTAAAAACCAAAGGAACTATGTAAATGTAAGTAGGCACACACAAATTGATTAAAAAAATATAAGTTGATCCTATTATAATATGCCCCTTAACACATGACACAACTATATAAATATCTAGGCTATGACTTAAATTTTACTTCAGCAAAGACAACTACTACCTAATTAAAATAAGAATAGGTCTGCCAAAATGCTAGCTTTGTGCTGTTACTAACTATACCTAAACGAAAAGACCTTCAAATGTATGTAGCTCTGCATCATTTCTTTTGTTTGAAATACACATGCTATTTTAAAATGTTCTGGTGTATTGTTCTAGGCGCATCAGACGATACTCTCGGCATGCTCCCCATACTTTGAAACTATATTCCTGCAGAATTCTCATCCACATCCGATAATATTCCTCAAGGATGTAAGATATTCAGAGATGAAGTCATTACTAGACTTTATGTATAAGGTAAAGTAATATATTTGCTGCTTACATAATAAAGTGTGTTATATGTTTTGATGAAATTGTTTGTACATTTCAGGGCGAGGTGAATGTTGGCCAAAATATGCTACCGATGTTCCTAAAAACTGCTGAAAGTTTACAAGTTAGAGGTTTGACAGAAAATAATACATTGAATCCTAAGGTAATTACATACCATTGCCGATTATACCTGTGTTTTAAGTGTCTGTCGTAGACGGAAATTAGCAACTATGAATTAATTTTTGTAGCTAGGTAACCCTATAGGTTAAGTGACATTGTTTAACCTTGAGTTTTGGTGACGATCGCTCAGTGACCCTAGCTCATTCATTATGTAACAGAGTACATTATGTGGCATTTAGATACGCTTCAAATATGTACGTAGTAAGATAAAAATTAGGTTTATCGACTTTCTAACTAAAATGTTAATACTATCGTCATACATAACACTATAAATTCGCGCGCATGGTTCGGAAGTTCCGACCTTATTATCTCTTTTTACATATTCATAAAGGCATGTCCTGATGAAGCTTAGAACTGTCTTCTCGCATAGAAATATTAGATATGAAATGTATCAGTCATATTCTTCAAATATGAATAGTGCAATTGGAGTATCACTGCATTCATGTGAGCCAGAATCGAGCGTGATGCATTGAAACCACCACGAAAATGATCATAGCCCCATATAAATTCTTCGGCTCAAGACAAACGAATGAAAAGTAGTATGTTATAGGAAGCTTCCCACGGCCCCTTTCAGTTTAATATAACTTATGTAATGCGTATGTCGGTAGTCGGAGGAGCGTTCGACGCCGTCTGTCGGTGCGGAGAACCTGTCTTCCCGCGGCGAGTCCTTCGCGACGCCTCCTGCCGCTCACGCCGCGCCGCCCGCGCCCCCCGCGCCACATACGCCTCATCCGCCCGCGCACCCTGCGCCACCCGCGCACCCCCTCTGCGTACCGCCCGAGAAGAGACGCAGGAAGAACTCTGCAATCACCAGGGATGACATCGACTTATCGCCCTACAGGCATTATGAGGTAAGTTTCCATACTAACCTAACCGTGACACTATAACAGGGAGTGATTACTTAGCACAAAATATACTGAAGTTGCGTAGGCTGCCAGTTTACATAACGCGTCATTGTTTAGGTATTTCTGTACCATCCACTTCTTATCAAGACATTTGACCATATTATAGTATACTGTGTTCACTTTCTGGTCGTGACCAATTTATCACAGAAGTCGTCAACAGTCACAACAATTAGAAGGATAATTGGCTATGACCTTGCCGTATTAAGCATGGGCTGGTCAATACGTTCTCTTAGGCCTTTGACTCTCACGGTGACGCTGCTGGGTTAGATGATACTGATAGAAACATGGTATACAACAAATGGCTTCGAGTCTGACCCATATGTGTAACTAGGGTCACCTGAAGTCCGTGAAAGGCGGGTCGACGGGCTCCGGGTCCGAGCCGTCGACGCCGCCGCCGGCGCACACGCCGCAGCGGCTGGCGGCGCGCTCGCCGGCGCACACGCCGCACGTGAAGCAGGAGCCCGACACGCCCTACGTGCCGCCGCACCCCGCGCCCCATCACCCCCCTTCGCACTTCGACCAGACTCATCTATCGGTCAGTATTACTTTAGCCATATGACAACAATTGCTATACCGACGTTGGTTCGATAATTTTAAGCAACATTTGTGGTAAACATTAAGATTGTACCGTGAATACCGCCTTCCAGACTTAGCCATAGCATCCTAAAGTGTTTATAAGGGCTGACCAGGTTTATGCAATCGATACAATAACAGGCGTTACCTTCTTGGTTTTTTCTTCTCTTTCTGTTTTCCCTTAAGGACGATCTTTTTCTTCTGCCCTTTTAATTTGTATTTTACCTTAATGTAACATGCGTGTAACAGGCGTTAACGCCAGCCATACAAAATGTAAAATTGTAAACAAAACAATGTCGACTTAGCCTAGAGTTCTCAATGTCCCAAAAGGTTGAAATAAATGAGTATGAGTATGAGTAGCATGTAAGGCATTATATACTTAATGACACAGTTTGATGAAATTTGAGACACCGTCGACAGGAAGGAAGGGATCTGCCTTAAAAAAACTTAATTGGCAAACGTATTACGCGAATTGGTTGTAAAGCAGATCCTTTCCTTCTTTTGTAGGCAGAACTGGGGCTGGTGGCCACACGTGGCCGGAGCGAAGCAAAGTTTATACACTAGTGAACCGGCACCACTGGATCTCAGCAACGATCGACTCCCGAATACTATTCTCGCTTCAATCCTATTACAGCCGCCCCAGGAAATTACCATTCCGGCGCCGCCGCCGCCACCCCGTCGATCTCCATCCATTACCAAAAAAGGCGGCCGGTTCCGACCGAGCTGGCTCGCTTTGTATACCTGGCTACAATACGACAGATCACAGAATGTCATGTATTGCACTTACTGTAGAAAATGGTCGCACGAGCTGACTGTCAATAGAACGTCATTTGTAGTAGGCAATCCTAACTTTAGACTTGAATTAGTGAACCATCACGATAAGTGCAAGGCGCACAAATTTTGTCGGGATCATGAACACTCAGAAATTTGATTATGGAAGTTCCTCGAGAGACAGCGGTGATTGTGAACTAAGACATTATAAAATTGCTTTGGTTGATATAATAGTACGTAACACTTTAGTATATTTTTACTAAATATTTTAATTTGATAGTCGACATAACAACAATTTTATAAATTTCATCATCATAATTTGCAATCATTAAAAATTCAATAACTAGCATGGCTCAGGAGTACTCGCACTAACTTGAAAATCATAAAAGTGAACTGTTTTAATCGCGATGCCTCTGACAACGCACTTATTTGGCGATATACTTTACAAGGTCTTTCAAATGTAACTAAAAATTAGAGTGATTTATATGTTGTTACTATAACAGTAGCACAAACACAATTTTTTTATGTACTTGCATTTCTATAAAATATGTATCATAAAAAACACTTTAAAATGACACATACTTGTCATGGATTTTTAATTTAATTTTGTCTATTGTTTTATCTTTTTTCTTGGAAACTAGATAAGTAAGCGAAAAATGTTACGTAATCAAATTTGAATTTTAAAGCCTTAAGACGTAACTTGTGTGATTAATATGTATATTTTAATTCGTTTATATGACCTAAATAGTTCAGCTTGTGTGTGTAGGTCAATTTTAGTCGCGACAAAGTACATTCAACTAAATTCAATTGTGTTGAGGTATTTTATATTAAAGGCATAGCTTCTTTAGTTTTCATATAAATATTTTAATGTTAAAAATCTGCTCTGATAAGTGGTATACAGATTCCCGCAAATTACGGTTTTTTCGGTTTGGATTAATGTTTAAAAAGTACTATCGATTTTATTATAGTAAAAGTTGAATATTATATTAGATGTACAGCAGTGCTGTTTTCTTGGACGCACTAAACTTGGTCAATTTACATAAATGCGCAATAAATAAAGTAGGTGCCATAATATTACTGTTAGTAACTGTTCTAGACTTGAGTCTGTTTTAATGGTTTTGAGAAGAATAGCACTTCTAATCGTATTACTGTTACTGCATTTACTTGAAATAAACGAAAGTTTTCTTCGATAAGTTTTCATTATCACTACATTCAAAATGACTTTGCTTTTTAAATTGAACATTTACGAGAGACAGACGGAGACATCTGCCGGAGACATCTTATAAATCTTACAATACTTAAATGAATTTTCATAGTATATGTGCCAGAGTGTAGTGGCGTGGAAGGGCTATGTCCAGCAGTGGACATCTAAGTGCAGGTGTTGTTGATATATCAGAACCAAGATGATATCTTGTAGGTTACTTTGACCAAAATAGCTTAGTAAAAATTGCTACTAATGCATTAGCACGCGCAATCAAAAGTCGCAAAGGTTCTATTAAATTTTGTTGAATGACAACTTTCGAATAGTTGTTTAATAGCTTTATGTAAACAAGTTGATTGAAATATTCCAGGCGATGGGAGCGACAGAGATGGCGTCGATGCTGACGCAGCATTCACTCGGCAACGATTGCAACGAGGGCGAGCCCATGCTGCCCCCACACCCAGACCAGACCGACACCATCGATGGTGAGTTCGTACCTATATTATAACAGATGATCACGAACTTAAAATATGGTAGTATTTAGGTTACGTTTATATTTCAAGTTAAAGTACCTATGAACTTTGATTAGTCCTTACCCAATTTGAGTTCATGGTCGTCGAATTCCTTGCAAGTCGCACTAAATCTTTGCCATGTTGTAAATTGATTCCAATATCGTGTTTTTCGAAGATGTAGTAAATCATTAGCATTGCCAGATTTTGATTAGTAGAATTCAAGGTTTACAACATATCTTAAAGACATTATAAAGTAATTTTACATTTGGCAAAGGTTTTTGTTGTTAAACAACACGCGTTCTCGGCTTCATGATTCAAATGATTAAATTTATTTGCAGTATTATAGTTCAAAAATGTCTAGCGATTTTTCGTGAATATTCTGTCTTAAGACATCCTCATTATCTTTGCGTTCCTAGACATTTTTTAACTTATCATCTAGACATAGATGCATGCTGTGAGCATCCTACTGCATGATATACATTGCTTATCATTTCACTTTTATTTGCACTAATCACACCATAATCGCTTCTCAATCTCTTTTCTTTATTCTGCTTTTAAACAATTTATAATTATATGAAGAAATCGGTGTACATTCTATCTGGTGATGATTTGGCGCCCCCTGAGGGACATAGGTCGTCCAATGTCCACAATATTAGACTTTTTATTATTTTGATTTTAATATAATTAAAATCTTCTGGTATGTTAAACAATAAATTTCATAGGGATGCCACTGTATACTAATAATATTACATAGAGATCGGTTTAGCTTTTAGTCATTAAATTATAGGACAAAAGATTAGGGCATTTAGGGCTTGCATGTAGGTATAAGGGAATGGAACACTGGGAAGAGGTTTGACTGCAGTGTGAACATGTTTTCGGAATGCAAATATGCTGTTGAGAAACATAACATGATAATTAGTAAAGCAGTGAAGATATTACGTTGTATTACAGGTGAGAACTATGGCGTTGACGAGAATATAAAACCACAGGAGACAGTCGACCAGAAACTATCGAATATTGAATATATATTTAGATCATATAATGCATCGCTCACTCAAAGGTCGCCTAGCACCCCTGTGTCGTGTACCATATGTGGCAAACTTGTAACTAATGTTAAGAAGCATATGAAATCTCATAATCCGGAACAACATAAATGTCCGCTGTGTCCCATTGTACTGACACGGGCAGATAACTTGAAACGACATCTCCGTATGAAACACTATTCCGTTTTGCGGTCCGATAATTTGTCAAACATAAAAACGGAATGTGAACTATCTTAGCGAATATTGTGGATTAGATATTTAAATTTCGTTATCAATATTCTTTTAGGAAAGAGGTGACATACTTTTTACCTGATGGTAAGATGTCACCAATAGGGTAAAAATTTGTTGCCTGTGAAGAAAGAAAATAAAGAAGTGGTTCTTAATTATTATCAATGTAGGTTTATCTTTTGTTTATTCGTCTAAATCAGGTCAGACATATGAAAAATAAATGTCATACTCTTTCTTTCATACATACAACTACGAGGACTTGGTAATAATTTTCTTATGCACTAACTTTCCCAGATCCTATCTTATAATAACATGAAGTGCGCTTATTCATTGGTTCTAACAAATACCATTTTATATCTAGAATAAGGTGTGGTGTGTTTAATTTTGTTTGATTTACATTTTAGTCCAATTATAATACTCGTTATTAGGTAAAAGCGAAAGTCTCGCTGGGCATTCAAATTGGCGACATCCAGTTATGTAGAAGTCTAGATTTTTGCATCACATTTTGGAAAGAATTATATTTTCATTGAAAAGAATGCCTATTGCCTTGTGATTTTCTTAATACCACACACACGTATGTAAGTAGACATACAATCCAGCTGGAACTTTGCGTGTGTGACGACAATATGTAAGTCTCGGCATTTATTTTACGCATTATTATTTATACCAGCAACACGGAACTCTACCATAAACGCCGTGCGTGAGCATATGCTCGACATACATCCTAAACGCTGAAAACGACCTATAATTCCTTATAGCAATGAACATTACAGTAATAAAACCGAAAAGCATTTTTGGTTAAATAATCTAAATTAAAAGTAAGACCTGTATATAAAAGTATTAACTCTTCTCAAACTGGATGTGAAAACTTCAAGATTGTGTATAAAAGGGCAGCTTTTATAACTGCTATAAGTAATGTACTTACACCAAGTTAATTGCAGTCAGATTTTCGCTTTTATTTTAATACGTATTCGATTTTCTCCTTGGCTAATTCTCATATATATTATTATATATGAGTATATATGAGGTACGTATATTATGCTCTTGACATAGAAAATGAATTATGCTCATACTGTTAACAATGTGATTTACTTTTAAATTATGTGTATAGTGTAACCCATCAGCATTTTTGCTAGGAATTGAGTTTGAGGGGTCGGGTATCATGCAATGTGGTCTTTCATTTAAAAATATATTATAAATTATAATTCCTTTCATTAAATTTGAAGATTACTAAACGATTCGACCACACTCATTAATTTGATTCGCGCATGACATTGGTGCAGCTGCAATACTTACCTTTTATGATTACTCGAATTCTAACTGTATTTCGTGTTGTACCGAATGAAAAACCGCTATAGAGAACGCGTTGCGAGCCAATGTATTGGGATGAAACCCGCCCCTAACAACTTGTACAAATTGTAACGAACCTTATGATCTCTCATTGTTCCTCGTTAATGTAATCAGGTGACACTAGTCGTCAACTGGTGGCCAAGACTGATATTTCCCCTGTGTAATTATTAATTAATTACTTATTAAGGAACACTTAATTTTAATTTATTACACATTTACTTTTAACTTCTAATTATTTTAGTTTAGTTCGTATGTAAGTATCGTTATTGTGTGTTTGTTGCAAATATATTCCTTTATTTATACCACTTTTCTTTTCATTTTCATCCTCTGTTCTTGCTTTCTTTATTTACCTATTTATGGCAGACCTATTTCTCTATAAATCGCCTCTTATAATACAGGCTTGGTGACTGTAATTAACAAAATTTCATGCAATTGTAACACTGATAAATAACAAACACCATTTTCTTCAGTATCATTGAGTCATTTCTGCATGGATCTCCATTGAATACTTATATTTTTTTAAGTATAATGAATATTATTTTCGATGACTCTTTCGTCTTTTTATTCGTTTATTAATGCTTTTTTAAATAATAGAGCTAGGAGAAGCATTAGAACGGCATTAACAGTTATCAGAGCTTGAATAGTGCTAACGATGTATATTGTTTGAGCCAACCCTTGTTTGCAAAATGTGTTGGAGGCTACATTTTCGATACTCTATAGAATGCCTTCCGAATTCAGTTGCACTACATAGCAAATGCTGCAGAACCAACCTAATATCAGCGATGATATACCTTGAAAATGACCTTGCAGCAAGTAGAGCTATATGGTAGTATTGTGGTTAGTCTGTTATTGTTGGCGCTGCGGCATTGTCGTGTTGTCGAGTGGAGCTGGAAGAGGGAGGAGTGGAGTCGGAGGGGAGGGGACGGGATGGGGTGTGAGTGGGAGAGGTGGAGTGACGGCTCGCTGGTTGCAGGCTCGAAGGGCTGGCACATGCGGCTGACGTTCGAGCGCGTGGCGGGCGCGCTGAACCTGCACCGCTGCAAGCTGTGCGGCAAGGTGGTGACGCACATCCGCAACCACTACCACGTGCACTTCCCGGGCCGGTTCGAGTGCCCGCTGTGCCGCGCCACCTACACGCGCTCCGACAACCTGCGCACGCACTGCAAGTTCAAGCACCCCGCCTACAACCCCGACACGCGCAAGTTCGAGCCGCCCGCGCCGCCGCCCGCCGCGCCGCCCCACGCGCCGCACGCGCCTCACGCGCCGCACGCGCCGCACCAGACACACCAGCCGCTGTTCGCCAACCACCTGGACGCGGGCTTCGATTGATTGTCCATGTACTGGCTCGGCCTCGACGCTCTGTGAGCCTCCTCCGAGCCAGATCAGACTCTCGTTGTTGATGTGTCAAAATTTTAACGGACCGTCTCGCGTCGAAACCACTTCCTATTTAGGATTAAGCTGAAGTGCTATTACTTAAGCGGGCCTTAGAGTTGAGTTACCGCTCGTGATGGTGACTCGTTAGTATTTGTCTCGGTTGTGCATTTGACTTGCCCCAGTGTGACCTTGTATAATATTCCGCGTAAGGAATGTACCTATAATGTCGATGTTACTAAAAATAATGACTCGAAGCGTATGTAAGTGTAGGTAAGCAAATTTTTTTCTATACCAATCGCTATACGGGAACGGGCAAAAGCAATAATATGATGTTAATTTTATTACCATATTATTTTTTATATTATATCGATAGGAATCTTAAGCTATTAAGAGTATAATAAACTTATGGAGTAGCGGTGCGGCCGCGAAGTGATGCTGGCTATTAAAGGCCCAGTGCGGGCTCACACTTCTTGTTATATTTATTCGTTTAGATAGGAAATTATGAGTTTCCTGTAGCTAATTATATTTATTTTATTACATTCTTATGGATGGGGCGGAACTACATCAGAAAGGAAATTAGAGGACTGGAAAGAGATTGTGATCTGTCGTTGGTCAACGACATATAAATATTGACTGAATCTCAGTGTAGATGCATTTGTAACTCCATGAGGCCTTTGCAAGATGGATAATTTATTAAGGATTTGTGATGTATTCACGGATAGCGCCTAAGGAAACATACGAAAAGATTTTTATACTAGACTAGTTGATCTATTTACGGAGATTGTTTTTTTTATACTTAGATATATTCTATTGTCTGATTTAATATACTTTATTATATTTATGTCACCATATAGTATGATTTATTAGTGTTGTTTGTTTTTATTGATTCATCAAGTATAGTAACATTGATTTCGTTTATATTCAGTTGATGGTTAGAAGTGGTAATGTGTTTGAGATGTTAACAAGTTTATTATTTTATCGTTAGTAGGTGTTTAGTTATCATAACGGGCAGCGGGCGGGCCGCTCCGCTGCGCCCGCGCCGCTCGCCCTCGTGTGATCGGTGCTTGGGGTCAAAGACCTCCTTCTATTACTTTAAGATAGGAAGGAACGTTTCGAGGTTGCGCACTTAGTAACTAATATTGGCATTCTACGATTGGGACTAACCTAGCGTTTACGTATGTATTTTTCAATTAAGATTTAAGATTGTTACAATTTTAGCTAAACACTTAGAGTGGTACAGTAACTGTAATGTGATAAAATGGAATGGTGCTAGAACCAAGAGTGTTAACACGCTACGATTCGACTCCTATTGTAATATTATTAACGTTTTTATGATTAGTTGTTTTGCATTAACTTAAGGCATCTAGCATCCAATTGAGGTCGCATCAGTCTGGTCCACGGGTATCGGTGCATCGATCAGTGCATGGCTACACGGTCTAGAGATTACAGTATCACTCGCGAGATTCTACATTATTTTTTCAGAGATCTTCAAATTTACTAATGTACGTAGAATAATAAGACACCGTTTATATAAATCTGATTCGTATCTACCAAATAATATAAAATAACCGTTCTAATGGTGTTAGTAATTACCGCATCCAAATAGTAAATCCGTGATCGATTTCATTACTAAGTTGTGGCATTAGTGCTGTTTAGTAGCTGTGAACATGCAATTTCACTTGTGCAATTTTTGAAAATAGTCATAACTCATAGCTAGTTTAAACAATTGTCTATTAAATATAGGGGCCCACTCGACATAGGCACTAAGCTCCGGCGTCCCCTGTAACCTACATTGTAATAAAGTCACCAAACGTATTTCTTCCACAAAGATTTATATTTACTTTAAGGTAATTAAAATTTTATACTTACCGTTCATTATAATGTGGGCGCTTATTATTTGATAGCATTTCATACTCAGTGCAATATTACTAGTTATTTAATTAATTACGTAACCAAACTAAAGGATATTTTAAAAGTATATAATTAATTTCTTTGAAAGAGAGTAACTACCTATTTGTATTTACATAAGTGAACTACTCCTAATTTCTATGTCTACCTAGTGAAACGCAGTTTGGGTTACGGTGTTGTACAGGTTTTATAGCTGGTAATATTAAGATTAGCTTGTTTACCTCTGCCAATCGTAATAGTTATGTTTATTAATTTATTATCGCGCAAGTTAAAAGTCTATTGTTGAAATAGATCATAGCTATCCGGTGCGGGCTCGTAGGCGAGCTCACGAGAGTCCAACATTGTGCGGTCTCCCACTATCTGTATCTGGCCGGCGCGCTGGGCGGCTCGGCACCAACAAACAAGCCGCGCGCCGCCCTCCGCTTCGTCCTGCCGCGATTTAATAAACGCTTCATCTAATCGTGAATGCATTTTTTGTGTATCACTATTACTCGAGACCAATTTTTAATATTAAATTTGCTTATAGCAAATCGATTGATTAGTAACATAGAATATTAATTTAGATATTTTAGGTTAGGATACTATGATAGTGTCTGGCCAGAAAAATTTGGAGTATCACATCGTTTGGCTCAGAAAATATCTATCTTTGATCTCTTTACAGCTTTCAGAAAGTGAGCAACTTAATAAATTATATTGTGACCACATAATTGGACTTAATGAAAGCTAACTTTATGCCATATGGAATTTATACATAAGGTTAACGAATTACTAAATTTAGTCTTATGAAAATGAGGTCTTGTGGACCTAGTCACTTATTTGGCCAATCTAATTGAAAATTCCAATTTATTGTATAATAAAATTTACATTGATATCACAAGGATGTGATCTTATCATTTTAAATCAATGGAGTGCAGGACTAGCTCTATGGTTATTTTCAGGATAGCAATGGTCTAATAGTTATTTTATTTTGTTTCTACTTATAATAACATTAGCAAATTTGTTATAGTGTCGTATATCACAATAGTGTACTAATAGGGAGGGGGTGTCAAATCGTGTGCCTAACAGCTGGCTATCAGTCTTGTTATATTTTTACATGAAATTTTATGGACATTTGTTGTTTATGAATATTTTGTTTATGGTTTGATGCCTCCATTAAACGTTTAATTTAAATAATTTTGTTTTATGCAAGCAGTTAATGCAATTTTTTTTCACATTATTTGATGTTATGTAATGCAATTTTAACATGTTGCAAACTCCTGCATTTATCTGTTGTATTTATTACTAATTTTTACATTAAATTGTGGTATGTTACAATCCGTGTAGTTTCAGTTGTGCGTATCACATGTCCCACCCCACTTGCAAAATGTTCCGTACCGCTCGCGTGCACGATCGATCCCTCTGTTATGGCAGCCTGCTCGTCACTTGCCGTATATAGCAATCAAACCGTGAACTTCATTTACGATTGGGTTCGATTCCTGATGAACTAATGTATAAGATATTATTTGACAATGCGTGGCGAATGAGTTGTTGATGCCGCGGCGGCACGATGGAGCGAGGCGGTGATGCGGATAGCGGGTTTTTGCAGAGCGGGCTCGGCTGGCGCACGCGCACGCGCTAGCGCACGGGCTGGCGGCGGGGGCGGGGGCGGGGCCGGGGCCGGCGCCGGCGCCGCAGTACTCGTACCACAGCATGTTCGTGGCGGCGGCCGAGAGCGCGGCGCTGTGGCGCTGCAAGTCGTGCGGCAAGGAGGTCTCCAACCGCTGGCACCACTTCCACTCGCACACCGCGCAGCGCTCGCCCTGCCCCTACTGCCCCGCTACCTACAGCCGCATCGACACGCTGCGATCGCATCTGCGCCTCAAACACGCCGCCCTGCTACTCAAACACTGAACTGAACCAACCGACACAAACGCCACCCGACCTTGCACTGGTTGGATTTTTGATTAACGATGTCTCGATGTAGGAAATAACTTCTGTTTCTCATTGTATGTACGCATGTAGTCGTCGTTATGTTAGGGATATATGCATTAAAATAAGTATCTATAGCACGTTTTTGTGCATCATTATTGTTTTAGATAGGTATTTTTGTTTTCTCGGACAGGGTAAATTGAGGAGAATTTAGTAGGTTTATTTCATAGTATGTACTAAAAAAATACCCCTTAACTATGTGAGAATCACGCGCATTTGCTTAAATACGAAGACCAACTATGCTAATTTAATTTTCTAGTCAATTACTTTAAACTCATAACCAGTAATTTTCAGATCGTAAGCGACTTCGGCTTTAGTTATTTTTATTGGTGTGCCCTTTCCATGCCGATACAAATATTTATATAGCCATATCTATTTCCCCTGAATTGCACAATTATCAATGGTTTGGAGTCATTTAATGTTGATATCATTTTAAAATGTTAGTTCAGTAATTGTAAGTATATTTTGCTTCATGTAGAGAGTGTAATTGGAAGTAAATATAACTATTAACCAGGTATATGTGACGCTGAAGACTGAAATGCCAACAACTTGTGATTGAAGTAACATATGGAGACATGGTCTGATGTAAATAAATTGTAATTCGAAATTAAGGAATTTTAGATAATATCAGTCTTACCACATTGGGAATGCGTGTTCAAAATTAAATTGAAATCAGCTAATAGGTACCTACTGATACGTGTCATTTTCATTTTAGAGTTTCACCCCAAAATTATATTTTTGTATAAGTATTTTATGCTAAAATTAATTGCATTTAGTACATTAAGTGGGTACCTTAGTTTTAATGGTTCAACATCATTCAGATGAATTCTTAGCAAGTAATTATATACCTAAGATCATAACTTATTTCATCACATCGTAATAATCTTAGTATCTTGATGGATTTCATAAATATTTTATAATTCATTATTAAAAAATAATCTGTCTTAATTAGATTACTAATGAATACTCATTGATGTAAATAGTTGGTGTCATAAGTCCCAATCCAAGAATGTAGTTATACAAAATGGTGGACGAATTATTTACCTACAAAGTGGGCGGCTAGTCATCTATGAAGTTTTTCCTATTATATTATTTAAATTTATTGTTTTTATTCCGTAGGATTTAGTTTATTTATTGACTAGTTTGAAGGTTCTCTTGTTTGTTAATTTACATATTCACAAATGTTTTAGATTTTATATCAATGCAATTTAAATATTTAATAGAAAATAATTTACTTTGAGGCTGTAAATAAATTGTCAATCATATTAAATGGATAAAAGTGTTTCTTTTTCACACACTACATGTCGTAATTCTAAGACCTCATAAATGAAATAACAACGTTTAGAAATAAATAGTTTATTGCACACTTATATTGATGATCCAATGGCAGGCAGTCATTATTTACATATTGCTCTATTCTATCACTATGAGTATTTTATCAAAAAATCTAAACTAAATCTGACTTAGGCCGAAATTTCTTGCACACCATACACTCCTTAATAATCTTAAATACATATTTAGACGTTAGTTTAAAATTGGGCCCGATTCTGAAGGTACACATTTAAAATTTGACAGCGCTAAAATTTGTTTCGTCTTTATCGTCATAATACTGTGTGACAAGGATAGCAACAGTTTTAGTGTTGTCAAATTTTAACGTTGTGCCTTCAGAATCAAGCCCATTATCTATATATAATTGAATTAAACATGGCAACCTATGGCAAGTTTAATTCTCTAACATTTATTCAATCATAAATTACATAAAACACATTAAAATAACGTAGGAAGCAAAATGTATAAATAATGTAGCAAAATGGCAAAATTAAAATTTTTAATATCGACCTTGAGACGACTTTTACACTTTTGGAATCGTCTAATCGTATGTCAATTTTAAATTAATTTACTCCTATACTTAATAGAAATATGAACAAACAACCACACCACTGTGGCATTGAAACTATCACAGTTTATTATACCTACTTAATTAATTAACAATAGAAGGGATGTTAACAGAAACAACAACTAACATTTTTACCCATTTCGTGGTGATGGTATCATATTAGTGTTCGAAAGAGCTATTTCTATCTATAAACAATATGCAATGTAATTATTTTGTTTTTGTAACATCCCTTCAACTGTATTGTCACCAAAGTATCGTTCGAAAATCAACGACATTAAATTTTTTTAAATCGATCCAACTGTCAAGCTGTAACTATAATATACTCTCGGACATGGAACTTTCCTCATGCGGGAGTACCATTGACGACCACACTGGGTATGGCATATTGCAGTACTAGACTTGTGCTTGGCTTTGAATCTACCAAGTGCAATAAATTATTTTGAGCAGTGCTGCTACTGCCCGTCGCCGATCAGTTATTTTTATGGCATAAATAATTTAAATGGTTAGACCGCCAAAGCTCGGACGCCAAAGCTTGAAGAAAGCGCTTACCTTCGTGGTCGTAGATATATACAATGGCGCAAGGGTAAGCAACTCCATAACTTTAAACAGAAACTGCAAAGTTATAAGTCTCTCTTTACGCATTAATCTTGTAGTCTTTCTACATTGCCACTGGTGCCAGGCGATTCCACTACAACACTAGCTTCACTAACCGTGTTGACATCACTGTTATTATTTTCACTGTCTTCAATATCTTCACTGGCACTGTCCCCTTTCTCACTGTCTTCATTAGAATTGTCATTTTCATCAGAGTCCATCTTGTCTGCCGCGCTCTGTTTGTTTTTGTTCTTTTTGAACTGCTCTTCCATTTCTTTGAACTTCAGTGTGAGGTATCTGAAACGATATAAAATTGAAAATGTATTTTCTAGATAGAGATATTATTTTGAATACATTTTTGCATACGTAGAATCCAAGATAGCTTAACAAATTAAGATTAGGTGTCGAAGCCTGCCTAAAACAGCTGAAATTCTTTCATTGTTACCGCATCGTTTTCATACAATATTTCGTTAATTGCTGGACAGAGGCCTTTCCTAATCCGCGCCACCACACTCTGTGTTCCGCCTTTCTTATCTATTTAGTTAAATATACATATAGACATTTAGTATTTATTCACAGACACAATACTAAACTTTATAAACTATAACCTCAAATTACTAAGACAAAGTGGACGCTTCGAGGGCACAATAAAACTTCTACTGTTGTCTTGTCTAGAAGATGTTGGGAGCCGCTGGGTAGTAACTGGAGCCGTG
The DNA here is from genome assembly GCA_947086405.1 of Esperia sulphurella. Taxonomy (NCBI): domain Eukaryota; kingdom Metazoa; phylum Arthropoda; class Insecta; order Lepidoptera; family Oecophoridae; genus Esperia; species Esperia sulphurella. The sequence goes on from OX352261.1 coordinate 7,671,567, forward strand.
TGTGTGCCGGTATGTAATGCTGGCATTACAAATAATTATTTTATACTATCTCCACCAGTGGAGAGATTCTGACTCAACATGTGGCGCAATTGGTCTACAACGCTAATAATTCTGCCAGAGCCTTGTCTTAACGACGCTCGCACAGTACAAATTGTATGTGGAAGCAAAATGAAGAAGAAAATGTAGAAGCAATAGGCATACATAAAATACCTAAAACAAAATCATACCTAGTGTTGTGATAAAATTTATTTCATATTATTGTAATGTAAATAATATAGTACAAAATAATTATTTGTAGTTGTGGATGTTGACCCATAACGATGATGATGTATTATTTATTACTATGGCTCAAAAATCTATATATTTTTTCGGATACTCTTAATAAGCCGGATTGCATAACAAGTCTGAATATAAACCTAATTAATAAACACAAAATTCCTAGCGTTATTTATTATTAGGTAGAGATTATTTATTATTCTTAGAGGCGACATATTAGAAACGTTTTAAGATCAAGACTCATCATCAGTCTAATTAGTTCGATTATATTTGGACATTCAAAGGTCAAGGTTTGAAACCACTCATTCTATGTTGTTGTTATTATTAATTTAGTTTTGACTTATGAATTATGATCATAAGGCTACTCGAAATCTACCGCGAGAACTGTACTAATTTCAGCTAACTTCAACCGCATAATAATTAATACAAAATTTCGATTCAACTTTGGATTGTCAGTTAATTTTTTTTTACACTCAGAGCTAGATCTTTTTGATACTTAATCTTTCTAAACATTGTTAATAGAGGTGATTTTAATATTTTATAAAATATGTCCTAAACGAACAATTAATGTACTATCTTTTTCATTATTGTACCAGATTATTATTAAGCCCAGATTATGGTATCTATATTATTATTATACTTAATTTCGAAATTTCATAGGTACTTATTTGAAGTATGTAGCACCTAATGCGGAATTATTAGCCCTCTATCGATACCATAGAACGAAAAAGTTTACAAGGCCCAACATGCTTCTCCTAACTTTATGAGACCTAAGTACATAACAGAAGATTACACTAACTTGTCAACTAGCGGTCCGCTGTAGTCCTCAGGAAATTTGGGCGAGTGCGGCAGTATGTACTTGTAGAGGCTTTCATTGAGGACGTATAGCTGCGTGGTAGAGGCGCAGCGCACGTTGAACCACCAATCGCACGTGAGCGCCGCCTGGGAGAAGATGGTACCGTTGGGGCACAGGAACGACGCCTGCCCGCCGTTCAGATCGCAGTAGTGCCATACCTGCACAGGAAGAATGTACCAGTTCAAACTCACGATCCAAACTACTATCAGAGTATTTGAATTTACGTAATTCTTACCACTATTAACATTTTTTACATAGTGGTAAGAATGGCATTTATTCCCAACCGTTAGAATTGTGTATACCTACGAAAAAATTTCGAACACTATACCCAGACACGAAATAATGGGTAATTACAGGGAATCAAAACTATAGGGACTTCTTGCAGGGTATAGATAGATATTTAGCGACTAGGCTAAGCTAGTCCTACTTTCCAAGACTTCACACTTATCTTAAACTAGAATCCCTGTACCATGGGAATTAAACATGATTGAGCTTAATAGAGGATTTAAATGGCATTCTCACAAGTAACACCCAGACAAAAAAAAAATTACGTGGGAATAAAACCACGATCTCTGGCGCTCAAATCCACGACCAAGCCAACGAAACGATCGACTAAACTATATTTCATTCCAAACCAATAGTCATACGAAAACCAACGCTATTTGCGTCTCGAAAACCAAATAATTAATACATTGTGTTCCTGAGTGGACCGCAAAGTTAACGTGGTAATGCAAACCAGTTTTTGTTGCTGGTGACCCTTTCATGTACATGTTAGTGAGACGCAAATAGCGTTGGTTTTCGTATGACTATTGGTTTGAAATGAAATCAAAATTGATTCAAGAGATAGCGACAAAATTGACTACCTGAAACTGAACTTTTCCTGATAGGGTATAAAAAGTTTATACGTAATCTTATAATACACATTGTCCACTTATCGTTATGAGTAAAAACGTAATTACGAGCCAGTAGAAGAATTGATAAGTTCTTTCCAATTCCCTCAACATTTAAAAATACTAAACTATTAGATTGCAAGATACTGTATCATATACATATAGAATAGAATAGAATAAATTTTATTTCAGATATAATCCATATGTGTTAGTAACAAATATCTTATTCACTAATGTTAGTATATTACACAATACTTAAAACTATAATATAATTTGGCTGTCCGATACTGGGCGGCGAGGCTACTTGACTGCATGCAGTCGTATCCACCGCCCCAGCATCGGAGAGTCCCACCGGTCAGCCAGCACATTCAGGATCCTGTTGGGGCTGGCGCGCACCCGAGCCATCATAGAGGCGCACCGTTTACGCATGATGGCATCGAAACCATCAATCTGTGCCAGCGCGAACATACCGGAGGCACTGCAGTACCGCGGCAGCCCCATCAGCACCCTGAACGCGTTGTTGTATTGAACCCGCAGGTCGCTGTATGCCCTCTGCGTATAGTTGACCCACAAGCTGCACGTATAAAAGGATTGACAATACGCTTTAAAAAGCGTAGCCTTTACATGTTTAGTGCAACGTGCAAACCTGCGAGCCAACATGTTGCATCGGACAGCCAGCGACCTACGGTCCCTTTCAACATCCACGTTGTCCTATAAATCCTCCGTAACCCAGTGGCCCAAATACTTATACTTATCGACTCGACTCAAGGGAGTACCCCCGAGTGAGACGCTTGGTACATTTGAGTAGCATTTACTGCCTGCCTTAAACACCATCAACGCACTCTTGCTCGCATTATACTTGAGACCATGGGCCTCTGCATAGGACTCACACATGCTCAGCAACTTCCTCAGAGCACTGATCGTTGGGCTCATAAGGACCATGTCATCAGCATAGTTAATGTTGTTGATGCAGACACCATCAACATGACACCCGATGCCAGCGCCACTGAGCCCATCGATCAGGCTATTTATATATAAGTTAAAGAGTCGGGGAGAGGTCAGGCCCCCCTGCCTCACCCCGCACTCCATCACGTATTCACCAGAAAAGGCTCCCGCCCATCTCACGCGATTAACTTGATGGTTGTACCAATATCTAATCATTTTTGTTAGCTCACTAGGTAAGCTAGTATCGTTATTAAGTTTTTCCCACAGTAAATCGTATGAGACTAAGTCGAAAGCCTTAGATAAATCTAGGTAACAAGCATACACTGGTGTTTTTCTGGCCGTATAGTAATGGACAGTCTGCTTGAGACACAGGATAGCACTCTCAGTGGACAGCCCCGCCCTAAAACCAAATTGCGCGTCGTTAATCCGGAGGTGCTGTCGATCAAGCAAACTATCCATTACTTTTGCAATAACAGTGGCCAGTGAGATAGGTCTATAGTTTAAAATATCTGAGGAGTCACCTGTCCTATTCTTAATTATAGGTACCACTATCGTATGCATTAGATTATTAGGTAAGTATGAGTGTCCCACGCATAGACTAAAGAACATCGCCAACACTCTCGGTAGATGGATGCCCGCGTGCCGGAGGTGCTCGACGCTGAGGTGGTCGTGCCCCGGGGATTTACCTCTGGTCATATTATTAATCACGGCCGCCACTTCCTTCGCAGTCACTCGCGTGCTCAGCTCAGTGGGCCGATCCCCACCGTCGGGCACCCTCGACCGCGATGCTGGGCCTAAGGGGGACTCCACCTTAAAATGTTTTTGGAACAGATTTGCTATCTCACTCGGTTCATGAATTTCAGATATACTCACCGGCAGGCTCGGCCCGTGATTTAATTTGTTGGTTTGTTTCCAAAATTTTGAAAAGTTTTTATTTGAATGATGTTGTGCAATAATATCCATTTTAATTTGCTGCTGATTGTTCTGACACCACTTGAGTATCGTTACATATACCTAATATGTAACGATTACACTTTTTCCTCACTGCCGTTAACAATCATGCCAAATTGTCTAATCTTATACCACATTACCACCATGTGGCTAGCGAAAGTGCATTTGTAACCTGGAGTAGGAATTCGACGTAGATCTATTTTATATGCTCAAAAATAATAATTTTACCAACCTGACACTTTGTATCGGGGTCAGCGAAGAATCCCTTATATCGCTGGGTTTTGCAGTCGAAGCTGGTGGGCGGTATAGTCGTAAGAGTCGGGTAGTCAACTCCCGGCTTCCCGGGAGTTCCGCCCTCGTCGTCAGAGTGCACCGGCGGAGGGAACCGCTGACTGGTGCCAACACCAGTAGGAAAATCTGGTTAAAAATAATTCAATTATCAAAACGGTTGTTTAGGTATGAATTTATGATTATTTTGTTTGGCTAATAATTTTGTAGTTTGCATTAAGATGTGCCTTTCTTATTTAAATTCTTCTGGTTTCTTGTAGTCTAATCTTATCTTGTATCCTAAGTATGTATGATTTGAACATGAATGAATATTAATGTTTACCGTCCAAATGCTGGGATGGAGCGTTGACAGGAGCCAAATAGGGTTCTTGATGCAACTCAGTATCAGCAGGGGCAGCCGTCACTTCTATATCTGGTTTAGTCGTCACTTCTACCGCTACTTTTTCGGGTATAAATGGCTTCGGTGTACTGAATAGCGAAGTTTCCACCTCGTTATGTTGTGACATCACCTTGAAAGCATTCAGCACCTGAAGTAGAGTCCTTATCGACGACCCAACGTTCTCTCTTGTTATCGGGTTTGGAATAGATTTATTTATCTGCAGAGAGTTGAGCAGATCTGATAGACTCACTGTTTTGGACGGTACATATTCTTCGGGATTATACGCAGGTTCAACAACATATTGGTAATAATTTTGTCTATGATCTGTAATTTCAGGACCTTTGGGTGCATCAACAACATGTACCGCCGGTTTTTTCGCAATTTCAAAATGCGAAATCGGTGACGATGGTGATATTGTTGTATAAACAGGAGCCTCTGTGGTTACTACTGGATTGACAATAGGTTTGAATCCATTTTCAATAACTGGCTGTGCGATTGGCTGCGGCAATACAGGAGGAGGTCGTCGTTTTTCATAATAATTTTCAGAAACCACTACGGGTTTCCTGATAATCACCTGCTGAAGGTTATCGTTATCATAAATGTATTGCGGTCTAGTTGGCCTTGATCTTATATAAACTGGCTCTTTCGGTGTCAACACAGGAACAGCTACGGGATTTTTCGCTTCAAAAATAGTTTCGCTTTGTGATACAAATTTTGCGGGTGGAGATTGCTCGTAAGGCACTAACTTGTATCTTGGAGGTTGGTCCTTGTCAGATAAGTAGTACTGCACATTAGCTGATTCCTCGTTGCTGTGTAGATTAAAAAATGGTTTTCTGGAAAGTGCAAAGGGAACACTAGCTTTGATGGTCTGCTTCTGAACATATCGTCCATGGTTATAACCACCATAATTGGCTAAATTATGTTCCGACGCTAGCGGATTGTAATTTGGAGTTACTTTGGGTGAGTTCTGGTATACGGGAACTTCTTTATAGTAAACTTTGGTCGGATTAGATGATGCTATATTGAATTGGGTCAGTCTATTCCCTTGATATCTAGGTATGTACCGCTGTGGAGCATAAACTATTTTCTTCGGCTCTCGCTGATGCTGCTGTATCATTCTTGCTTCGACAATTTCTGCTTTTTCTACCTCGACATTCTTCGAGCTATATGCTTCTGTTGTGGACGCTAAATCGTTAGCGTAGTAAAATGTCATGTAAGGTATAAGTCTCCTATATCTTTCATTTAAGGATAGCTTTGTAGAGTCAATATTTAGTTTTCTGATTTTTTCGTAGTTCGTGGTAGTACCAGATTCAAGCGGCTTTGGTGTCATTGGAACAAATCCTTTCTGAACGTCTACCATCATGCCTCCAATCATTTTGATTTCGGGACTGTTCCCATTCGGTGAAATTGTGATCGGGGTCACTAATGCTGGTATAACTGTAACAAATAAAAAATATATTTGTAGATAAAAAATGTTGTAGCTATATAACATTCTCGAGTTTACAATCACGATTTTCACTTGATATTGTATATATGACTACAATTACTTAAAGTTATCATTTAATGTATTACAGACGCGTTAGTTTGTCAACTTATCTTGATTTTAATCGTAGCTTATTTCTTGTCTCGAAACGAACTTAACTATATAATTTGGAGCTATATCTATTAAAGATATTTGAAAAAATATGGGGGGGAGGTCTAAGGATAAGTAATAGAACACGATTCGATCATTTTTGGAATGTATTGCAATGAATGAGAACTGCATTTTGGAGATAGGTAGGTGGTCATAGAAGTATAGGGGGAAAGTGGGTTGGAATTGGGAGTGGAAGATTTAAAGTCAGAGTGGGAGTGGAAGTAGAAGTGAAAAAGGGAACGGGAGCGGATTCTGTAGTCCACGCGAACGGAGCCGCGGGCACAGCTAATATACAATATATTAATCGGGTCCTGAATAATTTGCTCCACTGTGGTAAACTAGAACAATATATCTTTAATTTTACTAATCGTCTGCTACTCTAGAAATTAATAACACGTGACCACTCCACGCCTCCAAAAAGTAATCTTAATGATCAAACCTTATTGAAAATTTTCAATTTAATGCACCATATTGTTCAGCCGCAACCTTCAATGTTAATCTACCTGTATTAGTAATGAATTGTCCTAACCTTGACTCAACAATGCGTGGAAGATATCATCACGACTCTACAACGAGCCCGCTCCGTTACAATACAATTACGTGAATCTAAACGTGCTGTGAGAAATCATTTACAGCTATTAGCCGCTATCAAAACGTTTTTACGTATTTAAATCGTTAAGATTGAATTCAGGAAATACCTATCCTATACCGATTAGATTTAAATACTAATAGCTAAACGGATACTGAAAAATTTCCTGTTCGTCCAGGTGGTCAAACTGAGTAGTCAAACTAATTTGTCCAACATGAATTCCAGTAGACAACTTTTGAAAATTCCAAACAAATATTTCATGCAAACCGCACATCTCGGCGCATCATTTTGATTGAAAAAGTCTGTTTGTTTTTTAAATCTTCAATATTTGTTTACAAACAAAAACAGTTTTGTTCGTAAACAAATATTGAAAATTTTAATAAGGCATGTTTCCGGGTATTACAGGTATTTTGTTATACTCTTTATACTATTAAATGCCATTATTATAAATAATTATAATAATACTACTCGTTTCGGATTTTTTAAAATGAAGTAGAGATTTCCTAGTATTTAAAAAGATTATAAACACCTTAATCCGCTATTATATGGATACCAATAACCAGGATTTTATCTTTTTTCCTGTTTTATGTAGAGTTATACGAGAACCGTCTTAATTATACTGCAGTATGCAATATCAAAGTGGCTGTCTGTCAGGGCATTACGTATGCTCAGCACCTGACCAGTATCATCACTTTCATAATAATCGCTTATGAAATATCATTACATACATTTAACCATTCATATATTAATCACATCTGATCTATTTAATCGAGGCCTCTTAAGTAACAAGGCCCAATAACAACACCGTTTACTTTCACGAACTAAATTCCTGATGCTATAAATCTCTGATACCTAAGTACTAGTTGTGAAATACTACGGTCTACTTTAAACAGATGCAGATCTATGACAATGTAATGTCGGAAATCGTAGTGTTATCCATCACCAACTGACAAGCTTTTTGTGTTTGTATATTATATATTATGTTCATATTCTCCGTCTGTAAAATATTGATAGTAGTACCTACCTATAATTACAGATTATGCCGTGCCGTGTGGTTCCTGGCTTTGAATAGGGCTTCCCCAAATCTTCCCGTGGGTGTCGTCAAGGCGACTAAGGGATTACACCAGGGATGGGCAGCAGCGTTCTTTTGTGTATATTAAGATCATTACTGCGATCACCAATCCGTGATGATTATGGCAAATCCCCCAATGGAAAGCCCACCAAAGGTGGCATTCTATTAGGGAGGCTTATGTTCAGTGGACGTGTATAGGCTGATGATGATGATGATAATTACAGACTAACAAAATAAAAATCATGTACCCACTAGAGTGACCAATTACTGGCCCTTAATATCAGATACTGACCAACTTTTTATATATGGTCAATTTGGGCACACAAAAAAATGACTACATAAAAATTAACCGCTATCTTCTAGGTATGAGGAGTTAATGTTTAATAACGACTTTCCAAGTCGTCATACAAGAAAATGGTTACGTATATGATACTAAAACCCGTCACAGACGTAACATCTAATAAATAATAACGTTAACTTCGCGTGTCTGTACATTGAAGATATTAGCAAAAAAAAAATGGGGGGTCTAAGGATAAGCAATAGAACACATTTCAATCATTTTTGAAATTTGTGTCTGTTTGTTTATCTGTTTGTTTGTGCACGCATCACTTAAAAACTACTGAACTGATGAAGATGGACTTTTCACAGAAACATAGTGCTGAATTCGATGTAACATATAGGCTTTATTTCATTGCAATCGGTGCAGTCAATCAAAAGTTATGCGAATTTATAGTTTTCGAAAACTCGCATACACTGCATTTGTATACAACAAAGAAGTGTAGGGTGTAAATGCTCGACTGAATTCGTGAGCGGGAGCGGGTATTTCATCGTAATCGGCTAACTCAATCAAAAGTCATGCGAATTTATAGTTTTCCAAAACTCATTACGATGAATTTGCTGCACACGTAACACACACGCAACTAAGTAATGCTGGGCGGAATTTGGATTGCGATGGATTAGTTAGGAGGACTACATTTGGAGCGACGAAGAGCGGAAGAGGTTTGAGGGCAGGGTTTAGGGTGGGTTGAGGTGAGGATAGGGTTGGATGTGGAGCTGGACCTGTGCCTGGTGGGCTGGGAGTGGGAGCGGGGCTGGGAGTGGGAGTGGAAGCGGGGCTGGGAGTGGGAGTGTGTGCGGATACTGTAGTCTACGCGAACGGAGCCGCGGGCACAGCTAGAATATAATATACCTGCATATATTAAGTAATATACATCATGGCTCGTTATATTACGATATATTTTCTTTTAGTGATCTTGCACATACAGCTATCTAATAAATAAAAATGTTAACTGTAAATTGATTATATTTGAAAAAAAAGTTGGGGGGGTGAAGGATAAGTAATAGAATACATTAAGATAATTTTTTTCTGTTTATCTCTTTGTAAACTAAAGCTTTATAGAATTAGTTCAGTAGTTTTTACGTGATGCGTTCACAAACTAACAGATAAACAGACAAAATTTTCGAAAATGATCTTACGTGTTCTATTACTTATCCTTAGACCCCCAATTTTTTTTTCGCAAATAAATATATTCAATGTACAGACACGTAAGTCTTTATTTATTACTAGCTGTTGCCTGCAACTTCGTTCGCGTGGACAACTTAACATTACTCATCAGTATGTATTACTAAATCCTAAAAGAAATCTATTAATCTGGCTATGCATTGAAAATATTTATATGTATACATAAAATTAGCGTGCCGGCGGCGGTTCCCCCCGTTGGACTACAGAATTATTGTTTTTAATTTTTAAATAAAGTAGACATTTACTTCTTACTTATCATGAATTAAAAGATTATCACATGATGCAAAACTCGCAAGTTGTATTTCGCTTTTCCGCCACCCATTCCATCTTTCCACCCCCTATTCGTTATTTTATTCCACATCCCCTTCCCACTACGTTGAAAACATCTTCCCCCACCCCGTCCCGCTCCTTACCCCTATCCTTTCTCAGCCATTTACCTTCCCCCTAGTTTACTTTTCTTTTCCCCCTACTGTTCCCTGGTTTCCACTGCTCCCCTCCCTCTGTCCTACCACCTCCCCTTCCCACTATCCCTCCTCCGACCAACTTGGCCCTCCCCTTCACTCTCTTCTTTCCCATCCGACTTCCTTCCCCTCCTAATCCCCTCCCTTATCCTTGAGACATTTTGCATATCCAATTAACTGTACAACCAAATATCGTCAAACTGCTGGACATAGGCCTTCCCCAATGAACGCCACCACACCCGGTCCCCTTCCCTACGGATCCAGCCGCTTCCGGCCACCTTCTTCAGGTCGTCGATCCACTTGCAGGCGCGGCGGGATGTCCCACCCTGCGCGTGGCGATCTACGGTCTCCAACTCTAGAACTCGTCTGCCCCAACGGCCATCGGTACTGCAACAGATGTGACCCGCCCACTGGCACTTCAGCTTACTAATTATTTCGGCTATTTCGGTCACCTTCGTTATTTGTCGGATCTCCTTATTATGAATCATATCCCTCATAGAGTCCCCGAGCATAGCCCAGTCAGTGTCTACGTATCCGCGCCGTAGGCCATGACAGGCAGGACGCACTGATTAAAGACTTGTCTTTAAACATTGTGGAATCGGCGACGTGAAGACTTGAGGAAGTTTTCTGAATACTGCCCAGCCTCACTGAATTCTTCTGTCAGCTTCCCTATCAAAATTGATTCTACCCAACTGTATTGTGTGTCTTAGGTAGACTTACTCCTGAACAACTCCGATACTGACATTGTCGACGCTGACCGATCTAATAATACAGGGCCACTAATTATCGAATAACGAAGTTTCTTTCTTTCAGGGTATTTCGATACAAGTATATCGATACTTGTGGAAATACCCTGAAATACAACAGGTAAAATAAATAAAACTAAATGAGCTTTAAAATGTTTCTGTCCCTCTCTGTCAAGTTTTTGCCAGAGACCAGTAATGTTGAACTACACTGTCATATAAATGATATAACGAGAGAGGTCAACTTGTAGATCAGTCTCCTGACATTTTATTGAGATATAATTTATACCAGATTGTGCCCCGAACTCAAAGCTATTAAACAGTGAAAACGCCGTCAAATTCTATTCAGTAGTTTCCAAGATTAGCCCGTACATACATACATACATACATACATACGTACATACATACGTACATACATACATACATACATACATACATACATACATACATACATACATACATACATACATACATACATACATACATACATACATACATACATACATACATACATACATACATACATACATACATACAGACAGCCACGAAATTTTTTATTCACATTTTTGGACTCTACTGGTCTTAAGTAATTTCCGGGAAGTGAATTTTTTTTGTAACTTCAATGTACACATTATCTTTTCTTTTGTTTTTGTACTGTTTTATTATATGTATAGACAAGATAACAGCTAAGAAGTTTTATAAATATGTTTGCTAGAATAAGAGCATGTCGTAATTATAATATATTGTAGTTCGTAATATTCAACAGAGATGCAGCTAAGCAAAAACCTATAAATAAATCTTAGTTTCAAACGATCTGAGCGTCATAACAGAATATGTAAGTAGAAATTTCGCTCGAACTCTTCGAATCGGAATTTACTAATTGAGGATTACATGCTGCAAAAAACAACTTAAGTGCTGGTTATGATAGTAACGACCTAAGTAATTGTAGGGCCCATACAGATTACATTCATATATTAAATCCATCAAACTGATCATAACATAAATGTAAATACATGTAAAAAATAATGTAGCAAATTAATTAGTAGATATCATCATAAACATGTAATAACTCCTAACGAAACTCTCCGTCCATCCGCCTATCCAAATCAAGCTAAAATACTTGCTCGGCAGCAACTGATTTGTCGCTACATTGTCATAAAACTCGAAAACTTTTTTAACGAAAAGGCATGTTGTGTGTTTCGAACATAAAATTACTGATTTTTCGAATTTTACATTGGAAATTTTACATGAAATTGTGAAAGAAATGCTTATAGCGAGCGACAAGACCAAGATAGTTTGTACGAAGAACTCTCACTTTGTATATATTTTTTTCACTTTTTAGGGATCCGTCAAAATAAATAAGCATACCGAAGCGCTTTTGCCCGTCTATTTGTCAGTCTGTCTGTCCGGCGGATAGCTGGAATACTTCTGGACCCATTGAGCTAAAATTTCCAACAAACATGTTATATTGGGCGTCATTGGTGGGAAATGAATGGAAATGCCGGACAAAAAAATATTTTCCGAGAAATTTCAAGAAAACTAACAAAAAGGTGTGCACTTCGCTGATTTTTAAAATGCAATAATTTGGATTAAAATTTAAAACTTACTATCTTTAAATACTTAAAGTTTCTAAAGTTATAGATGTTGATTTAACTAGTGTCGATGCACAAGATCCGTGACTAAGTGCATCTAACTGCAGCGGTAGAGCCGAGCTGCAGCAAATAAATTACCATACCGTCACGCTCAATATGTCAATACTAATGACTGACTTAAACTATTACCATGGGAATTGAGTTAATCACAAGAATAAATTATACGTGAGCTAAAATACTCATAAATCTTATAGCATACAGATTTCGATTATCGACGGCCTCCAGCATAGAAACAAATTATGGTATGGGATGTTACTTACTGCAAGCTACCAAAGTCCCTCATCGTCGGTCCCTCGTATTTTGAGAAGAAGGATCTCTCTCGGACTAGGCTATTAAACAAATCCAAGTGTAGTGACTTAGTAATGTTGCCAAGTAATGCCAAATTGACAATAAAATCAGCTTCGACTCTGCTTGTCCTACTTTGTTCGTCTACTCTACTACAATAAGTAAGTGATTTATTCGATTCGTTTTGGCATTCAAATTTTAAGTAGGTATGATACACGTGCTGAAATACAACACTGAATTATTTCCAACCGAATTACATATAAATGGTCGTGGCCACCGATCCAAAGCCACAACGAAATGAATAAGTATTTTAGAAAGGCAGGATCGCGCGTATGTTGAATACGGGCAAAGCCTTGGAGAAGTGACTGGCTGAGATCCGCATCCTGGCTGTGAATAGATATCATGAGGTATTTACTGGCGATACAATAAATTGCTGTCCTCCAACTTGGAACAAGTATAGTATAACAAGTGTAGCCTTCGAAACAATGACAACTGACATCAACTGCGGCGGCGGAAGGCGAGTGCCTTCTCGTGCGAATATTTCATGCCATTTTGGTTGCAAATCTACAACTCAATCAGTTATGTTGGGAAATCAGTCTTGAAACTCATAATTATCTAAACATCTGCTGTGCCCGCGGCTCCGCTTGCGTGGACTACAGGATCCGCTCTCATTCCCACTTCCGCTCCCTATCCCTCTTCCACTTCCACTCAGACTCTAAATCTCACTTTCAATCCCACTCCCGCTCCAGGTCCAGGACCAAGACCAGGACCAGGTCCGGTAAAGGTCCAGCTCCTGATTCAGCTCCTGATCCATGATTCCGCTCTAGGTCTAGCTCCCATTCCCGCATCTACCCCCTTAACCCTGCGTTCAACTCTGCTCTCAACCCTCCCCTCAACTATTTCCTCAACCCTTCCTCATACGTATGCAACAAATTCATCGTAATCGACTACCTCAAAAGTTATGCGAATTTATAGTTTTCAAAAACACATATATTACACTAGCAAACGCCCGCGGCTTCGCGCGCGTGGTGCAAGTTTCTATTTCCCGAGGAAAACTTTTTTCCAGTGGCAAACATGAGCATATTTATATACATGATTTTATGTGTACTAATCAAAAATGTATGGTGATCAGTTGAACAGCCGAGCCTTTTATTATATTAAATTTATATTAAAGCTGTTGCCCGCGGCTTCGCATGCTTAAAAAAAGTGTTTGATTGTGACTTCAAATCTGAAAAAAACCCTCGGTAAACCAAGCTATCCAACAGTGAAAACTACATTCGAATCCATTTAGTGGTATTGGGGAAGAAGCTGATGACGTCATAAATTATTTAATATTTGTTTACTATGTCTTGTTTTCATTGTTTTATACATATAATATAGTTCATCATCATCATATCAGCCCTGCGACATCCACTGCTGGACATAGGCCTTTCCCAATAAACGTCACCACACCCGGTCCACCGCCTCCGAATCCTGCTGCTTCCAGCCGCCTTCCTCAGGGCGTCGGTGCATCTGGTGGCGGGTCGCCCCACCTTCCGCGTGTGCTTATCCGCAGTTTCCACTCCAGGACCCGTTTACCTCAGCGTCTGTCGGTTCTGCGGCCCGCCCACTGCCACTTCAGTTTGCTAATCCTTTATACTTCAAATGTATCTATAGGTATGGAGAATACTACTTTTGAACTCCATTTCACCCCCTTAGGGCATGGTTTTCTAAAACTGTAAAACCCGTGTGGATGCATTTTTACAAAGTTCAGTTAATAGGAACATTTAATAGTTTTACATCATACAAACTTTGAACCCTTATTATACCACCTTAGGGGTTGAATTTTGAAAAACCCTTCGTTAGCGCATACTTCAGCTACATAAAGAACATTTGTGCTAAATTTCAAGTTTCTAGAGCAATCGGTTTAGATTCTACTACTTTCGAACTACTTTTCAGCTCCTTAGGGGATGGTTTTTGAAACACTATAAAAGACGTGTTCAGTCATTAACTTTTTATAGTACTCTTACAAAGTTTCGAATTGATATGAACATCTAATAGTTTTTCTCCATACAAACTTTGAACCCTGATTTTACCACCTTAGGGGTTGAATTTTGAAAAACCCTTCGATAGTGCATACCGGAGATACATGAGGAACCTTTGTGCTAAATTTCAAGTTTTTAGAGCAATCGGTTTGGAGGCTACTACTTTCGAACTACATTTCATCCCCTTAGGGGACGGTTTTTCAAAAACTGTAAAACACGTATTAAATAATTAAGTTTTTAGAGCACTCCTACAAAGTTTCAAATTGAAAGGAACATCTAATAGACGTTCTCCATACAAACTTTAAACCCCTATTTGACCCCCTTAGGGCCCTTCCTTAGTGCTTGCCTATGCTATATATGGAACGTTTGTGCAAAATTTCAAGCCTCTAGATTCAGCGGTTTGGGCTGTGCGTTGATATGTCAGTCAGTCAGTTTCTTCTTTTATAGATATAGAAGAAAGATTGGTACCATAACCGCTCCCGCTACCGCTCACGAATTCCGTCGTTGTATACGAATGCAGTGTATGCGAGTTTTCGAAAACTATAAATTCGCATAACTTTTGATTGACTGCACCGATTGCAATGAAATAAAGCCTATATGTTACACCGAATTAAGCACTGTGTTTCTGTGAAAAGTCCACCAACATCTGTTCAGTCGTTTTTAAGTGATGCGCGCACAAACAAACAGATAAACATTCCAAAAATGATTGAAATATGTTCTACTACTTATCCTTAGACCCTCCAATTTTTTTTTTGCAAATATCTTCAATGGACCGACCCGAGTTTACGACTTTATTTATTAGATATTACTCATAGTTAAAGGCAAGACGTGACACATAAAATATTATTAAACACTAGCTGTGCCCGCGGCTCCGCTCGCGTGGACTACAGGATCCGCTCCAATTCCCACTTCCAGGTCCAGATCCAGGTCCAGTCCAGGCCCAGACCCAGAATCAGACCCAGACCCAGGTGCAGGCCCAGACCCAGGTCCAGATCCTCAAATCTCCCCTCAACCCTCCCCTCAACCCTCCCCTCTACACTCCTCTCAACCCTCCCCTCAGCTCTCCCCTCAACTCTCCCCTCAAACCTCTTACCCTCGTCTCTTCAAATGTAGTCCTCGTAACTAATCCATCGCAATCCAAATTCCGACCAACATTACTTTGTTACATTGATACGTATACCAAAAATTCAGCGTAATCGGTTAATTTAGTCAAAAGTTATGCGAATTTTCAAACACTCAAATTACACTGGTACCATACCCGCTGGTAGGTAGGATTCCCACCCGCAGCTCCAAATGTAATCCAAACTCATCGCAATCTGAATAGTACGGAAATACTATTATGTGCAATATATTGCATACTAACCTTACCTACTAATGTATTTGAAAACTAAAAATGTCCATAACTTTTGATTGAGTTAGCCGATTACGATAAAATAAAGCCTATATGTTACACCAAATTAAGCCTCATGTTTCTGTGAAAAGTCCATCAAAGTCCGATCAGTCGTTTTTAAGTGATGCGTGCACAAACTCACAGACAAACAGACAAACAGATAAACAGACAAAAATTCCAAAAATGATTGAAATGTGTTCTATTACTTATCCTTAGACCCCTCTTTTTTTTTTTGCAAATATCTTCAATGTACAGACACGCCATGTTTACGATTTTATTTATAAGATTATGAAATTTACACTGCATTGGTAAATAATAAACAATAACAGCCAATGTATGTTACTTCAATCATTCATTATACGTGACTTCAGATGTCGATAGACATATTTATACATACAGGTGTCCAGTAAATAACCGACCAAAACAAAACGAGTTTATTCGTCACTTTCGTTCGTTCGTCAATTTCCTTATCAGTTATTTGCCTTATTCGTCAGTTTCATTTATTCCTCACGTTTCATTTGAGTTAGTAGTCAGTATTTCCAGTGTTATAAGCTTATATTTACCTTGCTTTGTTGTTTCGCTGTATGCTACAAATCTTGCAACTTAATTTTGAACCAGTTACCGTTATCGACACATGCCGAAATTTTAAATACACCCTTAGTATTGTTGATAATTATGGTACGTTGAGCTAATCAGATGATGAAAATGACAGGTGATCATAGGTGGTATTTTATTGGCTATGTTACTTCAAGTGGCAATTGGTGGATTTGCGACCTGAAGTAACATGGAGGTATAATGGCAGCAAAAATAACTGATAGGGAAATTGACGATTAACTGAAAGTGATGAATTGGTGGAACTGGCGAATTAGCGAAAATGACGGATATGGAATGGGACAGATAAGGAAACTGGTGAATTACCGAAAATCTATTCTATATCTATACTTATAATAAAACTGTAACTGGTCTACGAGTATGTCTGTACATGAGAGATATTAAAAAAAATTGTATGAGGGGTCTTTATAGGGCCAATAGAAGCTAAAACAATTTTTTTTAAATTTTTGTCTGTCTTTCCGTCTGTCTGTCTGAATGTATGTTTGTTACCGCATCACGCAAAACCGATTGAATGAAATTTGATGCAGTTTTCACAGTCGTCTTGCTGGTGGTCTAACTTAAAATCTGGTGCATGTTTCATCATGCCACTTAAAACCTGAGATATTAATAAAGTAATTTTTTCTAGAAGCCATTATATCGGATGATTAATTTCTTCCAGTAACTCAGTATCACATTTAGAAATCATTCATGAAAAAACATCTCTTTTATACGAAAAAGATGATACGAAAGATGAAAGAGACGAGCGGAGCAGCGGGCACAGCTAGTATATAATAAAACAGTAAAAAAACAAAAGAATGGCGATTCTGTACGATGTATGTACGGGCTAATCTTGCAAACTACTGAACAGAATTTGATAGCGTTTTCACTGTTTAATAGCCTTGAGTTCGGGGCACAATCTGGTATAAATTATATCTCAATAAAATGTCAGGAAGCTGATCTACAAGTTGACCTCTCATTTCATATCATTTGTATGACAGTGTAGTTCAACAATACCTGGGCAGTTAAAAACTTGACAGAAATGTTAAAGGTTAATTATAGTTTATTTTTGTTTAAGCTGTTGTATTTTTGGGTATTTCCACAAGTCTCGATACAATTTTTTTTTACAACATTAATAATCTACTATTATGTACCTACAACTGACCTTCATTCCTCTAAAATCGGTCTCAATCTTACGCAGTCCTTTTTAATCCGGGAGAATGTAACTACTGGTCATGTCATATTTATCTTTACTTGGCCTTTTATAAAATGTAGTAGGTAATGTAACAGACCATTTTCGTGTCGATAAACTATGATATGACAGGCCAACTGCTGGCCCTCAAACACGACACTTAAAGTTCAGTCGCAATGTGACTGCCTCTTGTAATTGTATAGCGCAGTAATAACAACATAGGAGTGTGTTAGACAATTCACGGTCCAACTGCTATAAGCTAACCTTATGCGGCCGAGTTTAAATGACAGGCATTTAAGCCAAGGTATGTGAACTTAGTGTGACTGTAGGAACAGGTGCCTAACCTTACTGAGTAGTGACCTTCCGGATATCATTAAGCAGGGTAGGGCAGGATCAGAAAAATTTCTCCCGTATACATCTCTAGGACCTCGAAATATATTGGATTATCTTATGTAGAATTACTTTGGACAGGGTTATTTTCAGGAGTGAACTCACGCAGGGTGATAAAGTCCAATTTAATCACTGATTATATCCAGAATCGGCAAAGACAATGTATTCAAAAATCTACGAATATGTATGTACCTCCAGTTAGGGACTGTTGGAGAAATGTGACCGTAACATATAGCATCACTGCGATTGGAAGTTGTACAAGAACTTCAAACCATAAGTATATGGTTTGAAGTTCTTTCTTACCTCATCGCACCTCATTTCCCAAAGCCTATAATCTCGTTTAAGCCTATAACTCGGTCCCCCACTGTAGACTTATATAGACTCGAAATTGAAAATTTATTACTAAGTGGTTTTTATGCGTAATTCTGTTATAACTAAAAGAAACTGATAAACGTGTAAGCAGGATATTAAAAATCAATCATAACGTAACTGACAATGCCAATATCACAGACCTCGAAACCACGAGATTGACTAGATCAATAAAGTTAAACGCGATCTGATAAGTCAGCTCTTAACGCACAGAAGTAAGTGTAATTCGTCTCGTGAATGGCGGAATTGAGTGCGTTTGCTTGTACTTGTAGCGACCAAGGCCTAATGAATATTATTTTGTAAAAAAAGAGTCCAAGCGAGACGGCCGTCATACGCCTGCTTATATTTCTGCTCGCTTTTCCAATTTATATGTGCATTCAAGGACGCTTGGCTGCATACTTAAACATTTTAAAACAATTACAATCACAGCTACAATCGATCAAACAATCACTCATTTTCTTGATATTCGCTTATATAGAGTTTACCGTGTTTGGAAATTAAATTATTCAATAATGTGCCAATCTGTCACGAAACATCGAAACGGGCACAGATGCTTTGCGGTTGCGACAGCATTGATAACGTTTTTGCGCCCTTTACTTAATTAAACTTATAGGTACCTCTCTAACGCCCGTGCGCTATGGGAACCCAACGATTTACATCTCAGCGCTTGCGCAACACATTTTAGTGACTCACGAAACAGATAAACTTAATAGTGTCAGGAAATGGAATATTATTGTTGTATAGCAACACGTGAAAATAAAATATAATAAATTATAGACTTGTCTGTTACTTTCTTTTCAATACAGAAGGCACCTTCCGGTATTTAGAGAAAATTAATGTGACAGTAAAATGACGACTTCATGATTTCTATTTTTACAAGGTAATGATGTTCCATTTTCATTTCATTCTCTGCTGCAACAGGTACACGGATCTCACACCTACCTGTATCAATATGTGTCACGAAATACATTAAATATAAAACGTAAAGTTATTTTATAATTACTACTAAAGTGCAAAAAATAACAGTAATGTATAAATGGGCCACATTGGGCAATAATAGAAGGCGTCACCTGAAGGCTCGCGCTGCGCCGTGCCGCGGCCTGTCACGCGGCGCGGGCGCACGCGTGGCCGGCCGTGCACAATGCGCACGTCTCTCAAATTATAAGAGACATCCGACATGGCAGTGCTATATATTATAATTATATTAGTATATTGGTGCTGAATTAAAAGAGTCCAAACAATTTCGACTATTCTTGATACCCTCAGGTACCATAGTCGAAGTTGTATTCACTCATTACTTATCATCAAACTGGACACATAATGAAGTCAGTTCAAAAGGAGGATTGTTATAAAGTCAACCTAATTATACGTTTGTCAGTTTGTTACTTTTTTCCCAATAATTCATTTATAGTTCATTTTTAAATAAAAAAAACGTAAAATTACCTATTTTTTACTTTTAAGCGATGCGAGAAAGATGTTGATATTTTTTAACACTAGTACATCTCAGAAACAAGTTTCCCATTCCCATAAACGTCCGTGACATTATTTTCCAGTTTACACCAAATTTTTAATTTAATAGTTGTAAGCTATTCATCCGAGGTTTCTTAGTGGTTCCTCGCTGGATCTCAATTTGAGGGTAGCAAAAACAAAACAATTTTTGTTTTGACAATTACTGCTGTAACTTAACGTATTATCTTATGGCAGTATCCATTGATCTAGCAAAATTCATATACGGGGTCCAGTACTTGCTACCAATACGAGTATGTACCTAAACTTAGATTTTTTTGGAATCGGTTGATTTGAATTATATTTAATGTTCTTCAATTTGAATTCCGAATTGGTTATATATCTGAGAAAATATTGTGAAAATATTGTACCTAATAGAACTTCAAGTTGTTACATATTTATTAGTCTAGTATTTTATTACGTAACAAATGAATTGGTAGATAAATTAAAATCTAAGCTACTTACTAAGTTTCACTTGAACGATCATTTAAATACTTAATGTTTAGGAAGCATACCACGTAATATTTCATAGGACAGCATTTATTGCATATGATCGTAAACCCTTAAAATTTATTAAATGTTGTCATCGTAAGAATACAAGATTTACTATCAGACATTTTCTACTTACTTTTTTATTTTGTTTATTATGGTTATAAATATAAACGTCAAGTTCGCGTGTCTGTACATTGATGATATTTGAAAAAAATTCGGGTCCAAGAATAAGTAATAGAAGACATTTAGACAATTTTTAGAATTTTTGTCAGTTTATCTGTTTTTAGGGTTCCGTAGCTAAATGGCAAAAAACGGAACCCTTATGGATTCGTCATGTCTGTCGGTCTGTCTGTCTGTCAGTCCGTCCGTATGTCACAGCCACTTAATTCCGAAACTATAAGAACTATACTGTTGAAACTTGGTAAGTAGATGTATTCTGTGAACCGCATTAAGATTTTCACACAAAAATAGAAAATAAAAACAATACATTTTGGGGGTTCCCCATACTTAGAACTGAAACTCAAAAAAAAAATTTCATCAAACCCATACGTTATGGATAGGTCTTCAAAAATGATATCGAGGTTTCTAATATCATTTTGTTGTAAACTGAATAGTTTGCGCGAGAGACACTTCCAAAGTGGTAAAATGTGTGTCCCCTCCCCCTGTAACTTCTAAAATAAAAGAATGTTAAAACTAAAAAAAATATATGATGTACATTGCCATGCAAACTTCCACCGAAAATTGGTTTGAACGAGATCTAGTAAGTTTTTTTTAATACGTCATAAATCGTAAACCACAATACTATTATTAATACATCGATCAAAGTTACAACGAACTACAATAACTTTTATATTATGTTACTTGCTGCTACGGAACCCTTCATGGGCGAGTCCGACTCGCACTTGGCCGCTTTTTTTTTGTGCACGCATCACGTAAAAACTACTAATCCAATTCGGATGGAGTTTTCAGAAAAACATAGGGCTTAATTCGGAGTAACATAGTATTTCAACGCAATCGGCTAACTCGGTCAAAAGTTATGCATATTTATAGTATTCAAAAACTTACATACATTACATTGGTATGCAACAAAGTAATGTTCGGCGAAATTTGGATAACGATGGATGAGTTAGGAGGACTACGTTTGAAGTTGACGAGGGTTAGAGAGAAAGACGGTGAGGGGAGGGTTGAGGGCAGGGTTAAAGGGAGAGTAGATGCGGGAGCGGGACCTGGACCTGGAGCGGGAGCGGGACCTGGACCTGGAGCGGAAGCGGGACTTAGGCCTGGGCCTGGACCTGGACCGGGAGGGGGAGGGGGAAGGGAACTAACACTTAATAATTTTCAACTTTATTTAATTCTGTAGTACACGCGAGCGAAGCCATGGGAACAGCTACTAGTTAATAAATATTGTATTATTTCTCTTGTCTTTTACTTGCGTACACAGGCCTTTAAATGAAATATTATAAGTAGACCAATATTAACTACTAATATTGAATCTTATTTAACTATCATTGAAATAAAAATTGCAGGTTTTAAGTAAATCTTAATTCTGCGATGAGTAGCACAGAAAATTTAAAGTATTTATTACGTGTAAATGAATAATATAATTGATTCTTATATTAAACGACTTCCTGCTATCTTACTCATAAAAATTTAACAGAAAAAATATTTACAAATCCGTTAAAATATGGAGGAGACATATCAACTAACAGCCTAGTTAATAAATATATTTAAATACTCAATGAAAGCTGCAGGTTACAAGGCGTGGGTCTTGTTTGTCGGTTTGCGCATTTGGCGGCTTGATTAATGCGCTACTTAACATAACGTCGTTATAACTAATTGCGCAAACAGAGACAGAGTGCCAGATAACATTTTGGAAGAAAGTCGCGACAATAGACAACTTCGCATGAATTATTGTGACATCAACAATTTATTAGATAACTCACAATCTCTCCTAACCGTACGTACCTACGGCTATATAAAGTTGAGAATTTAAAATTAATTAATTTATATATTTGGAAAGGCTTATATCCAGCAATGCGTCAACAGTGTGCTGATGTTCACAACATCCTATTTTATGAATGTCATAATCTGTGTCTGTTCTTTCCTGCTAATGGGAAAAAATTCCCAATAGTTCTGCCGGCAGAACTATTGAACAGAACAGGTGGGAATAGATGACTTTTTGTATGCACCAGGTAGCAGTTATCCGCCGGATACTACTTTTCATCACTGGAGAATTAATGCATCCGTGCCAAACTTCAATAATCGCGATTAGTCTAATGTAGAGAGACATCAATGGTAGGTGGATATGGAACTCCGGATTATTAAAATATGTCAATATTTAAGCCGGCATTGGAGTACCTACACTTGAAAACACTTATTGACAGCATTTTATCAGACCTGTAACATAGTAAGCAAATTTTACAACTAACTTTTCACCCACTTCTAATTGTATCGATTTGAAACTTAGCACACTTATCCATTTCTGGTGGCAAGAATATGATACCATTGAGCTGGTATGATGATGGAGGTGGGAAGGTGGTCGTAGAAAATGAACTCCTCAATGGGTCACAATAAACACATCGAGTTTGGGCTCGTTTCACTTGTCTCAGTGAATCCTTTGCTCTGTCCATCTACACCAAGGGGAGTTGCCATATTTAGGCGTTCCCCTCTGCCAAAGGCACAAGACCATCCGGTCATTCGCTGTACTATGTGTTGTTCATTTTGTTGTGTGTTTCGTGGCGACAGCGTACAAGTGCGCACGTGTCCGTGGACACCCTTCAAATTACAGAATGTTTTGCATATTAAGAAAACGCTATGGCGTCTACCCTTCTGTGTGCAGTCGGCGGCTGTGTTGCTTTCAGTTTTAAATACGTGTAATCTATATATATATATACATATAATAAAAGAGTAGAAAAAACAAAAGAAAAGCGAATCTGTACATTGAAGTTAAAAAAAATATTTCACTGCCCGGACGTTACTAAAGACCAGTAGAGTCCAAAAATATAATTAAAAAATGTCTTATCTGTCTGTATGTATGTATGTATGTACGGGCTAATCTTGGAAACTGCTGAACAGAATTTAACGGCGTTTTGCACTGTTTAATAGCTTTGAGTTCGGGCCTCATACTGGTATAAGTCATATCTCAATAAAATGTCAGGATTTTGATATACAAGTTGACCTCTCATTTCATATCATTTGTATGAAAGTGTAGTTCAACATTACTGGTCGTTGCAAGAACTTGACAGAAAGTGACAGAGATGTTTTAAAGCTCATTTATAGATTTATTTTAGCTGATGTATTTCAGGTATTTCCACAAGTCTCGATACAAAAAGTTCGCTATTCGATAATTAGTGGCCCTGTATTAGACCGGTGATCGTCGACAATGTCAATATCGAAGCTGTTCAGGAGTACGTCTGCCTAGGACAGATAATATAGTTGGGTAGGATCAATTTCAAAAGCTGACAGAAGAATCCAGTTAGGGTGGGCAGTATTCGGAAAACTGCGTCAAGTCTTTACGTCACCTATTCCACAATGTTTAAAGACAAAAATCTTTAATCAGTGCGTCCTGCCTGTCATGATTACAGCGCGGAAACGTGGACACTGGCCACTTGAATCTTGTGGATCAGCCACAAGATTCAAGTGGCTCTGCGAGCTATAGAGAGGGCAATGCTCGGGGTCTCTATGAGGGATATGATTCGTAATGAGGAGATCCTATGAATAACGAAGGTGACCGACATAGCCGAAAGAATTAGTAAGCTGAAATGGCAGTGGGTGGGTCACATCTGTCGTAGTACCCAACGGCCGTTGGGGCAGACGGGTTCTAGAGTGGGACGCGACGTCCAACGCGCA
The DNA here is from genome assembly GCA_947086405.1 of Esperia sulphurella. Classification (NCBI taxonomy): domain Eukaryota; kingdom Metazoa; phylum Arthropoda; class Insecta; order Lepidoptera; family Oecophoridae; genus Esperia; species Esperia sulphurella. The sequence goes on from OX352261.1 coordinate 7,695,909, forward strand.
GGGTGGGACGCCCTGCCGCCAGGTGAATGGACGACCTGAAGATGGTGACCGAAAGCGGCTGGATCTGTAGGGCGTTGTGGCATTCATTGGGGAAGGCATGTCCAGCAGTTTGACAGACATTTTGTTGTACAGTTAATTGGATATGCAACATAGGAAGGGAATAGGAGGGGAAGGAAGTCGGATGGAAAAGAATAGAGGGATTAGGGTAAGAGAGGAAAGATGAGGGGGCAGTGGTAAATAAAGGGTGCAGGAAGGGGTGGGTTAAGGGAAGGGGGAGAGGTAGGAGTAGGGAGAGGGAAGTGGTGGGGGAAAGGGTTTTCAACGTTGTGGGAAGGGGATGGAGAAGGAAAGAAAGAAAGGGTATGGAAAGGACAAATTGGAGGAGGGGAAGGAAATATCACCTAATTTGCACAATATTAAAATATATTTTTTTTATTGATTATATGATAATCTTTTAATTGTCGTTTAGTTCGTTGTAACTTTGTTCGATGTTTTAATAATAGTATTGTGGGTTACAATTTATGACGCATTAAAAAAAAAACTACTTACCAGATCTCTTTCAAACCAATTTTCGGTGGAAGTTTGCATGGCAATGTACATCATATATTTTTTTTAGTTTTATCATTCTCTTATTTTAGAAGTTACAGGGGGGGGGACACATTTTACCACTTTGGAAGTGTCTCTCGCGCAAACTATTCAGTTTAGAAAAAAATTATATTAGAAACCTCAATATCATTTTTGAGACCTATCCAAATGTATGGGTTTGATGAAAAAAAAAATTTGAGTTTCAGTTCTAAGTATGGGGAGGGGAACCCCCAAAATTTAATGTTTTTTTTTCTATTTTTGTGTGAAAATCTTAATGCGGTTCACAGAATACATCCACTTACCAAGTTTCAATAGTAAGTTCGTATAGTTTCAGAATAAACTGGCTGTGACATACGGACGGACAGACAGACAGACAGACAGACATGACGAATCCATAAGCGTTCCGTTTTTTGCCATTTGGCTACGGAAACCTAAAAAACTGTGGTCCAACGGGCGAAACCGCCGCCGGAACGCTAATTTTTACCCGACTTCAAAAAAGGAGGTTCTCAATTGGATAGTATGTTTTTTTATCTAGATAAATATTTTTAATGCATAACCAGATTAATAGATTTCTTTTAGGATTTAGTAATACATGTAATACATAAGAATGTGTAATGTTAAGTTGTTCACGCGGACGAAGTCGCGGGCAACAGCTAGTAATAAATATATTTCAATAGGTACTAAGAGATTGGTGACTTTGCTAATAGGAAACTTTGTATTTATAGTAGAGGTGGGAGCCCCTCAAGAAATCCTGCATTAGACAACTTACAATGACAGTAAATGTGAAGAGCGAATCGCACACAATGGTGTTCCGGAGCGTTAGATATAATTGACCGCTTTGTCTCAAGATGACAGAGTACTGGGCAGGGTCGTGACTCGCGCTCCTGCGTGTCGCATCTTGCTGCGTTTACATAATCGGATTTTTGTTCCGCACTCTATTGGAAAATTTGATTAATGTAATTTAACATCTTATAAATAAAATCGTAAACTTCGCGTGTCTGTACATTGAAGATATTTCAAAAAAAAAGAATTGGGGGGTCTAAGGATAAGCAACAGAACACATTTCGATCATTTTTGAAATTTTTGTCTGTTTGTCTGTTTGTCTGTGAGTTTGTGCACGCATCACTTAAAAACTACTGAACAGATTTTGATGGACTTTTCACAAAAACATGGTGCTTAACTTAACTTAACATTTAGTCTTTATTTCATCGCAATCGGCTAACTCAATCAAAAGTTATAGACATTTTTAGTTTTCAAATACATTAGTTAGGTAAGGTTATTATTCAATATATTGCTTAAAGTAGTATTTCCGTACCTACTATTCAGATTGCGATGAGTTTGGATTACATTTGGAGCTGCGAGTAGGAATCGGAGTGGGAGTGGGAGTGGGAGTGGGAGTGGGAGTGGGAGTGGGAGTGGGAGTGGGAGTGGGCGTGGGCGTGGGGGGTGGGATTGAGAGCGGAAGCGGAAGCGGGAGGGGAACGGGAGCATAACCGGAGCTGGACTGGAGCGGGAGCGGGTATGGTACCAGTGTAATTTGAGTGTTTGAAAATTCGCATATTTTTTGACTGAGTTACCCGATTACGATGAATTTGTGGTATACGTATGCAACAAAGTAATGTTGGTCGAAATTTGGACTGCGATGGATTAGTTACGAGGACTACATTTGGAGAGACGATGGAAAGAGGTTTGAGGGGAGGGTTGAGGGGAGAGCTGAGGGGAGGGTTGAGATTGGATTTGGACCTGGACCTGGACCTGGACCTGGATTTGGTCCTGGACCTGGCCTGGACCTGGACCTGGACCTGGGCCTGGACCTGGACCTGGACCTGGACCTGGACCTGGATCTGGACCTGGACCTGGACCTGGACCTGGACCTGGACCTGGACCTGGACCTGGACCTGGACCTGGACCTGGACCTGGACCTGGACCTGGACCTGGACCTGGACCTGGACCTGGACCTGGACCTGGACTTGGACCTGGATTTGAAGTCTGAGTGGAAGTGGGATAGGGAGCGGAAGTGGGAATGGGAGCGGATCGTGTAGTCCACGCGAGCGGAGCCGCGGGCACAGCTAGTATATAATATGTTTAGCTTCCGAAGTTTACTCTGTTCATTTAATTCGAATGCATCATAGTTTTCTTGTAAACACATTATTTACATTAAATGCTTTGCGACGGTGGTCAGAATTGCTTAAAGTGGCGATACATCGTCTCTACCTACCCCTCTGGGACCAAGACATGAGCATTAATGTATGTATGTGAACACATTATAGTTATTAATTATACAAGACGCACAGTTCATTACCTACATACCTATTCGTTAACATTTCGACAAACTGCTTAGTCCAATCCGCCTGCCTAAGGTAGTATGTACTTGCTTAAGACAAACCTCATATTATTTTTGGAGCGACCTTGTCCAGCATTGGACTTCTATAGGCTTTTAATTTAGTTAATGAATCGCGGACGAATGCTGCCGTTTGGTGCACTATGTTAATATTTATGTTGGGTATTTATTTATTCATGTGTATATTGATTCACCACTTCACATACTCATACTTTTCATTCACAACATATAGGAACTTATAGAACACTTAGTTACGTCTTAATTATGTAAGCATATCTAAAATGCAACATTGATTCTGGGACTTGACAGTCACAAGGAGAAAAATACATTTATTTAATTAGCACAATTAAATATAAAATTAAATTACAATTTCCTTTGACTAGTGCCCAAAATCCGATACTGACGCGTATATCGCAACTGGTGAATACATCAACGTTTACATACGCATTGTGCCTCGCGTCGTATGATTGTGTAAACCAGCTTAATGCACAATCGTCGCTGGATTCACCCAAAGTGCGAGAAAGTTCGTCATTACAGTGAAAGCGAAACGCGAACAGTGCGGGAGCGACGCCAAAAGGTATTACATAAACTGCGTCGTGTGGGTTAGGTGAGATTTGCTTATGTTGTATGATGCTCGTTTGACCGCCGGGCGGTGAGTTCATGCCACTATGTGAGAATGACCATTAGGTAGACGAGCAGTGTAATAAAATCAACAAGACGCTAAGCCGTGTGAATGACCTCATAAGCAGTAGTAGTAGCAAATTGAGGCCGTGGTTTGATGGAATACGTTTCAGTATATTATTTCTAAAATGGAGTTTAGATTAGAATATATTAGTTTTGACCATAAAAACAAGAAATAAGATAACTTAAATGAGATTGCAGTAAATTACAGTTGTATAATTTAATCTATTGAAACGTAAGACAAAATTATATTTATTACAATACAAAATACTATGTAGAATTAAATAAATGTATCTTCCATCTAATAAATAAATCACATGACTTAACCTGGAGGAACATTTAAACTTTATTTGATTACAATCGGCTCACTCAATTAGAAGTTATACAAATTCATAAGACTTACGTATTAGTAAATATGTAGGGGAATGGGAAGGTAGGGAGGGAGAATTAAAAGGAGGGTGCGGAAGCGCGTAGGGAGGCAGGGAAGGAGGGAGGAGGAAGGGAAGTATTCATTTACATATCTGTGGTTGTAGCTGTCTACAATTTTTTTATTATTTATTTTTACTGTGACCATGTCTAAGGCTAGGAGTATACTTATTAAAAACAGTATTGGTACATATTTTAGTGGTCTACACATACGACCACGCAGGCACACCTAGTATATAGACGCAATTGTATATAACTATACACTTGCTTAATCCTTAACTAGGATTTTCGCCTTAATTATAGAAATTAAACAAGGATAGAGAAAAAAATTACACAGGCACTATTTTGTACAAATTTTATCAAGTTGTATGTCCCAAGTCAATGGCCAACGTCAGCCAAAGTTATAAGGCTACTATTAATGAAATTAAAAAAAAAAACTACATTTTCAGTTTTTGCCTGATTGCACGCGTTGAAGTCGTATGTATGTAAGCTATTCGACAGAGACGTAAACAAAGTAAATTGATATGTTGTATATTTTAATAAATATGTCCGTTTTTGTATTTTTAACCTGTCATTAGCTCTTTTTCATATTATGCATTACAGGAAAATAACTTTCGTACAATATACCAGCTATATCAGCTTTTATCTTAACCACGTGTATCGTAGAAAATTAAACAATAATATCCCCATATTTTACGCTTACTTATTAAACGAAAGTCTCCGTAAAGCAATTCCTTTTCGATTTGCATTCAACTTTCGTTCTGTTGCATACAGAGCAGATCAAGGCAACGGACTGCATTCTAATAGTATACCCGATACTATCACTGTATACATTGCATTATGTCTCTAAAATACTACATTCTAGACTGTAGCAATGATTCAAATCAAGATACGTCCCACTGTTGGACAAAATACCAACATTCATATCGAGGACATATACAGGGTTACAGGAAAAGTCGTGCTAGATCCCTTAAGGGTGTGGAGCACCCATCATTTCTGACTTATTTCACTATGAAACACCCTACCCTAAACTTAACCCTTTTCGAGATATTCGACTTTTAATTTTTTTATTGAAAATTGCTGATTTTTAGGCTACTACATTTATTTTTGTTTATTTTGTGTATCTTATTATTATTATTATTGCATTTTTACATGTGTAGTAAGATGCTTTAGGACGTCAATCATTAAAATAGTGCACAAGTTATTTGAATAGACCGTAGTAGACAAGTGAAAGAAAAGAAATAAAAAACATATTTGAAAGTTTATTTTTCTCTAAGGGATATCTAAAAAAAATATTATGGTAATTGTTCGGCAGATGTTTTTTAAAATATCTACGGTTCATCAGCTATCTAACGAGGTATAATAATGTAGGGTTTTATTCAAATGCATTCAAAAAAATTTAGTTTCATAGGCGACAGTGGAGAAGAAATGTATACTTAGCCCTAAAAAGTAAAATAAAACAATAGGTAAGCATGAAATGCCATTTATTAAAGGTTTTCTCACAACTTTTTCTTTTTCTACAGTTCATGTTCAACATGGCCGCCTCTATTTCTAATACATTGTCGCATCCTTCTACGGAGACCGGTCTTCACTACGCCAGTGGTCAATGTGGTCCTCATTTTATTTGCTGCACCACGGAACTAGTGTTCTGGCCTCACGAATTTGTGGAAATTCCTTAATTTTTTTCTCCATCTCTTCATTTAAGATATTAATATCCAAAGTTCAGAATTTACATAGCGAAAAGTAAAATTCCTAGGGATGAACGTTGAGTCTATCGACTTTCGAATGTTTCGATGTTATTGATTTGTCAATTGTAAAAATAGTTATTATCTAAAAAAATATAAGGAAAGAAACAAAGTTTAATACGGAGTTAAATTTAGAACATGAAACTGACAAACTTATTTACAACTAGCTGTGCCCGCGGCTCCGCTCGCGTGGACTACAGGATCCGCTCCCATTCCCACTTCCGCTCCCTATCCCACTTCCACTATAAATCCAGATCCAAGTCCAGGTCCAGGTCCAGGTCCAGGTCCAGGTCCATTTCCAGGTCCAGGTCCATTTCCAGGTCCAGGTCCAGGTCTAGGTCCAAGTACAGGCCAGGTCCAGGTCCAGGTCCAGGTCCAGGTCCAGGTCCAGGTCCAGGTCCAGGTCCAGGTCCAGGTCCAGGTCGAGGTCCAGGTCCAGGTCCGGGTCCAGGTCCGGGTCCAGGTCCGGGTCCGAGTCCGGGTCCGGGTCCAAGTCTAGCTAAAGTTCCGGCTCCAGATACAGCTCCAGATCCAGATCCAGATACAGCTCCAGCTCCAGATCCAGCTCCAGATTTTTTATCGTAATCAACTAACTCAATCAAAAGTTATGCGAATTTATAGTTTTCAAAATCTCACATTACATTGGTACGATACCCGCTCCCGCTGCCGCTCACGAATTCAATCAAGCATTTACACCCTACACTCAGTTTTCGGAAACTATAAATTCGCATAACTTTTGAATGACTGCACCGATTGCAATGAAATAAAGCCTATATGTTACACCAAATTAAGCCCCACGTTTCTGTGAAAGGTCCATCAAAGTCCGATCAGTCGTTTTTAAGTGATGCGTGCACAAACTCACAGACAAACAGACAAACAGATAAACAGACAAACAGATAAACAGACAAACAGACAAAAATTTCAAAAATGATCGAAATGTGTTCTGTTGCTTATCCTTAGACCCCCCAATTTTTTTTTTGCAAATATCTTCAATGTACAGACACGCGATGTTTACGATTTTATTTATAAGATTGATTGACAAACTTTTTAAATCTGGTGACCAATAAGATCCCAGTAATTTTAGACCACTGTCATTTCTGCCTGTGCTTAGCAAGATAATCGAGAAGATCATACTCAATCAATTGCTTTGTCATTTCAATCTTCACGATTGCCAGTTCGGTTTTACTAAGGAACGTTCCACAACCGACGCAGCAGTCATTGTTAAGCATATCCATGATGCTTGGGAAGACTTCCATGATGCAATAGGCGTCTGCTGCGACCTCTCCAAGGCATTTGATAAATTTATTAAATTCTCCCTACCAAATCTCTGTTTGAGGCACTGTGAAAATAACAGTAATAATACAAGAAATAAAAATAAATCTTTTTTTACTGAGTTTTTATTAGGACTTAGTAAGGTCAGTAAATCGTTCACGGGGCAATGTATACGCTTCTACAACAAACTACCAGAGGAAATCTTAAATATTACAGACAGAAAGTTTAAGATTCACATTAAAAACAACTTTGTAACAAAGCCTACTATAAAATAAACGATTATTTGAATGACAAAGATGCCTGGTACTAATGTTAATTCAGCTTCGCATACTCTTTATATAATTGATGCAAACTTGATTTTAAAAGATGTGTTGCGTGAAGTTTATTGCGCCGTTTCTTCTTCACAGCGCTAACACCTTGAAGCGGTAGTTGATAAAAAAATAATGACGTGTATAAATGTACCAAGTGTACTCATATGCAATAAATGATTTTGACTTTGACTTTACAAGTAAAATTGTAATAAGTTTGTTCTTTGGTTTTGGTGTTTTGTTTATACTTAAATTGCCAAAAAATATATAGAAATCAAATATAAAAAAGCATTTTGTTTTCCAATATTAAACGTTAGTTAATATCTTGAGTTAAAATTTAAGGCGAGTTGCAGTCCTAGATTGGACTACAACCAATAATATTTATAGTAAGTAAATTGATAAGAAGAAGTCCTTATTTGGTAGGTACTAGCTTTCAAGACAGTGAAGTAGCTCGATCGTGTACAAATTAATGTATGAGGGATGTTGTACCTTTTTGTTTTAATAACATGTCAATGCACATATAAAAGTATATTATTAAATGCTTAAATTGCTCATGACATAAATATTTGGTCCCATTACGCAAGTTACAAGTGTTTGGACATTTGAGTACATAAGTATAGCTGAATCATTCCCTTTCTATTTGGTTATGAATCAAATGTTTAATTATCATTCCTATACTTATCGGATAGTGAAATAGCAATCAACGTGTATCAATGCATATTATTGTTGCAATCTGTAACACAACCTTCTTCCACATTCTCAGTTACTACTTATATCGCATGTATAACTAGGTCAAGGAGTTAGATAACTTCTTCAAATATTTAAATCTCAATATTGTCTGTAACTTTAAATGTCTATGGTGCATACTTTTCTAAACCTTTGGAGTAATTATGTATTTAACTTGTAACCTGATTCTTATCAGAACGTGTTAACAACTGTGTGAGATATTATTATGTGTATATCGCATAAACTAGCTAACTGGTAACTGTCCCTTCTTCCTACAATATTATCAAGTAAATTGAGAAACTTGTTGTCGTACAACTACCGATCTGAAATGTTATTGTAAACAGTTATTTTGACACGATTCGCCTGTCGAATGTTAATTTTTTAAAACCTTCCTAAAGTTCTTGTTTGACCCCTTTTTTACAACTTCCAAAAGGTTGTTAAAACACTTAGCGGCCTTCTTGGGTAACAGTAACAGGGCAGTATCGATTTTGCAATTCACACCCTTTACTCTATTTTCGAATGACCTCTAGAAGTACTAATATTACTTAATTGATAGGCGTTCCAACAATGCGTGGACCACTGTTTCTCCATCATCCGACCCATTGTTGCGTGTTGCACATCTCAGGCAACAATAACTCTCCTATTTATTACTTACTAGATCACTTACTGATTCCTTAATAATAACTGGCAATTAACCACCCCGAAATCGAGATGCATATTTACATAAAACGTTGCATCAGTTTTTTTACTCTACAATAGGATCAGAGCGATTTGTTTTCAGAGCGTTAGAGCGTAACTATCAATTACGTTCACAGATTAATCGTAGTAAATACGCGACGAACGAAGCGTGCCGAGACGATGCAGGGCATCCAGTTTTTCAACTGTTGCATTGAGTTTTATATAAAACTACTGAAATTATTTTCGTATCCGTATTCAATAATTAAAAGTAGTTCAACAAGTACTTAGTAGTCAAATTGTTACCAAATAAGAGCTACTTTACTAACGTTGTCATGGTAGCCAAGTTAGAAGTGCGCTCGTCTTCGTTTATGAGGTCAAGTGTTCAAACCGTACAAATAAGGTTTTCTAAACTTACGGGTTATTATTATAAGAGGAATTAACTAACGGCTTATTATCATATCGTAAAGAAATAAGGTGTATGTATAGTTTAAGCTCTCGTATTAAGAGTAAAATGGTTGCGACTTATATGTAATCGTACATGCTGGTGATTTTATTTAAATTGTAAAATAAATTATGTATGTATCTCTGTACCAATATCTTTATACTAGTCACGAAAAAAATCCACAGCCGACGCATGTTCTAAAGTGGGCTCAAAGGAAAAAGCAACGCCGTCTCCACTAACTGGGATAGACCTATGTTTATTGTTAGAAAATGCTCTTATAAATCGAGCCCTTTCTAATTGAAACCATTTACAGCTCACATTTGCCCTTTTACCGACATACTTAACAGCTACCCATATTTTAACAAATTGTATCACTTGATAGACACGGCAGGAGACCGGCGTGACGTCACATTAGCCCAGTGGGTGCTGTTGCAATGAATGTAAGCTAAGTAGGGCAGGCGAAGCTGTCACCACTTTAGAATTGCCTTGTCTGCTTATCTGATCCGTTCTTACAGCACTTCCGACTCACTGTGTGGGCTTGCAAGATGCGACTGTCAAATGCTCAATAGCGATTTAGTCAGATCAACTCAGGCGCATTGAATTATTATCTCGTCTGATTCATGAATGATAGCGGCGCGCTCTTGGAAAATATGACTTGCATAATCGTCAGATTTCTGAATGGAACTCTTTCATTGTGGGGCGTGTTTGTTTTGTCGCACCTATCCTGAAATATTATCTAACTAGCTTCTGATGCTAACCGCGGTTATTCGATAAGTGACTATTTAACTAACTGCAGTCATACATACACCTCCATACAGAATCCTTTGTTGTAGAGACGTGTTTCGAGTTATTAAATATGGAATATTAAAATTATGGTACAACTATATCTGACATTTTGCAACATGTAAAACTTGATGTAATGTGTCCCTTATATATAAGGTAAGATTGATGACTTCTTACATCAATAGAATTCTAAACGTGTGGTCAGTCAAGATATATTAATTTAATTCCGTAAAACTTAGAAGAAACTGTGCTTTTATACCTACTAGAAAACGAATAAATTATGAACTTGATTACACTGATGACGATGCCATTCATCATTTTATTCTGAAATTGATAAATCAAGTAGGGTACATCAAGATTCCTCGAAGTCAACATTATAAGGATACTAGACAACTTTTTCTACGAGCTTGTCGCAATAAATTTCACGCTTGCGTGTGGATGCCCATGTATAGAAATTTAAAAGATACAGGTTTAGTAAGTCTCACATAACCACATATTTAGAAGCAACGGAAGTTGCTATTTTGCACACTACGAGTTTCTTTGCAGATTATTTTTTATTCTTAATATTGTCGTGAAAGAACATTTTAAAAGTTTAAAATTTCACCACATATTAAATATTCAAAGGTTCCAAAAATTTAAAAACTATATCAGCGGGGTGAATTGTTAATACCATCTTAATTTACACAAGTCAAAATTTTGAATAGCTAACGAGATGCGCAGTGCCGTAACTAGGGCGGTGCCAGCGGTGCCCTGGCACACGGCGCAGGGCGCAGCCTTGGAGGGGCGCAAAAATAATCTGGGTGGCCACTTTTCAATGGCGCAGTTATAGAAGTTCGTACCGGGCGCGTTAAAGCCTAGTTACGGCACTTGAAGCGATCCAAAAGTACATGTGGTCCAATTTCATTATTTACTTTCTATAAGTAATAATATTTATCAAATTGATATAAGTAATACTAGAACTTTCTAATGTACAGAATGAACAACTAAAACATTTTAGGTATTTTGTATCGTAGACTAAGGCAGCGTGTGAATGTTAACAGCAGCAGTTTGCAGAATTAATGATAGGCCACTTTACGCTACTCTACTTCTACAATAGGTTTTATACTTGTCTGTAGGCAAGTATAGCGATACAATTAAGGTTGACATTTGACCGCGCAGGTTGCGTGTGAACGATGTCTCAACACGCGTAACACGGTAAACAGTGCATTCTATAATTCACACATACTGCTAAGTTCATTTTGATGTAACAGTTTGATACGTGACACCTGCCTTATCTATAGGTCAAGGTTATGCTTGTTTATTTCTTTTTGCTGTTAGTTTTCCTGGTGTGATGCCGCATCCACACATTTGCCACTTGGCACAAACTTCAAGCCTATACAAACGCTTGGCCAAGTGAAGTGAGCCAAATAGAAGCCGATATTTTGGTTCATTTAATTTGTCCAAGACACAGACGGTACGTAAAAAGATATTAAGATATAATTCGGCATATTCTCAATGCTACGTAACTAATGTGATCATCATCATATCAGCCCTTAAACGACCACTATTGGACATAGGCCAGGTAATAGTGTGATACCAAGTATTCATTATTGATAACCTTGAGGAGTTAAGACTATCTTCGAACATCCATCCATGATTAACTACTACTAGTCCTACCTTCATTATACAAAAATATTGTTAGACAAGCTGATTGTGTATAAGTGTATATTTTCTGCGGAAACATGCTTTCCCACAGTAAATTGTTTTCTTATTTAAACTCACTGTCGCCTTTATGATATTTAGGTTAAGGATTTACCGCGTGCATTGTATCTCTGATTTTATGTTATTTGGAATTTCAAATTCGTGTATCAAGAGGTTAGTTTACAACCTTAATGTGTCATTTCGACAAAATTCAATTTATAACCAAAATATCTATTAAGAATAATGGTAACAGAGAACCTAAGTCGAATCGGGGTTATTCTAGCACAAATCCACTTGTCGGGGCGCGTAGAGAAATCGCATCGTTTTCCAATATTTGCGACTTTTGCTTAGTAATCAAGTACGCCTACGCAATACCAAAATTTACTACTTGCGTCATTCTGGCAGAGCCACAGTCTATTAAATTAGTCTTAAAGTTATATTTTTTAAATAATGTCTACTAAAACGTTTTAAATGAATACTTGAGTGTTTTGAATAAGTTACATAATAAGATTTTAATTATTTATAATTATAATTTATTATCATTATTTAAAATATATTATAATTAATATTAGATATAACGATGTTTCTTTAATAATATCTACTAAGATGTTTAAAATAAGCAAATGTTGACTAATCATAGACCTATATTATCAAGGCTCGAAGAATTTACTTACAAATTAGCACCGTAATTGAGTTGCAAATAAGTAACAGCTATAATGTTACGACATCTATCGAACACCGGTTAATATTATGCACTAATTTTAGAATCCGGCCGAGCCTGAGCTCTACTGAAGGTAACTTTATAGGTGCCAGAGGGAGCCTCCATGGTATATCCAGATAAATGAGACACAACGATAATAACGCAATAATACGACATATACTGGACGATAGTGTGGTTCGGTTGCTAGACTCGAGGGCTAGAGGTCGTGGGTTCGATTCCCACCAGAGACAGACAACTTTGTACAATTTAGTCTCGGTCTGGATATTATATTTGTGCATTTGTCCTTGTCTAAATCCCATCATACAGGAGAAAATCCTAATTTGGGAATAGATAAGTGTGTGTTTTTATGTATATATGAAATATTAATCATTATATGTACTGACTATTCTTGTACTATTATTCCATGTACAAAAAGACTCGTTGGCTCAAGCGCCAGAGATCGTGGGTTCGATTCTAATAATGACGGCAAGTTTCAACAATTTGTATTTATTGGTCCTGGTTTGGGAGTTATTTGTGTTTTATCACAGAGGCTTTAGGCCCTTGGAGAAGCCACGAGACTTCTTGTCTTTGAATAGATATATGAGAGCGCGACACTTCTTTCTATTCGTATGGGTTGTATAACTGGGTCAGGTACCTAGTCGGTACTTGCTTGATATCCTGGCGAATATAAAACAAAGACACCTAATAATCAGATTGCTCTCAATGCGGCACAATTTGCATCTAGTTACGTCACGAAACTTATCGAAGCGAGACGCGGAAGCAATCGGTGCACATGCAAATAGCAGTCATTTCGATTGTCTCAAACCGAATATCCGTCGGAATCGAGTCGAGCGAGATCGGTCACGTTTACGTCGCAGATAGAGCAATTTGTAAATTTAGATCGATTGTTGCGTCCACTACTCATAATTTAACAACATTATTATCTGACAGTGAGATGATTAGGTATACAGTACCTAAGTTTAATAACATACAATATTTAGTAGTAAAGTTAGACAAATTTTACTTACGCGACTAAAACATTATCTACTAGCTGTGCCCGCGGCTCATGTTGCGTGGACTACAGAATCTGCTCCAGTTCCCACTCCCGTTTCCGTTCATTTACCCACTCGCACTCCCACTCCAACTCCCACTCCCACTCCCCTCAACCCTCCCTCAACCCTCCCCTCAACACTCCTCTCAACCCTACCCTCAACCCTCTCCTTAGACCGCCCATTTTTATTTTGCAAACACTTGAATGTACAAACACGTGAAATTTACGTTTTTATTTATTAGATGAGATCTTTTTTTATTAGTAAAAGTAACTCTACCTCTATAACGTATACCAGTACGAAGCACGAGTACTAACGATACCCCGGTAGAGGTAGGTAGGTAGATGTTCAGAAGTTAAGAGAAGTAACCAAGGGTACAGTTAAATTTAATTACATTAGTACTTCGCATAACACATTCGGATTTCGTAAATCTCCAACGTATCATTAGCGCAATTTTTAAGCAAAATAATTAAATTTAAAAAATTATACGTCGTGTCGGTCGTTGACCACTTCTAAAGACTTTTTGAGGCCGCTCCTTTCTCCTGAAAGTAAGTCATGGTCAAATGATTTGAATATTTCGGGAATATTGTTGTACAGGCTATTGATCATATAATAACTGAAGCCCACATCATGAGCCCCCGACTCCATCCGCACCTGTGTTATAAGTAGTGGTCATCGGGGACTGGAGGTCGCGAAGGTCGCCCACCGACAACGAATGGTGAAAGCATCCGCGGCTAATAACATCCGTTAACTGATTCTTGCGTTCTGTGTCGTATTTATACTACGGATGTGATATGCAAGTATTCCAATCAGCAATGAAGGCAACGCGGAAACGGCCTGTTAAATATCTCATTAATCCGATTAATTACACACAAACCACTCGGGCCGTTGCGTCACGAATGCCTTTTCCTTGGAGCAAGGCCATAAAATTGTGCTGTACTGGCGAACTCTTAGTGAAACTTTCACACAGTACTTACTTTATATTACAACAGATTACTAAAGATAGGGCCAGGCACCACATCGCCCAACAAATTAAATATTCAGGTCTAAAATTATCAACTTTATTTTTATTCCAATTACATTACAATATTTTCATAAATACTTTAAATATCTGCACTGGTACCAAGGTATATGTGCGGCAGAACTTGCTATAAAGTTGTAATAGTAAAGGTTCGAAAGAGGCAGTATCAATATTCAAACTACCTATCTACATAAGTTACACAAACGCTATTGTTAGTAAGCGAATTCTAGTACTGAAATCGTCAAAATGTCTGCCCAGCGAGCGTGAACACTATACAAACATTACCCCGTATTAGGGAGAGTTGGTGTCGAACATTAACACGACCAAAATCTTTTGTCATACAATTACGTAAAAACTAGAGTATTATATTTAGCGAAGATTTCAAGTTATGTAGCTCACAAACAACTGTACGTGATCGCTTGTATGTGACATCTTTACATATAATAAAACAGTAGAAAAACAAAAGAAAAGCGAATCTGTACATTGAAGTCAAAAAAAAATTTAAATAATAAAATCTAATAAATAAAATCGTAAACTTCGCGTATCTGTACATTGAAGATATTTGCAAAAAAAAACTGTTTGTTTGTGCACGCATCATACAGACCCGATTTCGATGGACTTTTCACAGAAACATATTGCTTAATTCGGTGTAACATAATTTTATTTATTTCATTGAAATCGGCCCAGCCATCCAAAAGTTATGCTAATTAATAGTTTTCGAAAACTCGCATACAACAAAGTGTAGGGTGTCAATGCACGACGGAATTCGTGAGCGGTAGTGGGAGCGGGTATGGTACCAATGTAATGTATGTGAGTTTTTGAAAACTATAAATTCGCATAACTTTTGATTTAGGTGAGCTGGATCAGAGCTGCATCTAGAGCTGGATCTGGAGCTGGAGCTGGATCTGGATATGGATATGGATCTGGATCTGGATTTGGTGTTGGATCTGGACCTGGACCAGGACCTGGACCTGAGCCTCGACCTAGGCCTCGACCTAGGCCTCGACCTGGGCCTCGAACTGGGCCTCGACCTGGGCCTCGACATGGGCCTCGACCTGGACCTGGACCTGGACCTGGACCTGGACCTGGACCTGGACCTGGAACTGGACCGGGACCTGCACCTGGACCTGGGCCGGAGCTGGAGTAGGAGCGGGAAGGTGAAGCGGCGGCGGAAGGGAAGAGGGACGGAAATTAACACTTATTAATTTTCGACTTTTTGTAATACGCAACTACACACAACAATCCACGCAAGCGGAGCCGCGGGCACACCTAGCCACATAATAAGACACAACATACAATCTACACGCTATCCCTGAAATTTTAAAACTTAATTTACTGGTGTGATAGCCTAATTAGGAGTGCGCTCGTCTTTTATTCATGAGGTCGAATGTTCAAATTGTTTTATAGGTAATATGACTCTCAACCAAATAAACGCACAGCTGCATCTTTTGTTCATATGACCTTATAGAAATGCGAAAAAAATCCATGGAATTTAACTGCTTTATATATCAGCATATCATTTTGTACGAAGAGATTTTTTTAACATATTGCATTTAATCTTCATGCATACAAAACGTACATATGATACCCATAGTCAATTTATCCAAGTTGCAAATGTTAAGAAATATTCGATACTGTAGGCAACGCCGCGGGTGAAGCGAGATATTCGTACAACTCGTAACACCAGTGCCGTGCCGATATCGCTTGATCTCTTCTAACGGTTGCTGGCCGATGCTTTTCGAATACTGTGACATAATAACTCGTAACGGACTGCTCTATTGAAGGCGTGATATAATTAAACAGGTGATATCTATGCTCACACTACTGCATTAAATACGTAACGGATGAATGAATTATTACCAACAGCATCAATATTACGACTTGGGTATCAAAATGTTACATATCGCTGAGTGGTTATATGGCGCTTATTTATACGAAAGAAAATATTAAAACAGAATGAAGGAAATTCTGGACTTGCCTAGTGGTTCGCATTAAAGAAAACTAAGTCCAACTGTCCTAACCGAAGTGGATAAGAAATTAAGACATAAAACTTTTGATCTTTAGTTATACGAGTAGGTATATTTCATTCCAGATTAATAGTCCTATGAAAACCAACGCTATTTACGTCTCGGTAACATATACATGAAAGGGTCACCAGCAGCAAAAATAGGTTTGTATTACCAAGTAAACTTAAAAAAAATTGGGTTTCTAAGGATAAGCAACAAAACACATTTTGATCATTTTTGAAATGTTTGTCTGTTTGTGTGTGAGTTTGTGCACGCATCACTTAAAAACTACTGAACGTATTTTGATGGACTTTTCACAGAAACATGGGGCTTAACTTAACTTTACCTTTAGTGTTTATTTCATCGCAATCGGTTTACTCAATCAAAAGTTATAGACATTTTTAGTTTTCAAATACATTATTAGTTTAAGTTTAGTATGCAATATATTGCACATAATAGTATTTCCGTACTATTCAGATTGCAATGAGTTTGGACTACATTTGGAGCTGGGAGTGGGAATGGGAGTGGGATAGGACATGTGCGTGGGCGTGGGAGTGGGCGTGGGAAAAAGGGAGTAGGTGTGGTAGCGGGAGCAGGATATTGGGAGTCTGAGTGGGAGTGGGAGTGGGAGTGGGAGTGGGAGTGGGAATGGGAATGGGAATGGGAATGGGAATGGGAATGGGAATGGGAATTGGAGTGGGAGTGGGAGTGGGAGTGGCGGAGGCAGAGGCGGAGGCGGTGCAAGCAGGAGCGGGAGTGGGAATGGGAGCGGATTCTGTAGTTCACGTGAGCGGAGCCGCGAGCACAGCTAGTCTATACTAATACATATTATAAAGAGGTAAAGTTTGTGAGGTTGTAGAGGGTAATATCTGGATCTACTGAACCGATTTTGAAAATTATTTTACGAATAGAAAGCCATGTTATTTGTGAGCGTTATAGGCTATATATTAACCCAAAAATGAAAAGATGTATACCGCCCAACGAAGTGGTCAGCTAGTGTTATTTATAATAGTATTACTCTGTAATTACCAGTCAGGTTAATTAAATTTATACTTATATGTGGACTATAAAATGCCAAACAAATTCTTATCCTTCAATCATACACATCGCTAATGGCGGAAATGTATATCATACCAGACCAGAGAAAGCAGCGGATTATACGATATGACCGACACATGGTAATACATTTCCTTGTACAAATGTTTGTCTCATATGTAGTCTTGATTTTCAACCTTTCGAGCATCTCGTTTATAGTCTGTTACGTAAAAATTAAGTTTTTAGTCTGTTATGCCCATAGGCTATTTGATAAAATTACAAATTAGCAGATTTCTTGTGCTTATTCATATCTTTCTGCACCTTTGTCAACCCAAAACCTTAAATAGTAGGCAAACCTTACAATAAAATCTACAAGTTTCCCATTACGTTCATTTCGTCATCTCATCCATTTACATCAACACCAATATTATAATGATAAATGTCTAAGTAATGACTATTGGACCTTTGTTCGAGGTGATCTCAAAAACGAACGAACGAACTTCCAAAATTATTTTAGTACTAGCTGTGCCCGCGGCTCCGCTCGCGTGGACTACAGGATCCGCTCCCATTCCCACTTCCGCTCCCTATCCCACTTCCACTCAGACTATAAATCCAGGTCCGGGTCCAGGTCCAGGTCCGGGTCCGGGTCCGGGTCCAGGTCTAGCTAAAGTTCCGGCTCCAGATCCAGCTCCAGATACAGCTCTAGATCCAGATCCAGCTCCAGATTTTTCATCGTAATCAACTAACTCAATCAAAAGTTATGCGAATTTATGGTTTTCTAAATCTCACATTATATTGGTACGATACCCGCTCCCGCTACAGCTCACGAATTCAATCAAGCATTTACACCCTACACTCAGTTTTCGGAAACTATAAATTCGCATAACTTTTGAATGACTGCACCGATTGCAATGAAATAAAGCCTATATGTTACACCAAATTAAGCCCCATGTTTCTGTGAAAAGTCCATCAAAGTCCGATCAGTAGTTTTTAAGTGATGCGTGCACAAACTCACAGACAAACAGACAAACAGATAAACAGACAAAAATTTCAAAAATGATCGAAATGTGTTCTGTTGCTTATCCTTAGACCCCCCAATTTTTTTTGTTGCAAATATCTTCAATGTACAGACACGCGATGTTTACGATTTTATTTATAAGATTGTACTTGCTCTCCGTTCAGTCATAGGCTAATTTCAATCAGACTGGATAATCAACTCCCATGGAAAATCGGATAACTACGGGCAGCACCGCGGGATAGATGCTAGTTATCTATAAAATTTACGAAATCACCTTAAAGCCGAATCTATATATCTATCATACCTATTATAGAATATCGTAAACCATTAAACCTAACATATTTTACACATTGATGAATAAATATACCTAAAACCTCAATATAGTACATTTTAGTATAGTAGTTTAACTGACATCGTAACGTCAGTAACGTAATGTCTAGTGTTCAACAAAAAATACAATCAGTACTCTAAGGTCGCGGTTTTATGCTGTACAAAATATTGTTTTGGATTATTGCGAATGTTACACAAAACTGCAAAGGTTCGACACTAGGTTTAACCTATTTTCGGAAATCGGAAATCTGACACATCTTTTACATTTTGGCACGGGCAAGTTTGACCTTAAAAAGTTCTATTTTTGAGAAGGGTCAGGGAGCCAACGGGCTAAGTCCGGAAGGCTGAGTTGTCAACGAAGACCTGCATGCAGACGCCGAGCTAGACAAAGAGTACCAGATTTCAGCCGGTACCATGGTCTTTGTATTGTATTAAATTTTGTGCAATCCAAATTTGATGCAGAGTAAGAATTAGAAAATGAGTCTGATTTAATTTGACGGCAAAATTTTATGAATGACGTGACCTGAAGAAGAAGAATATTTTGGATTGAGGATGAAATAAGTTTATTTTGCACTAAATTAGAAAAGATTTTAGAGGCTGAAAGCATTCTGCCTAGCCCAGCTCCAGTCAGTCACATGCTATTAATATATATATATATATTTATGGATGTATATCGTACTTTAAAAATAATTAATTTAAGATTTAATTCAATGACCAAAGAACAAGTGGAAGAAAAAGAAAGTCAAGATTTACTATAGCATTAATAAACAAGGCTAAGTTTTATACGTTGTTATTTACGTTGTTAATTCTATTATTATGACAAGAGAAGTTAGTTATTATTTAGGTCTGTGGACAGTGAATAATGCCCTCAACATGAGGCATTTCCGACTGCGAGCGCTCACTGTGTTTATTTCGCGACATAGTGCCAAAGCACGTAATTCACTACAATTACGCCGAGTCTAGTTTTTCTTAAAACATTGGCATTGAACTCGATCTCATTTCCAACTTCTTGACACCTTTGTCTCTTTATGAGGTCGTTGGGAAATGAGCTGGTTATGATGAGTTTCGAGGCATTTAGCGTAATTAAGGATAGCAACAAACGGGTTATAATTGCTTCGCCGTGATTCCGGCGGGTTAGATTGTACAATTATGTGCATTCTTTTATGAATGTCGTGCATATTGCATTGCACTGCACTGTGTGATAATTTTAAATAGATTTATTTTCGAAATGTCAGTAAGTAGAGGCACTAACTACCTCAGAGTAAGTATATAATCTAAGGGCACTACGAACTGACTTTTTAAAAGTAATTGTAAAAAATTAAATCTTACAACCTTTACGAAGGTTGTATACATAGTTATGTGTGCTTAAGAGCTTATTAACGGTTGTTGATCTTGAAGTTGTTTAATTGTACTAAGTCGTTCGACATTTAATTAAAAAACGAAAATACTTAATTAAGAAATTGAAAGTTATAAAATATAATGTTCATTTCAAAACTTAATAGGTTTATTTCAGCATTCATATATTTAAATGTTTACCAAGGTAAAAAGAATAAAATGTTTTTCCCAATTTTCTTACCGCATAAAATAAGTGCCAGAAGCTCCATTTTGCTCGTGTTTATTTACATCAATGCCATCCAATAATGCAACGACGAACAGTGAATTGTGCATACAAAAATCCTTGGTTTTCACGTAAACACTTTCGATGTATTTCCCGCGCAAATCAAGCGCATGCGCACAAGCCAAGCCTATAACGCGCGTGCGTTTGGCGCGCTTCGCGAAACAAATAAGTGGAGGCACAAGCGCTGCGCTATACAGCCAGCTTTGGCCAAGAAAGTCTTGAAACATACGAGTATATTTCTGAACGTATGAGATTAGTGTTAGGGCTGCCTCACAATAGCGTTCCAGTGTTCTATCAAAGTGGAAACTCCATTGGCGAAGTTCTTTTTGTGCACCCTATTGAGTAAACTAAGGTGATAAATTAATATGACTATATATGTTTGGCAGACTTTAAACTATGTTCAGTTACTTGCTGTAAATATTGTATACTTAGATACACAACTCAGGTATACCTAGATAAAATTGTCATAGGCTCAAAGTTCGAAAAAAAAAATTTGGGATAAGTTTCTCATTTGTTTCTACAGTACTAAACCAAAAAATATTATTATTTCAGGCGCTGATAGCCTAAGCCTCATAATGTATAAATAAAAAAATAACTTCAAACTCTAATCTGATATTAATATTAAAGTCTTTTTTTTTAAATTTTGATAAAGAGAGGTAGGCAGCCCTATTTTCGTACAATGTGCGCAGAAAAACTCCTAGTATGGCCACCAAAATGTTCCCACAGTTGGCATAGTTAACACACAACGGGCAATTCTTATCGACGACCCCTGGTTATGAATCGACATTGTTAACATGCCAAGTGGTTTGTTAAAATTATATATCTACCTACCCACTTATGATGTATATGTGAAAAATTAAAATGTGAAGGGTTTTCGTAATATTAATTACTTGCTGTGCCCGCGGCTCCGCTCGTGTGGATCACAGAAATATTGTTTAATGTTATTAAATAAAATTAAATTAGTGTTACGTAATCATGAAATAAAAGATTATCAAGTAATTATTTACATTATATCCATTTTCCCGCTCCCGCTTACCGCCCGGCTGCTCGGTAGCGTTAGCGGCAGTGTGTAAAATAAAAATAAAGTAAATGTGTCGATGAGTATGGGTATATAAGTGAATAATTTATGTATGCACAATTCAGTTAGTGCACTATGGTATACTTACCTATTTGAACCAAATCAAACCAATGGCCTTATCTTCAGCCCATACTAATCCACTCCTAGACGTACGAGTATGTAAATCACACTCAAAGTGCGCCACTAAACCCCTTCAAATCCGTTTTCTGAGGCCCTACTAGTCGCCACATTCAGAACGCAACCCGAGCAAAGCATAGAGCGTTTTTCTAGTAGATGCTTAATTGTATGTCCTTAAGTTGGCAATAGATGGCGTTGCATTTATTTCAACTGTCATTTTGACTCGAAAATTCCAAGGCCAACGTCAAATTCGTCAACGTCGTCTTTTATAAATAATTTTATGGTCTGGCTTCACGGGCTTTTGCAAATATTCTCGCATATTTTGACATTTGATGATAGAGTCAGTGCTGTTTGCTCTCCTCCAGACTCCGGCGCCAGAGGTCTTGGGTTCGATTTCCACCAGGGGCAGCAAATTTGTACAAGTTGGTACGGGTCTGCATGTTATATTTGTGAATTTGTCCTTGCCTCAATCCCATAGAGGAGAAAATCCTTGTATGGAAATAGATAAGTGTTAATATGAAATATTTATTTTACTTTGATTCTTATCTGTCGAAGTATTTAGATATTTTTAAGAGCTACTTGAAAATCGCTCACTGAAGCTCCCTGCTAGCTTGGGTATTTCCGGACAGGTACAATTAAAGGAAGAGTGAACATGCATCTTCTGGATACGTGCGCTCCACCTTAGGCCTCATCATCGCAGAGGTCAGGTCAAGCGCAAACCCATCAACAATAAAACAAATTAAAACAAATCAAATAAATCGCCTAGCATCAGCCTGTACCGAACCACTGCTGGATTTACGTCTGAAAATGCTACACTGAACCAGATCTTTGCGTGGGTTCTCTGCCAGCCGCCTATACAACCCAAGCAAAAACTGTTTCACGGCCGATGCGATTAAAAAGCTTGCTTGCAATGACTGATCGAATCCGGTAATGTGACAGATCACAGAAACGAAAACGTAGTAATATTGCATTGTGAATTCAGCTTTACACAGATCGTCGCTCCATCTAGCCGGGACACCAATGTCCTAGTACTATTGAGAATAAAAAGTCTCACTTGTACCACTAAGATTAATTGATCTAAATGGTGGTATATTTCTCGCTAGTAACACCGGTACAGTTCGGTCGTACTAGTGGGAACAACCTATATTATTAAACATACACACAATAACATTTCCATACACAGATAAATAACGATTTCTTCAAATAGGACATATTATTGTCTTCTATAAAAGTAAACTGCACTGATTTAAGAATATGGTGATCTCATATGGATATGAGAAATTTACCGTTGCCGTGTGGTTTCCGGTAGAGTAGAATAGGACCACTCCAACACTTCCCGTGGATGTCGTTCAAGGCGACTAAGGGAATACATTATAAAACATCCATCAGCCCTCCCCAACTCGTCTGGCCAGCACAGGGAGTGTAGGCCAAATCCTCCGTCTTTCTCCGGCAGATGAGAGAGGGTTGTTCTCCTGCAGCAGAGACAAAAATAACCTGATGATTATATGGATATGGCGACACTTAGAATCTATTGTATTAGCTGGGGTAAATCTACGTACGTGGTGCCTGTGCCAAATACGTATATTTCCGACTGCTGGTTTCGTCACGATGTTTATCTTCGACATTTAATAAATGCAATTAAGTTTAGAAGAAACCCATGGGTACATAACAAGACCGGGGATCGAACTCGAATCTTTCGACATGATAGGCCACGTCTTCATCACTGCGCCACCGACTCTCTTCGAAGATAATGCACCACGGGATCGCAGTACAGTCTTTTCTCCAAGTTTTTGGGTACCATGAAGCTGCTGGTAAGATACGGTATGTAGGGGATAGGTGCCAACTTAGAAATGAATAAGGTGAGTACTGTGGGGTGATTATAATGAAAAGTCCGAATCGTTATTGAAAATATAACGCCAAAGTTGCGTGTGCGTCAGGCACCTGTCAACGGTGTGGCGGGAACTTTTGGTCGCTGCGAGCGACAAGTAAAACATAATATTTGATTCTCACACGAGACAGGTAGGGATACATGCATCCTTGGCGTTTATATGTAATTTATTGACTGGAAGAAATTGTGGAGCTGCGCAGACCTGCCAGATTAGTATGTAGCCAAGTACATTACACATTTATTATAAAGAAAGTTTTAAAGTTTTTTTGATTTAGTATTAAGTTTATTTAGCTTTATTTTTCAGGGAAGGCGCTCATTTGTCTGTCGTCTACACGGTAAGTGCTCTCATAATTGGGTACTCAAGACTTGAAACAAAACTAGTTCTACTTGAAAGGAAACTCAAGAAAAAGGAAATCAATAGCAATCATTCATCAAAACCGGACTAACCGTGTGCATCTAATCCGAATTACAAAGTTCAGGTTTCACGTGATATTTATAAAGAATAGTGGAAAACGCCTTCCTAGACAAACCAAAAATGTCCCATGTTTACTGTTGGTCCCACCACACTGGCTAGTCTGATGATGAATGAAAAGTTATGCTAATTAATAGTTTTCAAAAACTCGCATACAACAAAGTGTAGGGTGTCAATGCTCGACGGAATTCGCGAGCGGTAGCGGGAGCGGGTATGGTACCAATGATGTAATGTATGTGAGTTTTTAAAACTATTAATTCGCATAACTTTTGATTGAGAAGCTGGATCTGGAGCTGGACCTGGACCTGGAGCGGGAGGGTGAAGCGGCGGCGGAAGGGAAGAGGGACGGAAATTAACTCTTTATTAATTTTCGACTTTTTGTAATACTGTAGTCCACGCGAGCGGAGCCGCAGGCACAGCTAGTAGGAAATAATATTGTGTACAAAGGCTCGAATGGTTGGTACATTCACAAAACGTCAAACTTTTATTATAATTTCAATTATTGTAAATTAATTTAGTATCGAAATTTTAATTTAGTAGACGATATATTTAATAGCGCGCAATCTAGAAACACTTTATTAAACTTAAGTACGCCTAATCGATCAGATTAGCAATTTTTCAAATATATGGGCTTTGAGTGCGCCTTTGAGAACTGTAGTTTATGTTATTTTAATAGTATTACACGTTTTAAACTACTAAAAATATATAATAAATTACTATTAGCAAAGAGTATCATCTTAAATACACACGTGTATTTAAGGTGATACTCTTTGCTAATAATAATAAAAAATCATTTCCTCTACCCTAAGGTTGACTGAAAGAAATTGCTTTAGTAGAGTAGAGACCGCACATTGTATTACAAACTCTAACTTTGTACGATGCTTCTGTTTATGATAGGTACTTGAATCGTATCTATACCTATAATAAAACTGTAACTGGTCTATGTCTGTACATGGGAGATATTGTAGAGAAATTTATATGAGGGGTCTTTATAGGGCCATTAGAAGCCAAAATATTTGTTTTTAGAATTTTGTCTGTCTGTCTGTCTGTATGTATGTATCTTTGTTACCTCATCACGTCAAAACTACTGAATGAAATTTGTTGCAGTTTTCACAGTTGTTTTGCTGGAGGTCCAACTTAAAACCTGGTGCATGTTTCATCTTGATACGCCACTTGGAACCTGGGATATTAATAAAGTAAATTTTTCTAGAAGCCATTGATATCATATGCAAAATTCATATTGATAGTATGAGTGGGAGTGGGATAGGGAGCGAGAGTGGGAACGGGAGCGGATTCTGTAGTCCACGCGAGCGGAGCCGCGGGCACAGCTAGTTGAATATAAAATAACTAATGTATAAGTAATTAATACATAAAAAAGGTCAATTACTTTTATTTTCATAAACAAAAGTCATTTCATCAACAGAAATAATAAGAAAGAATTTTACATTCATTCATTTACTTAAAATCTAGGTACCTATATCTAAGTAAAACAAAGCAAATACAAAATAGCAGTTATTTTCAATATCATACATAATTATTTATCGATCATTATTAAAAGTAATTTTCACTATACATCAATGAGTAGTAATACTTGAATGGTAGCTAAATTTTGCAATGAACGGTGGTACACCTAGTTCATAATCGATGTAGTGCAGATTAAATCTGTTTGTATCATTTAAGAAGCCTGTAGTACGAAAATTGATAATACATATTTATGCTTAGCACAACTAATCTCCAAACAGAATAAAGTCAGCAAAGTGCAGGTAACGTCAATTATTAATTTTCCTGGATTAGATAATGAGCGATTTTCAAGTACCTCTTTCAAAACAAGAAATAGTTCTAAATACGTTGATATATGGCATTGACAATATCATCAATCATCATTCATCAAATATCAAAATATACGAGAATATGCGCAAAAGTGCGTGGAGCAAGGAAATAAAATTGTTTAAAAAATATTCTGCTGTCTGAATTTGACACTGTCCTTGCAGTTTTCGAGTCTCGCTCGATAACACATCATCATCATCAGGTTATTTTTGTCTCCACTGCAGGAGCACCACCCTCTCTCATCTACCGGAGACAGACGGATGATAACACAGTTGATACGCCATGCTATGAGAAACATTACCAACTAAAAAACTACCTACTGAAAAATTGCTCATTTTCCCAACATTGCCGGTCAATTTTGTATATATTATTTTCTAAATTTCATCTATCGAGATGAAATTTGGAAACATCGGTGTCCAGTAGTTTTTGAGTTCCGGCGGCCAAAAGACGGACAAAGAAGGCTTGGTATAAGGGAATCAGTTTTGACGGAACCAAAATATGTCTAACGGTTGAAAAAATTTCAGACACAAAAATGTGAGTTCAAATTACATAACTGACAAACGAATCTTTGACGACTTAAGAGATGCGATATAAAGGCCCATATGAGGATAGGAGAAAAAAGTATCCGTGAACAGCAGCATTACCAACGACCAAATTAATTGTAATGCTGGTGAATACTTATATCTGAGCGACCGCACGCTTTAACATTATTTACAATAGTTTTCTTAAACAGCTACAGTTTCACAGGAATATCTCATCAATAAGATCCTTGTCTATGTGCCTGTGAGGTTTGGGTTTGGACTGCTTCCTCTTCCAGCGGTACAGCCTGGCGTTGAGCGGGTAGAGCGAGGGCGACAGCGAGCAACGCACGTTGAACCACCAGTCGCACGAGGCCACGCCCTGAGAGAAGACGGTGCCGTTGGGGCACAGGAATGACGCCTGGCGGCCGTCGATGTCGCAGTAGTGCCATGCTGGAAGGAGAGAAGATTTTGGTAAAATAAAAGATTGCCGTTTTGTAATTTTGAAACCTACCGAATACGCTTGAGTGGTTAGGAAGTCGAGAGATTAAAACAGTAACTGTGTCGTGTGCGTGTTTTTAAAATTTTAATGCCAGATTTTCGGAAAAAAAACCTACATACGCCGAAAAAGATATATTTAATGCTTTTGGATTACATTCATCAATCCGTATTTGATGTCGTAACTTTCGAATCATTCGAATTTCGTCACAAAGAAATCTTTGACTGTCATTTTGTATAAGTAAAAATATTCATTCGTCTAAGGTAAAAATATTTGTTTAATATATATTGATAAATAATCGTCACCATCCTTGACATTATTGGCAAATGCAATGAATATGGCTGGCTAGTCATCAATAAAACAGTTTATTTAACGATTTATTACAACTATCAAATTTAATCTAATAGCGGATCTCACGTTTACGACCTAACATTTGATATGGGATCTTCCGGGTCAGTTTTTGTTAAAATTAGGTGACCTCAGACTAGCATAAGGTGGCTTAGTTAACCATCCTAGTTCAAGCAAGGTCTCCGATCCAAAAATAGCTACTCATTCATTTGTTTTAAACAATGCAAGTATGACAGACGCCTACGCGTAAATAAGTTTTAAAAATGAGATCATTAAGAAGATTGTTAAGCACATTTATACCATACATAGGGTGTTCTAATAGAGTACGTCCGAAATCTCAAACAAGTCCCTAGTTTTAGCTCCATCCGTTTTTACCACCTCACTATGTCAATCTCTTCCACAGTTGTTGCTTTGCAATCCTAATACTATAAATGAAAAAAATCTCTTTGTCATACCTACAAAATACAAACAAATAAGAAAATTTTATCATTGATACGACCGTGGATGCATTATTTGTTGCTCAATCACGCTATAACGGCTTAACTTTAAGTATCATTAAACAGTAACTTATATCTTGCAATAACGTACGGAATATTTTTAACGCGGACGAAGCCGCAGGAATTAGCTAGAATTACATATAGGAAGTTCAAAACGTCAGGAAAATAAGATCTTTAAAACTAAGCTAGAACATTTACACTATCGCAAGCAAAAACGGGGTACGAAATAGCAATTAAGGTAGCGATTTCTTTTATACCAGTTATTTCATTTAAAAGTTTACAGCATAAAATAGGCACAATAACTATATTTAATACTTTAATAACTACTTCTGTGATCACGACAAGCCAATTTATTGTATCCATTGTTAATTGTTAAGGCCATAATAAGTCCCACGATATGATTAAAATTGTGCTTTGTTCAAACCATTAAGATCGGAAATGATGCCTTTCAATATTTAGTACCTATATGTTATCCACATACTTATGGTTAAATATTTAGTATCTTTAACTTTTAAGCACAATCAAGCACCGATAATACCTACCTATAAAAGTTCTCCCTACAACACTAAATACTACTTTTAGAATATTACGACAAAGACTGTCAGATACAATATTAATTTAAGTAAGAGACAAAATTCTAAAGATAATGAGGGAATAAATATTCCTAGATATGTTTACTGATGGTGAGCGTATTGTCAAATATGTAATACAAGAGCTTCAGAAACATTTCTTGTTAATAGATTTAGATTAATGTATGGATCCATGTGACCGCTGATAGACAAATGGGATTCCATTTCTGTGGACTTTAGTGTTAAATATATTGTATTAATTTGTCAAATGAAATTTAAAAAAAAAAGAATCATTCGCTAATTTCATAACATTATTTGAATATTTTAAAAAATCCTTAACTAGGTATTTATCACAATTTCAATTCAGTTACTCTTTATTGCACGATAAAAACACACATACAATAATAAAGAACAGCTTACACATGTGCATCTAGGCGTTCTTATCGCTTTCATTTACTATGGACGTTAATGTAGTAAACAACAGTTCCATACTAGTTTCTTTACTTGTAATTTTGTTATGTTTTGTTTGTAATAAACAATTATGACTATGAATAAATATATTTCTTTTCTTTCTAAATTTTTTGACTAATCATACGGTCAGTTGAACATTTTACAACGGCTATACCAATTCACTATAACATTACCTGTTTTTGTCCGACTATGCAAGCGATGATGGTTAATGTTCTAAATTAAAGTATACGGTAAGTATGTAAAACAAAGCACCTTGGCATCGCGTCTCCATATCGGCGAAGAAGCCTGGGTATGGTTGCTCGTCACAGTAGAAATTGGTGTACGGAACCGCGCCCAGGATCGGGTAGTCCGTGCCTGGCTTTCCTGGAAAGTACCAAAAGAATAATTCAGTTTAAAATACTTTAATCTCTTGGTTGATTGAGGTGATTTATTCGTGCCGAAGATCAATCAAATGAGTAGAGCTTATAACCTATTACTCAAAATAATTTTAAGTCAAGTAAATATCATAAATAAATTCTAAATTATTAAAAAAAAATTATTGATATTGAAAAAAATACTTGATAATATCGGTGGGATAAGTTCGTTGATGTCTTTTGTATGGACAGATAACACATTGTTAAACGAAATTAATTATTTATCACTAATATTGGTACGTCTTTGACTCTAAATGTTCAAACCTTATTTAAAGATACAAAATAAAGGTTATTTACGAAATTTACGTTTAAAAAACCGTATCACATTCCGCACGTCTCCAACGTTATAGCCGAAACAACGTTTAGTTTCATAATTTGTGACAACAATATATTAAAGCTCCACTGATTCTTATACAAACACACAATCATCGTGGCATACAATTTATAGAATAACTTTAGTTCTACGATTTTTTTAAATAACCTATAGATATATTAAATTAATTATTGTTTTAAAAAATTTACGATTTGGCCGTAGTTGGGTTACTAAAAATAAACAACATCCTAGAAATGACTTTATATAAACCTCTTATAATACATTTTGTAGAGTACTGTCAGTACGTAATGAGGTGATAAATAAATAGATCTATCTGATTGTTGGTTCCCACCGTAATCAGCGTGACCCGCCACGCCTAGTGAATGGCTAATACCAACTCTATTCACCTCGTGTGATATATTAGATACGGTATCAATATATATTGACCTAGTCTGGCTTTGATGATGATGATAAGGTCTAGAGCGAATAAAAATATAACGAAGAACTACTTTTATATACAGTAGGTATGTTAGGAAAGTCGATGCAAAGCTTTGAAAAAGTGATAGGTCATGTCATTTGAAATATTTTAAACCAAACATACCTTTTTCCAAATTAAAATGGTTTTCGAGTTAATATTTTTCAATTCCTAGGACAATGTCTAAATATCTATACTTACACAATAATACCTACTACTCAAATCAAGGGTAGACAAATCTTATAGTTTGTTTATGTTAATCTGTCAAACATCGACTTTCCTGACCCCCTGTAAGGTGAATTTACTTACAGCAAAAAGTGTTTTGTGTCAACTCTACATACATATTCAAAGAAATTGCATATCGATAAGTTCCACCTATCTTTCTTTATGTTTTCAAAATGTAAAGCAAATGACCAAAAGATGTAAATTTTTCTTTAATGTAAACTTTGTTCGCCAAACGCATTATTTCAGTCGTGCTTCATGAAAAATAGCCGCCAGTCGGATTAGCACGACCGCTTGCTTATAATAGTCTCCCGGTAGTTGAAAAGATAATGAAAGTTCGCTTGCAGTGACCACTTTCACTGCACCTCGGCGCCAACATGAATTCTCGATAGCTAAAAAGCTAAATACAGAAACCACTTACAAATTGAAGATGTTTAAGTAAATATATTCTTTATTGCACACAAAAATTATTGTAAACAACGTAGTTAAAGAAAATAATAATTACAGGGTCCCGGCGGCGGTTCTCTAAGCCTCCCGGTAGAAATATACTACAATACTCTTCAATATGACTAATTGGTATTTTTATTTTATTTCTACCAAAAATACTTCGTAAAACTCGTTTTCCTTATGTATAAAGTATCGCATATAATAATATATATCGGCGTGACACCCACACTTATTGTCAGTTTATTCTGTACCCAAGTTACTTCATTTAGTAAACGTACCGGCACTGATCTTGAACGTACAGAGCTCAAGATCCGTTCAGCAATTATACTCTGTCGTAATATGTAGGTAATCAAAATTATATACCTAAAAGTATTTACGTGACATTAAGGTAGTTATAATCGAGAATAGATAGTTCAGACCTCCAATTTAAGATTTAGTTCATAAGCTACGTAGTAAGCGGTTACTTGCTGCAGGCGTTGCAGTCACCTCTGGCCCTTATAACTATGCAATAATACTTGCTCTGCGCGAACAATAGACAAATTACAAGAGTTCGGCATTGCTCAATAAGACCATATGTATATTATAGCCTGACATAGTACATTAAGTTATATTTACATGAGACTATACACATACATAATTATAAGTTTATTTATAGGTGTCTAGTCAAAATCATTTAAATAACGAAACTATATCAGAATTTAAAATTTGCCGCTTTATTTTCCATACCAATCTTTTTTTTCTTCACAAAATTTTAATTTCTAAAAAAAGGTATAAAATTACGCATTTAATCATATAACATGTTCATTTAAAAATAAATTAGAAAATGTTAAAAGTATTTTTTTATCCCTAGACAATTTTAATGCGTCACCGATGATGATGAACATTTCTAGTATCTTTACTGTGGATATTTAGAGTTGAAAAGTTACCAATGCTAAATTTTTGGTGCTTTCACATGTTATTCTATTATTAACTAAAACTACATTACCTAAAACGATTATAGGAGTCTTTTTTTTTTCAAAAACTCGATTGAAACGTAAA
This sequence comes from Esperia sulphurella, assembly GCA_947086405.1. Lineage (NCBI taxonomy): Eukaryota > Metazoa > Arthropoda > Insecta > Lepidoptera > Oecophoridae > Esperia > Esperia sulphurella. The sequence goes on from OX352261.1 coordinate 7,727,545, forward strand.
TTAGGTTAAGTATTTAATTGGTTATACATCCTGTTTACACAAAGGTATAATTTACAAGTATGTTATTCAGATCTCTAACCTTACTTTATTAGTAATATTAAATTAAAAGTTACGGTAGTTATAAAGTACCTGTCACACTATATGATCACATGAAAGTGTGATCAAATCCTTACGTAACCAACGATCTTGGTACATCTTACATAAATCTTCAATTAGGTTAAGTACACACTGTTTAGCATTTGTAACAACCTGCATTTCTATTTAGACCGTGCTACAAAAACATTGTATAGGTACTTGCGTACGAGTTCGTTGAGTCAGTTTAAAATAAAACTATAAGTTTCATACAAAAGGAGTATAAAGATCACTAGTATTGTAACCGATGAGTAACGAAAAACTTACTCGTAGTTCTTCATTACAGTTAATTTTTGTTTTTGTGTAATGATGGTGATTAGAATTCCGTACCGTAAGTGGAGCCCTGTCACTGAGCTATCTCAGTCTGTTTGTCCCTCTATCCGTCTAGCTTAAATACGTGAAGAGAAAGAATTTATTATGTTTCACGGTTTATATTACCTTAACCCAAAACCAAATTATGAAATTTAAAAAACAATTGATAAAAGTTTAGGGAGTCCGCGTATAAACATGTTTTCGATAAACGCGTGAAGAAGAAAATATTGAAAATGTTTCTTTTTCCTCTATTTAATGTTTTTTAGACTTGTTTTTTGGCGTGTGGTTCCCGGTAGAGTAGAATAGGACCACTCCAACTCTTCCCGTGGATGTCGTACAAGGCGACTAAGGGAATACATTATAAAACATCAATCAGGCCTCCCCAACCCGTCTGGCCAGCGCGGGGAGTGTAGGCCAAATCCTCCGTCTGTCTCCGGCAGATGAGAGAAGGTTGTGCTCCTGCAGTGGAGACAAAAATAACCTAATAATGATGAATGAGAGTTGTTTTTTCAAGTAGTATTTATGATATTTTGCTGAGACAGTACCTCGAAAACAGTAATACTAAACTTGTTTTCATTAAAACTTGTATATAGTCATACAACATACGAAACAAAGGTTTACTTTTTTTGTTGGCATAGTACGGAACCCTCAAGACGCAAGTCCGATTCGCACTTGCCCCAATTATTTCTGAGTAAGACAATGACGACCCATATAGGTACTATGAAATTAATTTAACAGTTGCGAATAACATCCCACTGCACCCACTGTTATTCATCTCAACAAGTGACCTTAACTCGTCGATCAGTTAACGGCAATAGGTTAATGATAATGAAACGGGAATCTACATACGTTGAAGAAGACATTTTAATCTACTGATCCGCACCGGACTCGGACTCGTGTAATAGACTATGGCCTGCATGGCCTCGTTTCTATGGTAAGCCTAGAACCGAGACGACATAGACGCGTTGCCAAAATCGTCTTAAGTAAAGGAGCATGAGTTGCAGCGGCATAAGGCAAATTACAGTGTGTCTAGAACTAGAAAAACAGGCCAGGCCATGTATCATTATACGCGTTGCGATCTATGTAGTAAGTGTTTCAAATCTCTCCTAACTCTGACGGTTTTCGCAACGGCGGTGTAAATTGCAATATATGTATATTACATATCTTAAATCACATGAGATGGATGACTAGTGTCTATATAGGTGTTGAAATAAATACAATGAATGCAATTACTGATTATGATAGATCGGTAAGTTTTGAGTAAGAACATCTGTGTACCGTTCAGCTTTATTGGCCATACTGGGTAGGACTTGTTAAATACACCGATTACAACAAAATTTTCGAGAACTGTTAAGCTGCCAGAGTTGAAGAGGCATAAAGGAGGAACAACTTACATTGTAGATACAGTGATTACATTTGGACTGCAAGCCATCTGCAAAGTCGCAATTTGGATGCATTATTGTGCAGTTAGCACAACTGCATCCGAAATGTTGTCCACTCCGCAGTCTACTTGCATTCGGCGTGCAGTGCTAACGAATTATTTTAATACACAGATCTTTATGTAGTGCCTAAATATTAATTGGGATAATTTATAAAAGTTCTTCGTTACAATAATATTATTTTCATTGTAACTGAAATGCCACTTCAGTCTAAAGATATCAATCAATAAATCTAAAGAAATTTGCTTAAATTTGCTAGCCGCACATACAAATGTTTATTATCAGGTAAACTTTGCATTATACTTCGGAACATCGTCTGTTGTTATTTTGGTTCCGAGACGTAAATAGTTTTCATTGGCCAACTTATGTGGCCAATGAAAACTATTTGCGAAAACTAATATCTCGTTTCTATCTCATATTGAATAAGGTTTATTTTATGTAGCAAAAAATATATTTCGAGAAACAAATTGATGCTATCTAATGAAGAGCAATAAAGTCTGTAGGTAGGTAAACAACAAAACCAAATCAAAGTTAAAGGTCAGTGGGGAAAAACATAATGTCAAGAAGGTCGGCCCATCATGTTACGTATTAAATGATACAATTAAGTAGATGAAAACAATATATAACACTGCGTATCATAATTTTAATAATGAATCGTACTAATTCCTACCATCATTCCTACTATCATCATCATATCAGCCCTTAGACGTCCAATGCTGGACATAGGCCTTCCCCAATGAACATCATACCATAAACTTATTTTGCACACCTTTAACCTTAACTTTTACTTACAAATATTATTATGTAGGTATAATAAAACAAGGTTTATACGTGCCTAGAAGCAAATAACCAAGTAAACAAACTGCAGATATGTCCGTATCTGTCTATTTCACTATCGGAGATGATGGTCAATAATATTTATTGCTCGTCTTCAACAAGAAACCGGCTCAACTGGTTTGAAGTGGTTGTACATTTCCAACAGCCCAATTATAGAAATGATTTCATGTACCATTTGTAAAGTATGAAATTTTGACATAGTACAACTAATTCACCACGACTTTTTATGTACCTATATGGTTTTTAGTCCTTTTCAAAGCTTACCTAGTGGTATATATAGGTAAATGCCGAATCATTAGGGTTACATCCACCTTGACGAAAGAAATGCGTAGTTCTGAATCTTTTTCCTGGAAATCCAGGATCCGCCAAAACTGATTTTAATCCGTCTATCTGTCTGATCGACGGATAACTCGAATACTACTGCACCGACTATGGAGCTAACATTTTGAATATAAAAAGGGGTGAAATTAGCCGGTAATGACGGCAAAACTATGGAAATTATAGAAATGATTTCATGTACCAGTATGAAATTCCAGGAAAAAATCTTTTCCGAGATGTAGAAAAATAAACGATTTTTTTTTATATCTATATTATTTTACTCTTGACTGATGTTTTCTATTTCGCTTATAGATTGGCAGAAATCTTTCAAAGACATAAACTTCACGTTTTTACAGGTTATTTCGTATGTACAATAAAAAGTTAAATAAAAAAATAGTTGGTGCACATTGCGTTCGACATACACTTGCTGACTTTACGATTGATTTCAATCGCACCTGATCGATGCAGCTTAAAATGGAAAAAGCCTACCTACTAGAACATGCTTCTTCCACCTTTGCTCCCTTCTTTTCTTTCATTCAGCACAATAGCTTTCACATTTCAGATGAAATATTGCTAAGATATATTTTTGTCAGTTCCAAAACTTCTTATCACATCCAGTCTAAAAGGTATTGCACAGTGGCATGCGATCATACGGTATAGTCTGTCGAGGTTATCTTTATCATTAATAATGCCTATGGTCCACCGGGTGGCGCAACTCAACGCTAGACGTGGTGGCGCAAGTGGCTCGGCTAGCTGTAGCTACATCGACACCGCGCCCTGCGCAAACGCTGTCTAACAAACGCGTATACACTAATGTTCAATTCTATATTCAATTATTCCAATAATATCTAAATAACAATTGGCCAAAATCTTAGTTTCTAGCATTTTATTTTATAAAATGAGTTATCGTAATCTTCATTCAGATATCAACACGTGTCATTTGCGTATAAAATAAGTAACAAATTTAAATAGTTGTAGGTGAAACATAATTTGGAAGCTAATCTAGTACAAAAATCGTACCAAAAGTGGAATGCTGAATAATTCATTTGTCTTTAAGGTGAAGAAAAAGGTGGCCGGTAGCGGCTGCATGCGGAGGGCGGAGGACCGAGTGTGGTGGCGTACATTAGGGGAGGCCTATGTCCATCAGTGGACGTCTAGGGGCTGACATGAGTTAACGTGAGAAAAACAGGGAAACAGGATCACATATTTTCAGTTAAATAATAGAAAATAACTAACTCAGAAAATGTGTCTAGGTGTCTATGTGTTTTGCTTTTAGTCGACAATTTGAAGTCAATGTCCTTCATTAAATTTAAACATCAAAGCATGACTGAAGTACGAAGAAAGTAACGCGCTAAATAATAACTCTGCAATGTTTCGGCACTCAAGCCCACAAATATTATCAATGACAACTTAATAGCCGCCATATAATTATTTCATCACAGCCGAGCTGGTGTGTGCATTTGACAGTCTTAATCGCTGTTTAATTATCGTATCCCAGTTAACTTGCTGCCAATCAAATGCCGTCATAAAGAAAATAACATAACCATATATTAGCTAAACCGTACATAATATATACCTTATCTTTACGATATACCCCTTGGGGAGTGAAAAGTAAGATTCACACACAATTATTATTTATTATATTCTCAAGATATAAATTTACACCTGTACGCCCAGACTTGTGCGGTGGGTGACAGCTCGGGTTAAAACTATTGCAATGTAGCCACAATTACCGTCGCGCAAGGTGTGGGTATGTTAGCTGGATGTACTCGTATAGCCCAACTGTACTATACTAGCTGACCCGCTTAGTCTACATATACTAATTGCTGGGCACCCTACCCCGCCGTTCAGTTCAAATGATGAGTATTCAGTTCATCGAACATTGATTATTCATAAACATAATATAAATATTTTATAGAGCGCCAGAGGTCGTGGATTCGATTCCGGCTGGGTACAGACAACTGTGAACCTAATTTGTACAAGTTGGGCCAAAGTCAAAATCATTTATTGCATATGAGTACACTTGGTACATTTATACACGTCATTTTTTTATCGCCAGGTCTGCATGTTTGTGACATTTGTGATTTGTCCTATCCTTGTTTAATGTCCATAGCACAGGAGAAAATCCTAGTTTGGGGTTAGACAAGTGGTTAGACAAGTATACCTATGCAATATTTATTTATTATCTTATCCCTTTTTGACATAACGGCCCACTTTTTGCACATAACTGAGAATATTTTATAATTATAAATCAAATTAACATTTTCGTATCTTTTTTAAACTGCAAATGCAGACATCACATGTCCATAATGTCGATACATTTTGCAGTTAATTGTTATTTTAAAAAAAAATTCAATCCGGATTATAAATTATGTCAATAAGTAAACTAAAATAAAATTTGGTATCCATTTAACGAAAATATTTTCTAGTATAGGTACTTAGATTTAATATGTGTTTCTCAAATGTTTATCATGCAAACATTTTAAAATAAAAGTACCATAGGCAAGTGAGCGGTGGGATCATTGGTTCAAGTGACTCATTCACTCTTTGGGTTTTAGTTTAAAAGCGTCATCTGTCTATAGGTTTTGGAAATATGAAAAAGTGTCTATATTCCCATACCTCATGTCCATATTCCCATCCTGTACCTTAGTTTACGGTATCATCGAAGTGGATAGAGCAATCCGTATATATCACTGAAGATGAGCGAACTTAGTACCTATGCGTGTACATTATCAGCATGTGATCTTACGCAACATACGCAGACCCAGCGACACCCAGCTGCGTCTTGCACTTAATTTATGCGTCAATATTTACTACATGTATTGTTTTTCCTGACAAAAATTACGTGATCTCACGAAACAATTAACAATGTCATACTAAATGTCAATAGAATCGCCCGCGGTAACCTTGTTCGACAATAATAACAGCTCTATGCCATTTCGCAATGACATATTATCATAGCAATGTGTGTATTTATGACCAAACGCTAAGCAATTGACATAGTTATTTGACGCACACGTTGTACAGTTGTTTATTGTTACGGTTTGCGTATTAGAAGCTTACTAATTATTCTGATCCAAATAAATCAATAAATAAATCTTGATTTCTGCTCTGAAAACCGTTACATTCACCATACATTTTATAAAGCTTTAATATCTTAAGCGGAAAGATTGTATTACTGCGTTCAATTAAATGTGAGAATGAGTTTATTATGTTAAGTGTTATATTATTTTGCAATGTAATAATATTCAACCATGTTATAAACTAATATATACTAAACATGAATTTTTTTCTACAAAAAAATTCAGTTCCTAAAAATCTCTTTATCCTGAGCACCTAAAAATTCCTGCACCATGGCGACTACTACTTCATCATCTTCAAATTTCTAGCTTTAGATATTCCTTTAATCTCAAAAATATATAGAAATCGACTTTCCAGAGCCGTGGTAGCCGGTTGGTTGTGCACTCGCCTCACGTTCTTGAGGTCGTGGGTTCAAACCTCGCCCGTACCAATGAGTTTTACGAAACTTAAGTACGGTTTATTTATAATACCACAGGCTTTTCGGTGAAGGAAAACATCGTAAGGAAACCTGCATATGCCAAAGAAGAAATTCTGAGGCGTATGTGAAGTCCACCAAATCGGCTTGAGGCACCGTTGGTGGTCAGGGGTTTGACACAAAAGTCCTGAAGGGTCGAAGTGTCACCATATCTTCCTGGCCCCCTGAGAAGATAAGATAAGATAAGATCATCTTCAAATTTCTAGTTTTAGATATTTCTTTAATCTCAAAAATATATAGAAATCACTAGGGGCGAAGCGAAGATTTTAAAGCTAGAATCTTAAATGGCAGCCATTACAACATGGGACTTATGCGCAGGAGCGTTATCTTGGTGAAAGAGAACCGGTTTCGCGAGCGTATATCATTATGATTTTTTTTATTTATCCTGCATATAAAGACCCCGTAACAGTATAAAAAGGGTTATATTTGGTGAATGAATTTCCACGCTTAGTCTCCGCACACCAACGTCATCATCATCATCATCATCAGGTTATTTTTGTGTCCACTGCAGGAGCACAACCCTCTCTCATCTTCCGGGACAGACGGAGAATTTGGCCTACACTCCCCGCGCTGTCCAGACGGGCGGGAGGCCTGCTTGATGTTTTATGTATAATGTATTCCCTTAGTCGCGTTGAACGACATCCACGGGGAGAGTTGGAGTGGTCCTATTCTATTCTACCGGAAACCACACGGCACACACACCAACGTGCAACCAGAGAATAAGGCTGAGCATTCACCCATATTGTAACTCGTACCTAAGGTTTGTTTGTACCTCGTAACTTCAATTTTCTCCATCTTCGCCAACACGCAACGATAGCCACCTATTTATATAAAAAATATATAACAGTTGCATACTGAGATTGCATATACGAGTATGTCTAACAGGTAACTAAGCTATGCCTGCCAGTGTTTTTTTGAATTCAAAGGGATATGTACTGTTTTAACGCACCTTATACCTTTTACAAATTGAGAACAAAAGTTTCTTGCTGGTTTTTATTTAAGTACTTAAATATTTATAAATTTAATTCCTGTTTTCTTTACTCATTTTAAATTATGTAGCTATTAAAATAACCAAACCATTATAATGGTACAAATTAGTATCACAACCACTAATTAAAAAGTTAATCATTATTTGCTGGTTCATGCGACCTACCTATACGTAGAAGCATCGTATGCATACCAACCACCGCAGCATCATTTAGCTATATTTATAAAACTCATCGCACTGCCCTTTAATACCTAGAGAACTGCAGAACTTCTTTAAAGCAGTTTTCGCAACTACTTATGACGACTCCTATTAAGGTCTTTATTGGTAAAAAAGCATCTAACTACGATAGAAGGTAGCCCAGCTGTCACGATTTTAAGATTTAAAGACCCACATAGGTTTTCTTTGGTTAGGCATATGAAGCCGGGTCAATCATGGGACACTTGATTTTGAGGGTCACAGCATAATATAAATTATAATATACAACACATTTAACTACATTAGTACCTAAAAGTTTACTTAACTAATGTAGTATTGAGGCTTATCAATTGAAACCAATATTTTATAGAATAAATTGCATATACATCCCATTTGAAACTGAAAAATGGGGTGATTTTACAAGTTTTTTACATGTCACAAGCGCGGCGCTTGGTGTGTTACTGTGTATTATATTTTTTACATTTAAAAGAATGAGTTAATTTATACTTTGTTGAATATGCAAAGAGTACCTCTATCAAATCATGTATTCATTGTTCTAATATAATCAAAACTCTAGTGTCTCTAGTTGTTCAATTAAATGTCACGCAGCGGGTAAATGTTAAATCGCGCGACGAAATATGTTCACCTACTTGGATGAATACGCGGTAAGTGTCTCGTAATTGATCCAAAACATCGCCAGTTATGCTGCAGTGTTTGGACGGGAAGGATTTGGCACAAGCTCTCGCACAAAACTTTATTCGTAAGTTCTCAAATTTTAATTTTTTTGTTTGGTAGGTAAAACTCGTGACTTGTCTTGCTACTAAATTGAAAATAGTTACACTTAATTCTCCCGAAAACATGGATGCGTTTATCCCTGAGTAGATATTGAAATTAAAATGAATACGAAATTATAATAGCTTCATTTTTGAATTGTATTTTGGATTAGACAATCCATGGTAGTAAGATCCGTGGATTTAAGCCATGGATCTGATTTACTGGCCATGGATTTGACTACGTATTCTATCTCATTAATTTCTGTGCATAATTAAAGTATTTTTTTTATAAATTTATATGCGTATACAGCCGTACCTACAATGTAGAGCAAAAAATACATTTGGAGCATAATAAATTATATGTATGTTACTTACAGCCTCTCCCTGGAGAAAAGTGTTGTCCCAAAGTCCTGGAAGCTTGCTAACATGCAACCTGTGCCCAAATAGGGTAGTCGTGCTGACCCTGCCAATTACCAACCCGTTGCAAACACATCCATATTCTATAAAATTATGGAGCGTGTTATAAACAACCGCCTCCTCTCATACCTAGAAAGTAACGATGTCCTAAGTGACCGGTTATTTATAATACCACAGGCTTTTCGGTGAAGGAAAACATCGTAAGGAAACCTGCATAAGCCGAAGAAGAAATTCTGAGGCGTATGTGAAGTCCACCAAATCGGCTTGGGGCACCGTTGGTGGTCAGGGGTTTGGCACAAAAGATCCTGAAGGGTCGAAGTGGCGCCAGGTCTTCCTGGCCCCCTAAGAAGATAAGATAAGTGACCGGTAATACGGATTTCGCCGAAACCGGTCTACCGGGGATCTTCTAGTGTATGCAACGCACTGCTGGGGTGAAGCTATCGAGAAACACGGCGAGGCGCTCGCAGTGTCTCTTGATATCTCGAAGGCGTTCGACAGGGTCTGGCACGCTAGCCTATTAAGCAAGCTTCCGTGTAATGGAATTCCCACCGGTTTATGTGAATGGTTCAGAGATTTCCTGATAGTGAACGGTCAATTCGAATACTATCTAGTTGACGGCTGCTCGTCAGACCACTTGGCTATAAATGCCGGAGTTCCGCGACGCTCTTTCTGCTGCACATCAATGAACTGCTACAACCCGTTATCCTTTGGTATACAGACAACAGCACTTGTCTAATTCGCAGGCCGGTGGTGACGGTACCCGATCTCAGAGAGAGGCCATGTTAAAGCGAGTCAACTTGACCTTAAAGACTGTGTGCGATTGGGGCGCATGAATTTGGTCAAGTTCAATGCCATCAAAACACAGGTGAGTTTGTTCACCACAAAACGGATTCCTTTCAACTTGACTCCGACTCTCTAATATGTTTCCATACGGTTAGAGGTTCACCTAGGGCTCTTAGGTGTGGAACTAACATCTGACCTAAACTTCGAACGCACGATAGAGTCCAAAGCCAAAACTGCAGCGAAAAAACTTGGCATCCTCTTCAAGGTTAAGCGGTACTTCTCTCTGGTACAGCTTCTCAACCTCTACCAAGCACAAGTGCGGTCGTGTATGGAGTACTGCAGTCACCCATGGGACGGCTCTGCTAATCAGCTGGCTGCTCTGGACGCGGTTGAGCGTCGTGCCCGAAGGCTCATAGGTGACGACGCTCTGGTAAATACCAAGTTACAGAGCCTCAAATATCGTCGCAGAGTCTTTCGGTATTCTACAGGTTATATTTTGAAGAGAGTGCCCAGGAATTACACGATTTGATTCCCCCATTCCCCTTCCATCACCGGACTACCAGGCGTGGTGAGGGACTTCATCCTTATGTAGTAGACATACCACGCTCTCACACGAAGCGTTTTGCTTCATCTTTGATCATGCGAACTGCTAAGAAATGGAACTCCCTACGAGCCTTGAATATTTCCGGACAAGTACAATTTGGATCTTTTTAAAGGAAGAAAGCGCGCTCTACCTTAAGCCTCATCATCATTTACCATCAGGTGAGACTAAGGACAAGCGCAAACCCATCAACAACAACAAAAACTTAAAAACTACCTATTTATTACTGGTGCTATGCCTTCCCCTCAAGGGAAATTGCATCTATGGGATAAAGCAAAGAGCTGACGAATATGACAATTCATGGGTAAAGTGAAGTTTCTATTATAAACTTCACTTTACCCATGAATTGTCATATTAATCATTAATCATTATAAATTCAATTTTTTTTTCCAAACACTACCTCAGGTCCAAGGCCTATTTCGTGAGATCCGTGGCAAGATAAAAAAAGGTTTTTTTATGAACCTATAACGTTTACGTGAGTGCCTTATCGATAACTTGACTCGTTTTTAAGCCTTCGTTTACCATGTAATTTTAGTTTCCACCAGTCATGAAAAAAAAAACCACGAATCTGACGCGAAGAACGCTTCTCCCAGGAATCAAAGCTATTGATGAGATACAATGCTCTTTTAGAGTTCGTAAGTGCGTATGTTGTTGGCAAACCTGTTTGCAGGCTAATAGTTTAAGGTATTTTTATTAAACTGCCGCCTTGGATCCAAATAAAACAACTAATTGCTCTACCATCTTTATTTTCTTTTATACGCTTGTTAAACCGGTATCTGTTTCTTATAGGTCACTAACATTTTCTCTACAAGTCTATAACAATTAAGATGTGCCTATTTTACAGGTCCGTTATTTCCATGAGGTTTTAGGTAGGTAAATAAACAAACAAATATCAAAATAATCCGTGGAATTTAATCATATTTCTAAATCGACTAAACTGCAACGAAATGTGTGAAAATCTGTCTCTTTATGTTCGTTTCCTTTAATTATTTATTATACATAGGTATATTTATTGTAAATGAATGACAGTCTCCCAAAGAAAACGATAAATATGAAATATTTCCTAAACTCATATGTGTGTATCTAAACTAATGTAACAAACGCAACCATTACGTTACGACACAACACTAAAAACAGAACGTGATATAACGATGTAAGGTGCCATACTCGAAACTGCCGGAACAAACAACAAAGCACCTCGTATGCGCACGCGTTGGCATACGTTAATGAAAATCGCCATGACCCAAAAACTGCAACTTAAGCGTCGACTTTGTCACTTATCGCTTTGCCGTAGAGGTTAAAGAGCAATACTTCCTGCAGTGATGGAAGGATTTATCCGCTGATGGACACTGCTGACAGTCAACCAATAATGCTAGGCACCTGACCTACCCCACACAGCTTCTGTAAATAACTAGATCGGTTTATGTAACTACATAAATAGGTAATAAATAAAAGGTCTTGCAAAATTGGTTGGATTGCCATTAATGTCTATAACATTACTGCCTTCGTCCGACCTCAAACCTCATGGAGAATGTCAGGGCGATTCTTTCAAACGAATCCAGCCTAAAATTCTTTTTCTTCTTGGCAATTAAATACTTAATTGTAGTCATCGCTAGACAATTAAACAATTTTTAATTATCAATAGCATTTATTGCAAACGTGAGATGTCTGTCGAAGTTGCCGAAAGTGTGTTGATGAAATAGGGTCATGATTTATTGTTGCGTGGTCTGAAAGCTTTGGATCTTTGTTTACAGTTTTAAAGTTTAATCTGTCCGTCTGTATTTGTGTTCGCCGGATAACTCGAGAACTGCTGAACCTGTTGAGCTGTTGGAACATAATGTAAAATTGCCAGTGATGGGAAAATTCAAGCGCCAGAGGTCGTCGTGGGTTTGATTCCCGCTGGGCACAGACAACTTTGTACAATTTGAACATCAAGTAGGTTCCGGTCTGGATATTATATTTGTGAATCCTTGTTTAATTCCCACAGCACAGGAGAAAATCCTAGTGTAGGATTAGACAAGTGTATGTATATCTATACATATAATAAAAGAGTAGAAAAAAAAACAAAAGAAAAGCGAATCTGTACTTAGTTCACTTCCAGTAACTCAGTATCACATTTAGAAATCATTCATGAAAAAAACATCTCTTTTTTCCGAAATTATTGATAAAAAAAATGCAAATTTTTCTCGAACGTACGAGTATGTTCATCATATGGGCGAGGTCAACGGCCGCGCCGTTGGCCGCGCCGCGTAAGGGATTGAGTGAAATTTAGTTTTTGGGGATAGGGATGGGGTTGAGGTTGGGGTAGTGATTGGGATATTGAGAGTCTCGAGTCAGAGTGGGTGAGGAAGTGGGAAGAGAACGGGAGCGGAAGTGGGAACGGGGGCGGATTCTGTACACAGGTAGTGTAATATATATGTGATATTTATTTATTCTTATTTATTTGATAGGTTCTCAACTCCTCCTCAAACTCTCGTTGGGGTAACCCACCACGAATGCGTCGTTTTGTAGAGAGGGAACTTAAAAATCTGTGGTCTTGTCTATTAATTATGCTATACTAGCTTTTGCCAGTGACTTCGTCCGCGTAGGTTTCGATATTTATACATCTTTTCGTAATCAACAATGAGATGTTGTTTTCGGGATAAAAACTATCCTATGTCCCATTCCAGGACCTAACCTAAGGTACCTGTACTGAATAAGGCCCACCTTATTTATTTATTGGGATAAAAATGTTGGTTAAAGGAATACCAAAACAAAACACTATGTTATAAATTCTTTAGTTTACTTACTATAATTAACAAGTGGTAATCAGGTTATAACCATTAATACATAATCTTTATAAATATTTTTTTAAATACTGCAAACGGGCCTTATTGAAAGCTAGCGTTATCAATAAAGCCCTAAATTAACATAACGTAATCTTCTAACTTAACAGGCGAAATCAGACTTTTCAGTTCAGTCAGACTGAAAACGCTTCACTGAGGAGCCAGAGGGGCTAGACAAGATGACTTTTCTATTAGCGTTAACGCTAATGGAATAGAAAGATTTGTATGGGATTGACATAAGCTAACGAAATGTCACGTGACCAAGCGTTAAGCATTTTAAATTAGTAGCCAACGTTATTATTTTTCTATTCGATCAAACGAAACGCCCATGTCGAACGACAACCACCATACAAATGGTAGCCAAGTCGCACTTTTGACAAGCGTTTACGCTCACTGAGCTATTCGTTTGTACGCTACGAAGCGTTCGCTAAAACCCTGTAGAAAACGACAAAATGGCGACTGTTTAATCAGCTGGTTAAGTGTTGTGTTGTGTTTGTGCAAATCTTTTCGATTATTTTAGTAAAATGCATTCACTTAGACTGTTATGAGCGCACATAATTAAAATATGTGGCTCAGGCGCCAAACAAGAAATGTTTCTCGGTGGTGCTTGGAACAAATAGAAGCAACTGCGTACTGTGTACTGCATAACATTGCAATAAATGATCGCTTACCACCACCAAGTGATATGGCTGAGCAATACGATGATGGTGACGATAATTTTGGTATACATGCTGGCCCCTCTACTCCTAGTGGCCAAGACGAGCTGATGCGTGGTAGAGCAATGCTCAGTTTCTTAATAAATAGGATGTAAGATACTGATTTTGATTTATAATGGTTCTATTGTAATTTTAAAGGTTCTCTTGTAAATAAAATAAATTAAAGATGTTGATAATTTGTATATGGAAAAAATATATCTATAATTTTTGTATATAAAGTGTTTTAGTCTTATCATCATAAAGTAAATAAAAAAATAACTATTAACCTGTTTAAACTTAACAATACTTAGAAACTACACATAAACTTTGGAAAGGGATTTGGCTAACTATTCTGCTTTTATTCAGTTTCTGGGAGAATTTCTGTCGATGGTAACCTAGTCCGGCTCTGTTCCGTCAGTGTGTCCAGAAATCCCTGAGCAATTACACCTAACTGATGCAGCAGCTGGTTGTGCTCGCGAGCCACCTCAATCCTTTGAGACTCCAGTCAAAGCCTCTCAACTTCCTGCTCATGCAGGTGTCTTTCTCGCGTCTCCTCCAGTTGAAGGCGGCGCTGCTCGACGGCTACAAACTCACTCGTTGCTCGCTCAAACGGGTTTTGTCCGCGAGTCCTCAGTAATCGGCGCGGTGTGGTGGCCGTGGAGCGCGGATAGTCTGCTGCCTGTCCACGTCGAGTGCTTCGTGCAGGAGTTCGCGGAGGAGGCGGTGGCGTGTCTGGAGCTAGTGGCAACTCTTGCCACAACCGATCTCCTCTCAACCGACCTTGAGCACTTGGCTGGGGTCTAGAGGGGTCACCATGCCTGTATATAAACAAATTCCTTTCTTGCTTATGTTGAACACGTCATTGTTTATTTTATGCCGGAGTCAGTACCAGTACATTTGCATCAAATATTATAATTTCTATGTAGAATACCTTTTCATGAACTCTACAAGAGCTGAGAGTTGTTCTGGACTGGCTCTCAACCTCGGTTCCATTGCTGAAAAGATGCAGAAAAGACTTTAAAATTAAAATTATAACATTGTTAAAGCTTATAAACTTTTGTATGAAATACACATTTGTGTGACTAAAATATAACTTAAAAAGGCTGATTCAAATTAATAAATTATATTTCGGATACTAACCACTCTAAAATCGTAGATAAATCCACAATAAATAAAACTTTCTCAAATCTGGCACCACTTTGCACTTTCGTACTTTCAGAGTTCGCGCGACAAATGCACTGAACATCAAACTCAACTGACGTTTACAAACGAAACCATAGACAAAATTCTGGTTTTTATCGAACGATCGAATAGAATGAGCGTTCGCTAAGTTCTTGTCACGTTGACTACCAATTAATTAACGCTAACGCCAAAGCGTTAGCGTTTGTAGAAAAGGAATCGCTTCGGAACGTTTGGCACTTGGCTAGGCCCTCTGTTATGATATATATATTGCCAGCGTAGTCGGCAGGAATATTTGAATTTTAAGAGGAAAATTTCAACGTGGGCCTTATTAAGTACCGGGCCTTAATCAGTACACCTACCTTATATATGTGTGCTCAAAGTTTCATCCCGATCCGTCCAGTGGTTGAAGCGTGATTGAGTAACAAACATCCAAACTTTCGCATTTATAATATCAGTGGGATAGTTTGATGGTTGATGTCATTTCTCGGTTGTCACACCTCAACTGTTATCTGGCAGGGGTGCCGCGTGCACGTGAGTAATTGATGTTGTTGTACCCCTTTGCGCTAAATGCACTTCAAATTATATGGAATATCTAAAAATTTAAGATATTTTACTTCTACAGCCAATTTACATTTATTGCAAGGAGGAGGAATGCCAAGTTAAATATTTCGAATATCTTAATTGATGCTAATGCCGCGTTTAGCGCTTAGGTTATACAAAACTGAAGCATTATAAATAACTAGTTGCGTCGCCGCGCTCGTTCAGCTATCCATCCGAATGGCAAGCAGTAAATAATGTAAGTAATATTGCCCGAACACGGGTGACCCATTTAAATATTGGCAATGTAGCCAGTTCGAGACATATTGTGGAAATTGGTAATATTACTGGTTTCCTAATCATGCGATGCATGCGAATGTAGTTAAGTGATGCATGATGCATATATTCCATTCAAATCGTCGTACTAAAAAAACTATTTACGCCTTGTAAATATATACATGAAAGGGAGACTAGCAGTAAAAATAAGTTAGGACGTAAACTTTGCAGTCCACTTCGGAACACCACTTTTTGTTTTTGCGAGAAACAAATGTGTTTGACATCGTATGTAATTTGTATTAGAACAGAGTACCCATTTTTAAATACATATAACATAAAATACTAAGTTATTTATATTTGACATTTTATAATATGTTATGTAATTATATATCCTTACAAAATTATTCATTTCTCTTTTATCTTAATGAACACATTCTTGACGCGGATCCTTCGATAGTTCACTTCCTTGGTAGATAAATAACCACTCCACCAAAATACTATCTAAAGAAATCACCATGATATATTGGATTCCTGTCCTTACCAGATTCACTGCAACTCCACGCTCCAACGTTCGTAAAATCGGTGCGCAGTCCGCGATGATGCGAAAATGTCGAACATGCTCAGGGAGCGGGGGGTGATAGTTTTTACTATACCCTCGCGAAAACGAAAATACTCGCGTCTTTACAAACAGTTGAGCAAATTAGTAAAAGTACAGGTACTGTTAGGAACCAATCAGCTGTTAGTAGATGCGATTTCAATATAGCGCATTTTGGCGCGTACGGGCCAACGGGCGGGGGTGGATGTGGTCTTTTGGTCTTATTCATGGACACAGACCAAATTCAACTCTATTTCATACATCTGTCCGATGGCTGATTTGGCGAATGGTTTTAGGGGAGAGCGCAAGTCGTGTAGATCCCTAAAACAAGACTGACGTGTTATCCTTCCCGTGGTTGCCGCCCGTTATAGATCTGGTTCCATCAGAAACAGAGGCAACTGAAACAGTCAGTCGTACCCTGACCATCCAAACCCATCCCATCCCCTTTTTCCCTCCAATCAGCTGCATGGATCAGTGGTCATGTCCGATGCGGCCCCGCCATCACAAGTAATGCTGATGGTGGGGGGTAGAATGCCACCCACGTGTTTGTGCCGTGCGTGGGGACCCGACATGCGGGTACAATGGGATCCTGGTGGTTGAGCTGTCTCGGGTCCGGGTTAGATGGCTCGCAGACAGCAACACACCTCTTTGGCCCGGAGTGCCTCGCTACAGCGGGCGGTCGTGGCCTAGCCAGCCACGATCAATCGGCTGCAGGCGTCTGCTACAGCGGACGTTAGGATAGCTTCCTTAGGGGGATGAGGTCCACAGTCGATACGGTGCTCGGTACCCGCATCATTCTGTAGATGCGGATCGTACCTTGTGCATGAGGCTCGTGGGCAGCGCCCTCAGGGAGGCTATGTCCTAACCGATAGCCCTGGTGCCTGAATAGGCATCCCCATTTGTGGGCTCCGTGGAGGGTGGGGAATCGGGTAGGATGAAGTCTTTAAAAAACGATTTACATGGACTTTTCACAACAGAAAACCCAAAAAAAGGGCTTGTCCGTAAAGGGCGAGCAGAAGGCTCCTGTCCCAGTGGGGAAAGGAGCGCAAACTGAGCAGATTGCTCATAGGGGGGCTGCCAATGTAAGAGGAGGTCCCAAATTCAGTCCGAAGTTTCGGGGGCGTGGGAACCTTAGGGGGAACACAACGCCAAGCAGAGGACGAGGACGAGGGGCTAACTCGAACAGAGGTGGTCCGAGAGGCAATGGTGGCAGAGGGTACCACACCGGCGGACCGGGTGGGGGCGCGGTAAACAGTGCAGGCTTGCCAAGGGACCCAATCCCAACGGGAGAAGGTTCTGCGGCTGGCCTTGCTGAGGACAGCGCACCAACCCAGGACCAAGGGGGTGAGACCCGTGACACCAAGCCAAGAAAACGGCTCTGTGGCTCGCAGAAGAAAAGAAGGAGGGAGCTACTGAGGCAGCAGGCTTTGACTGTGGGTCCAGGGGAAACGCCGTCAAAGAGGCAAAGGGAAGTCAGCGATGAGGTCAATGACCCAGCAGGTGAATTTAAGAGGGTAAAAACCCAGGGCAGTTACAAGGAGGCACTTGCTGGCGTCAAAATGGCTATCATCGCTGACGACCATCCAAAAACTATACTGGGGGCGGAGATGCTGGGACCAATCCAGATGGCCGTTTGCGACCACTTGATTGGAACCCCGGACCCTCTGCCCGTAGTATATGTCAACAGCATTGTCGCGGGTGCAGCGCATATCACCTGCATTGGCGAAGGTGCTGTTAAATGGCTATACGGACTCAACGGCAAAACTGTTGGGGACGTAAAGCTCAAGGTAGTGTACGCCAAGGACCTTCCAAAGCCAGTTAAAATGGCTTGGAAGACCAAAAACGTACACTACAACATCAACACGCTGCTGACACTACTACAGCGCCTGAACCCGTCTCTGAAAACCAGCGAGTGGAAAGTGGTGGACTCAAGGTTTGAAGAGACGCACGTCAGGCGCATAGTCTACATGGACAGAGTGTCAGCAGATCACATCAAGGAGCAGGGCTACTCGCTTCCGGGCGGTATCGACAGGTGCACCTTCAAACTTCTCGAAGACTCTGAGAGGGGGGTGAGGGAGCCTGCTGCTACCGCCACGGGGACTAGTAGCCTACCACCAGCTCCTAATGCAACAGTGGATGCGGCGATAGCTTCGACTAGCGCTGCATCCACTGGAGCAAAACCAGCGGTCGAACCAGAGGATGATCCGATCCTGTCGCAACCCATGTCGGCGGGAACGGATGATCTTCTGGACATCGACGAGCTGATCCTGTCGTCTCCTCACGCGAATGGGGAGGCGATGGATGACGAAGTGGGCGGCCAGTAATGGTTGTCCTATACCCATCATCACCAACATCTACAAATGGCGGGAATAAGGTGTGTACAAATTAATTTACATCACTGTAAGGCAGCGATGGCCCTTCTGGACCGTCAGCTGAAACAAAATAACTTTGATATTGCCTTAATACAAGAACCTTATATTTATCGGGGGAAAGTAACTGGCTTGGGTAGGACGGGTGGAGTAATCTATTATAACTGTCTTACTAATGACGCAAGGACGTGCATCTACGTCAGAAATGGCATAGACGCAATGCCCTTGCGTAATTTCTGTTCCAGGGATCTCACTACAATCTTGATCCACACAGGTGGTGGTGGTGAAAGGAAGAGGGCGAGTATATTGTCCTCGGCCTATCTCCCGTACGACGACAAGGAACCTGTCACACCAGCTATCAGGGGCCTTGTCAACCACAGCAACCGAGAGAACCTCGACCTCATCTTGGGCTGCGATGCCAATGCTCATCATGTGGTATGGGGGAGCTCGGATATCAATGCGAGGGGAGAGACATTGCTGGAATATCTGGTGAGTTCACCTTTGCAAATAATAAATACAGGCTGCAGACCTACGTTTGTTGACCGTAGACGGGCTGAGGTGATCGATATCACACTAGCAAACAACAGGGCGAGCAAACTTATGGGTAAATGGCACGTGTCGCGGGAGATAACTCTCTCAGACCACAACTACATATGTTTCACATATAGTGGAATTACACCTACTGAGAGTGCTCGCAAAAGGAACCCCAGGAGCACCGACTGGACCTCATTTAGAAGGGACTTAAAGGCAGAGCTGGGAGAATCTAAAGGTAAGCTGAACTCTGTGGTGGACATAGAGTTTGAAGCAGACAGAATGGTCAATGCCATCAACACGGCGTGGACGAATAATTGCCCAGAAAAGAAACATCTGGGGAAAAAGGTACCATGGTGGACCTCAGAACTAGCTGGGCTGCGCCGTGAAGCGAGGAGAGCGTTTAACGTAGCTAAGGCCACCAAGGACTTCAGCGAATATGCGCTCACTCTGACCAAGTACAACAAAGAGGTGCGCAAGGCGAAACGAAAAGCATGGAGAGACCACTGTCAGACCATCAGTACGATCCCTGAGGGCATGAGACTCTACAAAGCAATTTCGACGATGAAGGCTAACCCATTATCTACCGTCAAGGGTGAAAATGGGAAGCTCACGGAAACCGGGGCGGAGACATTATCAGTAATGCTCAGCACACACTTTCCAGGCTGTAAAATTATTCAGCAAGACCAAGATGACTCAATCAGTCTAGAAGAGCAGAATGCTCGCACAACAAAGGCAGATTGGGACACAGCCAAGTTGGTAGTGGATGAGCCAAGGGTAGAATGGGCAATGAGCAGCTTCCAGCCGTTCAAATCCCCAGGACCAGACGGCATATATCCTATCCTTCTCAAGGAAGGTGCGATGGTTGTTATATCGCACATGTGCAGGCTTTTCAGAGCCTGCATTGCCTTCGGCTTCATTCCCAAGGTTTGGAGGCGAGTGAAGGTAATATACATACCAAAACCAGGTAAGGCAGACTACGAAGAGGCGAAATCATTCAGGCCCATAAGCCTATCGTCCTTCTGTCTAAAGACATTAGAGAAGACGATAGACAGACACATAAGAGAAGGGCCGCTAAAACAAAAACCTCTACATAGACTGCAATGTGCTTACCAGCCCGGGAAGTCGACCGAAACGGCACTACACTATGTAGTAACCAGGGCTGAGAAAGCACTAGAGAACCAAGAAATCTGCGTCGGGGCATTTCTAGACATAGAAGGAGACTTCGATCGTACGACTTTCAAGGAAATAAAAGACGCTGCACGCAGGCACGGCATAGCACCAACACTATGCAAGTGGATAGACTGCATGCTAAAAGCACAGGGCGGACACTTGTGCCAAAATGTATGAGATGGCGGGAAATCGACTACCTATTTTTACACAAATACAATAATCGTGTCCGCACACGGCAGCGCACGCACACATGCCTAAGGCAATCGTTAGGGGTGTCAGACCGCGCGGACCGGCCGTGGGCACCAGTAACGTTGTGATGGCGGCGTAAAGTGTGCATAAAAATAAAAATAGTTTATATAGGTGGTTGAGATTTAAGTCGTAGGTATACAATCTTTTTTCCAACTTTCGATGTTTACGTGCAAAATCTCTATGCAACCATACAAAACTGTACGAATTCGTGATAGACTAGTTGGTACTCACGTTTATGAGGTCGAGGGTTCGAATCCGGGCACAGGCCAAAGAACGAACTAAGAACGTTTTTAGTGAAGGTAAATACCTTAAGAAACCAGCCAAAGAAGTAATAATTCTAAGGCGTATGTGAAGTCCACAAACCCGCATTGGGCCAGCGTCGTGGATTATTGTTATGGAATAATTCCTACTCGCGTGTATTTTTTCTTTCATTCATTATGGTTTAAATATATAACTAAACATGGTGCATGTGCTAAAATAAAATATTTTTCGACATACAGGGAAAAAATACGACACTCATCATTGTGCACATTATAATTTTTTTTAATCTATACATATATTAAAACAGTAAAAAGGCGTTTATGTACATTAAAGTAAAAAAAATTCAGACCTTAAGACCAGTGGAGTCCAAAAATATGATAAAAAAAATCGTGTCTATGTATGTATGTCTGTACGGGCTAATCTTGGAAACTGCTGAACAGAATTTGACGGCGTTTTCACTATTTAATAGCTAAGGATAACAAAGGATATTTTCGAAATTTCCACATTTGTTTGGGTAAATTTTGTATTATCACAGGAGTTTTCTGACTGTAGCAACATCAAAGTTGGTACTGCGTTTCTTTTTAATTCTTTGCAAGACGATCCGAAGCACAGAAATGAAGATCGCAAAAGCGGTGATTTTTTAAACTTTTATTGTTTGGTCGCCCAATCACTTGAATCCAGTATCTGAAAAACAATTTTTCTTTAGTATATACATCTGATAACAAAAAAAGATTTTATACCCAAACAAAAGGAACTGCGGAAACGTTCCTACAATGTTACGTTGTAAGCTCACGTCACACGCCACTGTATGACACATGTCATTTTTTTCTTTTTATTATGCTGCAATTACACATCCGCGCAAGTCGGTAAACAATCGCTCATTGAATTTCGATTACATCAAAAAGGTGAAAATTCAAACGTAACATCGGTTCCGTTATTTTTAATTTAATTAAATATATACTTTATGTATTATACATTACATTTGTCTAATCCCAAACTTGATTTTATTCACTTCAGATCAGAACGTCTCATTCTCCTGTACCATTGAAATTAGATAAGGACCAATTCACTAATATAGTACCCAGACTAAGACGAACTCTAAACATGTCTATACATAAAAGGAATCGAACTCACGACTTCTGGTACTTGAATCCAATAAGCAAGTCAATAATCATGATATCTTCAACAGAGGGAGTCCAAACATTTATTTTTATCTTCGTGTATGCATGATTGCCATAAATTAAAACTTACATAACCGAATTTTTTACTAGCATGAACACTTGGCAATTATGCGAATGTATGTACGGTGGACAACACGTTAAAGTCTAAAGTGTACAAAATATAAAATTTTACAGAGTATAAAAATTACCTTGATATATTAAGTCACACGAAACTCGGTGCTTTTCCAACTTTACTTACAAATTTTTAGAATTCAGGTATCTTCTTACACGCTACAATTAAATCTGATGATCTGCAGGTTCCTGAATAATTCATGGTTATGATGAACGTGGGGTTTAATTGAAGGCGTGACTAATACTACTTAAATTCTTTAAGATTTAATATGTTTTGTCACAAAACATATCTAATTTCGCGTGACAAGTTACCTAATTCAAAAAGACCCACATCGATGCGAGTATCTCGCGACTTGACGCAAATGTGTAAATGTCGTACAACAAACAAATAGATATACAATTGATTAAAATTGTATCAATGTCTATCTCAAATAACATTTTATTTACATTATCAAACAGAATAAAATAAACCAAAACGTATAAAATTATATTTGAATTACTTATAATACCAAAATTCAATCCTACAAATTGTTTGAATAAATAGGCAAAATATGTTACTTACCTCGATTCTTCTGGAGGAAAAGAATGAAATCGTCTCTTTTTGTCATTACTGTTAATCAAACAACCACCTACATCACAATACTTCACCATTATTCTTTTAATTATCTTTTAAGCAATACATACAGCCCTGACGGCTAGTGCCCTAAACGCTACCCAAATCTGCGGCGCGGGGTGAGGAAGCTGTGATTGGCGGGGGGAAGGGAGTGTCCATTCTATACGTAGTATTATTAAGTATTCTATGCTAAAAGGCAGAATCATCAAATCTGAGCTGCTAGGAGACGAATTATGTGCGATCACCACCAAAGGCTGCCCGCAAGGAGGAGTGCTATCACCAATCCTGTGGTGTCTGGTGGTTGATTCCCTCATAACAAAACTCAACACAGGACCGTACTACACGGTAGGATACGCAGATGACATAGTCATCTTGATCAACGGCAAGTTTCCAGGAATTGTAACTGGACTCATGCAACAAGCTTTGGACACAGTGGAGACTTGGTGCAATAGTACCCATCTCTCCATAAATCCAAACAAAACAACGGTAATACCATTTACACGAAAAAAGGACCTTACAAGTCTAAAAAGTCTATCCTTATACGAGACAAGGTTAGAATGGGCCACAAATGTAAAATATCTAGGCATAATGCTGGATAAAGAACTAAGGTGGAACCTACATGCGGAGCAAACCACTTCTAAAGCCCTACGGGTCTTCGGAATGTGTCGTTCCGCCTATGGAAAAACCTGGGGCCTTAAACCTCAGATAATCAAATGGATCTACACCATGATGGTGATACCCATACTTACGTATGGTAGCATTGTCTGGTGGACTCGAACAAAACTGGCAACATGCAGAGCAGCACTATCAAAAGTGCAACGCTGTGCATGCTTGGCTATAACAGCGGCGTTTAAAACCACGCCAACGGCAGCTATGGAGAGGCTACTTAACCTCAAACCGCTGCATATTGTCATACAGATGGAGGCAACGAAGGCGCTACACAGACTATCAGCTGGTGGGCTGTGGAGCAACACTCAAGCAACCACTGGACACACAAAGTTAGAGATACCCAGCTATCTCAAAGGGATCATGAACATGAATTGTGATAAAACACAACCAGTGTTTGTCTTCCACAAAAGGTATAAAATACACGTCCCCACTAGGGACGAATGGAAAGAAGGGCTGAAACCTCCTGAAAAGGACAGTCTAATATGGTACACAGACGGATCCAAAATGGAGACGGGAGCTGGAGCCGGCGTACATACCAAGGACTGCAATATAAGTCAGTGCATGGGACTATATGCAACTGTTTTCCAATCAGAAACATATGCAATAATCGCATGCGCCAGGGAGAACATAGATAGGAATATCAAGGATAAAACCATCTATATACTCAGTGATAGCCAGGCGGCGCTCAAAGCTCTGCAGTCATGTCGCGTGGACTCCAGACTAGTCTTGAACTGTATACAAGCACTCAATACACTCGGGAAAAACAATAGAGTGAGACTGGTCTGGGTCCCGGGACACGAAGGCATACAGGGTAATGAGAATGCTGATGCACTGGCTAGAAAAGGGTCAGAACAAACTCTGACAGGACCAGAGCCATTTGTGGGACTCTCGATGAGTACCATAAAAACAGCTCTAAAAGCACATGCCGAAGAACAACACCTGGCGGAGTGGAGAGCACTTCGGGAGCTGAAACACGCTAAAGAGTTTATCGGTAATACAGACGCAGGCTTTACTAACAAAATCCTAAAATACGGGAAGACAGCAGTACGTCTTATCGTGGGAGTTTTTGCCGGCCATCTTGATGTAAGGCACCTCCTACATAGGATGGGACTGTCAGAGACTGTCAGTTGTAGAGCCTGTGGAGAGGACAGCGAAACGGTGAAACACCTGCTGTGTGAATGCAATGCACTAGCTGCAAGGCGAATGAGTGTCCTGGGTGTGGCTTATCCGGAACCCAAGGACTACAGGCATCTGCCCCTCAGCAGCATAATAGATTTTATGCAGCGAACTGTGGGGGACGGAAGCACAGCATAGACAAAGGGGCTGACACAAAAGATCCCACAGGGTCGACGTGTCGCTGGGCGTGCCTGGCCCCCTATTAAAAGATAAGATAAGATTGGCGCGTACACACATGAGTGAATAATCTAAAAAAATTAAGATTATCCCTTCAGGTACCTGTAGAATATAATTGTAGGTATAATTAGATACATGCTCATTCTATTCGTTATATCCTCGGTAATTTCAAATGTATGCAGATCCAGCTCTAACAGGCGACCATGCGACTCTCGTTACTATCTAAAATCTTCCTTACATCTGTTTCCGATTTAAGCTTGCCAACGGCATACGGCTTTTCCTCCGATAGAGGAAAAGCCAAGATAATGTTGCACATTTTATGTGCAATGTTTCTAGTGTTAAAAAATTTCACCATACTCATTATTAAAATTAAAGATCTTATGTTCTATACTTCGGAACGAACCCTCAAGACGTCCTCTAACAGACCATACTATTAGAGAGACTACCTTTTTCATAAAATATGCAAATTTTATTTAACGGTATGTATCCGGAAAGTAAGTAGTCTTTAACAGTCACAGTCTGTTTCCTATTAAACCTTAATCAAACCATGAAGAACACAGGGGGCAGCACTGACTAGTGTTATACCACATATCTCTTTTTCTAATGATGTTTAAGTAGGTACTTATTTTTAGAATGTTACAATAAAAGGTAACAGCGAAGTGGCGCTGCAGCCCGTAACAGTTCTGTGCCATTTATGTTCTAGCTGGATATGTTTAAACTTTTACGTCAAATGGCCGTTGAAAAAGAGGTGGAGCGCAGTGGCAGATTTACCAGCAGGCTGAATAGTCTGAAGTCTAGGGCGGCAGATTTTAGCGGCGGCAAATTTGGGACATTTTTTTTTATGTCTTACAGAAATTAAAACAAGCCGTGTGGTGTCGTGAGACACCTGATAGGAACGAAGTTCCTTACGATATTCGACAAATATTTCATTTATTAATTTTGGTCAAGGTATTTTGCAAAGAAAAATATAATAATTTGCGTATAAATTTTTTATATATAAATAGTCTTATTTACAATTATTCATAAACTTTAAATAGAAACTGCCACATGGGTCCTCTAGTTCACAATCATACTAATTACGGGGAAAACGTGGTAAATAAGGCGATTGTGCACAAATCATAAAGTTACAATTTCATTGACAAAATTTTTTAAATTATTATGATTGTGAACTAGGGTATCAAATTGTAGAGGTCGGTAGGGGCGGCAAAATTAGAATAACCTACTTGCGGAAAATGTGTAAATCCGCTACGGAGGTGGAGTATAGATACCCCTCGACAAACAGGCGGCAGCGGGCCCCGATCGGTAACGCGAATTACTAACCCGTTCGTACATTTACGGACAAAAGCGGTATCCCGCCATCGTCGGTCCGAACCGCCCGCCACCGCTACCGGCCCGGCTTCAGTATGTGTTGCGGTTACAGAGTAATAATCTCAAGATGGATCAAGTCGAACGGCCGAAACAAATGTTTTGAAACAGACCATGCTATTTTATAACGTACTTCATAAGTTGATCATTACTGTAGACCTATAACGTCTTTAAATAAATCATTTTTATTTTTTCAAAGTGCCTTTTGCGCTCTAGCCTGATTAAACCAGGCACGGGTATTCCGGCCAAACACGCGCTCGCGGTACCTCGACCTCGTTCGTCCGTACACCATTGTTTTCATTGTTGCCACAACAATTAAAGAATTAAAGCGCAAGATGACAAGGTCGTGCACCCCACGCATCCACGGACTAAGGTGCGACTCTACCATGCATATTAACAAACTCGGCAAATTTCGACGGTTAAGTATCTATATTTTGGTACATACATATACTCTACATTGTTGCATTTTACATATATGTTCCAACTCAATCGGTCCAGTAGTTTTCGAGCTATCCGTCTAAAAGACAGACAGGCTAAAAGCTTCGCTATGAGAGTATCCATATTGACAGAACAATAGAAATCCACACGCAAATCACACACGCGGTCTTGCTCTAACCAACTAACTAGGGCATCGTATCAGCTGCAGCTTTTAGGTATGTCGTCATATATATATTTGACATATTTGTCGTCATATTAACACTGAAATGGCATATGAAAACAAAGCCATTTGCGTGTCGTATTCTACTGTCGTATTCTAACTACTTATACTTGTACATGAAAGGGAAACAGCCAACAAAAACAAAGTTTGTATTACCACGTTAATTTTGCAGTCCACTTCGTAACACTTAGCGGGCCACTTGTAAGTATTTCGGATAATATCCGTCGAACTGAAAAGATATTTAATACTCTCCAACTGGTATTGGGACATATTTTAATACCCGTTTGCGAAGATCATAAAACATAGGTATACGCCAAATGCTTATCAGAATGTCACATGTCCAGTTATAGAGTACAAAATGGTACAGTAAGCTCCCTGTTGTTTATTTTGTTTCCGAGACGCTAATGTTTTCGTATGCCATTTGTATTTAAACAGATGTTTAGTATTATTATTAGGTGTAGAATAGAGCATCAGTCGAGACCTAAACAGCCTCGGTCTATACGTTACATGATGCCTTGATCGTTAGTAACGCTTCAATACAATCCCTTTTTATTCACTGCACTACCCACAACCTTCAAACTAAAACGAAGATCTTAGTTAAATTATTTTAATTCTATAGATGATCTCCACTGTACGGTAGGCCACAGCTCGGGTTTACATGTAGGTACAAACATATATGGCAATGTAGCCATTATTAACAATGCACATATGTATACATATAGTTGGACTTGTGGCCCACTGTACCATATTAGTCTCCGATCAATAAATACAAAGATCCGTAAACATAACCATTAAAATAAACTTAAAAATTTCGAGGTCAGTATATGTTGTCTATTATTGTATTGTCATGGTTTAGAGGTTTAATGTAGGCACTAAGCCTAGTTAAAAGTATACAGAGATACTTGAGCGAGTCAATACAACAAGATAGTACTCCATTGTGTACCTACATAAATGGGATCGTATTCAGCTACGAATAAATGTCTAAAATATATAGGCAGATACCAGGTCAAATAATAACTGGTCAAAGATGAGAAAAATGAATTGTGCGGCGAACACACAAAAAATATATAGGTATTTTAAATTACATTTTAGATTATGATTACGAATTATGACTACATTCCTATATAGCGCCAACCTTTATGTCGGTTATTTAAAATCTGTTATATTTAAGTATAGGTTTGACGTATTCAAAATATGCAAATTTCTTGCATCAATTGTTAATTGTAGGCAATAAAATAAGTATATGAACTACCATCTATTTTACATTGTAGGACATAGTCTGTCAAAGTCGAGACACAAAGTAATGTGATAAGTAGTTACTTGCTAATGTTATTGTAATATTATTGTTTACTGAGATAACCACAATTTTAAGGGCTTCAAACAATGTTTTATAACATTTACGCGAATTACTTACGTGAATCTTCGAAAAACAGTAGTCAAAAAATGTACCCATTTGGCCAACATTTTCGACCAAACACAATTTCGCCATCCTTCTAGACTACCACCAAAGTATCCAATCATTTCTGACAAGTTTAACGTTTAGTTAGGATTTTGTATCCCAACTTTCTGAATGCTAACAATTACTCTCTGAAACTTGATGGGTTACTCATCATAATTAATATGTTTTCTTACGATCTACACTCTCAGACATTATCTGCGTTACAGGTCATTATTAAACTATACATCATTTGCAAATACTACAAAATGTCTAATAAGTCATGTTGGGAGAAAATTAAATTTTAATTAGACCTTTGTGTTCATGGTCATTTTCATTTTTTTTTACTTACCAGGTATAGCCATACCAAGTTCAAGGTACTCCTTGACGGCGGGGCTGAGGAAGGAGACTGGTGCAGGCGCGGCGGTTGGCTCCGGCTCCGGCGCGTCCAACGCCTGCGCGGGGTCGCGCGCCGCCGCGCCGCCGCCGTCGGCTCGCAGTCGCTTCACGCGAACTCCCTCTTCCGACTCTGCTGGAATGGGAACGAATCAAATCAAATAGTTTATTAAGGAAATACCAAAACAATAATTATAATGAACATAAACAGGACAAACATCCAGATTATGGTTCCCGCATAGGTCGAGTCTGTATCGGGGACACCGAAATTTCAAGTTACCGTATAAAAATGCAGTATTTTCATTACCTGTATGTATGTATGTAAACGCTTTATTGTACCAAAAATAACAACAACTACAATAATAAAATAGGAATTAAACTGTGTACAAAGGCGGACTTATCCCACTTAGGGATCTCTTCCAGTCAACCTTAGCTGTAGTTAGTTACAACAGCACCCAATCAAATACTAAACCACTTTCGTTCTATAAGTTTTAGAAATTCTTAGATATTTTAGCTTGAAAAGTTAAATTGGTAGGTTACTGTTTAGATAAGAGGTAAAAACTTTTTGCGAAAACATAATGTACCTATTCAGTAGATACGAGTACCTAATATGCGATATTAAAGCCAAGGAAGTGTGTATTTAAACTATTAAATTAGTGAGTTGTCCTATCCTTGTTTAATTTTCATAGAACATGTGAAAATTCGAGTTTGGAATTAAACGAGTATACATATGTAGGTATATGTAATATTTATTAATAAAGGATAAACTGATTAAATATACCATTTATTAATGAGGTATTATTGTAAATAATCCTTCAAATGTAAAATAATAATTTAAATAAATATTAATAAATTTATAAAATAAAATTAGAACAAAGAAAAATGTTCTTGCTCACAAAGCGTTTGACCCTATACGTGGTGGTTTTATTAATTTAATGTCTAAACTTACTATTCAAATCAAATCATTTATTTCAATAAGACAACAGTCCATAAAATGTTGTTAGTAACAATTAAACTTAAGACTATGTTGTTCAAAAACTGATAGGAATTTTTACACAATCTTTTTTAACTAACGAATACGACGGTAGTTCTTTCTGTCATTTGAGTATCTGATCTATTTTATTTCACATCTTGTGTATTATTATTCCAGGATATCACAGGATAAGCTTTCACTGCACCAAGTTTCATCACAATCGGTTCGACCGTTATGTCGCCACTGAGATATAAACATTACCGCAATTATTTATAGTTGGATTAATGAATATGATAAAAAATCTTACCGATTACTGTCAACATCGACAGAAGCACCACCACCAATAGCATCGTATCCATCTTTATTATCAGAACATGAACTTCAGTTATATTCAAAATATCACCAAAACTTATGAGCACATATTCAACTGTGTTATGTCACGAACACGAAGGCTTCAGTCGGCATTGAAGGTCTCAGGATTGACGAATTTCGTAAGGTAGCTTATAGGTTTGTGGTTAAAAGTCACCGCCCGCTACGGCGCGGGCTTTGCCAAGTTTCGTAATACCACGATACTCGCGGTGCGCGTGCGCGATCGGAGACAGACCAGCGCGCAATGTTCATCAGTCAATTCAATTCAATGCGCATTTGAAGCCTCTAAAAGTCTGTACTAAACACTCTGCTGCCAGGGAGATGGATTTAAACATCAAATCATGAAAAAGCCTGTGCTCGTTGTTCAGTACTAGACTTTTAAATAATATAACACAAATAAAAATAAAATCGTACCTAATATCCATAATCGAACAAAACTTCCTCTAAATCAGTTTAGTCGCGATACCAAGAAACGTGATTCAATTCATGTTTCTCGTTACAGTTTAAAAAACATGCCTAATTAGTTATAGTTTTGAGAGTATAGGTTAGTCTAATTTTAGTTACAAATACAAACTTTTAAATCTATTTTATTATTAAAACTTATGTGAGATTGCAACATTCTAACAATCACGTAATATGCAATAATGAGGATCAGTCGCGTTTTTTATTAAGTATGCAGATATTTAGCGCTAAAAAAACAATAAATACTTACTATATATATTTTTTAAAACAAAATGCTCACACCTTAGTTCCAGAGGGATAGGCATAGACGATGTATCGCCACTTTGCGTAATTCAATGTAGCAAAACTACTTTCCTTTGCCCGCTTTTCGCTCCGCGATACCATGTTGATACCCCTTGACGTACCTATACCGTGTTGAGGTACAACGATTATCTAGGGAAATAATTGTCCACCTCGTCGCTTCGCCTCGTCAGCCCCGCATGACTCGGTAAGGCAAGTGCCCGGAGTTCGCCCAGTTCCGGGAGGCCGGCACGCTTACAACCAGGCTAGCCTCTGGACACACATCCATCGCCACGGCAGACCTTGGATTGGCGGACGGGACAGTGATCGGGCGTTTTTTTTTATTTTTTATTTAAATCTGATAAAAAATGACGAAGCACTTCTTCCCGCGACGCGACGGATGTCACTTTCAATTTTGGAACTATTGCACGGAAATGGCTTTTTTTATTATTGATTGCGCTTGGACCCCAATCTCACCTGATGATAAGTGATGATGAGGCCTAGGGTGGAGCGCGAGTGGGTGTGGGAGCGGAAGAGGGCGCGGGAGTGGGCGTGGGAGCGGATTCTGTAGTTCACGCGAGCGGAGCCGCGGGCACAGCTAGTTACTAAATATTGACGCTGGTTATGGTTAAATAATGTCAATATTTAGTAAACAATTAAATATTTCAAAAAAGTTTCAAAGTGAATGTGAAAGAGTTGTGGCTACTTGCGTCCAACAGAGCGATTGTTTCGAACGCTCCATCTAGTAGTACATAGATATCATTGCAAATGTCGGTAATTAGTCGAATTAGGTCGCAAAAAACTTTGGTGGAATAAGGCTTATTACGGCATGTGGCCACCTAATACCACAGTACATATCGAGCTACTTATTTAGCCACCAACTATAACTTTTAAACGGCGGACCGACTAAATATAGTTTTTTGCGACTAAATTCGACAACGAAATTTTTTCTATGTATTCAGAATTGCAATCTGCGAGAATAAGACATACTTTTGTATTAAGCATGCTTGATCCTAGATTTCAACCATTGATTTCTCCTAACCATTCTCCTCTATTATCTTTTTTCCAAAACTTATTTTAGTCTATTTAGTTGCCAATATCGTCCCTTTTAGATCTCCAGTTCCGTTCAATATTTGTCTGTGGTGAGGGTTCACCACGTTCATCACGAATTTGTGAATTTGTTTGAGGTTCACTCACTCAGATGTTTCATTCCTCCTCTTCCATCCATCAATTCCACCATTCCCATTCATTCATTCCCGTTTTTGTTTGGTAGGTTAAATTGCCTAGCTGCAAGAGCCATAAAGAAGAAGAAGAAGGTTGGGTTATATTCTCTTTGGTTTGGTTGTTCCCGCATTTTTTGTTGTGTAGGTATTTGTTTTTCCAAACTAATGTGCCTACTTAGACTTCGCGCTATGGTGTTTAGTAGTATGAATGATGCACTAGCACTATGAATGATACAAAAATAAACGTGCCTAAACTGATCTTCTTAAATCAGAGAACTTCCTAACCTCAGACCTTAAAGCTTGCTATTAACTTTAGTAAAGGAAATCTGTGACTATATTAGGACCAACGTTGATGGTGGTCTTAGGCACTCTAATAGGTACTGATCTCAGAAAAACGAATGTATTGATAGTAAACAGAAAATAAAATAATATCGTGGTTAGACCCAATGGCATTGTTGCCAAAGTTTGGCCAGTTTTAATAACAAACCAAAAATATTTTTATAATTTTTTTCATATTGTTGCCAACTTAATGGATTTTTCACTAAAACTGGTGGTTTCAACACCCATTTTAGTGGAGAAATATTGCATTTAGTGACTTGTGTGTTTTTTGTAATGGTGTAGGATAATTTAGTATTAGTTAATAAAAAGACAGTTACTGAAACAATAATCCAATTAAACGTTTAGAAATATAGTTTTACTTCCTTTCAAGAGTAAGTATTCACTTTTATGTTTAGGAACAGTGATGCTACGGTTTGAGATTCGTAGGAAAATGGTGCAAAAAATTAAAATTCCGATAGTTGTAAAACAAATTTATCCTAAAGAATCGTATATCAATCTGAAACTGATGATGATAATGTTGATAAAAATAATTCATCTGAAGAAGCTTTAATCTAATAAATAACAACGTAAACTTCGCGTGTATGTATATTGAAGACATTTGCAAAAAAAAATTGCGGATCTAAGGATAAGTAGTAGAACACATTCCGATTTGTTTTTTTGCCTGTTTGTCTGTTGATCTATTTCTTTGTGCACGCAATCCCTTAAAAACTACTGAACCGATTTTGATGACATTTTCACAGAAACAATGCTTAACTCTGTGTAACATAGGCTTTATTTCATTGCAATAGGTGCAGTCAATCAAAAGTTATGCGAATTTATAGTTCTCGAAAACTTACATACTTACACTGCATTAGTATACGACAAAAAAGTGTAGGGTTGTAAATGCTCGACGGAATTCGTGAGCGGGAGCGGGAGCTTTAGGCTTTATTTCATCGCAATCGGCTAACTCAAAAGTTATGCGAATTTATAGTTTTCAAAAACTCACATGGACAGGGGAGGGGAGGGTTGAGGGCAGGGTTAAGAAGATAGATACGGAGCTGGATCTGAAGCTAAATCTGAAGATGGTCTTGGACCTGTACTTGGACCTGTAATTTATTAATTTGATTTCATTAACTCTATCAAAGTAACAATAAATATTAATCGTATCTAGTTCAATCGTGTTCTTTTTTGTCAACTGTACCTACAGTATGAAATAAAAACAATCGTCTATATCTTTTAAACGGTAGAAGTAAATATTCTGATTTTTGGATATGAGGAGCACAAATTCAGGTACAAATTTTGTACGTTTACAGAAGTCTGATATCTTTTGTAGTTATCGAGATATAGCCGTGGCTCTGCTGCAGTGACGTCATTTTAGCAAAGCCACAAACAAACCCGATTGTTTCAAAAACGGTAAGGGTTAGAGATCTGAATTTGGGATATATGTAGCACAAATTCGAGTACAAATTTTCTACTATTACAGAATTTTGATATCTTTTGTAGTTTTCGAGATATGGCGTGGCCTGCTGTATTGACGTCATTTTGGCAGATCCCCCAATATACCCCTATAACTTTTAAATGGCTGAAGTACAAATCTAATTTTCGAGTACAAAATAGTACATTTTCAGGACAAATTTTCTGCATAGTCAGATTTCAAATCAGAGACAGTGGCTCTGCCAAAATGACAATGACGCAAGTATTGACAAAAAGACGCGGTCAGGACTGCGGCGGAATGAAACAAACTATTCAATTTCTACGTGTTAACCAATGCCTTCTTCTTTTTTTGTACGGCAAATATGCAGCAATTCGTATTCTCTGTATTTCCATAATTTCCATTACGTGCTTCTCACGTGATCTTCACGGACAGATTGGTCGCCGTGTGAGTTGAGTTCGTGGCGAAAGTGACCGCGGCAACAGACTGCGGCGGGCATTTCTGTCCGGCGGACAAATTGTCCATCGTCTACGCAGCGCCTTATATTCTCTTTGGTCACTACAAAATCTCTTTGACCAAAGCCTATTATAGTCAAGGCACGTCAAGGTAGCGTTCCTTAACCATCGAGCGAATGTAGATTGTATTTCGTCAAGTGAATTTGGATTTTGGAACCGATGTGTGCGTAGCATACTATATTTCATTCCAGATTAATAGTCCTATGAAAACCAACGCTATTTACGTCTCGGTAACATATACATGAAAGGGTCACCAGCAGCAAAAACAGGTTTGTATTACCATGTAAACTTTGCAGTCCACTTAGGAACACCATCTATTGTGTATTTTGTTTTCGAGACGCAAATGCGTTTGTTTTCATAGGACTATTAATCTGGAATGAAATATATATAGTTTGTGCGATGTGTACAGAGTGTTCCAACTAGTGACATTTATTTTTGGAACGATAAAACCGAAACTCATTGACAACTACTCGTCCCTGTTTACTCAACATAACTTTCGAGTTCTGAGGCTATTCTTTTATAAAATAATTATTTATTTAGCCTGATTTTCATTAAATAATAAGTATCTATTTTATGTGTAAGACTTTACTTACAAGAGTAACATTGTTTATTATATTTGCTCATGTTAAAGTTAATATTACATAAAGTTAATGTTATGTAAGTACCCGTTTAACATTTAAATTTCCTAATCAGCGCAACCTACCTTTTCTATGGCATAATATTTTATATCTAAAGATTGTCTGAAAGAAATCGTTTAGAGCGATAAGACCTAAGTTGTACTAATTTTAACTTTTAAATATTGTAACTGTATTTGTTTGTGAAATAAAGTGTGTTGTACCTATTGTAATATAACAAATCTATTTTATATTACATACTTTAATTGTTATTCTTTATTATTATTTCATTTAACACGAATTAACTTTATAACATGTAAAACACACTAGATTTCAGCATACAATAGAAATTTTAACCAGTCTAAATAAGATTCGGTTTCGGCTGCATATCCTGTTTCGGTCGGACATTATTGTCAAGTGAATTTCACATTCTATATTCTATCGAGATTCGAGCAAATTAAAAGGTTATGGAACGCAAGCTTAGTGTATGACCAATTAGTTTGTGAAAGAAAACCAGTGAACGCATTTAAAATGAAACGGGTGTAAGCGGTTTTTTTATTCCTCTAAATTAGTATTTTGGTTTTAAAAAATTGTGTAAGACTTTGCACTCATTTTAATTCCACTAAACTGAAATACCAAAAACTACAAGTTATCTGTTATTCTTTTGGCGCCGGCATTTTGCCGGTCGCAGCATTTTAGTATCTACAAAATATCGATGGTTCAGCCCAAATAATCGTTCACAATACTTATTATTAGTTATAAAGAATACCCTCATAGTACCTTTTACACAATGGACGAAAACATCAAGAAAATCTGTCCCAACTGCAGCCAGTTATTCCAATTGAAACGTAAGTAATGAATTAGTATTGCGGATAATCCAGAGGTTGAAATATAATATATGTCTTAACAAATTAACCTCTCTATTTTTTTGCCTACTCGTTGACACGAAGCTTTGGTGTCCAATACGCTATCTAGGAACGTATCGCTATGTAGTCAATGTGCTGTTTAGTTAATTGGGTTCAATCAGAGATTTTTTCCATTGCCCCCCTTTTGTACACTCTGGCCGTTAATTGACCAAGTTCATTCTAACTTATTCTTGCCATAAGTTTAGGGCAGGTCACCTAATTCTGGTCACTAATGTTTTGTTTAATTATTTAGAGATTTTTGTAAATAAATAATAAAAAAAACTTGGTAATTTAAGATATAGGAGGTCACAGTAAAGCCCGCTGAACCCCCCACTTTCTTAGTTTTCCCCTGATAAAAGAAACTTATTTCTAAATCCAACCCTAATCATTCTATCACAGTAAGTCAGCTGGGACATATCTGCAAAACAACAAGATTTTACAAATTTTGCAAACAGCAGTGTAAGTTCAGATTGTGATGAGTGTAGAGAGGGAGGAACAGTGAGGGACACTCATGCACACCTAGCTCTGGCTACTACTTACCTAGAGTTAAAAACTGCCAGGAAATTTCAGACATTTTTAGAAAGTATTCCAGAAAAGTTCTCGAAGCTTACCAAAATTTACAGAAGTTTTTGTCATTTTCCAAGTTTTCATCTCTATACCTACCTTATTTTTGTGCTCATGAATTAGTTATTTAATTTGATGATGTTTTATAACAGTTGCCATACCGTTAAAGCAGAACATTCCTTTGTTCCTATCATGTGGCCACTCCATGTGTGAAAGTTGCATTAAGAATATTATCAAATGCGAGGAGCCCATTCAGTGCAAGATATGTTACCGTGACACAACAGTACCAGCCAGCGATATCGCTTTGATGGCGCTCAGTAAACACAGACTGTATGAGATCTTCCCTGTCAATCTGTGCATGCTTGGAGAACTCACTATTCAACTAATTGAGGTATGATATGTATCTCTCCTATTACAGCTTTATATTCTGTTGATTAGCAAGGGATAAATTTGATTTATAAAATCTGTTCCTACAAAAATGGCATACGAAAATGAATAAATTTGTCTCTCCGAAACAAAATCACTACATGGTGTCCCAAGGGGACTGCAACGTTAAAGTGGTAATACTGTCTTTATTTTGCTGCTAATGTCCCTTTCTTGTACATGTATATTTGTTTCTGTGATGCAAATAGTATTTGTCATTGCCAGTGTCAGTGCCATAAATTATTTATTTGTTTCATGCCATTGTGTACCTGAATAATAATATAAATTCCCTAAATAAATATTTATTTCATTAATAAGTGCTAAGAACTCCTCCAGTTGCCTCTGCTCATTCCGATCTCGCGACAACTTAGTCCATGTTGCTCCTAGCATTTTCCTCATCTCATCATTCGATCCTTTTCTTTGCCTTCCTCATGATCTTTTTCCCTTGGTTACCAGTTAATAGTAGATTATTGAGTTGTAAAGATTTCAAATGGACTGAGAATTGAAATACAGTATCACAAAGTAAATAAGTAAAGTTTTTTTCAAAAAAAAAATGTATAGCTTAACCTACAAATTATTCCACAGCAAAGTTATGAAACACACAAAAAGAAAGATGACAATCATTTTATCAACTTACAAGCTATTTTAAACAGTACAGACAACGCTCAAGGTAACTTAAGCTCCTATTCTCACAACTGTCTGTTTCACTTTAACTGTTTTGTTCAATCATATCCTGTATATTGCAGGGGAGTGCATGGAATGCCACAATCAAACATCAAAGATGTGCAAACAATGTGCCACCATTCTCTGTGAAACTTGTTTCACTAAATCTCATAAGAATTTCATTATTTTCCAAAACCATGTTCTACAAAATATTGGTAAGTAAGAAGCGACAGTACGAGTATATGAAGACCTAGTAAGTAGTGACTATATTCGAATGATTTTTAAATGAACTGTTTATGAAACCAGTGAACAACAACTGCACTATAGACAAAACAACATATCAATAAAAAAAAATTACAAATAGGTCTTTTTTAAACCACTCGTATATGTTGTGTGTAAAATAAGTTATTATAACTTACTAGAACATTACTTAATTTAGGAAAAAATAATGCACAACTGACTTAAGCACGCTAATGGACAAACATGTTACAATCACAATAGTAGGGATTTAGTTATGTTACCATATAAGTAACTGAAATAAATGAAGAAAACACATATGCTGTGTAGTGGATTTTTGTCTTCAGTCCATTGGGCTAGTCACATCTGGTCATCAATCGATTACCCTTGGGGTAAACTAGTTCTCGAAAGTAAGTAGAAAAAAAATGTTTACAGAAGCAGTAATGGAGCCTAACAATTGCAAACAGCACAAGGGGAAGCCTCTAGATTACTACTGCAAGGATTGCTGCAAGTCTATTTGTATGGACTGCTTGATGGTTGGTGGCGAGAAGTCATGTAAGAACCACAATGTAGTACCAATAGAGGATGTGGTAAGATTTATTATCATTGTGACAATGCTCTCGCAATTCTTTCTAGTCATTAGCATTCATGACGCAAAAAATTACTAGATTATAATTAAGGTTCCTTGTTTAAAATGGAGCACTGACCACTCAAGTAAAGTTTAGGTTAAAATATATTTATTGTAAACATTATGTTATTATAATTTGAAACGTTTTCTCAATACAAATGTAAAAACATCAAAACTTCGGGATGAACGAAACGCTTTTATTCTATCTGATATATAGCTACCTATATAAGAAGTATCAATATATCTTTCTTAGAATTTTCGTAACTTAAAACGCACTCATCGATAGAGTGCCAAAAACTAAATAGAGCTATACTTATTTGTAACCAATTTTCGTCAAAAGGACTTTTACGTCATCTTTAGCGGATACTGTCTCGGTATTATGTATTTTTTCATCAAAATGTATTTGATTCCAGAACGAAACATTTATGGAGGAGCTCGTTGAAATTCACCCTAAAGTAGATGAAATATTTAGGAGGCTAACGAAAACTGGTGTTGTAAGTCTTGTTAATTTATTTTAATATCAGCCCATTGATGTCCACTGCTGAACATGCTTTCCGTAATTAGCACTACAACACTCGGTACCATATAGGAACAGTTGACAATATTCTTTATTTTATTTATGAGATCCGACGAAGAACAAAGGTCACAACTTTCATCCAACAGACGAAATGATTAGGAAGCTGAAGTGGCAGTGGGTGGGCCAAATTTCGCAGAACTGACGGCCGTTGGGGCAGACCAGTTCTGTAGACCGTGGAACGAGAAACGCCCCACCGTCAAAAGGACCGACGACCTAAAGACGGTGGCCAAAGGCGACTACATGCTAAGGGCGAAGGCCGAGTGTGGTGTTCACTCTGGAAGGCCATGTTCAGCGGAGGATATCGAAAGGCTAATATGGTGATGATAAATATAATATATTTTAAGACTCAAAAAAATCATGATTCATCATTGCACACCAGTTTCATCCTTCTACGTTATTATTTAATATGTTTTGGTGCACAAAAATATTTAATTTGAATCTTCTTGTAAATTCGAGGTTTCTTGTTACTCAGTATTTATTCCATGTTTGCAGGATATAGGCAATTTGCTGCATAACATTGAAAATGAAACTGGCACATCCTCCGACCTCACCAACATGCTCGCCAGTATCGAACAACATTTCTCTAAGCTCTCTTTCACAATACAAAAACACAAGAAAGAAATCTTCGATACTATTGTTAAACTGAAATGTTCCGAAAAAGAATCTTTGCAGAAAGCAAAGATTGAAGTCACAAATGCAATCAAGAAGTCTAAAACTATCATTAACAGAATCAATGTGTCTTTGGATCTTATGAAAGCAAAGGAGGTTTGTAATATCAAGAAATTAATGTAGTTACATCACATGATTGTATCATATTTTGCATTTTTTACCCTAGTACGGCGGGCGATGCCACAAACGTAGGACATACATATTACGTGTAATGCTTATGCTTTTATGACTTTTTCATCCCATCTATTTGAAAAGGACGACTTGGTTCGCCTTTAAGTGCACCCAGAGGTGGTGTTTTCTATAAGAAACGTTTAGCGGGCAGTAATGAGTTTTTAATCCTCTATAAGTGCGCCGCGATTATCTTTGCCGCGCACTTTTTGAATTTGGAACATCTTAGTGTTCAGCGCCAAAGAAATCGAACGAAAGTTATTGTTTGAATAAAGACTGGCTGGTACGACGGCCCATAGTCGCGCCGCCGGCTGAATAAAAAAAAAGTTTTATTATTAGATACTATTTAATTTCAATTTAGTTGTTACTCTGTGTTTTATTAAATAATAATATTACAATAAAATATGGGGCGCCTTTTATTTTCTCATAGAGGGTGATGAAAACTAGAGTGTATCACTCGGGCGTAAAATATATTTTTGGCTCGGGCGACGTATTTTGAATCCCTCGCTACGTTCAGGATTCTACTAAAGAATCCCTCGCTACGCTCGGGATTCAAAAAAGCGCCCGCTCCGTAACAATTTTATTTTGCTCCCTTATGATACAATCTACTATTTAATCACTAATCAAAAGAATAATTTAATGTTTTATGACAGAAATATACTAATTAACTGACAGGAATCATTTGTAATTGCTTTAACAAAAACGTCGTTTCGTTTGGAAGT
Organism: Esperia sulphurella; assembly: GCA_947086405.1. Lineage (NCBI taxonomy): Eukaryota > Metazoa > Arthropoda > Insecta > Lepidoptera > Oecophoridae > Esperia > Esperia sulphurella. The sequence continues at coordinate 7,768,111 of OX352261.1, forward strand.
CGGTTAAACAAAGAATAAGCATTGAAGTCACTACATGGTAGATAACTAATTATTTATAGAATATGTACTTTTATATTAAGTTTTAGTTGTCTAATTTATATCTCGTATTAGACTGAACTAGGCTATAATGCCATAACCATCCTTTCAACAATGTTTATATGGTGGAAGTAGCAAAAATGTAGCTAGCAAACAAAACTACTACTTTTTACCTGGAAGACCTGGCGACACTTTGGTCCTTCTGGATCTTTTGTGCCCACTGTCGTCCAACGGTGTCCCAAATCGATTTGGCGGACTTCACAAACGCATTAGAATTTCTTCTTTGGCGTATGCAGGTTTCCTCACGACCGAGAAAAGACTGGTACTTAAAACTAATAATTATAAACCGCACGCAAATTTCGAAAATTCATTCATACGGGCGAGGTTTGTGCCCACCATTTCATGAACGTGAGGAGAGTGTACAAACACCAGCGAAGAATTGGAATCTTAAAAATGGAATAAACCTTAAAGAAAGAAACAAAAATTCACATGTGACCAGGATTTGAAATGGTGACCGACCTATACCAAATACACTACCAACTGTGCACCTCACGGCAAATAATTCTATCAAATTAAAAGTTTTTAACCCTATCGACATTATTTGTTACAGATCAATTTGGCAGTACTTTTGGAAGATGCTAAACGCATAGCCGAGGCCCCTTGGTTTTTAAGCAAAGATGAGTCTAATGATCCCCTCAAGTAAGTCAAGTCGTACCTTTTGCATATTTTTGATTGTTTTACAACCACTAAAATTGTAAAGAGGTGAAGTTACGAGTTTGCCCGAAGTTGTAAACTACGGATCCAGTGCTATTCTAGACTCTAAAATAAAATTACCTAGTTTTTCGTAGGCTAGACGTGAAGAGTACTGGACACCTATTCCGTAAGTAATTTTGCATAATATCCTTTGAACTGAAAAGCCATTTTGTACTCTCTAACGGGACCTATTCTTACTTCTCATAATATTTCTGTTACCCGTTATAAAATACAAAAGTGGGTTTTTAATTTGACAGATATTATCTGTAATGCTTACGGAGTACGGCTTGTGTCCCACAGCGTGTGTGAAGCGAAAAAATTGTGTCAAGATCACGATACTCAGCGCACTTATCCAGAAGATGCCTATTCACTCTTCCTTTAAAAGATCCAAGTTGTAACTGTCCTGAAATACCGAAGCTGGCAGAGAGTTCCATTCCTTAGCAGTTTGCATTATGAAAGAGGAGGCAAAACGCTTCGTGCGAGAACGTGGTATTTGCTGAGGTTGTTACAATCACTTATTGCAAAAAATAAGGAGTGCGAGTCGCCTACCAACTTCCTGTCCTGAATTTTCAGGGTGTCTGTGAATGAAGACTTATGCGCATTGATGAGTGACTACATACAGTTAGATGGAAACGCCAATTCTGTTTACAAACTGCGCTCCGTCTCAGAGTTGCCAGAGGGGACTGAGATACTGCCGCCGCCGACGGCTCCCGTCTACCCACCGGAATTACCTAGAGGTTGGTCGCTAAATTGTGTGATTTAATATTTCATATTTGTATATACTTGTCGCGCTCCGCAAACAGTGTTGACACGTTGGCGTCTTATCTAGATCGTTGTTACTCGTCGGCAAAGGCGGTAGTAGTGCTGCGCCTTTTTTTTTATTTTCTCTAGTTTGGTACCCGTTAAGTAATAATTGAACGTATTGTAATAGATTGCCGCGGCTGCAAGAGTTTCCACATCCATCTTTATCAAAGCGCCAATGCAGAATGATCTATACGCCAATGTGTAAACAGCGACATTTAGGGCCCGATACTTTGGCCCAATGTGTACGGGCGGGCTTTAGATTTTCTACTGTGCTATGAAAATTAAACAAATTGACACGAAAATACATATCAATTGTAGTGTTCGAGTTTGTATGAGACACCAGATTCTCGCCGCGGGAAGGACGCCTTGACAAAGAGGCGGCGGCTGTATTCTATGATAATGTATGGAGCAGGACCGGATGCGGAGCGGTACTGGACTCGTCGTTTGTTTTATAGTTCATTGTCACCGGAAATACGTCCACTACTGTCCATAAGCCTCCCCAATAGAAAGCCACTTTTGATGGGCTGCCATTAGGGAATTTGCCATAATCACCACGCATGACAGGAGGATTGGTGATCGCAGTTGTGATCTTAATATACACAGGTGAAAGCTGCTGCCCGTCCCTGGTGCAATCCATTAGTCGTCTTGATGGTTGGCCGTGTAGTTCCCGGCTTAGAACAGGGCCTCCCCCAACCTTCTATTAGGTTGGGGGTGGCGAACTACACGGCCAACCATTTTTCAAGTTGCTGTGCTGACATGCATTGCGGCGTAAAATTTACGAAAACCGAAATGTTATTCATTGCGTTTCACGTTATCGCTGTTTTTATGGCATATGGGACAAAGAATATACATTGTATTAGTTATCGCCACCGCGCTTCCACCGACCCGACTTGTGTTAACGTTTCGCTTTAATGCTAGCTCGGCGTTAAGCTCAAGTTGGCATGCGGGTCGATTGATGTGGGTTGTCTACTATTATTAATTATGGCTTAAGAGGTATACCACTTTATAGTTTGAGGTTAAGTAAAATTTGTCTTGTTTATTTTACAACATGGTAAATATTAATGGGGTCTAAATCATAATCATCATGTCAGCCCTTAGACGTCCACTGCTGGACTTAGGCTTTCCGTCACCCCACCAGGTCCTCCGCCTCCGCATCCCGCCGCTACCGGCCACCTTCTTCATGAATTTGAATAAAACATTCAACAAATTTTCCACAAACGATATGGCTAAACATAGTTGGCCAAATGGACAAATGATGATTGTCGAACGATGAGCCTGAGAAGTCAGGCAGATCATGAAATTGCGTTATATCACGATGTGGCTAGGCGCATCATGATCTGCCTGATTTTACGATTGGCCTGCGACATATGCATGAGGTACACGTTTGGAACGTACACATTTCATATTCGATTCTGCTATGTTTCACAAAACTAGACATAAAACAGTAGTCTCGTTGCAGATGTGCGCCTGAACCAGTCGAAAGTGGAGAAGAATTCTGCGAAGCAGCAACCGCCGAAGTTCTTTAAAAATGTGCCCACATACCGCAGCAAGAGCGGCTCGGTGTCCTCCCTTAATTCGGCCGACAGCGACTCGTACGTGAACTCTTATAATGCGTATGGTAAGTAAACACTTGCAACTACTAAAATAAACACAATTAAAATTATTATTTTTTAAAGTTAATGTTTTTGTTATATAAAAAAAATTATTCACAGGTGATGCGTCTCAAAGGCCCGTTGTTCAATCAGTTCAACCATTTGCCGAGAGTCAACATCCTAAAACGCTGCAAGAAGGTAATCCATGGAGTTTACCGTAGCCTTCGATTACACACATATCCGCTCAGAATTGGTGGATTCCGGACCTAAGGCCATTTTATTTATTAGCGTACAGTTACATTCACAATACAAAATTTTGGGTAACAAAAGCCATTTAACAGCTATGACATATAACAAGGAGTAGTTTTGCGAATACTTGTACAACATACACAAAAAAAGAACATTTTATTACAGCAAATCAATAAAAGAAATTAAAAAAATATATATTTTAAACCACTACTTAAACCTACACGAGTCACTGGTGAGTTGCTTCTTGGCAGTACGAGAAGCACTACAAAACATCAATTCTAGAATCAACACTCAGCTTGTTTAACTTCTCACAAGGCCTCAATAGAACGCTATTTTTCTATAATTGGTAAGGGCTGAAATGTCTGGAAGCACTTTGAACGGAGCTATTAAAATACCGAAATCCTATATTTCATGAACTATGTCACACTAATGCGAAATGGGAGAAAATGTCTTTTTTTTTGTGGTAATTCCATTATTACTGGAATGTGTTCTGTCTATACAGGGTCCCAAGAGTTGATCTACATCACACACATAGTGGACCCTCACAATTTCTTCGTGCAAAGAGCCTGCCACCAGAACTTGGTGAAGGAAATGTTGCGCGAGTTCCGACACACAGTCTCCTTGCCGAAGCCCTCCATAAACCATGTTGCCGAGGGTAAGCTAATTACTACATTTAAAAATGTTCAACTTTATGATCTCCGCTCGCGTGCACTACAAAATCCGCACGCCTTCTTACTTTCGCTCCCACTCCTGCCCCCGCCTCCACACCCTCTCCACTTTCACCCCACACCTACTCCCACGCCCACTCCCAGCTTCAAATGTAGTCCAAACTCATCGCAATCTGAATAGTATGGCACATTAAAAATATCCATACTTCTTTGTTATATTGCATACTAACCTTACCTACTAATGTATTTGAAAACTAAAATTGTCCATAACTTTTGATTGAGTAAACCAATTGCGATGTAATAAATCCTATATATTACTCCAAATAATGTATTATTGAAGTTTTAGTAGGGATCCCTAATTTTTAATAGTAATAAATATAGCCTATGTTACTCAGGGATAATGTAGAATTCTAACGGTGAAAGAATTTTTGAAATCAGTCCAGTCGTTTTTGAGCTTATTCGTTACAAACATACAAATCTTTCCTCTTTATAATCTCATTGGACTCTGGCGCGAGAGATCGTGGGTTTGTTTCATACTGGATACAACTTTGTACAAGTCGGTCCCGGGCTGGATTTTATATTTGTGATTATCCTATCCTTAATTCCTATAACACAGGAGAAAATCTTAGTTTGAGATTAGACAAGTGGATGTATATATTAAAAAAAGTGGTTTGTGTCCAACAATGGACATCAACAAGCTAATGATTATGATGGTTTAACTTGCAATCTTACACGTATTAAAATAATAAGAGCGGATAATAAACCAAGGACTTCCTATATTCACCATCTTCAGCCTATAATGAGTCCACTACTAGGTCTGCCTCTCCCAAAGCTTGCCGCTGAACGCGATCTTCGATTCTCCGCATCAAAGTGACTGCTAGCCTTACGCATACTATCGCTCCTTCTAGCCTGTGATCTAGCCGAAAGGCCTCTCACACTGCGCCGGCCTGTTCGTAGTCCGCTCGAGAACTCGTCTACCCCAACGGTCATCTGTTCTCCGACACATATCAGCCCACTACCACTCAACGTTCAAACCTTTAATTCTCTGGTGAAATTACCTTCATTTCGGACCCTGTCTCTTAGAGAAACTGGCTGCTTTCCATAGCACTTTCCCTTTTTGAATATGTCCTAGTTCGATTCCTACCTGCATGACTATGCCATGTACAAATTGAAGGGGTCAGAATGAGAAGGGCTAAAGGAAGATGATCAGTGAATCGCTGGCCTGGTGTTAAAACATGCTGTACAATACTGTATATGTATTTCCCGGGTGGGTAGTGCTCACAGTGTCCTAGATCCCACGGCCTATATGCTTACGGTAAATACATATAGTTTGAAAGAAACTAAGTATTGTAACTGAGTATACATCTTATAAATAAAATCGTAAACTTCGCGTGTCTGTACATTGAAGATATTTGCAAAAAAAAAAATTGGGGGGTCTAAGGATAAGCAACAGAACATATTTCGATCATTTTTGAAATTTTTGTCTGTTTGTCTGTTTGTCTGTTTGTCTGTGAGTTTGTGCACGCATCACTTAAAAACGACTGATCGGACTTGGATGGACTTTTCACAGAAACATGGGGCTTAATTTGGTGTAACATATAGGCTTTATTTCATCGCAATCGGCTAACTCAATCAAAAGTTATAGACATTTTTAGTTTTCAAATACATTAGTAGGTAAGGTTAGTATGCAATATATTGCACATAATAGTATTTCCGTTCTATTCAGATTGCGATGAGTTTGGATTACATTTGGAGCTGCGGGTGGGAATTGTAGTGCAAGTATGCGTGGGCGTGGGCTCGGGCGTGGGCGTGGGCGTGGGCGTGGGAAAAGGGTAGTGGGTGTGGGAGCGGGAGCGGGAGCGGAAGCGGGAGGGGAGCGGGACCGGAGCAGGAGCGGAAGCGGGAGCGGAAGCGGGAGCGGAAGCTGAAGCGGGAGCGGGAGTGGGAATGGGAGCGATTCTATAGTTCACGCGAGCCAAGGTCACCTGGACGATACACTGCGAAGAATGCAGGGTGTAAATGTTCGACTGAATTCGTGAGCGGTAGCGGGAGCGGGTATGGTACCAGTGTAATTTGAGTGTTTGAAAATTAGCATAACTTTCGACTGAGTTAACCGATTACGATGAATTTGTGGTATACGTATGCAACAAAGTAATGTTGGTCGGAATTTGGATTGCGATGGATTAGTTACGAGGACTACATTTGGAGAGACGAGGGAAAGAGGTTTGAGGGGAGAGTTGAGGGGAGAGCTGAGGGGAGAGTTGAGGGGAGGGTTGAGAGGAGTGTAGAGGGGAGGATTGAGGGGAGGGCTGAGGGGAGAGTTGAGGATCTGGATTTGGACCTGGGTCTGGGCCTGGAATTGGCCCTGGACCTGGACCTGGACCTGGACTGGACTGGACTGGACCGGACCTGGACCTGGACCTCGCCCTGGCCCTGGCCCTGGACCTTGACCTGTACCCGGACCCGGACCCGGACCCGGACCCGGACCCGAACCCGGACCCGGACCCGGACCCGGACCCGCACCCGGACCCGGACCCGGACCCGGACCCGGACCCGGACCCGGACCGGGACCCGGACCCGGACCCGGACCCGGACCCGGACCCGGACCCGGTCCCGGTCCCGGTCCCGGTCCCGGACCCGGACCAGGACCTGGACCTGGACCTGGACCTGGACCTGGACCTGGACCTGGACCTGGACCTGGACCTGGACCTGGTCCTGGACCTGGACCTGGACCTGGACCTGGACCTGGACCTGGACCTGGACCTGGACCTGGACCTGGACCTGGACCTGGACCTGGACCTGGACCTGGACCTGGACCTGGACCTGGACCTGGACCTGGACCTGGACCTGGATCTGGACCTGGTCCTGGTCCTGGTCCTGGACCTGGACCTGAACCTGGGATATGGAGCGGAAGTAGGAATTGGAGCGGATCCTGTAGTCCACGCGAGCGGAGCCGCGGGCACAGCTAGTCTAATAAATAAAATCGTAAACTTCGCGTGTCTTTACATTGAAGATATTTGCAAAAAAACACCAGTTGATGTATTATATCACGGGCGAAGCGAACTAAGGGAACAAGCACTGCTTTTCTTTTGTCTTTACTGCTAAAGCAATATCGCTTCTTTACGAATAATACCAATCATTTTTGAAATTTTTGTCTGTTTGTCTGTGAGTTTGTGCACGCATCACTTAAAAACTACTGATCGTACTTTGATGGACTTTTCACAGAAACATGGGGCTTAATTTGGTGTAACATATAGGCTTTATTTCATTGCAATCGGTGCAGTCAATTAAAAGTTATGCGAATGTATAGTTTCCTAAAAACTCGCATACACTGCGAAGAATGTAGGGTGAAAATGTTCAACTGAATTCGTGAGCGGTAGCGGGAGCGGGTATGATACCAGTGTAATTTAAGTGTTTGAAAATTTGCATAACTTTTGACTGAGTTACCCGATTACGATGAATTTGTGGTATACGTATGCAACAAAGTAATGTTGGTCGGAATTTGGATTGCGATGGATTAGTTACGAGGACTACATTTGGAGAGACGAGGGAAAGAGGTTTGAGGGAGGGTTGAGGGGACGGTTGAGGGAAGGGTTGAGGATCTGGCCCTGTACCTGGGCCTGGACCTGGACCTGAACCTGGATTTAAAGTCTGAGTGGAAGTGGGATAGTTAGCGGAAGTGGGAATGGGAGCGGATCCTGTAGTCCACGCGAGCGGAGCCGCGGGCACAGCTAGTTGTGTAATACACGTATGTACATATGACTCGTTCTCATTATGTTACATTCGTTAATCAGACATGCACAATGTAATATTAGTATACACTGATTCGTCGACTCGTTGTATAAGTGTTATTATTAATACCAGAATTTTGCAATACAGGCAAAACATACTTGGTGTTCAACAAAGCTGATAATATGTGGCAGAGATGCCGCGTCGTTAGCATTGACAGAAATAATGTGAACAATCCGATCTTTTACGTGTTCTGCATTGATTTCGGCAGCACTGAGGCTGTTGGAATAGACCAGTAAGTGATTTCAGTTAACAATATTTCTTGTTGGATATTATCTGATAATTAATTATAAATTTCAACAAAAACTCAAATTACGTTCGACATGTTCGAGCCTTTTCGGGATATTTATTAGTCTCACTTCACTGATTTCGTTAAAATAAAAGTGCCATTGGGTTTAGTAGATGCAAAATGCTGTATTTCACAGATCTCTTCTCTCAAATACAGCATTTTCCATCTAGTGCGAAATATTTTCATAATATTGTCATAATGTGAATGCTGGTTAATGTTAACCAATCTGAATCCAAAATTGGACGCAGGTTGTCTGACTTGTTTAACTAACCTTATTTTATTCTATGTTCTACTTTGATGTCGTAAAAGTCTTAATTGCCTTTTAGTTTCGCCGTATTTTATGTATTTATTTTGTCGATACAGGTTGCGTCTTCTCCCGCCGGCGCGGGTACAATCACCGCATCCGCTCGCAATGAACTGCTCCCTGGCCAACTGCAAGCCCAGAACTGGCTCGTGGTCCAACGATGATTCGTACCTCGTCCAGAATATCATTGACAAGTGAATATATTTATATATATGTATAAATATATGTAATATATTTAGGAATCAGAAGCGGATTCAGTTTTTTTAAAAAGATTTAATTTACTTAACACAGAATTTGAACAAAATTAGGAAATAGGTACTTTCAATCAGGCCTCCCCAACCCGTCTGGCCAGCGTGGGGAATGTAGGCCAAATCCTCAGTCTGTCTCCGGCAGATCCCTCTCTGGGTTGTGCTCCTGCAGTGGAGACAAAAATAACCTGATGATGAGGTACTTTCAAGTAATAGATCAATACGTTCCCCATCCTAGGTTGTGTATGATGTTTATTTTTATTAGCTGTGCCCGCGACTCCGCTCGCGTGAACTACAGAATCCGCTCCCATTCCCACTCCCGCTTCCGCTTGCACCGCCACCGCCTCCGCCTCCCGCTCCCACTCCCCTTTTCCCACGCCCAAACTCAGCGCCATCTTAATAGTACGGAAATACTATTATGTGCAATTTAAGTATTGCAACTAACCTTACCTACTAATGTATTTGAAAACTAAAAATGTCCCTAACTTTTGATTGAGTTAGCCGATTGCGATGAAATAAAGAGTTAATGTTAAGTTAAGCCCCATGTTTCATCAAAATCCATTCAGTAGTTTTTAAGTGATGCCTGCACAAACTCATAGACAGACAAAAAATCCAAAAATGATTGAAATGTGTTCTATTACTTATCCCTATTATATATCTCCCATTTTTTGCAAATAACTTCAATGTACAGACACGCGATGTTTACGATTTTATTTATTAGATGCACACAATCCGATAGTCTTAGCTGGACAATTGTGAAACATTTCATTGCACTCGTACTACTAGAATTTAGAAGACATAGTAAGTAATTCACATAATTGGGAGAGATATAGACGGAAGAACCTGAGAAATTGCAACCGGATGAACTCTATTTTAGCCCCTTAGGGGATGGTTCTCGCGGGTCTGCTGGAAGAAATCTCTCTCAGAGATAAGTTCGCCCTTTGTACTTGTGTTTCTTTTTAATGTATTATTTTTGTTTTGTCTGTGTGTGTATATTATAATAAATAAAAAAATAAAATGGTTTTTCAATAAATGTACGTTATATAAAGATTAAGATTTATCTTTTTGTGTATGATAGCGGTGGTATATACCGGTATTGTTTACCGCTTTCAGTCCCTGCTATTATTACATTATTGTGTTGCAGTAAACAAGCCGTGATCCACGTGCGCCACATCCGTGCGACGTCCAACTACTCGGTGACACTGGAAGTGGACGTGACGACGTTCGACGAGGGCGTCAGTCTGGCTCATGCGCTGGTCTTCCACGAGCGCGCCACAATGCCCAACCCTAAGCTGCCAGTAACTAAACACATATATTTTAAACTTGTTTATCTGTCTGTAAGCTCGGGATAATCTGAAACTACTGCGTGGGTTTCATCCATTTTACAATATTACTTTGACCATTCTCTAAAGAACATTTTGGTATACCTAATAATAATAACTAACCGTTATTCGTGCACGTGTGAAGCCAGGGCGGACCGCTATTACAGATTAAGATAGATAACTAAATTATTGCATAAAAATCCTAAATTAGAAAAAAAGGAAAGTGCTTGTCGTACACAACGCGTGTAATTATCTTTTTAGTTTGTCTTAAATACCTGAACTTAGGCATCTTCTGGGTAAGCGCGCTCCACCTTAGGCCTCATAATCACTTACCATCCGGTGAGATTAAGGTCAAACTAGGCAGAGCCTGTGGTATGGGTCCTAGATAACGGATAGACATACTTAAATATATATATAAACGTCCAAACTTGATGATGATATCATGGCATATTATTCTTTTTTTGTTAAAACCTCTTTTACCATCACCCGCCAGATAAATAAATATTATAATGTTTCCCACGTAGTGTATAAAACGTTTTTATCTTCTACTGTAGTAGTGATTTTCAGATACGAGATGATTTTCAAGTAACGTGACGTATGTTCCAAATTTCAGCTCAAGGTACGATGCGGTAATATGTGGTAAACTTTTTAGTAATTCAGAATTAAAGAGTAAGTGTAATTTTTTTTCATACCCCAGTTTACAATAGATATAATTTGTTTCAGTATCCCAGAAACGTAGGCAACTTGGAGAAGCCCAAGTTGTTCATGAATAACAATGACTTCAAGCCGAAATCCACTGAGGAAGTCTACATAACGCATATAGTGAGCCCTGACAAGTTTTATGTCAGGAAGGTTAGTAATAAACGTTTTAGTAATAAACCTACCTACCGGTCCGGTTCCCGTTATAAAATAGTAGAGGCGGGATAGTGAACGATTCTCGCCTTTGGCTCGTCCTTCAAGATCACTCGTCCGAAAATCGTCCTTTCCGCAGAGGCCATACATAGTGCATGTCACCACTACCTTGAGGATAATACAGTTTCAGATAATGATTTTACATTTCTCTTATTTTATTTATTTATTTTATTTAACTCTTTATTGCACACACATAACATTACAACAAACAAAAAAAAGACACAACAAAACAATTTTACTACAACAACAAAAATTAGTAAAATTTTAAATATGTATTTGTCGCGGGATTTTGGTCAAGTCATCAGTCACAGATGTTGCCGTTTTATGTATATCAGTTGAGGTTGGAATGTCCATATCACTTCACCACATGATGAAATCATTTTTAAATCTAAACAGCAAAATTTGTAACAGTAAATTTAACGTTTGTCCCTTTTCTTAATTTGTTTTTTTAATCATGAATTCTTAGTACTAGCTAGTATATATTATCTTTGGTACTAGTCTTTATGTTTATGGAAAAAATATCAATTAGACATGGATGTTGGTATTATAGATTTTGATATTTATTTTAGGACATTGCGGCACTAAAAATGACCTAATTCAATTTTTAATTTTGAAAAAGGTATATAAATACCGCGCTGTGATTGGTTAATAACGTTATTGCCCTAATATAGTTGGATAGTTTCAAATCAGTAGACAAGAATATATGACTTCGGGGTGTCATTTTGTGAACAAAAAGCGTTTGCCAAGCTCTTATCATGTCACATGACCCAATAGAAGATTCAAAATGACTTTTTAGTTCGACGGATATTATCCGAAATGCTTACGGAGTAAGCCGAGATAGGTGGTTTAAGAATATCCAACTTGTGTATTCTATTGTTCCTTTGTGGTAACCGATTATTTGTTATTTTTCTAGCGCCATCTCCAAACCTTATATGAAAAGCTGTGTGAAGATCTGGAGCAGGAATATACCTTGACAGTTAACACTGGAAGTGTACACTTGCCCGAAATTGGTAAGTAGTTACTTCACTATATTTTAAAGCTATCGACGACCTGTTTACATTGACTGACTGACGACTCACAAGTTCAGACTTATGGTTATTGCTACACTCGGAATTTCTTTAAATGATGCGACTCTCATTAAAAATGTACGACAAGAAACGAAGACTACCGACAGCCGAAAGTATATTAACAAGACCGACTACGACCTCTGGCCGTGGGAGTTGTGTTCGAAAGACTGATAAAGTTTGATCTTAAAATTCTTTGGATTCTGTCAAAACAAATACTCTTACACAGGTTTGAAAAAATCATGATTTTTTTATTTTAATCAAAAAAATCTGGTTTTTTTTAATCACGATTTTTTATTGTGTTTTTTATTAGGTTTTGTGATCATTGCCTTAGTTTTTCTTGCGGGCATCATTTTTATTAGGTCCCCGTCTAAATCTACCAGTCATCATCAAACTTCAAGCCAAGTCTGACCTTCACTGAGGTCATGTTCTCACAGGAAATCATAAAAAATGTCCGACCCTTGGAGTGGTGGAAAGCCTCGATGGAAATAGCAAATTTTGCTGATGATAAAACACTAATACTTCAACCCCTCACACAGTTATTCACCGACGGCCTCATCAGCATCCATAGAAAGAGTTTTTTCTTCCTTTGGTTTAGTACAGTCCAAAATTAGAAACCGTCTGGGTAACGAAAAAGCAAGCAAACTTGTTTTTTTTTTATATTTAAATATTACAATATTATTTTGTTTTACATACATAACACTTGTCTAATCTCAAACTAGGATTTTCTCCTGTGCTATGGAAATTAATCAAGGATAGAACAAATCACAAATATAACATCCAGACCGGGACCAACTTAAATTGTAAAATGTTGTCTGTCCCCAGTGGGAATCAAACCCACGACCTCTGGCACTCGAGTCCAATGACCAAGCCACTAGGCCAACGAGGCGGTCAATTAGGTATTTTACATGTCTTGTAATGATGTTGATGACTGATTAATAATAATGAATATTTAGTTTATAGTTCAAAGTTATTTTTTAAGTTCCTTGATTATCTATGTTTACTTCTTAGTTCAAACAGTGATTTTTAGAGTCCCTTAATATTTTTATTGTTAACTTTTATATACAGATCTATATTGTTAATTTTAATTGTAGAGTCGAAATGTGATTAATGTGACTGATTACCTAATATTAATTTACATCTAAATTATGCACCTAGGTTAAGTAGGTATGGTACGACATTTCGAACAAAATTGTTTTTGAACATACAGTTCATTTATTATAGTATGATCTCCTTCTGCTTTTATAAATAAATCAGATTATTTTAGTAATTTCTGAAAACATTATTATGATTATTACTTTCATTCATTACTTGCATCGCATGTAATGAATGAAAGTAATCATTTATGTTATATTTTTACTGACACAAAAATATATATATATTATATTTGACTGTTGATTGTCGGATTTTGATTTCAATGACTGATTTTTATAAAAAAAAATCATGCAATTAAAACCGTGATTTCAATCATGCAACCCTGCTCTTACATTCATTTGTATCCATCTGTATGTCCGGGGAATAACGCGAAAACCATTGAACAGATTGAAAGTAAAATTTATAACATTTTGCTTAAAATTGCCCGACCATGTTGGGAAACGTCCCTTTTGCGGCATGTCGGCTCATGGCCCACGGCCACGTCAGCTCGCTGATCTATTCGATAATATCAGTATTAGTTTTAGTCGGACCTCGTTATTGCAGATCATAGCCTTCAAAGAAACGTACACTTGGCTTTCTTTTATGAAGGAATGGTGTGTGTGGTGAACGTGGACAAATACCGCGAGGCGGCGGGCGAGGTGGGCGGCGCGTGGGCGCGCGCGCTGGTCGCGGCGCTGCCGGGCCGCCGGCGCGTGCGCGTGCTGCTGCCCGACACCGGCGTGCAGCTGCTGGTGCACTGGACCTCGCTCCGGCACATACACCACAAGTTCACGACGCTCACCAACCTGGTCAGTACACTGCCCTTGAGTGAAGGCCGCCGTAATAAACGGCATGGCCATACCTCAAGACTTTCTCACTAATCGACGCGACGTAACTAATAATTGAGAACATAAACAAAGATTAAGTCTCTGAAATACTAAATGTAGTCAATTTAAAAGGTGTATATTCACGCTATTTCAAATTTTATGTAATAATTAAAGTTTAAACTCAAAAACTAATGAGTACCACACACACAGCGTCACAGCTCTGTCCTATTTGCGAGATCAATTTAATTCATTTTTACAAAAACTTAGTTATTTGGTGTGGCTGTCGAAATTTTATATATGTACGGATTAAAGTCATGCTGTATGGAATAGAATGTTGTAGACCGCCTAATAATAAAACGAAATGTTGCATTAAACTTTTTGGAATATCTGTTTCTATCACGTTTCAAACACATGTACAGTGAAACTATCTTATCCGTATTTGGAAAGAAGAACATTAAAATATTTCAGAAATTGTTACACACCATTTATGTTACATTGAGTGCACACTTTCAATTAAGAATGACAACGTTTAAGCATTTCTGTTACTCGAAATGAATGACACCCTGGGCAAAATTTATATTTTATAAATTCATTTAGCCCCAATTTTAGATATAGATCAGGTTAGCGGGCCTTTAGTATACCACTCATAGTATCCAATCATTTGTGACACGACGCTTAGTTATTTTGCATACTTATGTGCACCATCATCATTCAGAGTGTAATTTTTAGCTTTCAGAACATTGGTGCACATAAATTCATTAACTAACGATAACGATGTATATACCTATATTATTTGTCTTATCCCAAACTAGGGTTTTTCCTGAGTTACGGGAATTAAACAAGGTTGCGGGTTCGAATCCAGCTAGGGGCAAATGTTCGTATGATAAACATGAATATTTGTACCCAAGGCTTGGATGTTTATATTAGCAATTGGTAAACATTCTCCAAATAGACTTAAGAGTAAGGTTCAAGGAATGTCCAGTAAGTTTTTTTGCAGTCAGTAGTTTAAAAGAATTGTGAGATTATGCCAGTTTAAGAAAGCTCTGGCAGCCTCTTACCAGATAGATAGAACCCGCACACTGTGTACATGCGACGTTATACTTTGTATACTAAGTTATGATTTCAATTTTACTCCACTGTAGTAGTATATCAATGGTAATATTGCAGTCGGTGGAATGCTACTTAGCGGGCGTGACGCCGCTGAACAAGAAGTGGAGCCCAGGCTCGGTGGCGCTGCTGCGCAAGTTCGAGGAGCGTCTGCTGGAGGCGCACGTGGAGGACC
This sequence comes from Esperia sulphurella, assembly GCA_947086405.1. Lineage (NCBI taxonomy): Eukaryota > Metazoa > Arthropoda > Insecta > Lepidoptera > Oecophoridae > Esperia > Esperia sulphurella. Next base: position 7,783,384 of record OX352261.1, read on the forward strand.
GCCGGGGCGGCTCCGTCGGGGTCACGCTCTGCGACCGCGCCGACGACCAGGACCTGGTGTGCGTCAACACGGAGATGATCAAGCACAAGTTCGCTGTCTCTTTCGGGTATGTGTCTCTACTATCAATCTGTAACCCAAAGAGAGTGCCAATGCCACCTGACGGGCGTGACGCTACTGAACGAGAAGTGACATAGATCCATCGGCGTCACGAGATGATCAAGTTCAACTACGCCATTACTTTCCGGTACGTGTCTCTATTATCAACCTATAACCCAAAGAGAAAGCCAATGCCACCTGCCGGGCGTGACGATCATCATCATCATCCTGAAAGACTCCACTGTTGGATATAGGCTTCTCCCAATGTGCACCACTGAACCCGATCCTCGGTTCTTCTCATACAGTCACTGCCAGCCGCCTTACGCAGATCGTGATCGTCATCTAGCCAGGGGGCGTCCCAAACTCGTTTAGGCCAGCGATAATGCGGCATCACGAGATGATTACAAGTAGGGGTGTGAAACATTGATCATCAGTCCGATCAGTTCACTGCAGACGTAGGTGTACTATCAGCGCTCTCCATGTAAGGGAGTGTCCCAATCGGCCACCCTGGCCAGACGGGTTTGCAGTCAGACACCTTGCACCGGTGACGCTGCTGCTCGTCACTAAACTGCAGATATATTCTTTCAGGATGTTCATGTTCAACAAAAACGCCACTGTTGAAGACCAAGTATACACAAATAAATCGCCTCTAGACGAGCCGAAACGCCCAAAACCGAATAGAGGTGATATCAAAATATTGAAAAGGTCGCAGTCGCCCAAAGATGTTAGGGAGAAAGAACTAGAGGCCAAAGACAAGGGACCACTCAGATTGGAGGCCAAGGTACTGCACTACCAATCACCATCGCTCCTCTATGTGTCCCTGGTCCATCAGCAGAAGGTTTTCAACGAGTTGTACGAAAACATACAGAAGTACTACTGCAAGAAGAATACTCAGGGGAAAGATGATTGGAACGTCGAAGACCGCTGCTGCACGCTGTGTGAGGTGTCGCAGACCTGGCGCCGCGCATTCATCATGGAGTTGGAGGAGGGAAACGCTAAAGTATTCTACTCGGACTTCGCTTGCATCGAAACGGTACCAGTCACGTCTCTGAGGGAGCTGACCCCCGAGTTCACTTCCATCGGTGACGCCGCTATCAAATGCCACCTGTGCGGAGTGGTGCCCGCCATCGGCACGGAATGGCCGTCCATCACCAAGGAGTACCTGAAGGTTCGTTTTGTTAATCTTTTTTTTATTATTTATTTTACATTATTCGCCATCAACATTAAACTAATCCTTCTGGCCGGAGCCTTTTTTTGAAGCCGTGTTCATATTTCCTAATTATTCAAATTATTTGAGATCCGTCAAAACTCATACCGTCATAGCAAAGTTTCTTGCCAGTCTGTCTGTCTACCTGTTTCGCAGATAACTCGAAAACTAATAAATCAATTGAGCTCAAATATGACCAGCAGTAATGCGAACATTATGAGAAAAAAAATTACGTCTTATTAAAAGAACAACAATTTTTAATTTTTAGAAAAACAAACTTTTACGTATCTCTCGCATTGTGTACAACGACGTACGGTTTGCTGGTTTTCTTTTTCGTCAGTAAATTTTAAGTATATGTAACTGCGTCAATAAACAGCACTTTCTTTTTTTCTTTCAAGGAACTCCTCGACGCGTACCAGAGGGTGTTTATTACGAAAGTGGGCAACTTCAGGGACAAAAGTATGCCAGTGGAGCTCTGGGTGTACCACACCATTCAAGGCGGTGCACTTGAGCCCAATACGTCGGAGTGGCGGTGCCTCAACAAGAAGATAATCGAACAGGGCTTGGGCGTGCCGGACAAGACGCAGCCGGTGGGTGTTCTACATTTACAAGTATCTACATTAATATAATGAGCGACAGTGGCGCAGTGGGGAAAACTCAGACAAATGGTTCGAATTAAATCCCAGTCATACGAATGTTTTTTTTTTTTCAAAACCTACTTTCAATGTCACCATAATGGTTGTACCCTTGCCAGCTTTGTGACCTTGGCTCGTAAATAATTGCCGCACATTAAACAAATAAATATGATAGAAAAGCAGGAAGCCTTTTAAACTAACAAAGTAGTTAGTAGTTAGCTAGCGCACATATATAGTGATTTTTTTTCGTTCGTCATATAACAATATTACTGGACCGATTGAGCTGAATTTGAAACATACTTGTAAAATATTCCGAGTTTCCGACAATGATGATAAATTTCAAAAATCTTTAATCAATGCGTCCTGCCTGTCATGACCTACGGTGTAGAAACGTGGACACTAACATAGGGCCTGATCCACAAGTTCCAGGTCGCTCTGCGAGCTATGGAGAAAGCTATGCTCGGGGTTTCTTTGAAGGATATGATTCGTAATGAAGAAATCCGACGAAGGTGACCGACATTGCCGAAAAGATTAGCAAGCTGAAGTGGCAGTGAGCGGGCCACATCTGTCGCAGAACCGACGGCCGTTGGGGCAGACGAGTTCTGGCATGGAGACCACGGATTGGCACGCCCCGCCGCCAGATGGACCGACGACCTAAAGAAGGTGGCCGGAAGCGGCTGGATGCAGAGGGCGGAGGACCGGGTGAGGTGACGTCCATGAGGAAGACCTATGTCCAGCAGTAGACGTCTAAGGGCTGATATGATCATGATAAATTTATGAAATTTATGCGAGATGTTTCCGGAAAACAAAACGGAACTATTTGACAGACCTGCACGTTGTATACGTACACTTTGCCGACTCTCACCACAGAAAAATCAGTAAGCGTGTTAAACGCCGTATTCGATAACAAGAATATGGAGGTCTCTAACAGTGATTACTTATTGCAGGGATTAAGCACGGATGGCACTGTCAACGTCGAAGACGACATTATCATGTTCCTGAAAAATGTTAAGGGCTCAGTGAGCGATTACCTACAACTCGAACCCATGCCGACTAAGCCCCTGGTCGTGAAGCCGGAACCTGAAACCCCGGAGTCAGAAGGGCTGTCGCCTGTGGAATATGAAGACGTGAAGCCGGGGACTTCGAACACAGTGTTCGTCACTGATTGGCTGCCGCCTGAACCGCTGCCGTGTAAAGAGTTTACTGGCATACCAACGTAAGTTGATGAATAAGAATACTAATTTATGCTTTGAAGAATCCTACAGACGTTTTGCATCCTCATACAGAGTTATTATTTTTTATTTACAGCAATTACAATTTATGAAAACGGTTTTCATGTATTGTAATTGCTTATATTGCGCACCCATACGGCAACGTCTATTATCGACCAATGAAAGTTTCTGTTCCCGGGATTACAAATTAAGTTTTAACGCTCTTACGTTAAACAAAATTAACTACATAAAAGTATTACAATGCTAAAATTCTATTATTGAATATTACATTAATTCTAAATCAAATACTAATGTCATTTGGTGTGAATGTAGGAAACGGGTTGCAATTCTTGATTAAATTATTGTTGGTTTTAGTCTCTTCGTATCGTATCAGAATAGATCGCTATTGAAATCCAAAATGATAGATCAATTATATAAATAGTTATAAGCAATTTTGTGACAGGGTATAACATTTTCATAGAAAATATAGCACCCATATTTCTACCAGGGAAAAACACATGAAATAACCGATATTCATTACCCCCATCAGCCTGGAAGAGTTCACTATTGGACATATGCCTCTCCCAAGGTGCGCCACTGAACCCGATCTTCGGTTCTTCTCATCATGCGAAGATTGCCGCCTTTTTAATCTTCACGTGAAATAAATAAAAACGTAAACTTCACGTGTCTGTAATGGAAAATATTAGCAAAAACAAATTAGACCTTAGACCCCCTAGGGGAAATGGGCGGCGGAAGGGGAGGTGGAGGGAATTAACGCTTCATAATTTTCAAATTTGTTTAATTCTGTAGACCACGCGAGCGGAGCCGCGGGCACAGCTAGTGTTAAATATTAACTGGAATTTCTGAAAGTGCGCCTTTTAGAAATAATTATTAACGATTTGTAGTTGTATTTATTACAACATTTCGTTCAATCCGTACAGTAGTTTTCTTGCCGAATTCACAGAATTACGTACGTTACACGTAATGAGGATTAACCACATACGATTTTTAATTAGTATGGCGTTATGCGCTATATGTATATTACAGAGCATTTTTTTTTTTTAATTATTAAAATCCAATAAAATGACGAAGTTATTAGAGTTTATTTAACGTAATTCTTTCAAAACGCGCGCGCTTTTTTGTCGACGTTACTTGTTACAATATTCTCGCCCTCTCGCTCGAAGTTCATTCACTGCACTGTGTCGCGCGTTTTGTTTACGGGAGACTGCGCTAGTATGCTGCAGACACTTTCCGCGACGCGACGGATGACGTCATTACCGTTTTTGTAACTATTGCACTGAAATGGCTGTATCTTCGTAATTTTTGTATAATTTAAATAATTTGTTCATAGTATTTTTTTTAGCGCTAAATATCTGCATACTTAAAAAACGTGACTGATCCTCATTCGATCTAAATTGAAACATTAAATAAATAAAATTGGGTGACAAAAATTTAAGCTAGGATGCAGAAATAAACTTAAAACGATATTCACAGGTACATAGACAACGATGGTGTGGTGTTTTTACATGACGCGGTGCAGCAAGAGACGCTGGAACTCATCCGGCGGGCGCTGGACGTGCGCTTCAAGGGCGCGGACCCCAAGGCCAAGCACACCAAGTGGTACGTAAGCGAGCCGTGTGTCGCTCTCTTCTTCCTAGACAACCGTTTCTACAGGGGAAGAATCGTGGAAGTCAATAACGAATCGGCCACCTGCATCGTTCATTACATCGACTACGGCAACGAAGAAGTGTGCTCCTTCGAGAATATCAGAAAGACCATCACGCTGCATCAGATCCCGGTGCAGGCGCACAAATGCGCACTGAGTCGCATACGACCCATTGACGGCCACTGGAGCAGACAAACGTTAGACTACATACACAAATCCATTGTCGAGAAACAGTGTTTCGTGAAAGTAGTAGGCGAGCCGGTCGGGGACGTCATACCGATAGAACTGAAATATAACAAACTGTGGATCAACGATCACCTCGTCGAATTCGAAATGGCGGTGTACACCGATGGCTCGAAGGCAGAAATCTCGAAATTCAATCCTAATAAAATGAGAAAGGAACACATCGTAGAGCCTGTCGTAGTCGAATCCAACTCAGAACCCGATTACATAGTCGAGGACGATAACAGTACTTCGCTCGATATGAAGTCCTTAGATTACGTAGACTGGAACAAGTTGATGGAAGAAGATGAAGAAAAACAATCCCTGGACGGCATACATATTACTTATCCAAAGAATGATATTGAGGAGTTCATGTGCAATATCACAACTATCAACGAATTGGAAAAATTTGAGCTAAGCATTGTACACAATGATGAAACAAATATACTGTATGAGGAAATGTTCGAAATGATACAGCGGGAAGGCGGCAATATGTCGCCTTTGAACGGAGTGTTCGAGGACAAAGCGTGTATTGCGCTCTTTCACGAGGATAGCTTGTGGTACAGGGCGTCAATACTACAGTACAGCAAAAGCGAATCCCGGATCAAAGTGAGATATGTCGATTATGGTAACATCGCAATCGTATCTATAGCTGATTGTAGAGAGATTGACAAAGAGTGGACGAAACTACCGCCTGCGACAGTGTCTGCGGTTCTACACGGCTGTCGGGTTAATCCAAGTCTGGAAATGAGCCACGTCTCGCAAGAATACGCGAAGACGTTCTTGGATAAAGGACCGTTTCGAGCTAAAGTCATTAACCATGACGACTCATTGACGAGCGTCGAGCTGCGAAATGATGATGGTGAATTAGCTTATAAAAAACTGATCGAAGATGAAGTGCTACTAAAGTACGATCCCGATCTTGATGGTTGATTAAGTTTTATTATTATTCTTATTATCTGTTCCGAATTACCTAAAAAATTATAATTAAGATTTGTTATGTTCAAGAAAACCTTGCTTTTAGGTTTTTATAGAAATCTTGTTTGCTTTATTTTCCTTTTTTTTAGAACAAGTTTTGTAACTGGTTTCAGAAGTGTTGATTATCGTTACCTTAGATTATCTTTAACAAAGTCTTATAATGTTACCTATAATAATTCTTTTTAATTGTTATCTATAATATAACTTCAAATTAAACATTTGTATGATTAAAAGCTTGTGATTTTAACGGTTATCTAATAAGCAGAATCGTAAACTTCGCGTGTTGGTACATTGAAAATATTTCCAAAAAAAAATGGGGGGGGGGATCTTAGAATAAGTAGCAGAACACATTTCCATCATTTTTGGAATTTTTGTCTGTTTATCTGTTTGTTTGTGCACGTATCACTTAAAAACGACAACCTATCTTGATGGACTTTTCACAGAAACATAGTGCTTAATTCGGTGTAACATATAGGCTTTATTTCATTGCATTCGGTGCAGTCAATCAAATATTATGCCAATTTATAATTTTCGAAAACTCGCATACACTGCATTCGATACAACAAAGAGTAGGGTGTAAAATACTTTTCAAAAACTCACATACATTACATTTGTACCAAGCCGGTTACGATGAATTTGTTGCATGCGTATGCTATAAAGTAATGCTCCGCGGGATTTGGATTGCGATTGATTAGTTAGGAGGTCAATATTTGGACCGACGAGGGTAAGAGAGAAAGAGTTTTGAGGGGAGGGTTAAGGATAGGGCTGAGGGAAGGGTTGAGAGTTAAGGGGGTTTAATGAGAGAGTGGGAGCGGAAGCTAGAGCTGGATCCGGACTTGGACCTGGAGCCGGACCTAGAGCTGGACCTGGAGCTAGACCTAGAGTTGGACCTGGAGCCGGAGACGGAGCTGGAGCAGGAGCGGGAGGGTGAAACGGCGGCGGAAGGGAAGAGGGACGGAAATTAACTCTTAATAATTGTAATACTGTAGTCCACGCGAGCGGAGCCGCGGGCAAAGCTAGTTTATAAATATATATGGGAAACCCATTAGAACTTAACCTAAACTTAATAAAAGAAAGATAATTATTTATATAATTCGTGTGGTAACAAATAACTTTATTTTTACTATCCAAAGTATTAAAATCATAAGCTATAGCGAGAGAGAGAGAGTTCTAAAAAGCTGTTTGCACTTGTTTGGGGCATATTGCTACCAAACGCAGCGGGGCTCCTGTGCCCTCTGCTATTTTCATTGGCAACACCAACGCAGTGCAGCCGTAATCTGAAAATAAATAAATCAATATGCAAAAATGTAATGTTTGCGCGCAAGCAGGTTCGCCAACTGGCTCGTTGACCAGTGACCGCCCGCATCATTGGAACTATCAAGTCGGCGTAGTATATGCAAAGCAGAAGTATAATCTCCAATGTATAGTAACATACTTAATTTACTTAAAATATATATATCTGCCTACTAGCTTTCCATCTCGCGGTTTGTCCACGGATTGCTGACTTTCCCGAACCGGGGTGGAAATAGTTTGCCCATGTAGAACCAATCACTAGGTACGTTGGAATCAATATTAAAAGAATTCTTCAAATTGGTTCGATAGTTTCAAAGACTACAAACCAAATTCGAACAAAATTACAAACGACCTCTTTAAACTATCATTTGGAAAAGTCAATATGTGACGAATCCTTAGAAGAATAACAACCATATCCATTCGTTCTTCTAAGGACGAATCTAGTGATCATCTATTTTTTTTTATAAATATTGTTGTATTTTAGACAAGATTTTAGATGACTTGTGAAATCTATATCTAACACACCTGGTATTGGGCGATTCAGATTAACATTTTCAATATTGTAAAGCCCGGCCTTGGAGGCTGTCTTGTGCACGGGGAAATCTGTGCTGGAGCCAGGGTCGACGGAAGCCACGTCCACGCCAATGCCTACTACGTTTTTGTACGAGGAAGTGATCCATTCGGCCACCTCGTTACTGAGACCTGACAATTACATAAGTGGCTGAGAGAACAAATGAAACTGGTAAGTGGTTAACTGATGCCTAAATTGTAATATTTGTTACTTTTAAAACTTGTAACTGTATTTGTTTGTAAAATAAAGTGTATTGTATTGTATGTCTGATGTTGAGTCAAATTACAGGTGTAGGATGCGCCAAATAGCTTATATTCTTGTAATACTTTCTTCAATGCCATATGAAATCTACTGATATAATATGAAATTCGATATTACATGATATTTAATATGAATGCTAAATGATAAAATATTTTGTAATCAATATAACAAATACTAACAAATGTTTAAAATTTAAACATTTGTTAAACTTTAAACTATCCCGATTGAGATCGGCGCAAACGACCAACCACCTTGAGCAAATTTGGGAACGGATTTTGATTTTTCATTTTTTAGTTTCGTTTGAAACCAATAGGTACGAAAAGATTTCATGGTGTATAAACAGTTCTACTTACTTGGAAAGTTTAATGTCTTTCTATATTCATCAAGTCCCAGATATTTGTTCCTGTCGTTAAAATACTTGCTCCAACCAAATTTGAATATGATCAGACATGGTTTGCCGAATTGGTCGTTTAACAGGTAGTCCAAATGATGTTTGTACAATACGAAGTTAGGATCGTCGTTAACTTGTGAGCTGATGTCCGCAACTATCACTAAAACATAAACATTGCGTGAATTAACACCATGTCATCAACGCATACTAGACTTAGGCATCCCCCTCCCAAAGCGTGCCACTGAACGCGATCTTCAATTCTTCACATCACTGGCCGCCCATATCGTCGCTCCATCTTGCCTGGAGGACAGACGTCTAAATAGGACTAACACAACACTCAGCCCAAAACAAATATTTTGCACAGCTAAGAATCAAACTCGAAATATTCTTGGTCTAAGAAAGTCATCGTCGACGTACAGAGATCCACATAATTTGTCTTGGCACAGCGTCACGTTAATAAACGAGGATTTGTTATTGGTTTGTGTATTTTAATGTCTCTCTGAATACCCCTCAGTCTTCATGTGAATGTCATATGACGCGACTAAATGATATAATACAGATGATGGGAAGCATGTCTGTGCATATAAACTTCATATATTGTGACCACCAATCCGCCTCACCAGCGTGGTGATGAGGGGAGGGCATTTATAAAACCTCCCATTGTTCATTAAACTAGTGGCCTAAGCTAACTACTGTATACCTAGTTAGACGCCAAACTCCAATCAAAATATGTCATGATCCGTAGAGTCTACAAAATAGCTTTGTAGTTCGACGGATATTCACAAAAATGCTTACGGAGTCTGATCCAGGTAGGCTGCTGATAATATTGAGGTACGTGAATAATTTACGAGTATAACGAGACGACTGTGTGAATTTGACTGCGCTAGTAAAGTAGCAACAGAGATGAAAATTTGCGATGTCTCCGTTCCCAATATGTTACACAAAAACTATTATGGTTCGGTATGTGATTAATTTTCCTCACAAGGCACGATGAGTTTCTCCAGAGGTATCTCCCCAGCGTGCAACCCGAACCTGTTGAAGTGGTAGGGCGCATCAATGTGAGTGCCCCCGTGCTCCCCCGCGGTAAACTCGAAGGCTGAATACCTGGTAGTGCAGAAATTCTAAGTTAATTAACCAACAAACAAAAAATAACAAATTCAATTTCAAGTATTGTTATAAATAGTACTGGGTTATTTAGAAAAGTGTTAGAGTGGAGCGATTGACTTGCAACTATCTAAACAATGAATTCTGAACAAAATCTTCCTTAGGAAATGTCCAAAGCTCTGGATGTGTAAATATAAAGGTAATCATATTCACATGTCTTTTTCTAACATCTTAAGTCTGCCGGAATCCTATTGCGTTTTGAAGACCCTGCACTGGTCTACTGACCGATCGCAAATGAGATCGCCTCTAGTATTAGTATTACGGCTAATTTGTGTTCACTGCAGTTAGAAATCTAGTTACATATAGAATATCATTGAGTGCAGCACATAGTGTGTCTCTATTAAAAGTAAATCTTGAAACGTACTTAGCTAATTTGATTTTAGCCAAATTTTAGCTATTAGTGAGCTCTATCTAAATAGGATTAGTTATATCATTTAATTTCATTTAGGTAATACTATTTTATTTAGGATACTACATATTGCCTGAATTCTTATAAAATATTCTCTATTTGGAACTGTCATAGCCATAACACATAACTGACATAGGTAACTGGTTAGTTCCTGTAGTAAACTGACCCTGAAATTACTTTATCTACTGAACTGGATCGACCGACTTAACCTTGTCTACCTTGTTGGTTTTGGATGACATCATTGCGAAATAGAAGTAATATATAAGGTGTGAAGCAATGTACATATACCCTATATAGGCTTTATACAGTCTGTAGGCAACTAGGTATAGTAGGTACTTACGGAGGATGTTCAATCTTTTTAGTGAACACAAATTTCTGTACATCTGGCCAGTACACGGTTTGATTATCAAAGGGATGCGTCAAATCTATAAACTCATAATCTCCGCTAAATATTATTTTATTCAAATCGTTTGTATTCGAGGCAAGAGCAACTGTATAGAAACTGGTTAAACAAGTGAATACGAGTGTCAGAGGAATCATCTTGATTCAGACTGTCGTTTGATCTATCCTCCACTACCTAATGTCGTCGTCGAACGATCATACTGGCCACTTAATCAAGATTATTATACGCATCTATACGTTATTCTCAAGATTAAATTTAGGAGATCTGTCGTAAATAAAACATCAAATGCATGATACTATAGAGTAAGCGAATTAAGTAATTAATCAAGTAGGTAGGGTTTATTGAATTTTTTTGTGAACGTATTAGGTAGAATTGGTCTAAACGTACTATATGTACTTATCTACCCACTTAATGATTAAGTAGAAGCAAGTTATAAAATAAAACCAGTCAAGCGCGAGTTTGAATTACGCAACGAGGGTCCAGTACCTTAAAAGAAATTTAAGTAGGTGTTATTACCACGCAATAAAGTTAGTTTTTAGGACCGCATAGGACAAACCCAAGAGGTTTATTATGTGTGAGTTATGTAAGAAATGTGATGTATTTTCTTATTAATGTTAAATAAAAAAAGCGGCCAAGTGCGAGTCGGACTCGCCCATGAAGGGTTCCGTAGCAGCAAGTAACATAATATAAAAGTTATTGTAGTTCGTTGTAACTTTGATCGATGTTTCAATAACAGTATTGTGGTTTACGATTTATGACGTATTAAAAAAAACTACTTACTAGATCTCGTTCAAACCAATTTTAAGTGGAAGTTTGCATGGCAATGTACATCATATATTTTTTTTAGTTTTATCATTCTCTTATTTTAGAAGTTACAGGGGGGACACACACATTTTGCAACTTTGGAAGTGTCTCTCGCGCAAACTATTCAGTTTAGAAAAAAATGATATTAGAAACCTTAATATCATTTTTGAAGACCTATCCATAGATACCCCACACGTATGGGTTTGATGAAAAAAATTTTTTTGAGTTTCAGTTCTAAGTATGGAGAACCCCCAAAATTTTTTTTTTTTTTGTATGAAAATCTTAATGCGGTTCACAGAATACATCTACTTACCAAGTTTCAACAATATAGTTCTTATAGTTTCGGAATAAAGTGGCTGTGACATACGGACGGACGGACAGACAGACAGACAGACAGACAGACATGACGAATCCATAAGGGTTTCGTTTTTGCCATTTGGCTACGGAACCCTAAAAAAGTATATTTTGTTAAGGATTTTTGCCGATTTCTAAAAAAAACTGCTGCTACTTCATTTTATTTTTCCTGTAATATTTACATAAACCTCTATCATCTCTAATTATTTCAGATTTCTCGCTGTGCAAACTTCGGACGAAACTAAAGTTGGGTGGGCATTATTTAAAACTGTTCCAAGCATTAGTAGTTCCTAAGATAATCAGCTGTGACGGACGGACGGACTTTTTTTGGTACGGAACCCTAAAAAGAGAAAATTGTATATCTATGTGCCTAATGAAATGAAATGTATTCATTTGATTATGTGCCTAAGTATTAAGTTGGAATTTTCTGACTGAACCTGATTTTTGTGTGATTAAGTGATTAGGTACCTACGTGATCTCGCTTAACTACCTATCTTAAATTCGTAGTAAGTACTTACCTATAGTATAGCTAGAAGTTAATATATTTGGCAATGTGCAATTTAACAATTTGGAGTTTTGCAAATTCCCTTTTTCTCTATACCTGCCTATTCACCGGATTATCGTAAGGGTAGTGCGGAATTAAGTCCCTATATATATGTACATATGTACTTGCTGTGACCGCGGCTCCGCTCGCGTAGACTTCAGAATCCGTTCCCTAAGCCACTCCCACTCAGACTCAATCTAAATACTTGTAATAGCTTGCAGTTGGCGAACTGGTGCATGTCTGGCTTAACAAGTTTATCCACAACAAACATAAGTTTGACAACTAGCAAACAGGTTCACTTTTATCCAAGTGCCCGTAAGGAAAAATAATAAATGTATGTTCCGACTACCGAGTGTATGTGGCTTGGAAGGTTAGTAGGTCCAAGTCATCACCGTAATAAATAAATAAAAATATGCTTACGGATTTAGATAAATATTTTGGTGAAAGTGACAACAACCCTTAGACCGGATATTGCGGATAAAACGTAAAAATTGCAATATCTTGTGAATAACAAGGAATTTCTTTATGGTTTTAATACTAAAGGAGGGTAAATACTATATTTGGTATAGAAATCTCTGCCTAATACATTGTTAATGTTGAATAAGAAAAATTAAACGAAAAAGAAAGAAATGAAATCATATTTCCATTTCTATTCACGATAAACTAGTATTATTAAGTATTCTATGATAAACCGACAGAAATTAGTGAAAAAATATGTTACTATATGTCGCACGCTTAATAATAAAGTGAATTATCTCAAAAACAGAAACTTTTGGGTATTCGCTGTTAAAGTTTTGACTCGTTGCCGCGTGGCCAATATTTAAACTTTCGCGTGAGATTGGAGCCTATTTATTGGTTTGGTTAGTCTTATATTATAGTCAAATGTACAATGAATAATGTCATGTATAAGGATTGCAAAAAAAGTAACAATATATTAAAAAAATTAACGTTTTAAAAAAAACCTCTTAACTTATTTCATTTTATGATGAAAATCAATATTGATTTGAAAAAAATTCTGCGAATTAAAACCTATTAATTCAGTTATTATTAAAATAAAATAGTACCCCACTACATATTTTAGGATTTATTTCACTTTATTTTTAAAATGTATTTTATAAACCAGTTAAAGTTTTCTTAAAAACTGCTTTTTGTCACAAAAACTACAAATAATTATAAAACAAGAACTCCAAAATATTGAACTGCAGCTTAAATCTGCAATCAGTCTCAAAATTATAAATAAACAGCCATCAGAAGTGGTTTTGTAGAACCAAATTTAAATTGTAAGTTTAAAACTTTTTTAAAACTTATTGTATGCGCGTCTTGTAGTTAATTTGAATGAGTCGCCCTTTGTATCCTTCAACACTTTTATGTCATTCCAGTTAAATTTTTAATCAACTCAATTTGTACCAAAATTAACTTTTGTGTTCCATTCTTCCTGCAATCGTTTCAAAAAAATAAAACTATCGAATAAAAATAAAATAAAAATAAATATTTCAGACATTCACACCAATTATGCAGTCCCAAACTAGGCAGAGCCTGTGGTATGGTTACTAGATAACGGATATACATACTTAAATAATATATAAATATCCAAGACTTGGGTACAAACATTCATATTCATCATACGAACATTTGCCCCTAGCGGGATTCGAACCCGCAACCTCCTCAACAACCTCGAATATTAGCTTATGTAGGTAAATTGACGGGAGGCTTACATTTCTTAGAGTTTTTAACAGGTTAAATTTTTCATCAGGGCTATTACATGCGTCCAGACTTTTTTTAAACTTTTCAATTTAACTGTAAACACTGTCTGCTTAAGTCTCCTCTAACTTTCGGAATAGAAAATTATGATCAATTGGTCCTCCGTGTTCTCACAAATTCTTTATAATTTCAACACACACCCTATTTCAATTGTTCTCGATGTTTAGCATCAGCCTTAGTCCAAAATAGCAACGTGTTGATAAGCTGCGCCATTTTTTGTATTAATCTTTATTAGTTCGGTAAAAGTCATATTGTAGCTATTGAGTTTTAATGTATAGTTAAATGCTGAAGAATTCCTCGCTCGTCGACACTGCAATACAGAATATTATAATACGTATAACAGCTATATTTTTTCTTTGTTACCATTTTTACCGTATATTTCTATCGTTTCTTTGGATTAAATTTTTGAAATAGAGTTAATAGGTATACTTTTAATGTATTGAATTAGGCTCTGGTCTGTTCTTTTTGGTTGTTGTGTTTTAGACATCCACTGCTTAGGCCTGCCTTTATAAATTCTCTTTGCACAAATCACCTAAACGCTAAAACTGTTTAAAATATTCATCTACCATGAGTGATAATTTTTTCAGTGCATTTTTTTCTATACAGGCTTAACTCAGCGATATTACATGCTTTTTATATATACGACTGACATCGATTACGCAAACGTTTAGCTTTATTCTGTTTCCAGTTTGCAGTATCACGTGTGCGTTTGCGGCTTCTTTATTGAGTAGTACTTTGCTTGAATCGTCATAGACAGGTAAACGATCATTGGGTGCAGAACTTGACAATAAGGATTCGGACGATGATGGTATTATATAGGGTTCGCTTTTTTATTGTTGTCTTTGTGTATAATGTAGGATCATTAACGCTTAAATCTATGTCACTTTAATTGTTATAAGATGAAGGATTGGGTCAAATCGTCCCGCGTTTCATGATGCATGTAGACGGATTAGAAGTTTTGTAAAATGTGTTTAGTAAGTATGCAGGTAAGTATAATAAATGATAATAGTAAAAAGTAGTAGCGGTGCGCCAGTGTGTTTATCTCTGGGTGTATTTGTTTATGTGCATGTTATGTGTTTTGCGGTTGAGTGTGTAATGGTGACTGGTGCGCGTGTGTATTTAAAAATAACTAAATATTATGTAGCATTATTTTTATTGTAGGTATATATTCACCTTATTTAATTGACGAATATGTATTGGAAGGAAATTCTTAATAAAGCATTAGTCTCGTCTTTATGTATGTCTGGTGGATTTGTTGTATTCTATTTGATTTCCGAACAGAATTGTGAATACAATCCAAACTCGTCATCACTAGGAGGATTTTTATTAGTTGGATTTGCTATCTTATTGGAGTTAGAGTCTGACTCTGAGGTTGAGTCACTCGACCATTAATCAATCAAAATAAGGCTGCGAAAGTATTTTTCATAGTAAAACGAAATAACTCTAATCTTAATTTTGTATTATCATGACATAATAACTATAAATAGAAATAATTTCAAATGTTTTTTTTCAATTTCATGCCCCTCTTAAAACTAAATTGAATTAAGTTTTATTTTTTCCATGAATTCGGACAAAAATTAAAACTAAACTGAAATATATCGGATTAGTTCGCTTTTTGGATTAAATTAATTTCTAAAAAGGTGAAATAATTCGAGATAACTCACTTTATGACTAAACAGAAATATAAATTCCGTACATGACATTGATAATAAACTGGTTTTTTAAGAGTTACTCCGCCGCCGGTCTAACGAAACCGTGTCCTGTTCACATCGAAGTCGGCTCATCTCTGACAGACGTCACTTTAGCATGAAACGCATGTGCGCCCGCGTTAATAATAAAGAGACGGGTGATGCGTTTACTCTGTCATTTTGCTCCGATCTGCGCGCCGATTGAACTGTATCGATTCTTGACGCTTAAATAATTAGTTTTATGATGAAAAGTCAAAATCTCAGATTTTTGAGTTATTCCAGTTTATTATTAAGCGTGCGATGTGTCATTATTGGAATTAATCAAAATCGCAATAAGTAATTCCAATTTTGGAAAATTAATTTATTTCCGTTTTTTCCTAACAACTAATAACCAACCTTTCTCAATTTAATTTGAAAAAAAAACTACAAGTATCAAGTACCTGCCAGGGTCAGATTACTTAAATTCAACTTCGCGAGCTGGAGTGACGCATACCATCATATATATATATAAGTATATCGCCGATAAAAAAATGTCTATGGATGTTTTGAGTAAGTACATGCTCTATAATGAAAATAAAAAATACGTTTTATTATTTCAATTAGGTAAGTAAAAAAGTTTGAAGCTTCCAAGTTTTCCGAAAAACTTGAGTTGACGTCGCCAAATTCTAATAGGTAAACATCACGCGCGCGTCTCTAGCGGCAAAATTTGGAAGCTGTAAGAGACGACGACACTCGAGAATGGAAAAGTTCGCTATGAACACAACTTAAGTAGTGATGAATCATGCCGAGATCCGAAATCATGCCCAATGCCAATGCCACCACCAATCAACTGTCAAATAAATTTAAGAAAGTTTCCGCCACTAGGGGCGCTAATGAGAATCTTTGTGTCGCCATGTTCCAAAATGTCGTATTTATTTCCTATTTATTACATTTCGCTACGTACGTACGTTTAATACTGTAAAAGCCTTTAAAATACTACAAAAGCCTTTAAAGAATAAAATTCATCATAAACAATATAAAGTACAATGCCCAAAATTGTATGGGAGTTGGGCTACACTTACGTCTGGACCAAATTGTGCCAAAAGACAATAAATATATTAAGGATTATTATAAACTGAAATTCATTTAACTATTTGATGGGAAATTTGAATAATCTTACTTAGAATGAAATCTTCGCTTTTACAGCACCGTGGGTATATGGCCACTATTAACCGCTCCAGATCATGGCGTCACAGTGTGATTATTAGTCGACGAAGGTTTATTCTGTTTGACACTACGATTAAATGGATTTTTTCACCAAATACACAGTGTAAACAAACGGAGACAATACACGATATCGACATTACATAACGTGACGTGACAGTACGAAACCATAGTGCATATCGATAGTGAAGTTCTACTACAACGATTTATCAAATTGATTAATCGATATTTCGAGTACCTAATAATATTTTTATCAACATATTTTATGAACGTGTGTATCAATTTAAATCAATATAAATACAGTGTTTCCAGTCAGTAAATGAAAAACGTGGATTACCGTGCAGTAACTGAAAGGCAGTATCAAATAGTTTTTACAAATATCAATTATTAATATAAGTATATCGATTTTAACTCTGCTTTCACTATAGTCGGACTTTTAATTCGATGCACTGATTTGACATTTAAGGGTTGCCAGTTTTTGTACACTTTTAAATAGTGATGTACCTCAGTAATCGATATTATTATTGGGTAACGGTTGCCCCGCAGCACTGTCCACGTGAGTACCTTATTTTTATAGCATTTCTTTAATTGTACGACAAAAGTATAGAAAATCTATGTATATTTATAGTACTAAATAAAATACAGTAGAAAATATAATTAATGTAGGTAAGTTTCAATTTGAATCATTCATTTTTCACGCTGGTGACGTGTCATATTCAGAACATTGACAGATGTGAACCTCAAATCACTGCATCGAATTAAAAAGTTGCCAAGCAAAGTTATAGTAAAGCGGAAATCATCCAACGTTATTATTGAAACTACCCATTCCATTGGCTTTAAAAATGTTTTGAAGGGATACATAACTCACACCAAATACCAACATTTTAGTACATGAATGGTGAAGGCGCAAATCTTTAGCCCGGTTTTGGGCATTGTCCTGAACTTATTTTTTATTTAGACAATCGGACGGTCTACTCCGCTCCATTTAGAAATTCACTTTTCGACTTGATACTTCAGAAACCTATTAGATACTGAAATTCACTACATAAATTCAATATACAATGTGTAGCGCAACTATCAAATATATGCGATGTACACTATTTTGCGGGCGAACACCCAGCATGAATACCTTTCCAGTGATGCACCATGATCATCATGCATGTTAAATAAATTATGATTCATGTCATGAATTGAAGTCGGTCACGGTTAACTAACCAACCGCAGCACTATAGTGATACCATAGAGTAGATAGAGTGAAGTGCATTATTGTAGTCATACTCATACTGTGGTATTCGTTGTGGGTCCGGTTAATTTGCAGCCTGATAATGTACAGCCCGATCATTCATGTACAGGAATGTACAGGCAATAATTCATGTACATGGCATCAAAATATCGGGTTGTACAATACGGGTTGAGCATTATTGGCTGTAAAATATCAGCTCGTGTCAACATTGTACGGCCTGGAAAACACAGCCAATAATGCTCAACCAATAATCCATGTACATGTACATGAATTATTGGCCGTACTATTTTGGCTGTGAAATTTTGGCTGGATTTTATCGGCACGGTCGTGGATTGCACAGCCAGAAATGCTCGACCCGATCATTCATGTACACTTTGCTCCTATTGGTCGAAGAGTTTCTGACAGCTTCATGCTCTGTTTACACAAATAATTGTTCTGGTTGGGAGAGTTACCATAGAGTTACGGACAGTTACCATCGAAGTTCATACTTATCATGTTTAAATGCTCAATTCAGTGGTTATAATTTGGATATAATTATAAAAGTAGAGAGGCCTAAAATAGGTACTTGTTTTTTTGGATTAAATAAAGTACACCTTGACCACTATTTACCAAATTACTTTGTAATAAATTCAACTTAAAAATGTCCTCGCAAAGTATTGGAAAAAAATAATTAAAACTTGTGCACTAATCAAATATAAAGGTACATGAGCTCAATATTGACTCAATAAAATATTAACTCTTTTTATGTGATGTTAATGAAATAATAATGCTTGTTTTACTTTAATTTTCAGTTTTGAGAAGATTTAATTAAACGGTTGAACTGAGCACAGTAAAAGTGACGATGTCATCAGTGCAGTGTGTACGTGCCTCCCGCTATTGTTAGAAGAAAGACAGCACTACAGCAGATACAGCTACCTACTACAACACCATCATGTCAACTTCAAATTCTTTTGGAGACATTGTCCTGTACTATATAATTTACAATTAATTGTATTGGAGACTGTGAGATAGAGTATTTTGGAGACATTGTCCTGTACAACTGTATTAGATTGTGTGCGAGAAATTATAATGTAAGTAACATAGACACTATTTACCATCAACCATGCCATTGTGCACTTCCAGGGGCAAATATGCCTTTTTAGTGAAAAAACAACACTTATGTATTATGCATGTCATATATAGGAGTAGGGTTCCATAGTTTGTATGTACAGTTATCACTAATGGAAAGGCCATTTTACATGTGTGAAGAGAAGCTGTGAATGGTCGGAATATAATAATGAGGAAAAATACAGAATCCACATAGGAGAAAAAGACAAATTGACCATTCCTTAAACGGAACATTACATGGTGTGCTATGTCCTTCTTTTACATGGGTGTTCTGATTTGGATGTTCTCATTCTTTCTCATTAGACTCAGATGACGGACCATAAAATTCCGTGTAATGCAGAAGCACCCTAAAAGCACTTCTCACAGCGCCCGTTTGTGTAATGTCATGTCGTACACAGTGCAACGCGGCTATTGTCTGTTTGTCATCGCGGCGGGCCGTTTAGTGCATTCATTTTACTTCAAATTTTGATTGTAAATCATAATGCAAGTTCTTGGTATGTTTCGACAAGTTAAAAACACTGGCAGTGTAACCTGCTTACTCATAAACATAAATAAATTTGAGTGGAATAGTCTATTGTAAAAGTTTTGTTAATTTTAATTCATTTTGTTAATGTAGGTAATTTATTATCAGTACAGAGCATAGTTCAGAACCCTCCAAGCGCAAGTCCAACTCTAAGTTGGCTACCTTTTATTTTGCAGTTTCAGAGTTGGTCCCATAATAAAAGTGGTTATGAATGATTGGTGGTCTAATAGTTTTCGGTTTGGGAACCACTAAAAAGTCAGCCTAAATAGATAACTTATTGTTTGATTTGAAAAAAAAAAGATACATTATTTTCAATTCACAGATTTTAAACCAGTGCAGTCATTGAATGCAGTGCTGCAATATCTTCTCTGGCTTTCGGTGAAAAAAAGTCATGATGAAGTAAAAAACAAGGGCAAAGGTTATTGACTCTACTCTACTGATCTTAGGATCAAGGATCATACACATTATACATTTATAACATTATATGTATGTATAACAAATTATAAATAAAAATAATTAACCATGCATTATGTTGTCTGATTCCTTAATTTTATATAGATTTTTGATGACAGAGGGAGTTGAATAATATCTAAGTACCAACGATCTCTATGTACTACTAGATGGAGCATTCCAAACAATCGCTCTGTTCCACGCAAGTAGCCACAACTCTTTCATATTCACAATGAAACTTGTGCAGTTACTATGCAGAACATTTAATTATTACTAAATATTAACGCTACGGTTAAATAATGTCATATAGTTCAGGCATTTAGTTATTATGCAGTCTATTATGCACTTATTTTGCCCCCCTCGCTCTTACTGCCTTGTCTCACACCCTGTAGGGTTGGCTGGAAGAGATCTCTTTTAGAGATAAGCTCACCTTTTTACTGTATTTAATTTTAAGATGTGCAATAAAGAATATATATAATATATATTCTTATATAAGTACCATATGTACTCATCCTTCAGGTTAAGTCTACCTTACCTTAGTTACTTTAAATAATGACTTAATCAAATTAAAACTTTAGTCCCCTATTTCACCTATTGACCTGGTCAACATCAGAGCCACAGGATAGCGCGTGTGTGAACCGCACCAGAAAAACAAACATTTGATACAAACTTGAAGTTTTTATCTCAAATAGTGACTGAGATCTAGGTGCTGTTGATCTGGTCATCCTCAGACTCTCAAGATTACGCTGGTGTAAACTACACCATGAATCCAAACAATTGAGTTCAAACTAAACTATCTTTCTACCTGAAACAGTTAATGAGATCCAGGTTCTATTGTTCATCATCATTCATCATACACTTGAAATTGTCAGAGTGTGAAGTATATGCTTATATATCTATGTACCAATATATTCGTCCCTATTTCACCCCCTAAAGACTAAATACCAATTTTCTTGGATAAATAACTTCACAACTTTCGAAAATCGGCCTTACCCTCGAGATTCGTACGGTAACTGGTGTTCGAATCGGTATGATTGGTAAGTATTTGTTGTGCCACAAGCTAGCTGTGAAAGTTTCAGCTGTGGAAGTGGAAGTTGTCATCCTACCAGAATTTCAACTTTTTGAGCACATCAGATCTCAGCCTCTAAAGTGTTTTAGGGACCCATTTCTTAACAAAGTTTAGTAATGCCAAAGATAATATATCTACTTAACTTTTAAATGTATTTTGTAGCTTTGTTTTAAATGCATGCTTCACTGCGACACAATGTTGTATGCCCACGTGGCGGGACATAGCTGAGCTCTAACTATGACATGTAATACCTATACCTATGATCCACAATAGAGATATATTTCATTTCACACACAGCCATCTAATCCCAAACTAGGCAGAGCCTGTACTATATGGATATCAGACAAATGCATACTTATGTAGATAAATAACATCCAGACACAAGGCACTATCGCTCATCACTCAAAACATGTTTACCTGAGCGGGATTCAAACACATGATCCCATGCCTCGCAGACAGGCGTAGATATTGCGGAGCATATTAGGTATTATGTTATAGTTATGTACCTACAACTTTTGACGTTTTTTTGTTACAGTACCTACAATGTATGTTTGTGGAAATAAAAAATGTAATTTTTTTATTTTATTTATTCTGCATTAAAAATGCTTTCATCTAAATATTCCACACCAGAAAAATCTTCGTCTATGGCTCGAGCCTTCTCCAATAGTCTGGCTGTCTTCAGATGTGTCACTACTGCTGCTGTCATTTTGAGGGTTTATGACTATTCTGACGATGTCGCCAAAGATTTATCTTGTTACGTAATATTCCATTACTATTTTCATTACATGTTGGCATGATTTTCTCCCAATCATCAACTGAAACCTTCCGAAACGCTTGTTCAGCTGCTGCCTAGAAAATAAAACAATATAAATATTTGCAAGAACTTAAATTATGATTTTAAAATTAATTTAAGTCCAGTGCCCTAACATGTAGCACTGTCGGCGGGATCTGGTAGGACTGATATTATGTACGGCTAACACAAGGCAAACACAAGGGCTCATCACACAAATGTCAGCCCTGGGCGGGTTCGAACCCGCGACCCCGAACTTCGCAGGCAGATGTTCTACCGACTACGCTAAGGAGCATAATATTAATAACTTTCATCTTTATAAATTGATAAAAATAGTATGGTTTCGAGTTCTGTCAAACATCGTGTGTACACCAAAGAGAATATAAAAGGTGTAATTAGAGGTTTGTTCATTTTGAACACAATCACCACGACCACAAATAACAAATACAACAGAAATTAGGTACACGCCAACGATAATTGTTTACAAGAATTGACACTACACGTACCGACTTGACGTGTTTGACATGTTTTTTTATTAAAGATTTTACGGCTTTGGGAACGAGCCATTTGTAGCCTGTCTGTAACTTCCACTATTCTACACCAGGATTGTTGCCAGTGATTAATTTTGTTAGTTCCACGTGTACGAGTACCTAATTGTCAAAAAAACTTGATGGTTCAGCTGGAAGACTTCTGGCTGGCTGAACCATCATTTCTATCACTTCAAGGTGTTTAGCACTGTTGGAAACTAGTCAAATCGTTTTTGACAGCTGTAAATGCTGTCAAACAAAATGGGTATATATAAGCATTTTTCCAAACATTGGTGAAAAAACGGTCGAGCGAATGCGTTTATTACGAATGCTGGTACGAGATATTTTATTTCATTGTTTATGGGTTTGCGCTTGACCTCAATCGAATGCTGCATGAATGAAAAAAATTGTAGAGCTTATAAAGATCTGCAAAAAACTCCGCGATCGCAATATTAAGGTTAATTTACAAATGAATGTCGATGTATTCAAAATATCATATCATAAATAACTTAGAAATAAAAGTACAAGCTGAAAGCCGCTTAAGGCTGAAGCCTCAGTCCAGAAGCCCGCCCCGAGTCAAGCCCTGTGCAAACGTACCCATTACACTGGCCGCATTTCCGCGCTGAATGGCCAGTGCAATGCGCTGCACCAGGTGTGATTCGGCGCGGGCTTCTGCACCATTATTTCTCAAGCGCCGCCCCAGCGCTCTTACAAAGCCCTTTGCTTCCTGGGACCACACTCCGCTCACCTCCACCGCGAAAGGGACAAATAGGTAACTAGCCTTAAGGTATTGTAAGGTGTGTATTTGTAGTGCTTTTGAGCAGCAGCCCATTCCGCGGCCGCCCGCCCCCCGGACAGTGCGCGTCAGGTGAGAAGCCGCGAAGGTACTGACACACGTCGCGTCCCACACCAAACATCGGCCTCTCTCCCAGGGGATCAATGTAAGCCCATCTGGTCGCTTGCCGTCCGTACGGCTCAACCCGGGAGGCTCTAAGGTGCACGGTACGCCAGCAGACACCAGGGCACGACGGATGACTTCGTTGAGCATGTGGTGTCGCGGGAAACGCCCTGCTGACATCCTACAGCTCAAGCCGTGATAACCCTTGGCATCTGCTTGCGCGCTGCATCTGCAACCGTGTGGCTCGCAGACGCTGCACCCTAATCGAAGAGCCACAGCCACCCTCAACGACCCGTCTTCAAGAGCTGTGCCCAGGTGGGACGAAGGGAGGGCATGAAGCCAGGCCCCGGACTCCGGACAGGACGCCGCCCTGAGGCGAGCGATGTCAACACCTACTGCCGACTCCAGCAGTTCCATGGCAACAGCCCTGCAATGTTGCTCGTCCCACTGGTGCTGCGAGCATGGATATCCGGCCGATTGGCGGTGGGGCACACCAAGGACCAAGCCGTCAGTGCCTCCGCCACATAAGGAATAGCAAGACTGTCACCTTGTACATTGAGTATAATATATTAGCAGCGTGGGAATTTACAAATTGACTAAATCACAGATATATTTAATAGTTCAAATTCAAATTCAAATCATTTAATCGTAAACACAGGAAGTTTTAAGCTGGTCGAATACATTTAGGTACTCTATGTTTTGCTCACAGGCGTATGACATTTAGTGTTTAACGTTTCACAAATTAAACATTTTTTTCATTACATATTAAAATTAAAGCAAATAATTAAGTACAATACACAGATGTCAATAACGGAATATATACATGTCAAAAGCGATTTATTAAAATAATATAGAAATGTCAATTTAAATTTGCATCATTTAAAAAGTTTGTTATGGTATAATAGCACTTGTCCACGAGAATGTCAAATAATTTTTGCTTAAAGCTAGGTAGTTGTAATGATTGTATGTATTTGGGCAATTTATTAAATATTTTAGGTGCTAGGCACACTATACTGCCATGTAGCATGGCAGTTTTAAATGGCACAATGCAAAGCCTCTGTCTGTTTCTTTCTTATTAGTAGATTAGATTAGATTAGATTTATTTATTTCACTTTTACATCTTAAAAATTCAATTTTACATGTCATTCTAGTATGGTAAAAGGGATCGTCATAAAATAAAATAATGTATAAATTACAATGTCAACAATTCAAATAATGTCATAGTATATAACATACTATCTATGTCAGTATATAATATCAAAAAATACACTTTGTATTAAATTATCACAAAGTAAATTAAATTAAACGTCAGAGGGCCCACCAATTTCATTTTTTAGAAAATTCATTTATGGAATAATATTCATTTTCCAACAAAAGGTTTTTCAGTCGTCGACTAAACGTTTCGTCATTGGTCTCGTTACGTAGATCTGCGGGCAGGTGTTCGTAGTACGTGGGGCCGATGACGCGGGGGTTTTTGGTGGCAAGTGCAGTGCGCCGCGTTACTGTCTTTAATCGACCTTCGTTACGAAGTTCGTGCCCTCCGCCTATACGTCGACCGAAACTGGTCATATTTCGCCTAACATACATTATAACTTCGAATAAATATAACGAGTACATAGACATTATGTGTTGATTTTTGAAAAGTCCCCTGCACGTTTGTTTTGGCTTTACTCCACACATTATACGTAGTGCTCTTTTTTGAAGAATAAAAACTCGGTTCGACTCTGTAGAGTTTCCCCAAAGAATAATGCCGTACGACATAAGTGAATGAAAATGTGCAAAGTATGTCTGTCTTAGTACACTGTAAGAAACTAGTGGACGAATCTTTCTTAGCGCATAGGCTGCACTACTCAATTTATCACACAAAGATTCTAGATGTAGTTTCCAATGCAAGTTGGGGTCTATCACGAATCCTAGAAATTCATTACATTACAACCACAGTCTGACTCGCCCTCGACCTTCGGTCTCGGCCTTTAGTCTAGCTCGTCCATCAGCAATGTTGACTGCGCTATGATGGTCTGGAAAAGCCATCAACGCGGTCAGCAGTGCAGTCATTGCGAACCAAGGCTTTATAGAGCTTTACTCAACAATGCGAGTAATTTTTGTAAATTTTTTGTACCTTTTTTTAATTATCGTAAACAATCTAATTCTGAATAAAATCTCTTTGCACAATTTCTTTCCACCGGACTATTTTTGAAACAAAACTTGGCAATAATGGATTTTCAAAGGAAATTTCTGGTGGCAGCTCGACTTTGCTCAAAGAGGGTGGTCAAAATAATGACCAAATTACAAGTATTATTGAGTAAAATTAATTTCAATCGGTCAGGGGTAATTTAAGTAGGAAATGTTAAATTAGTGCACAAACATACCGTAAGAAAAAGGTCACATTAACATTTCAAAAAATTTAATTTGTTGCGCTTTGACATAAGGGTCAACTTTGTCTCATTTTATTGATATTTGTGGAAGTTGTGAGCTTTTAGTTTTTCAGATTGAATTTGAAAATATGCCTCCCTAATGAAGGAAGGTGGCTAAACGTATATCCATCGCAGAGCATATTTTTATATGTTCCCAGCCTGCTATCAGTTTCATTTTAACTCAAAAAACAATAAATGGCTCATTTTTGTATATTGCTCATAATTATCTACGAACAAATCTGTATATATTTTTTTTATTATTATTAATGGGTTTGCGCTTGACCTCAAACTCACCTGATGGTAAGTGATGATGAGGCCTAAGGTGGAACGCGCTTACCCAAAAGATGCCTATTCACTCTTTCTTTAAAAAGATCCACATTGTACTTATCCGGAAATACCCAAGCTGGTAGGGAGTTCCATTCTTTAGCAGTTCGCATCATGAAAGAGGAAGAAAAACGCTTCGTGCGAGAGCGTGGTATGTCAACTACATAAGGATGAAGGCCCTCACCACGTCTGGTAGTCCGTTGATGGAAGGGGGATGGGGGAATCAAATCGTGTAATTACTGGGCACACTCTCCAAAATGTAAAATGTAGAATACCGAAAGACAGGCCACACTGCGACGATGTTTAAGGCTCTGTAACTTGGTATTTACCAGAGCGTCGTCACGTATGACCTATGTCGCAACACTACGGCGAGAAGGGCTCGTTCCCAAGGCCGTAAAACTTATTAAAAAAAAGTTCCTTCACAAAACACCCCGCGACTTAGATTATTAACCTAAGCCCCGCGACAAATCCCCGTTTTTCTTAAGCCAGAGAGCGCGTTCCGTTTCATGCAAAATTCAATTAAGCTAATAAGTTTATAAAAAAATCGAAAAAAAAATCATGATTTTTTTAGGATTTATCTGATTTAGGATTTATACATGAATTTTTGGATATATTAAAAAATCGTGATTTTTTTTCCAACCCTGGTACATGCAATCGGTTTTTAGGGTTCCATAACTCAAAAGAAAAAAAAAGAATCCTTATACAGGATCACTTTGTTGTTTGTCTGTCTGTCAAGATGTTTTTCTCAGGTAAGCGTGGAGGTTTCAAGTTGAAATTAATATCAAATACTCAGGTTTGCAATCCCTTGGAGCTGTGACAAAATCAAACTTCAAAGTCAACGTAATTAAAAGATACGACCGTATATGCCGCATAATCTGACACTCTCAAGGGAATCAAAACCTTTAGGGTACTTCCCGTTGACCTAGACTAGAATCATGAAATTTGGCAAGAAACAAGGTCTCACAGACTCACAGCACAAGTAAAGGCAAAAGTCCGTATATCATTAATTTCTAACTTTATATGTGGAATTTTTACTTGACAAACTTATCAGTATGAAAAAAACCTCAAAACTAAGTTTGTCACGTAATAATTCCACTTTACGCTTACATCTTGGTACGGAAGCCGCAGGGCACGAGTACTACTCGTGCTTGGCTGTATTTTTAAGGTTTCGTAGTAAACCTCTAGAGTTTCGCCATGTCCGTCTGTTTGTCTGTCCGCGGCTTAGCTCAAAGACTATTTAGTAAGTATACATATTAATCACGCCGACAAAAAGGGTAAAATAAAATGAGAAAAACAAAATTTTAGGGTACCTCCCCTACACGTAATGTGGGGATGATATTTTTGTTCCTTGTCCTATCCTATGGTATGGAGTATCGTTGGATAGGTCTTTCAAAAATATTTCGAGTGTGTAAAGACCGTTTTTCAATTCAAGGCTCCGTTTTGTGAAATATTGAGCTTTAAAGATCTAATGCTGCCAGCTAAACGATTGTTTATGGATATGTGAAAAAATTCACGGCAGTAGTATATATAATGAATTTAAAAGGAAAACTATCACAGTTAAGTAGGCTTTACAAGTTAACGAGTAATAGTCGAGCAACTTATAAAATGTACTTGGTTACGTAAATATTTCATAGAAACTCCATACAAAATAACTTATATCAACTGCAAATATAAGTTTGTATTTTAAACCTGAATAGTACTGACTACGGAACCCTACATTGCGCGTGAACTGACACGCACTTGTTTTTTTATTTTAACTTCACTGTTAAACCGATAAATAACGACAAGAATGCTTTCTTTCCATTTCCGAGGGAATGCATAGCCCTGAACATTTCGTTCCTTTTCGGTATCGGCGCATTCTTACCGGTACCTATCTACCTACTGACTATTATAAAAATGTAAAAAAGCCGTGTCTGTCCATTGAGTATATTCCAGAAAAAACAGTCGAGATACTGGGTACTGGGACGTAACCATGACCAAAACAATATTTTTTAGAATTTTTATCTGTTTGTTTGTGTTCGTTAACACGCTAAAAGTAGTGAACGGATTTTGATGTGATTTTCACAGTTTTGTATCTTGGGTCGAACTTAAAATCTAAGTCACATTTTATCTGATTACGGTGCAGGCCCGAAATGGGTCCTCAAACCGGCCCTGGCATTTTAGAGACGGTAAGCCCTAGGGCCTCGCAAGAGAGAAGAGCTAAGGTCACAGAGCGTTCACTCACGCGAAGCCCTCGCGAGCACAGACCCATACAAAACACCTGCCTTGGGAGAGTGAAGAGGGCCCGTCTCCCCTCGAGTCACCTCGCGTGAGGTCGCCTCTTGAGACCCTCGTGAGAGTGAGGCGGTAGTATAAAAATTGTCACAAAGCGTTCACTATCTCGAAGTCCTCGCGAGGCGAAAGTGTGATACGTTACTCCGCCTCCTCTCGCGCGCATTGTTCAATACAAAATACCATCCTCGCGAGAGTGAAGAGACCCCGTCTCGCCTCGTGTCACCTCACCATAGCTCTTGACTCTCGTGAGGCGAGAGTGGTCGGTTGCCTTGCCTCGCGTCGCGAGGCCCTCGCAAGCACTGCCTTGCGAGAGTGAAGACGGCCGGCCTCCCCTCGTATCACTTAACGCGAGGCCACTTCGCGATGCCCTCGTGAGAGTGAGGAGGTAGCATCACACGAGGCCGCCTCGCGAGGCCCTCGTGAGAGTCAGGATATAGCATTAGATATTTTTCATTAGTCGACGCCGAGATTTGCTTTCAACTAAAAATATGTATGGCCGATGAACATTGTTCTTTCCCACCATGGCCCACTAAGTGTTTCGCTTTTTCGTTTCTGCTGCCAACCTCCAAGGAGTGGAATTCTCTGCCGGCTTCTGAATTTCCCGATCAATACAATCTGGGCCTCTCGGCAAGAGTGAATAGGTATCTTTATTTAAGTCCAAACCATAGACATATCGCTAGAATGCCATACTGGCATGCTAGTTGCATGTAAACAAAGCATAAGTTTGACGTTGACATTGGCATCCAAATATCAGGCTGTACATTAACAGTCTGTACAATTACGGTCCGTGCCGATAAAACACGGCCAATAAAGCGCAGACAGTATTTTCCAACCTGATAATTGGAATCCAAGTTTGTCTTCTGATTATTGGCAGTGTTTTATCACCCCGGACCGATTTTGTACAGGCAATAATTCACAGCCAGGAATGTACGGCCTGATAATTCATGTACAATGTACATGAATTATCAGGCCGTACAAAATTGGGCTGTACAATATCAGGCTGTGAAATATCGGGTCGGAAATTATTGTCTCCCTTCGTTGTACGTACGTACGTAGTACGTAATCGTATTTGATTTGATTCAGTCATTTAGTAGGAATTGTGATAAAGTACATGTGAAGTAAACCAGTGCCAGTGGGTGTTAATAAGTGGGTTTTGCTAATTTTCAGTGTTCATAACCTTGAAGCTAAGCAACCATGTTCAGCTGGCTAAAAAGAGAAGGTGAAAAAACTGAAAGTATTGATAGTGTGGTGGAGGGTCTTAAAAAAATATATAAATCCAAACTATTGCCACTGGAGCTCCACTATCAGTTCCATGATTTCCATTCGCCACAGCTGGAGGAGCCGGACTTCGATGCTAAGCCTATGATACTGCTAGTGGGTCAGTATTCCACCGGTAAAACGACCTTCATAAAATATCTATTGGAACGAGATTTCCCTGGTATCCGAATTGGGCCAGAACCGACAACGGACCGTTTTATCGCGGTGATGTTTGACGAAAAAGAGGGCGTAATACCAGGTAACGCACTCGTTGTCGACCCCAAGAAACAATTTCGACCGCTCAGTAAGTTCGGGAACGCTTTTCTTAATAGATTCCAGTGTTCCACTGTGGATTCGCCAGTGTTGCGTGGTATCTCCATCGTGGATACGCCTGGCATCCTTTCTGGTGAAAAGCAGCGCGTAGACAGAGGGTATGATTTTACTGGTGTATTAGAATGGTTTGCGGAGCGTGTGGACCGTATTATCCTCCTCTTTGATGCTCATAAACTTGACATATCAGATGAGTTCAGACGTAGTATAGAAGCGCTGAGAGGCCATGATGACAAAATTCGCATTGTTTTGAACAAAGCAGATATGATTGATCACCAGCAACTTATGCGTGTATATGGAGCACTTATGTGGTCATTAGGCAAGGTCTTGCAGACTCCCGAGGTTGCTAGAGTCTACATTGGATCCTTCTGGGATCAGCCTCTTCGCTATGATGTTAATAGAAGACTCTTTGAGGATGAAGAGCAGGATCTCTTCAAAGACATGCAGTCCCTTCCACGAAATGCTGCTTTGCGTAAACTTAATGATTTAATCAAGAGGGCGCGGCTCGCTAAAGTGCATGCATATATTGTCAGCGAGTTACGGAAAGAAATGCCTTCAATGTTTGGTAAAGATGGTAAAAAGAAAGAGTTAATTAAGAATCTTGCACAGGTTTATGACCGTATACAGCGAGAGCAACAGATTTCTCCTGGTGATTTCCCTGATATGAAGAAGATGCAAGAGACATTAGCAAATCATGACTTCACCAAATTTCATCCACTAAAACCTAAGCTATTGGAAGTTGTAGACCACATGCTGGCCACAGATATTGCAAAACTTATGGATTTAATCCCTCAAGAAGATATCAATGTTGTTGCAGAACCACTCATCAAGGGTGGTGCGTTCGAAGGTGTTGAGGACCAAGTTTCACCATTCGGTTACGGACGGGGTGAAGGAGTAGATGCAGGTCATGGTGACCCAGATTGGATTTGCAGTAAAGAGAAACCTCGTTATGACCAAATGTTCCAGTCCCTCAATCCAATCGACGGAAAAGTCACAGGAGCAGCAGCTAAAACTGAAATGGTCAAATCAAAACTGCCTAACTCTGTGCTGGGAAAAATTTGGAAGCTTTCCGACATTGATAAAGATGGTTTCCTTGATGATGAAGAGTTTGCTCTCGCCATGCATCTTATCCGGGTGAAAATTGACGGACATGAGTTGCCTTCAGAACTGCCACCTCATCTGGTGCCACCCAACAAGCGCAACTGAAATTGTTTTAACTGTAAAATGGCTTGGGCGTTAGATACCGTACGTAATTACATAAATGACTCAATATGTATGTACATACTAGCAATTATTGTAGTAGTCATTTAAGTAAAATCATTTTGCATTTAAAGGGGCCATTCATTGATGGATATGAATAAATTAAAGCTCAGTTAGTGACATTATCTTACATTCATTCAAGTATCAGGAAATTGGCATAAAATCTAAGAAATAAGGATGTTCTATGTGCAGACAGATTGTTAGATCAGTTATTTAAGGTGCTCTCAACCACCCCCATATCTCACCCAAATCATTCCCTAGCTTTACAATTGGAAATGTTAAATGTGTGAAAATGTCACCACCTTGGGTGAAAATTATATTTTTGTTGACTGGCAGTTGGTATTGAATATGCGTGTTGTCGGACACTCCGAGATGTTATCCAATATTATTATTTTAAATAAATTATTATTTATTGTTTCGAAAAGAAGTTTATTATGTTCGGCATGGTTTAGCTGCTCCGACAATCAACCCAAAATATTGCATCCCCGCACACCCGTCTTCACTCACGCGTTATCTGTTAAGTGTTAACCAACACTTGCGAAAGTACATTGTACCCAACGAACAAGTTAGCGCAAATCCTACAATTTTATTTTATTACGCGATAAAATTGTAAGGTGTGTGGACTTATCAGACTTATCTGGGTATCTTGTCTTGTAATGGTAGTTATAGTAGTTCCATTTCTAGGATAATATTGAACTGATAATCTCGCATTTCTGTTTAGTTCTTGTTGAATACTTCTTGAAGTTCTCTCATATTAAAAAAACTATTTACGTACATTAGGGTCTGTCCACCAGTTTTTTTTTTTATTTTGCTTCTCTCCTACCCTACGTACGTTACTTTATTCAATTTTACACTACTAGCTTATTTTGACATACCCTACTTACTCCACTGTACCGTTACTTTTGAATTAATTTTTTTTATTTAGATAGTTCAAAATTTAAATTTGTGTCACTTCTCTAACATCTGGAATAAATCATACGAAATTTTAAATGTACCCATAAAACTGTATTTCAAAGCTGTATGTCTTGTGCCCGTGTTCATTGTATGAATTATGGACAGCATGAGGTCTGGTACTACGAAAAACCAATAATGATTTACCGGTACCAGTATGTATAAATAATGTATTTGTTTTTAAATTTGTAATAAATAAAAAAAGTACACATTCCTAAAACAAGTAGGTAACGTCTCAGTGACGAAGTTCGTGGGTGAATCGCCGAAAATCGGTGATGGATGATATATCTCCCCCAAAATGATGATGTATGATTTGAACCCTTTTCCTAATAAAGGTAATAATCTGATTTACGAAAAACTGTAAAAAAATGCGTCATGGAAATATAACTTAACGCGATTTATCCTCTATTCTTTTCTACTTATTTTACTTCTTTCAATTTATATTCAATTCAATTTTCTATTTAGATAAAATAGAGAGGCAGAATACGTAATTTCGCATTTACAGCATTTATAAAAGACATACTTTACCTACCAATATTTTAGTTTCGCGACCAATGTACTAACCAACTAAGATAGCTCTATTTGTGTATGATTTTTGTGCAATAAACAACGATCTCTATGTACTACTAGATGGAGCGTTCCAAACAATCGCTATGTTCCACGCAAGTAGCCACAACTCTTTCACATTCACTTTGAAACTTGTGCAGTTACTACTCAGAACATTTAATTATTTACTAAATATTGACATTATTTAACCGTAACGTCAACATTTAGTAATAATTAAATGTTCTGCGTAGTAACTGCACAAGTTTCATTGTGAATGTGAAAGAGTTGTGGCTACTTGCGTGGAACAGAGCGATTGTTTGGAACGCTCCATCTAGTAGTACATAGAGATCGTTGGCAATAAAGAATTTATTCAATCTAGATATCTCAAAGCCTAAGATGGCTAACATATTAAAATAAATATATTTTCAACGCTAGTGTATTACAAGTTTCTGGCTAAACCGGAAGCTAACATGTTGATCAGTGAATGCCCCCCTTAATTTTACTGATGAAATAATTAAAATACTGAGTTTAATGAAACAAGGCGGCTGGCCTATTCAGCTAGTTTACTACATTTCCGTTTCTAATGGCGCGCCCTCGCTTGTTTCCCGCGCCTGGTATAAGTTCCTTATCTCTAGGCATACATAGACGTTACGTCTTTTATTATCTGATATATATAAACTGACCTTATTATCACCATACACCTAAATGGTCTTATCACTAAACAAAATGAACCTAGCTATTTTCACATATATATCATTGATTGCATAATGCGTAGATCTAGGTGTTTTTATTACCTTCACAATATTTATACATAGGTAATTGTAAAGAGATTATATGTATATTAAATGTTAGAGTATTATTAATTATCAGGTGCTATAACCAAATTGACTTTTGTTGAGTAAACTTATGGTATGTTTGTATATTGTAAGGTATATTTGTATATTTTAATAAATACAAGGCTTTTGAAAATAATTGAGCCACATTTTGACTTAGTTTTTCCACTTAGCTACTCATCACGAAACTTACCACGACCCGTCCTGTTGGACATCCTCTGTCTTTTTAGTAAATATAAAGTTCTGCGTGTCGGTCCAGTAAACAGTCTGATTATTAAACGGATGCGTCAAGTCTATGAACTCATAATCGCCACTATATAGTATATTGTTCAAAGATTCTGTATTCGCAGAGACAATTTTTATTAAACAAATTAACACGAGTGTTGGGAGAGCCATCTTGATTGACACTGATAGTTTACTTAGTTATTTAAATAGGTATCTACTTAATTCATAAGTACGTTAGGGTTGTATGTAAGTAATTGCAACGAATATTGCTATCGACATCCGCAACTGCGGATATCACTCGCTATTTTTAGTAGAGTCGTCTCCAGTCCAGCAAGGTCAATCCGGCGGATACAAGGAGTTCCGACCTCAATGGGCCAATCTTAAGTTTCATGCCTACTGCAGGAGTGCAGTTTATGTTACGTAGAATAATCTGTAACACAAGTTTTATAATAAAATGCATGGATTTTCTGCAGCGACAATTCTGCTTCAATGGGCGTGTCTTCAGTCTTATGTTCGTTCTGTATTTTGTATGAGAAAAGCAAACGTCTGGATTTTATTCGTTTTAAATATCTAAAAACCACGCATTCGTAACCACAGGCAATAGCTAGTTTACTAAAATATTCCATTCCTCGAGGTTATTAGTTTAGGCCAATCAATCAACAGCCACAGAACGCTGTATTTTTTGTAATAAATAACTTATAGGTTAGTATTGAATGACTAATGGATGAATGATTACGTGACAGTTGATTCTGAGGTTGTCTGGAAGAAATCGCTTTATCGAATATCGCTTTTAGCGATAAGACCGCCTAGATGTACATATGTTAGTTAAGTACTTTATTATTGTATCTTTTTATTTTGTTAACATGCAATAACAATAGAGTAATTGAATTGATTCTAACATATTCATAAATTTTATTAAATTATGCAATAAAATTCAATACATTTTTATTAGTCCGTTTTCTATTGGGCAGAAGTATGACAATTTTGAATAGAGCAATGCCACTTGGCATGGATGTCATACACGTCAAGCTGAGCCCCGTATAGAAGCTAACCTGAAACAACATTTTTTAGGCAGAAAGAGGAAGAAACTCGGGTGCTCCTGTGGAGCCACATTCATGTGGCTGCTCAAGGGACTACTGCCGAGAACTGATGTCGATTCGTTCCCAATAGAAAACGGACTATATTTCGGAAAATATCCATAAAATGTTAGTATACAGTAGCTGAACCACTGATGGTTTGTTACTCAATCATGCTTTAACCACTTTGGACGGTTCGTGATGAAACTTGGCACACATATGTGTTAGGTCCTGATAGTTTTTATCCCGAAAAACATCTCGTTCCTACGGGAAACCAAAATGATAACTATTTTGAAATTCAAGATGTGTCAATATCGAAGCCTACGCGGACGAAGTCGCGGGCAAAAGCTAGTAATAAATAAAAATTGTAAAAAATAGGGACAGGGTGGCTCTCCATTACGACGGTACATGGCTGCCTGACACCTGATCGTGCGCAGCCGTATCCTCTGCCTCAGAGCTCAGATGCTGTCGCCACTGGCTGTGCACCCAATTTAAGCGTATCTCTTTCTGACGATGGCGTGGTAGGCATGCCATACTAATTAAATCAGTACTCTAATCCGGGACCGACCCGTGGTACAACTGCAATGTCCAACTGATTGAACCACGAGGAAGTAAAATGACCAGTACAACCAGTTGGTATTATGAAATTAATAAACTCGAGTCTCGACTCGATAACTTAGTTGAGAAGGTAAGGGTACCTAATAATAAGTATACCAGCTATGTCGGATGCGTTCGAGTCCTGTTGTTATGCATTTTCCATTTATAATACAAGTCGAGGATGGTGGATGTATACGTACAGTATCTATATTTGCACCTCCATAGAATTTAGATTAACATTTTACTCAATACCCTTGCAATCAACTTAAGTTTCTACAGGATGCAGAAAAGTAACATCCCCATAATTATTAGGTACTAGGTAACTGTAAACCAAGGTCATTTTCACCAAGTATTTAAAAATTCACCATAGTATTATATATAAGCTATTAATATAACTTATAAATATATAATAGAAATAGATAAAATCTTCATTACTGGACTATAAATAAGTACCTAGGTCCAGTAATCTAGGTACTCGTAGACTACCTAGTGTTTAGGAGATTTAAAATTTTTCGTTGTCATACTACCTATGTCGTAACTTCAAATTTAGATTATAACTCCATGAATGTATAATTAAAGTTGGATTGGATTTTAAAAATAAGAACATAGGTACTTAGGACGTTTTTATTTTCAAAAACAGTTAAATACTCTATCAACAGTTGCATTAGTTTAAATGGCAGTAAGCCAAATGCTTTTAAACTCAAGCAGGCATTATACAAACTTCCGCACTCCAAACTGAACTTGTAAGCAGTAACAAAATTAGTCATAAATTTTATTTTCCAATCAACACACGACACTGAATAACTCAAGTAGTTTTCCCAGTAATCGATAAGGAGACTACATATCATATCTGAACTCGTTCATATTTTTGTGTTTAATAGAGCACGAATGTTTTCTACCGACCGACCGTATTTAATTCGTCAGCCGATCGTATCAATACGATTTAGGAAATGGGCTATTAGCACGTCCTGGCCACGCGACCGCATGCAATAATAATTTAATACGTTTCCGTCTTTTAGGTGTCGTGGCATCGCCGAGGTGGACAAGCCATTGTATGTACAGCCAAACTATTCTTTAAGGGGTTTGCGCCGGATCTCATTTTGTGTTTT
Source organism: Esperia sulphurella (assembly GCA_947086405.1). Taxonomy (NCBI): domain Eukaryota; kingdom Metazoa; phylum Arthropoda; class Insecta; order Lepidoptera; family Oecophoridae; genus Esperia; species Esperia sulphurella. The sequence goes on from OX352261.1 coordinate 7,820,048, forward strand.
ACATAACAGAACTAGGTTATCTGTCGCATCATCGGACTGCTGGACATAGGCCTTACCACAGTATAACTAATTACAAGTACCCTCGCTCGCTTCCAACTATCAAATACTCTACTAAGTACTAGGTTCTTATCATTACATCTCGCAAAAGTCTTTTATTAACTCCGTAATCCTAGTTCTTATCTAATAAATAAAATCGTAAACTTCGCGTGTCTGTACATTGAAGACTAGCTGTGCCCGCGACTCCGCTCGCGTGAACTACAGAATCCGCCCAGGTTCCCACTTCCGCTCCCGTTCTCTTCCCACTTCTACTTCCACTCCCACTCAGACTCGAGACTCTCAATGTCCCAATCCCAACCCCAACCTCAACCCGATCCCTATCCCCAAAAACTAAATTTCACTCAATTTCATTTCATTTCAATCTCATTTCAAAAGAGATGTTTTTTTCATGAATGATTTCTAAATGTGATACTGAGTTACTGGAAGAAATATTAACAGTCGTTTTATTATCATGTTTGTTTAATGGCTATAATGGTTTGATATAATTTGATATACAGATATAGTTTAATATAATGGCTTCTAGAAAAAATACTTTATTAATATCTCAGGTTCTAAGTGGCGTATCAAGATGAAACATGCACCAGATTTTAAGTTAGACCACCAGCAAGACAACTGTGAAAACTGCATCAAATTTCGTTCAGTAGTTTTTGCGTGATGCGGTAACAAACATACATACAGACTGACAGACATACAAAAATTCTAAAAAAAATATCTTTTTTAATATCTCTCATGTACAGACATAGACCAGTTACAGTTTTATTATAAGTATATTGATACTTGCAAAAAAAAATTGGGGGTCTAAGGATAAGTAATATCACATTTCGATCATTTTTGGAGTTTTTGTCTGTGAGTTTGTGCACGCATCACTTAAAAACTACTGAACGGATTTTGATGGACTTTTCACAGAAACATGGGGCTTAACTTAACATTTAGTCTTTATTTCATCGCAATCGGCTAACTCAATCAAAAGTTATGGACATTTTTAATTTTCAAATACATTAGTAGGTAAGGTTAGTATGCAATATATTGCATATAATAGTATTATACGTACTATTCAGATTGCGATGAGTTTAGACTACATTTGGAGCTGGGAGCGGAGCCGCGGGCACAGCTATTTGAAAATAAAATAAAATTTTGGTCTAAAATAAGTTAATAGAACACATTAAGATCATTATTGAATATTTATTCTGTTTGTCTGTTAGTTTGTGCACAAAAAAAATTCTGTAGACTAAGCGAGCGGAGCCGCTGACATAGCTAGTTATCTACTAAGAACTAACGAGAGAAACTTCCCAGGTCCAAAACCGCATTACCGTCATCATTATGACCGAAATCAGTCTGAACGACACAATCCACCATTATCATGATTTTAATATGTATTCAATTCCATTACAAATAGCATACGAAAACATTTGCGTCTCGGAAATAAAATAAACAATATACCTACCTACCTACGGTGTTCCGAAGTGGATTGCAACATGCTAATTCATTTGGAATATACCTACAAGGTTATTTAATTGTGATATGATCATCCTGATAGCCCGTAGCAGAAACATAATATGGATCTGTGCTATTTGCCTGACTGGGAATTCAACTCGCGCATACCAATTATGAATTAAAAACTCGGAAGTATAAGTACGTCAGTAGGTAGGTAGGTGTGTGTGTTCTACATCAATTCGTGATGATTCAGTGATATATATTCTTTCATCATCATAAAACAACTCTCATGAAGCTATTATATTACTTAATAAATTAGTGTTTTACATAACATCCACACTCTACATATAGTTTGTCCACTGCTGATAAAGTTCTAACCTGACGTAATCAGGAGGTTGGGTTGGTGATCTCAGATCAAGCCTCACTCTGCCTCGCCTACCGGTGACGCTGCTTCCTACAATGATAGCAAAATCGTATTTGTAAATAGCGATGGTATTTTGCAATTACGTCTAAAAATACTTCACTTTTAAACAATAACTATATATAACACATTAATTATATGTTTAAGTTATATTTTCAAACATACTTAGTCAAATTTCAGTTTAGAATGTTATATGTATACTAGCTGTTGCCCGGGACTTCATTAGCGTGGACAACTTAACATTACACATTATTATGTACGTATTACTAAATCCTAAAAGAAATCTATTAATCTGGTTATGTATTGAAAATATTTAATAAATAAAATTAGCGTGCCGACGGCGGTTCCGCCTGTTGGACCACAGAATTAATGTTTTTTTTAATGTTCACATTCTTCATGTTTTATCATGAATTAAAAGATTATCATATAATTATGTATATTTTTTATGTTTTAATATTGTGCAAGAAGTAATGAGATTTATTATTATTAAAAAAAAATATCGCAGGTGATGTTCGCTTTCCCCTCTCCCATTTCCCCTTGTTCCATACCCCCTTCGTTCTTTACTTCCTCATTCCCTTCCCACCACGTTTAAAACCCCTTCCCCAACCCGTTCCCGTTCCCTACCTCTACCCTTCCTCCGCCCTTTATTTTCCACTGCCCCCCTCCCTCTTTCCTACCACCTCCCATTCCCGCTAGCCTCACCCTCATCTTTCCTCTCCTTCTCCCCTGACGCCTTCCTACTATTCCTCCTCCTCCCATCTTGCCCCTCCCCTTACCTCTTTTCTTTCCCATCCGACTTCCTTCCTCTCCTATACTCCTCCCTTATTGACACCTATTTTGCATATCCAATTAACTGTACAACAAAATGTCTGTCAAACTGCTGTACATTGGCCTTCCCCAATAAACACCACCACACCTGGTCCTATGCCCTACGGATCCAGCCGCTTCTAGCCATCTTCTTCAGGTCGTCAGTCCGCCTAGCGGCGGGGCGCGTGGCGATCTGCGGTCTCCACTCTAGAACTCGTCTGCCCCAACGGCCGTCGGCACTGCGATGTGACCCACACTGCCACTTCAGCTTACTAATATAATTCGGCTATATCGGTCACCTTCGTTATTCGTTGGATCTCCTCATTAAGAATCATATCCCTCATAGAGACCCCGAGCATAGCCATTTCCATAGCTCACTGAGGGTCTTGAAACTTGTGGATCAGGCCCATCGTTTGTGTCCACGTCTCCGCGGCGTAGGCCGCGCCGTAGGACTGGCAGGATGTACTGAATAAAGACTTTGGTCTTTAAACATTGTGGAATGGGCGACGTGAAGACTTGACGCAGAATAATGCCCAGCCTAACTGGATTCTTCTGTCAGTTTCCCTATCGAAATGGATCCTACCCAACTGTATTGTCTGTCCTAGGTAGATGTACTCCTGAACAACTTGGATACTGACATTGTCGACGATGACCGATTTAATATAGGGCCACTAATTATCGAATAACGAACTTTTTGTATCGAGACTTGTGGAAATACCTTGAAATAGAACAGCTAAAATAAATAAATTAAACTGTAAATTAGCTTTAAAACGTTTCTGTCACTCTCTGTCAAGTTTTTGCATTGACCAGTAATGTTGAAATACGCTGTCATACATACAATACAATACAATACACTTTATTGCACAAACAAATACAGTTACACGTTATAGAAGTTACAAATAATACAATTTAGGCGGTCTTATCGCTTTAAGCGATTTCTTCCAGACAACCTTTGGGTAGAAAAATATTATGCCAGAGAAATTGTAGGTTGCGCTGATTATAAAATTTAATTGATAAATAGGTACTTATATGACTATAATAAATAAAATAAAATAGCAAATAAGTTATAAGTATTAAGTTTTTATGGTTCTACACATATATATACAACAAGTAAATACAATACTAATACAATAATTAAAAAAAACACAATACAAATACATACACATACATGAGTAAATACATTTTGGGAGTATAGTTAAATAAGAATACACTATAATAATTATAAAAAATACGAAGCAAAAAGTGTGATTACAAATTTGAAAGGCGCTCCTTGACTTGCTTCTTGAACACGTCAAGGGACTTCGCCTGTCTGATTGAAGCAGGTAAGGAATTCCATAGACGGATAGCTTGGATACAGAAAGAGTGATCAAAGCAATTAGTGAAATGGGAAGGAACATAAAGACGTAGGTTATCAGAGGAACGTAGAGGGCGATCGTGAGTAGAAGAGAGGAATTGAAAGCTCTCATTTCATATGATATGAAATGAGAGGTTTCTTGTAGATCAGCCACCTGACATTTTATTGAGATATATAAGCTATACCAGATTGTGGCCCGAACGCAAAGCTATTTAACAATGAAAACACCGTCAAATTCTGTTCAGTAGTTTGCAAGATTAGCCCGTACATACATACAGACAGACAGACACTAAATTTTTTAATTATATTTTTGGACTCTACTGGTCTTAAGTAATGCCCGGGCAGTGAATTTTTTTGAAAGATTTTTTTGAACTTCTATGTACAGATTCGTTTTTCTTTTGTTTTTTCTTATTTTTTTATTATATGTATAGACTAGCTGTGCCCGGGGCTCCGCTCGCGTGAACTACAGAATCCGCTACCATTACCACTCCCGCTCTCGCTTCCGCTACCGCTCCCTCTCCCGCTCCTGCTCCCCTCCCGCTTTCGCTTCGGCTCCCGCTCCCGCTCCCACACCCACTGTGTTATAATTATAGCATTTCACAGATGGCACCAGCCCGTGCACTAGGGAGCCCGTATCGCGGCGGCTGGTTTCTACCTGGTTTACATGATATCTTCTGTCGATGGGGAGGTGGGAGGGGGAGGGGAGGGGCAGGGAAGGTACAGTGTGATGTGTAGTGTTGATGAGTATTGTGTAGTGTGTGTGTGTGTGTGTTGTGTATGTGTGTGTGTGTGTGCGTTGGTGTATCCCTATGACGTTATTTCTAAGAGTTTTTCGGCACCGTCGTAGTCGAGTAGATTAAGGTGATCTTTGAGGACATTTTTGAGCTTATTTTTTTTGTATTGGTGTAAGTGAATGGTCTCGTTGAGTTTGTTGTATATATGTGGGGTCAAGAATTTCCTGAATCTTTGTCCAAAGCTGGTTTTACATATTGTAGATTTTTGTTTTCCTTTCAATCTACAGCTGTCATTTGCTGTTGATGGAATGTAGCTTCTTATTGTGTCAAAAATATACTGTTTTCTGACGCTCAGTACCTTGGAGTCGGTGTAAAGTTAGGTTGTGTTGTATCTAAAGGGTTTTTTAAGTAATACTTTCAAAACCATTCTCTGGGCTCTTTCTAGTATTAACATATTAGTTTTAGCAGCGCCACCCCATGCTGTGATGCAGTATGACACCAGACTCTGACACATTGCATTGAACACCATAAGGATCGTGTGAGTATCTACTATGTCTCTAATGTTTTTCAGAAAGTACGCAAGTTTTCTGATGTTCCCAGCTAGTCGTGCTATGTGGTGTTCCCAGTTCAGTTTACGGTCTATCAGGACTCCTAAATATGTTATTGTCTCAACATTTTCTAGTTCATCGCATTTGCAGGTCTTGTTCAGGTGGTCGCCACACTCGTGTATTTTAAGTACTAGATCGCTTCGTATTTTGTCATGATCTGTTTTCCTAAATGTAATGTATTTTGTTTTTTTAGTATTCAGTGTCAGTAGGTTAGAGTCTAGCCATTGTTTCACCTTGGAAAGACCAAAGCTTGCTTTTTCATATGCTTCCTTCCATGATGTACCTGTAAATAACACCACCGTGTCGTCTGCGAAACAAATTATTTTTCCACCTATGTCGAGTTTAGCGAGGCTATTAATATATACAGGGTTACAGGAAAAGTCGTGCTAGATCCCTTAAGGGTGTGGAGCACCCATCATTTCTGACTTATTTCACTATGAAACACCCTACCCTAAACTAAACCCTTTTCGAGATATTCGACTTTTAATTTTTTTATTGAAAATTGCTGATTTTTAGGCTACTACATTTATTTTTGTTTATTTTGTGTATCTTATTATTATTATTATTGCATTTTTACATGTGTAGTAAGATGCTTTAGGACGTCAATCATTAAAATAGTGCACAAGTTAATTGAATAGACTGTAGTAGACAAGTGAAAGAAAAGAAATAAAAAACATATTAGAAAGTTTATTTTTCTCTAAGGGATATCTAAAAAAATGTTATGGTAATTGTTCGGCAGATGTTTTTTAAAATATTTACGTTTCATCAGCTATCTAACGAGGTGTAACAATCTAGGGTTTGTATTACATTTCGTGGAAAAAAAGTAGTTGGGACGCTCCAGGTAGCAGTTCTAACGGTCCCACGCCTATTGTCCTTCAAGTTAAGACGCACCGTGCGAGCGAGACAAGTGACGATTTATGTAGGTACGAATGAAAGAAAATATGTGTAGACACCGGCTAGGACTGGGAATACAACCGGAAACATTGTTTTGGTTGTCAGTCTGCTTTTGTGCTTCGTACATTCGTATCTGGGGCTTTCGCAATGGAGAGTGTGGTTTACAGTGCATACTGCTGGCCTATACCCGTACCATTACACGCCAGTACACGTTATTGAAGAAGGGGACCCCGCGAGAAGATTGGACTTTTGCAGATTTATGCTAAATGCTGATGTAGAAGACCCAGATTTTTTAAGAAATATCTTGTGGACGGATGAGTCCAAATTTGATAAAGATGGCATAACTAACTATCACAACGCCCATTACTGGGCCCTAAAAGAACTAAGGAATCCCAATAAGAAAAGAGTGAAGGGGTCCCAACGAAGATTCAGCGTGAATGTGTGGATGGGCATTATCTCCAATCATTTGATTGGACCTTACTTTCTCCCGGATAATCTAAACGGGGAAAGCTACGAAAATTTCCTGAGAGCAGACTTGAGTGATTTGCTGGATGATCTGCCACTCAACCTGATCAGGGACATGTGGTTCCAACACGATGGCTGCCCTGCCCATTTCAGGAGAAGTGTCAGAGACTGGCTGGACACAAATTATCCAAACAAATGGATTGGACGAGGTGGGCCATTGCCATGGCCAGCAAGAAGTCCGGACCTAACCCCCATGGATTTTCATGTGTGGGGCTGCATGAAAAGTCTCGTGTACAGCCAGCCGAATCCAGTTTCGTCTGTGGAAGACTTAAGAGAAAGGATTGTGGATGCAGCAAATAAAATGAGGACCACATTGACCACTGGCGTAGTGAAGACCGGTCTCCGTAGAAGGATGCGACAATGTATTAGAAATAGAGGCGGCCATGTTGAACATGAACTGTAGAAAAAGAAAAAGTTGTGAGAAAACCTTTAATAAATGGCATTTCATGCTTACCTATTGTTTTATTTTACTTTTTAGGGCTAAGTATACATTTTCTTCTCCACTGTCGCCTATGAAACTAAATTTTTTTGAATGCATTTGAATAAAACCCTACATTATTATACCTCGTTAGATAGCTGATGAACCGTAGATATTTTAAAAAACATCTGCCGAACAATTACCATAATATTTTTTTTAGATATCCCTTAGAGAAAAATAAACTTTCTAATATGTTTTTTATTTCTTCTCTTTCACTTGTCTACTACGGTCTATTCAAATAACTTGTGCACTATTTTAATGATTGACGTCCTAAAGCATCTTACTACACATGTAAAAATGCAATAATAATAATAATAAGATACACAAAATAAACAAAAATAAATGTAGTAGCCTAAAAATCAGCAATTTTCAATAAAAAAATTAAAAGTCGAATATCTCGAAAAGGGTTAAGTTTAGGGTAGGGTGTTTCATAGTGAAATAAGTCAGAAATGATGGGTGCTCCACACCCTTAAGGGATCTAGCACGACTTTTCCTGTAACCCTGTATAAGAAATAATAGCGGCCCAAGGACACTTCCTTGCGGGACGCCATATTTAACCAACAGCTCATGGTTTTTCTGGTTTTGTAGCTTTGTTATCTGTTGCCGTCCTTTTAGATACGTTAATAGTATTGTGGTTTACGATTTAAGACGTATTAAAAGAAAACTACTTACTAGATCTCGTTCAAACCAATTTTCGGTGGAAGTTTGCATGGCAATGTACATCATATATATTTTTTAATTTTATCATTCTCTTACAGGGGGGGGGGGGGGGGGGGACACACATTTTACCACTTTGGAAGTGTTTCTCGCGCAAACTATTCAGGTTAGAAAAAAATGATATTAGAAACCTCAATATTATTTTTGAAGACCTATCCATAGATACCCCACACATATGGGTTTGATGAAAAAAAAATTGAGTTTTAGTTCTAAATATGGGGAACCCCCAAAATTTTTGGTTTTTTTTCTATTTTTGTGTGAAAATCTTAATGCAGTTCATAGAATACATCTTCTTACCAAGTTTCAACAGTATAGTTCTTATTGTTTCGGAATAAAGTGGCTGTGACATACGGACGGACAGACAGACAGACAGACATGACGAATCCATAAGAGTTGCGTTTTTTGCCATTTGGCTACGGAACCCTAAAAATGCCATCGAGCGTACTTTGGTACTGCAAAATCATCATAAAAAATATCAGTAAAGCTTCGGGTATAACTTTTCAAAAGTATGTTTGTACTTCATAAGATTACACTAGGAGGCTAAAACTGATCCATAAATAAGTTACAGCATAAAACAGCAAAAACTGACGATACTCATCTTGTTCCAGGGTAACTAGGATTAAAAATATATATGTCTACATCCTATTTAAATTTAATAATACATTAAAGATATTTTTAACAAACAAAAAAATATTTTTTTATCAAACAGCGCCCAATAGCGTCATGAGAATGACGGATCTGATATTTTTTCTATAATAAAAATAAAACCCGAATGAGCCCCGCTCAGTACGCCTGTGGGACATGACATGACTGATGTTTTGAAGTAATATTCTATATGTCTATTTCGATGTTCTCCATGTATATTTTTTCGCAAAAAGCTTTTGTAAGTACATTTCGGGAAAGCTTGAAAAGAAATTTGTCCAAGATATTATAACAACGTTAGCGAGATCGTCTACCCAGTACAAACAGATTCAAAAACTCTGAAGTGATACCGGTAATACTAGTAATATTTCTTATCCTGTGTTATGGTTCTCGGCATCCTATACTGCAAGTTACGCAGCTACAGTGATTCTACGCGAAATACCTACTCTCTAGTTTCAGTACCTAGCTACGTAATTCGCGTAAAATTGTATGATTAAAATGATACTTGATCGGCTGCTTACGGTCAATGCGGGGAAACGAGTTAGTTGTGTGTCCGGGGGCAAAAATATTTATCTGTTCAATGAGTGTAGTTTTCGCATTTCTTGATTTTACATTTCTTGTTCTATATAAATTTTACCAATTAAAATTATAGGAGCCTTGCGAAGAATGAGTTAGTACTCAGTCTACGGGGCCTTGCGTCTCTATATGTTAGTGTACCATATAATTCTAATTATTAAAACTGTCCACCATCGCGACCGCAACGCCCGGAATGAATAGATCTATATTTCATTCCAGATTAATAGTCCTATGAAAACCAACGCTATTTACGTCTCGGTAACATATACATGAAAGGGTCACCAGCAGCAAAAATAGGTTTGTATTACCAAGTAAACTTTGCGGTCCACTTAGGAACACCATCTATTGTGTATTTTGTTTTCGAGACGCAAATGCGTTTGTTTTCATAGGACTATTAATCTGGAATGAAATATATTTCCCACCAGACTCGTGGACCCACTGCGGTTACCTACTAATGGGTCCACGAGTAATTTTAAGTTTACTTGTGGTCCCACCGCTTCGTTCTTGACCATAAATATTTTAGGCATAGAATACTTAATAATACTACGTATAGAATGGACACTCCCTTCCCCCCGCCAATCACAGCTTCCTCACCCCGCGCCGCAGATTTGGGTAGCGTTTAGGGCACTAGCCGTCAGGGCTGTATGTATTGCTTGAAAGATAATTAAAAGAATAATGGTGAAGTATTGTGATGTAGGTGGTTGTTTGATTAACAGTAATGACAAAAAGAGACGATTTCATTCTTTTCCTCCAGAAGAATCGAGGTAAGTAACATATTTTGCCTATTTATTCAAACAATTTGTAGGATTGAATTTTGGTATTATAAGTAATTCAAATATAATTTTATACGTTTTGGTTTATTTTATTCTGTTTGATAATGTAAATAAAATGTTATTTGAGATAGACATTGATACAATTTTAATCAATTGTATATCTATTTGTTTGTTGTACGACATTTACACATTTGCGTCAAGTCGCGAGATACTCGCATCGATGTGGGTCTTTTTGAATTAGGTAACTTGTCACGCGAAATTAGATATGTTTTGTGACAAAACATATTAAATCTTAAAGAATTTAAGTAGTATTAGTCACGCCTTCAATTAAACCCCACGTTCATCATAACCATGAATTATTCAGGAACCTGCAGATCATCAGATTTAATTGTAGCGTGTAAGAAGATACCTGAATTCTAAAAATTTGTAAGTAAAGTTGGAAAAGCACCGAGTTTCGTGTGACTTAATATATCAAGGTAATTTTTATACTCTGTAAAATTTTATATTTTGTACACTTTAGACTTTAGCGTGTGGTCCACCGTACATACATTCGCATAATTGCCAAGTGTTCATGCTAGTAAAAAATTCGGTTATGTAAGTTTTAATTTATGGCAATCATGCATACACGAAGATAAAAATAAATGTTTGGACTCCCTCTGTTGAAGATATCATGATTATTGACTTGCTTATTGGATTCAAGTACCAGAAGTCGTGAGTTCGATTCCTTTTATGTATAGACATGTTTAGAGTTCGTCTTAGTCTGGGTACTATATTAGTGAATTGGTCCTTATCTAATTTCAATGGTACAGGAGAATGAGACGTTCTGATCTGAAGTGAATAAAATCAAGTTTGGGATTAGACAAATGTAATGTATAATACATAAAGTATATATTTAATTAAATTAAAAATAACGGAACCGATGTTACGTTTGAATTTTCACCTTTTTGATGTAATCGAAATTCAATGAGCGATTGTTTACCGACTTGCGCGGATGTGTAATTGCAGCATAATAAAAAGAAAAAAATGACATGTGTCATACAGTGGCGTGTGACGTGAGCTTACAACGTAACATTGTAGGAACGTTTCCGCAGTTCCTTTTGTTTGGGTATAAAATCTTTTTTTGTTATCAGATGTATATACTAAAGAAAAATTGTTTTTCAGATACTGGATTCAAGTGATTGGGCGACCAAACAATAAAAGTTTAAAAAATCACCGCTTTTGCGATCTTCATTTCTGTGCTTCGGATCGTCTTGCAAAGAATTAAAAAGAAACGCAGTACCAACTTTGATGTTGCTACAGTCAGAAAACTCCTGTGATAATACAAAATTTACCCAAACAAATGTGGAAATTTCGAAAATATCCTTTGTTATCCTTAGCTATTAAATAGTGAAAACGCCGTCAAATTCTGTTCAGCAGTTTCCAAGATTAGCCCGTACAGACATACATACATAGACACGATTTTTTTTATCATATTTTTGGACTCCACTGGTCTTAAGGTCTGAATTTTTTTTACTTTAATGTACATAAACGCCTTTTTACTGTTTTAATATATGTATAGATTAAAAAAAATTATAATGTGCACAATGATGAGTGTCGTATTTTTTCCCTGTATGTCGAAAAATATTTTATTTTAGCACATGCACCATGTTTAGTTATATATTTAAACCATAATGAATGAAAGAAAAAATACACGCGAGTAGGAATTATTCCATAACCATAATCCACGACGCTGGCCCAATGCGGGTTTGTGGACTTCACATACGCCTTAGAATTATTACTTCTTTGGCTGGTTTCTTAAGGTATTTACCTTCACTAAAAACGTTCTTAGTTCGTTCTTTGGCCTGTGCCCGGATTCGAACCCTCGACCTCATAAACGTGAGTACCAACTAGTCTATCACGAATTCGTACAGTTTTGTATGGTTGCATAGAGATTTTGCACGTAAACATCGAAAGTTGGAAAAAAGATTGTATACCTACGACTTAAATCTCAACCACCTATATAAACTATTTTTATTTTTATGCACACTTTACGCCGCCATCACAACGTTACTGGTGCCCACGGCCGGTCCGCGCGGTCTGACACCCCTAACGATTGCCTTAGGCATGTGTGCGTGCGCTGCCGTGTGCGGACACGATTATTGTATTTGTGTAAAAATAGGTAGTCGATTTCCCGCCATCTCATACATTTTGGCACAAGTGTCCGCCCTGTGTTTTAGGTGTGTAATTGGCTGCTATATCAAGCTATATTTTTATATAAATTTGCATTTTTTTCTTTACACTAGGCTGTATAGTTTAAATTCCTTTTAGTTTTTTTTTATCTATAGAATAAAATCTACAAAACGTCCGTTCGCATGTGACGTTACATGTCATGCATTTATTTTAGGCATCCCTTTCGCACTAATAGCTAAATGTATATCGCCATCACACAATATTCGATCGTTCCATCCTTTCCTTTCAAAGTCACACAAATTATTTGATAGGGGAGAGTGAATGTTTTGTTTTAATATATAATCAATTAAAATTGCGAATATACACATCGATGTCTTTAACGAAAAAGACCAGAAATGATGCTGTTAAGGCTGCCGTTACATCCTACTTAGAACGCCGTAATTACACTGTAAGTATCTAAAACCTACATACAGCTCATTTGGATTGAAGTAACAACATTTTAATTTTCCTGGCGGATAAATTCAATTTCAGGATATAGATATTTTCAGTAACAACAATTGTTTAAGCCAGAGCGCTGAACAAATGGCTGTGGCAACTATTGTTCAATGTGAGGCGAGTCGTGCCAACTCCATCCTATTCTCGTGCATCAATAATGACCCCAGCCAATACGATGTCCAGTATACCAGGTAATGGTAATTACTGGCCCTCGGGCCAATAGTGCCTGTTTTTATATTAATAACTAGCTAATTTATTTATTTTATTTTAAACTAGCTGTGCCCGCGGCTCTGCTCGCGTAGACCACAGAATTAAAGTTGAAATTTATTAAGCGTTAATTCCCGTCCCCCTTCCCGCTTCAGCTCCAGCTCAAACTCCTGCAAATATTTTCAATATTCAGACATGCAAAGATTTTTATCAATAGTTTTCGCAGCACCATTTTATGCCATCTTATAGCAAAAAAAATTTCAACTTGGGTTACATTATTGAAGTTTTAGTAGGGATCCCTAATTTTTTATAGTAATAAATATAGCCTATTTTACTCAGGGATAATGTAGCATTCTAATGGTGAAAGAATTTTTGAAATCAGTCTAGTAGTTTTTGAGTTTATTCGTTACAAACATACAAATCTTTCCTCTTTATAATATTAGTGTAGATAGAAAGGGTGCTTATAGCTGGTGCTTCTATATCAGTAGTCGACTTGTTTATTTCTTTGATTTAGTCCACATTCGTCAGATTCCACTTTCGTCAGAAATCCATTTTATTCGACATGGTCAAATATCTAAAATGGTTAAAGAATAAGTACTGAAAAATTATTCCACATTCGGCAGAAATCTGTTAGTTTTTCGTTAACATGATGAATAGTCTAGTCTGTTCTTAAACATGTTTATTGATGTGGCAGATACAAATTCTGGCAAATGTTCCCTTTGGATACCACCCTGTTCCTTAAAAAATATATTTGATGGTTGATGAATGTCCTCTGAGTCATTCAATAGGGTTTAAGTTATATTCTTTGATGTTGCAACTTTGTCTGAAAAAATTCTTAGTGGTTGATTGCATCTGAGGAACTTGCACTGCACTTTTTGTGGAGAATTTCAAATATGCAGTGGTATGAGATTAGCTTGGAAAATAGACTATTTATTGGATATCCAATTTCTACTGGATTCTGAATAATCTTGACTTAGTATTTGTTTACATCTTTTGAGGAAACAAAATTAAAAAATTCAAGTTACTAGATCCAGTAATTTAAGCTGTGCGTTGATAGATCAGTCAGTCAGGGTATCCTATATATAGATAGAAAATATATAGCCAGATTTGAAATCACTAAGTACAGTATCAGAATGAAAAGGTTCCTCAGTTTTCAAATTCATTCCTTCATCATATCACAAGCACATGTTACCTTTTCAAACCATGCCGCAAACAGACTGTTGCATAGAAAATTATGTTTATTTGTTTGCTAACAAAGTTTAAATTTAGATGTCTTTGCTGTAATATTGACGAGTGTTGATAAAACAGTAAACAAAACATAAGATTAATTGAAATGTTGGCAGTACTGTTTATTGCGCTGGTATAATGCAAAAAAAAGACTAAGATGATAAACTTTTTCATACCCACACCAGTGTTACTCAACAGTAGTTATGAAAATAAATCCAGTAGTTTACTCACTCAGATTCGTCCTTTTAAACACCTATTACTGGTCTATGTATTACATTAAACATAAACTGTAAACATTTCAGATTAGTGAATTTCATAAAAGAAGTAAAAATAGAGAAAGTGAAGAATGAACTACTTGGCTTGTTAAGTCCGTTGCTTTGCCATTTGTACCTGGAGATGTTGAGGGGAGGTCATGGTGGGGCTGCGCAGATGTTCCTAAAGAGACACTCAGCTACACTGCCTCAGAAGGACTTGTCATACCACCAGCCCATAGATGGCAACCTGCCATCAGCATTGTACAGACCAAACAGCCTTGAACAACTGTTCAATTCATTACAAAATGGCACTATAGATAATGAAACACCAGAGAAAGATTTTATGAACCAAATACTTGATGATATTGGCTCAATATACACTCTTCAGGAAGTGGAAGCAAGACCATCTATTGCTGCATTCAGGTATTTTATTTCAAATCAGAAAAGCAACTTGTAGGCAAATGCTTCCATATTGGCAGTCTACTTGATTATATTCTTTTAAAAACTAGTCTTGTCTAAAAAAATATGAAGTAAAAGATGTTATTTTCCATCTGAATATTACCCCGCTGCTAATAAAATTAATTAAAATTGGACAACTCAACTTGGATAACAAGAATCAAAATGTTATGTGGGAAAATGTACATTTACAAATCGGTTTTTTATGCATGATATATAGTTAACCATGTGGTTGATTTCAGATCATGTAAATTTGATATATACCTGTCGCAAGATGCTCTGAACATGTTGAAGGCGTATTTAGCGAAACATGGCCATGTGCTCTTGATACAGGTGCTACAGACATGGTTCCACATTGACATCAATAATGACGCTAGTAAGAAGGACAATGTAAGTTGTCAACTCTAAATTTACCTCTGTATTCATTTACACTTATCCCAAAGTAACTTTTAAAACTATCTATCTAACTTTGAGGTGGAATTTCTATATAAAATTTCAAGTTTCTAGACCCATCAGTTTAAACATTGTCAGTTAAAGGTTAGGGTGTTTTTTTATCTATACCTATACTTAACATAAAGATTGTTGTATGCCTTCTTGCTTAATAATTGTTACTATTTCTTTCAAATTATTTTTACTAATCTACTAATTCTACTATTTACTTTAAAAAAATACTTACTAATTTATACATAGCCAAAACCAATTTAAAAATACTACATGCACGTTAATTCAGAAACAGATTCCGTGCATGTAAAAAGGGCTTCAGATTTATTTGCTTTTTATTACAGGAAGATGATGAAGACCAAATGGAAGATGAAATCAACACAATCGGAACAAATTCTGACAGGAAAGTCACTGACTTAAATGGTATGAATATTGAGGTTCATCAAAACCTTTTTTTATAATCGTTTATTGATTCTATTATAAACAATTTATACCAAAGTATGATTGTCATTGACATTGAAAATATTGTTTTAGAACATGTGACCTTTAGTACCTAATTGTTAACCTTTTTGTTGCTAAACAATAGCAATCTATGCTCTATAGATTCAGATCAAGGTCATGCTACTATCTGCTAATCTGTGTTTATATTAACTGCCGCGTTGGCCTTGGGCTTGGTTGTTAGACTGAAGCGCCCCAGAGGTCGTGGATTCGATTCTGACTAGGGACAGTCCACTTTGTATAAGTTGTTCCTGGTCTACATAAGTTTGTTAATTATCCTATCCTTGTCTAATTCCCATTATAGTGGAGAAAATTCTAGTTTGGGATTACATAAGTGTATGTTTATGTAATACTAGCTGTTGAACGCGGTTTCGTCCGCGTGGATCAATTAACATAACACATTAATATGAATAAAATGAAAATGTTTTGCTAGAAGTTAAGTATTTTTTCTCTCATAAGTTAAATGTTTCGTCGCAATTGCATATGCCTTTAACCCTCCTCTTCCCATTCCGATTCCCCGTCACCTCCTCGTTCCCCTCCCCTTCCAATCTTTTTCGACCTCCGCTTTACCGTACCATTCCTCTACACCCCCCCTCCCCCCTTCCTCTCTTTCTCCCAACCCCTACTCACATCCCTTTTCTCAGCCCTCCCACTCACTACCTATCCCCCCTTTCCCTTCCCCAATCTCTCCCCTTCCCTCCATTTCCCCCTAACCCTTCCTTCTTCCCTTCCTCCCCTCTGAGTGCCCAATATTTTGCATAATCAACCAGTCCATTGGTGTTCGGTAATCGCCCTCGTCTGATCTTGAGGAGTATGTCTGAAAACACTTGAACGTGTGAGTTGCCACCAAGTTGGAGCCGCATATAATGCGTAAGGTGCAATTTTAGTACAGAGAGCTTGAGGCAGGCGTTCACCTCATCGGCAGTGGTGCTTCGCGTCACCACCAGCAACGTCTGGTGAAAATCACAGCAAAAGTGAACCGTGACCGGACCCATCGCACGACCCCGTCCAGATGTCCTATTCTGTTCACAGCTTCTACGATTTGCACGACTAATGACAAAAAAGAAAAATGTCCAAGAGCTTATTAATACCCAACTATAGAAACGCCCAATCGGAAAAACGTCCAGGCATAAAAACGTCCAACTAGAAAAACTACCAAATATAGAAAAACCCATCTAGAATGCTGTCCAGGAATAGAAATGCCCAACCAGAAATATTTCAAACTATAGAGATATCCAAAATCTTAACAATACAAACTGCTTTTCTTACATACCTATCTTTATATATACTGGCCACTTGTATAAGTGGCTATTTAAATGTACTCGACGATAATAATGACAAATGTGATTTCAATATTCAGCTTAACGACGAATGATTTTATTATAGTACTAGCTGTGCCATTTTTACTTTTGGACATTTTTACTATTTGACATTTTTATTATTGGTAATTTTTATTAATAGACATTTTTATCATTGGACATTTTTACTTTTGGACATTGGCTTTGGACATTTTTCTTTTTTGTCATTAGTCGTGCAAATCGCTTCTACAGCTTTCTTGTGCCCCATAGTGCACTTATCCCAAACGATCAGATAGCAGTCCTGGATCACCCAGCCTTTGTCACTGTTACGTGACGTGACACACAGGAGTTTCTGTGCAGTGGTATGGGCCGTTTTACCGCCAGGAAGCAGTGTGGCAGCGATCCCTGAGGACACTACAGTGCAGGCGATCTTCCCTTGTTGTCTAATTTCTATCAGAAGTATGCCAGTGAGAAATGATTTTATCGGTGCATCCCCTGGCATCAAGGGAAAACGTATCTCCAAGCTGAAGCTCCACGCTTCTTACAACTTCGTTGAAAACCACTTTGCCCAACTGTGGACTCTTGGAATGTTATCAACTTATCACTCACTATCGCTGACATTTCAGTTAATCGGTTTCCGCTGCGTACTTGCGGTTTATACTCTGTACAGATAAGCTGTACAGAACGATCCATGCGGCGTGTCGCCGCCGATCTAAATGACAACATCTTCGACTATAGTAAGGTAGCGGTTTAGTACCCTCTCATCAGATACGTCCACGTTCAGCGTTCCTCAGAGCACGCAGAACATCTTCGGCGAGACGCGGACTTCTTCCACAGTTCACTTACGATTGCATCACCGAGAGTTTCGTCCCAATTTCGGTCGTCATCCAAGAGGTGCCTTGCGCTGCAGGACGCGTTGAGCGTAGGGTGTTCAACACCATCCACCGTTTTGAGGAACGTACATGAGGAAGCGCCGCGAATAGTGTGCAGTAGTAATCGTTAATAGCATTCACTGTCACTGAGATGAACAGTGTACTGTACACCCTGCCTAAAGTATGTTCTGTGTAGACTCTCGGTACTCCATCCACCAAATGACCCCGCCGACGTCGATTAAACCTCCATAAGACTTTTGGCAAAATCATCATCTTGACACAGTCTGAAAAACGCTATAAGTGTGGTCTGCAAAGAGTTTTCAACACATTCCCTAAATAAATACTTTTCCTCGGAATAATCTCTTTTCTAATTTCTCAATTATAATTTTCTTTTTATTTTAGTTTTGAAAATGTACTGAATCAAAGATCAAATCATCTGGTTTTAGTAGACCGCTGAAATATACTATCTTTGTACAGTACTAAAGTTTTTGTTGCTGGTCTTTCTATTTCTGGGATAATTATGGAGATTTTTTTATATATTATGTTATTCCGGGATTTACACTGTCACTTTACAAAGTTTCGTCAAAATCTGTCCGGCAATTTATGCGTGATGCCCGTACAAACAAACAAACAAACAAACAAACAAACAAACAAACAAACAAACAAACAAACAAAAAATTAAAAACTGTTCTAACATTCTAACATGTTCAGTTACTTATTTTAAGTCGCCCTGGTTGGTTTTTTTTCCGAATATATTCAATGTACAGACTTTTTGCATTTACAGTTTTATTATATGTATAGATAATGAAATATTTATTTATTTTTAGTCGGTTTGCGACGTTGGATCGCGCAGTGGCGATGCATCGTCTTTGCCTACCCCTCTGGAACCAGGGCGTGGGAATTATTTACGTATGTTATTTATTTATTCAGATGTTTTCACCAAGTGCAATGGTCATGCTGAATACCAGAGTGTTGACCAAGAACTGCGAGATTTACAAGACGCAATCAAAGGAGTAAGGGAATCTATGGCGCCTCTGAAGTTGTACAAAGTGGCATCTCCTGATTCGCAGTAAGTTTGTAATATCAGTTATATACTGAATTATAAAACACCTTAATTTATATATTATACTAGCTATTGCCCGCGACTTCGTCCGCATGGACAACATGTTTTTTTGGGATAAAAACTATCCTATATCCTATTCCAGGATCTAACCTATGCCAAGTTTCATCCCGATCCGTCCAGTAGTTGAAGCGTGATTGAGTAACAAACATCAAATATCCAAACTTTCGCATTTATAATATTAGTAGGATAGGATGTATATGTGGGCTTTTCCGGAAGTTGTTGGTAAAACCAAAAATAATAGTATATGAGAATATTTTATTTACAGTTTTCTAAAATATTCCTTTATAAAATTTACATTCCACTAAACTAGCCGAAAACTCACCAAAAGCAAATTTTTCATGAAATTCCTTAGAGGTTAACCCTTGTTTATAATCACAGAAAATCGTCGCATGAAATGCCGTACGCGGCACACTCATTGTTGAAATCAAATGACGATGACGCATTGGCATAAAAAAATAATAAAATTGTAGATGGTCAGTGATTTTATCCAAGGAGATTTACATTGAAATTACCCTTCGATTGTTATAAATACAGAAATAAATAATGAATATAGACTCTTTGGCTAAAACTTTTGGAACAGCCTAGGTATTATTTATGATCTATAAGCTTTCCATCATAGGGTATCGGGTTTTCCAACAGTTTTACCATAACCATGTTTTTTGCCTTTTTAGAGTTCTGTTTTGTTCAAAACGGATACCTTTGGAACGTAATGTGTTTGTCTGTCCATCTGTGTAATCATCTGTCTGTCTGGGGGATAACTCTGAAAACTACTGAAGCGATTGAGATGAAATTTGGAAGATAAATATGTAACATTGCCCGGCACTGATGGAAAAATTAATGGTGTAATGTTTTTGTTTTCCGTAAACCTAAAATAATAATATCCGGAATAATTAACGGAATCCGCAAGTTGCGTGCAATGTACAATTTGATGACTTTTTAGTTTTTTAAAGTTGTCAACAAATTCTTTTATAATTGATTCAGTCGGCAGGGGAGTTGCAAGAGATCAGATAGTGGATATTTTGAATGTAGCGTTTGAGAAAAAAGGTATGTAAGTGAATGTCGGAAAGACCAAAGTAACTTTTGAAAGTGACGAGTGTATGACGGCCTGTGAGTTGAACATTGATGGCGAAAAAGTTGATCAAGTGAAAGATTTTGTGTAGCTTGTTCACGCAGTGAGCAGTTGAGCAAGCGTGAAGAAGATATTGAAAGGAGAGTAAAGAAAGGAAATGCAATAAATGAAGCTATCAATATCCTTGTGTGCAGCCAGATCATGTCTCAAAAAGCAAGGATGGCTTTGCATAGTGCTGTTCTGGTTTTTACGCTGACGTATGGTAGTGAATGTTGGGTATGGTAGAAGAATCATGAAAGCAACATAAATGCGGTTGAGATGCGGGCTTTAAGAAAAATATGTGGAGTGAAGTTATGTGACAGAGTGAGGAATACAGTGATACGTGAGAAGTGTCGTTTGAAAGAAGATGTAGTAGAGAAGGGTATTGGTTGGGCATTGGTTTGGACATTTAAGTAGAGTGTATGAGTGAAAGTAGAGTGACAAAAGAAATTTACAGCTCGAATGTGGAAGGAACTACAGCTAGAAGGAGGGTCATCCTAGGAGGACGTTCAAGGGTCATCCTTTCCTTGACATCCTTTAAAAGGCTGGGTTCTACAGTGAGAAGAATAAAAAGAGGTGCATGAAAAGGTTGATGAATAAGAGTAAGGCAAGTGAGATGTCTCTGGATCGCGCAAAGTTGCGATACATCGTCTCTACCTAACATGCATGTATGGTTCTGGAAATATTGACGTTAGTCAACTCAAGACGTAAAGATATTTTACGGGCCCACAATAGATATCATGCATGTCAGTATATTAATGTCCATTGTTGGACATAGTCCTTCCTCATTAAAATGCTACCACGCGTTCTCCCAATCCAGCTGCTTCTATTTATAACAAATTACTACTGTATTTATTTCAGTTTGGTGTGTGCAAAAACAGATCCATTTTGCAACGTGCTTTGCGGAGGATTTAGCAACTCTGAGATCAGGCTGTGGGATCTCGGGCAGAACAATGTAAAGCGGAAAGCCAACCGAAACATTTCTGAGATAGAGTTGGCTTGCTATGTGCCGCCGGAGCCGGAAACATCTTCAGACAATATTTTGTAAGAAAATCATATAGATATATTGATTTACAAATGAAGTGGTAAACGAAAATAAAGCTATTTGCGTCTCGGAAAATATATATACTCGTACATGTACATAGCACTACATCAAGTTTGTATTATCATATAAGTCCACTCTGGAACACCGACAATTGTTTATTAGCTGTGGTTTTACTTTGTCACATCTGTTGGAATAAAATATAGATAGACATTCACAGACCCACTTAACACGAACTCCCAAAAAAATAACCGAACTTATGTCTTAACTTTCGTCATCAGCCGAAATACGTCCACTGCTGAACATAATAAGCCTCTAACTAATAGAATGCCACTATTGGTGGGCTGTCCATTAAAGGATTTGCCATATACATTACGCTCGGCAGGCGGATTGGTGATCTCAGTAATGATCGTAATATATACAGGAGAACGTTGCTGCCCGTCCCTGGTGCAATCTCTTAGTCGCCCTGACGACACCCACGCCACGTTAATATTGGGGATAGCCCAAGCTACTCTAAGCCGCGAACCACACGGCAAGAAACAAAATTATGTATTTTATGTACAAATATTTGTGTATGAAATATTTCTTTATTTGATTAAATGTAATGTTACTCTAACTGTTGACTGGAAGAGATTCCTAAGTGGGATAAGTCAGCCTCTGTGCACAATTTCATTCCTATTTGTTTTTGTTATTTTGGTACAATAAACATACATACATATACATATGGCGATTAAATCGTGATGTATTTCAGGCAAGTGGGCGCAGGGCTGCCGCTGCGCGGGCACGCGGGCCCCGTGCAGGCCGTGGGCGTGCTGCCGCGCGAGCGGCTCGTGCTGTCCGCCTCGCGCGACGCCACCGTGCGCGCCTGGCGCCTGGCAGACTACTCGTGTGCCGCCGTCTACAGGTATTGCGGCGGCGATTACAGTATGCTGAGTTCTGGAGGGGGGCCGCGGATTGGCACGCGCAGGGGGGACGCCCCGCCGCCAGGTGGACCGACGACCTGAAGAAGGTGGCCGGAAGCGGCTGGATGCGGAGGACCGGGTGTGGTGACGTTCATTGGGGAAGGCCTATGTCCAGCAGTGGACGTCTAAAGGCTGACATGATGATACAATATCTTTAAAATGGAAAGGCCCATTCTAATGAAACCTGCAACAGGGTAGGCGTGACTCTTACAATCAGGGTATTGTATACCGGGTGAGAGCGTGGTTCGATTCAGCCTATCTGGTAGGAGAACCTGAGTAGCGAACAAATAGGAAGCTAAAACAATTTATAAGCACAATCGTATATTTACGTTAGAGTATAAGCATCGTCGAACTGGGACACGCTGCGAGGGTTACGGCAAAGAATACTAAATGTTACTACGTAAAGAAGCGACCGTCCCCTCCTTCCGCCAGTTTATCGTCGCCCGCAGAATATCGCACGGCTGGCAGTACGCACTCCGAGCTATCGACGCTTTCAGTTAGAAAGAGAAGCACTATATTGTTGACACACACCGTTGTCCCTCTCTCGATTGCGCTGGGTGCAGCAGCCAGCCCTACTATTATTTATGCGCACACACAAACCTGTACGAATAGGTTGGTGTGCCTGTTATAATAGTAGAAGCTTATGTCTGTTCGCTGGTATGAGGTGTGGTTACGGCATTGCGCGGAATACATTGCTGTCTTTGTAAAATGTATAGTATTCCAAATAGCTTCACTATAATTATTAAGCATGGCCGTTTTAATGGTACCTTGAACATTTGCTCTAAGTTGGATATACATTTAACAGTAACTATTGAAAGATACATTAACGATACATTATAAAACATCAATCAGGCCTCCCCAACCCGTCTGGCCAGCGCGGGGAGTGTAAGCCAAATCCTCCGTCTGTCTCCGGCAGTTGAGAAAGGGTTGTGCTCCTGCAGTGGAGACAAAAATAACCTGATGATGATTGAAAGATATTCTCTTTTTTTCAGAGGTCACAACTACCCAATTTGGTGCATGGATGTGTCAAAAAGTGGCCCCTTCATAGTGACCGGCTCGCACGACAGGACCGCGAAACTCTGGTCTCTCGATAGGACATTCCCTATTAGAGTATTTGCGGGGCATATGTCTGACGTCACAGTGAGTAATATTGTATTTTTTTCGCCTCTTCCCTCAACACTCCTTTCAGTCAAAAGAGAGCGTAAGGACACTTTTTATTGGCTGTATTTTAAGGGCACAAATCCAGCCTGAGTCAGCTCCCACCCTTAAAGCTTTATCAATCACAAGGATTCAGTGTCTGGTGACTTCCTAACTATAGGTGGCTTACTCCAAATGTCTAATATGCTGTCTGTGCGAAAACTCTTGAAGCTTTTAGAATGTTGTCTCTAACTGAACGCCACTCAAAAGTAAGGTACAATGATTACTCGTAATCTCACATTAGTGGGAAATCGAACTCAGGGTGCACCGCGCCGGCACATTGCTTATACAAATGTTTTGTATGGAATATGACCGGCATCGGCCAGGGGCCCGCGCGCGGTCGCACGCATCGGCGTGTAGTAGGTCCCTTTCGCATCCTTTCTGTCGTATTTTTTTTTATCAGGTATATTAGTTTTTTTAATAGTTTTTTTTTCATACGTCTCCTATTTATTTTGTATGGAGCTCTTTTGTAGTTCGTAACCCTCAGAATCGATACAGACGCTCGTAACTGCTCGGCGTCCTCTCTTTCGGCGCGAGTGAGGTGAAGTAATCGCAACTGTTGTGGTGTGGCAGTGCGTGAAGTTCCACCCGAACGAGGTGTACGTGGCGACGGGCGGCGCGGACCGCAGCGTGCGGCTGTGGGGCGTGTGCGACGCGCGCGTGCTGCGCGTGCTGTGGGGGCACCGCGGCGTGGTGCGCGCGCTCGCCTTCGCGCCCACCGGACACTACCTCGCCAGCGCCGGTCAGTGCTCACCGCTCGTTGGTGCCCCTGCATCATGTCTACATGATACCTGCATCCTCGGGGTCAGCGCAGAGCTGGCGGAGGATTTTAAGCAGACGAATAATAATCGTCTCGAAATGTATTTAAATAAAGTTCATAATTGCGTATAGGGGTAAATTTGAATAAGCGGCGAGCGGCGCTCGCTCGAGCATCGGCCTCGGCAGCGACGCGCGGATGCTAGATATTAAAAAGATTAGATTTTTACCATTAAATGTATACATTATATTGGAAAACTTTAAAGGGTGATATCTTAATAGATGGCTATCAGATTTTACAAAATATGTGTCCCTTATTTTTGTGTTGTAAGTACTAGGTTTTGCCCGAGATTTCGTCCCCATAGGTTTCGATATTTACACATTTTGAATTTCAAAATAGATATTTGCTTTCCCGTAGGAATGAGATGTTTTTTCGGGATAAGAATTGTCCTATGTCCTATTCCAGGACCTAATCTATACGTGTGTCAAAATTTTACCCCGAATTGTTGGTTCGGTTAGACCCCTGGTTAAAACGTGATTGAGTAACGAACTACCAAACTTTCGAATCTATAATATTAGTGGGATTACATAATATTAAAATGCGGCAATGATATACAACCTGCTCAATAAAATTCTCAGAACAAGTCAGTGGGTTTAGTAAAAAAAAATACGCATCCCTTGTTTTGTAAATACTCTACAACATACCCTAAAACGAATCAAATAGGAGACTGGTACTTTCCTGGTAAGCAATATTGAAAACTGCACTAAAACTCAGCAGCAGTTTTATAAGTATAGAAACAGACAAAACCGTCGATGTAATTTATAAATTGTGAATATATCTGAGAGAAACTTGTTTGGTATAAATATTCCTTAATTTTCAGGTGACGATAAGAAGATAAAAGTGTGGGACTTAGCTACGTGCACGTGCATACACGAGTACCGCGGTCACCACGGCAAGGTCACGGCACTCGATTGGTCCTCCGTGGGCAAGCCCAGTCTGACCAACAGGCTGGTGGCAGACACCAGCCATACGTCCCTAGAGAACTCCCTGCTGTGCTCTGTAGGCATGGACGGGGTTGTTAAAATTGTGTGGGATAGCCAAGCTAAAAATAAGTAAGTTGTCATATAGCATACCAATAACCAACACAGGATAAACGCGCTTTTTGCCGCCGTTGGCTTAGCTTCAATTCCTCTTTTGATTAATATTTGGTCGGTTACTTTGCCGCAACGCCGTGCTAGGGCGCTAATAATCACCTGCTTGTGCGCGTACCTCTCAGTATATTGCCATACGATCTGGCATTTGACCGCCGAATAATTTACTGCAACTATGCGCGCTTTACCTAGCCTTTCAACTATACAGCGAAAATAACCATGACGAAACCTGCACACTGATACGGCATATATACTGCCCTGATACGAGAGAAGGCCGCTAAGTTTAAAAAGAGATTTTTGAGAAAAGGGCAAGAAAGGTGCCAAACTTGTTTTCTAGAATTCACTACAGTTTAGAATCTGATTCATCAATCATAGAATTCTTGAAAAACAAATTGGTGCCTTTTTGTCTCCTATTTTTTCAATATTCCCTTTTTACACTAGACGTTTTCTCGTTTTTGTGCAGAATAAATACATTCTACATTAAAGGACATAAAACCACCTATTTACACAATTTCACATTTTTAGACCATTCTGCCAGCCATTGTTTGTTATGACTACCTATTATTCCGGCAGATGTTCGGGCATTCACGTGACGAACACAATGCAATAATGGTTGATCATTTTTAATTACAGACAAGTGTCCAGCCAAGACGTCCAAACATCCACATACAACACGAAATGCTCATACTTAGTAGATGTTCAAGTTCATCCAGACTGGGTGGTGGCTATCGGTACGAAGAGATAGAATTTTCTTATTTATGTTTATATTAAAGCATCAGATTAATTGAAACTTTTATTTTATTCATCTTTAGGTACCTTAGACCTGTATATTAGTGCTGGTGGGTGGATCAGAGCAACTGTTTAAGTTTTTAACTATTGCTTTTATAAATATGCTATTGCAGTTAGAACTATAAAACAAGCCAGGAGTTTAATATAATGAAAGATACTCTAGTCTCATTAGTCATTCATTCAACAGCTGCCTATTTATGCTCATTTTTTGCTTATTTGGTCTGAAGTTCGGGCTCTGAACAAGAAAGAGCGCAGCTGAGTTAACATGACAAGATATTGTTTGGATTTCATGGAAATATACTAAGTGTATTGATGCGTACCGCGTTCACCAGATTCTACTATGGTCAGAAATGGATAAACGTCCAGATTTGCCAGTGAGTCATACATACACGTGTCTAACCCCAAACTAGGATTTTCTCCTGTGATATGAAAATTAAACAAGGATAGGTTGTCACAAATATAACATCCAGACCGGGACAAACTTGTACAAAGTTAATATAAGTTTTCTGTCCCCAGTGGGAATCGAACCCACTACTTCGGGCGCTCGAGTCCAATGACCAAACCACTGACTATTCCAACGAGGCGGTAATAATTGCCAGATTCAACCTTATACTAGCTGTTGCCTGCGACTTCGTTCGCGCGCTAATATTGTCGACGCACCTGTGTTATAAACATTTATCGTACCCATATTGCAACTTTACGCACATCACATCGAAATCGTTGGGCTTAGGTTATTGATATCATCTTTGTCATCTAGTCTGAATAAAATTAGGTTGTCAATTGGTGGGAGAAACCGCTGCCTGTTTGCTATAATAGCAATTAGATATCAGATACTCAGTTGCAAGTTTGGAAAAGAATACGGAAATTTCGAAAAGATCCTTTATTAAGCTCCTCTCCTCCATTCCACTCTCATTTATCTGTCGAAGTATTTTCATTTCTGACCAAAGTTGAACACCAAAAGGCCCACATATCCCTGTACCAATTTCTGATCGGGTTGTTGTTGTTAGGCTTCCTTCCATAGCTGTGTGGTTGAAAGGTCCAATGTGGTTAAAAGCACAGGCCTAAAAACATGGATATGCCTAAAAAGGCCTATTACTGTTTTATATCTGTTGGAATTGGAAGAGTTATTGAAATATCAAAGTATTTATAACATTTTATTTTGACTACAAAGAATATCATTACTCATTTCCAAACCATTATACATACATAACATTTTCCACTCCTATAGATAAAATTATTGAACATGATGATACCCTTTTCATACTGACAGTATTAAAATATTTAAAAAGAATTAAGTTCATGATCAACAGATCTAATTGAGTAGTTTAACCAGAATACTCAGTCATATCTCCTATACTTTTTTAAAAAAGTTCATGAGAGTTGCCTGCTTTCCTTTTTGAGGAGGAGAAACTTTTTTCTTAGTATTTTTTGTCTCATTTTTCTTTCCCTTAGGTGAAACTTCTACTTTCACCTGACTCTTTTGCTGAACCTCAACATTCTCTTTAGCATGTATTTCTTCTTCATGATCAGAACAGCTCTCATAAACTACCTCTTTTTTTGTTAAAATATAACCATCATCATCACCGTAAGTCTTATCCACTACCTTCCTTTTTTTCTTAGGATTAACCAACCCTGATGTGATCTTAACAGTATCAACAGAAGGTGTTGGCGGGATCTCATCCTCTGAGTCATGGTCAATAGTTGGTTCATCCTTAAAAGGATCTTTCTCATCCTCACTCTCACTTTCTGAGATATGTAACACTCTTTTCCTTTTCTTAACCACTTTGGCATTATTTTTAATGTTACTAGCTGATTTGTTTTTTGACTTTCCTTTTGTATTTTCCTTTTTAAGGACTTTCTCAGCCATTTCTTTTTTAATCTTTATCATTTCCTTTTCATTAGGAACGTCTGAATCCAGATCCTTTTTATCATTTTCAATTAGAATTTCTTCATTTAAATCCATTTTTTCCACCTTTACTTCTCCATGATCATTTCTTTCTTTCTCTGTTTTTACATCTACTTTCTTGTCGATAGTTTCTTTCGTAACCATTTTAGTAGGAGCACTATTACATTTGTTGAAAAATCCTGTGATGCCTTTTTGTGTTTTGTGACCATTCTTTTTGACTTCAGGTTTTTGTTTATTAATATTTGACAAATGTTTTTTAGGTGATGGAACTTCATTCTTACTAGTTGGTTCCGATTTGCTTTCTTGAATTTTTGCAACAGTTTTAGATGCCTCAGGCCCATTTTTTATTTCCTCCTTGATTTTCTTTGGAGGCGGATGACTTGGTTTCTGTCCATTTGAGACAGACACTTGGCTGTTTGATTTTAAATTAACGATTTCATCCGTGGTTCTTTTGATGCAAGAATTACCTTTAATTAAACCTGTGCATAGTGGTAAATCTTCAAACTTATTAATAGCTAAAAAGGCGATGTTATCAACAGATGAAATGCCTTTACTAACACTATATATATGTTCGAAAAATACAATTTTGAACGTCTTCCTTAGGCTCTCTATTTTTTCTTCCGACAATACAGTGGTGCGAGCATTGTTATCCTTGCATATGCCAGATACAATATAGCTAACATTGAGCTGAATATCTGGCTGTTTCTTTCTAATGTCTTTGATTATTTTGGTAAGCAAAGTTTTGCTATCATTGACATGTATGCACAGATCCTTGCTGAGGGAAACGTAGGTTACTAATTTCTGTTCATCTAATATCATTTCCTTCAGTCTATCTAAATTTGTTTGCAGAGTATCTTCGTCCATGTTTCAATTTTACACGAGATTTCTGAAATTAAATATGCACTACAAGCTTGTTCAATTTATTTAGCGCTCTTTTGATACAATTTCAGTTTTTAATTTTTTGACATTGAATTGAATGAATGAATAAATTAGGATTGTTTTTTTTATTTTACGGCCTGGGCTGCATCGATTGACCAGTGTTGCCAATATTTTTCCCAAAAGGCGCATCTAAAGCTCAATTCACATGTAGCGGACAAACTGCCGAAAGTCGCTACTATCTCGTTCTAGCTTATGGAAAGTTATAGAGATAGAAGATTAGACAATTATGTCACGAGTTTAAGTTAGTTTATGGTCAAAACTAAGGCTGACTGATTGACAAATTAATCGATTGACATTTACTGATATGCATGTACTGTTGCCTGTTGAGTGAGTAGTCTTCTAATTCTGTGCTTCTACTAATGTAATTTGTGAAAATCGAATTCCTTTCTTTCTTTTGATATTTCCAGGATATTATCACATACTATATTGAGAAAAAACTCATCATTTGTTGTTATTGTGTACTAAATGAAACAGAAAACACTTATACTGACTCGCACTCGATGTAAGTACAAAATATTTCCCTCACAAATCTATTTTTGATAGCATTACATCATTCCTTTAACTTGTTTGAAGATTCCACTGAAATCAGGTAATAACAGGATATTTATGAGTATTATTCTTCTTTTCGACAGAGATTAGGTGCACCACCCATTGTTTTTGTAATAGTATACTGTTTTGAGGTGAAAATGCCAGGGTAAGCAACATCTGTCTGAGTGGGAGTGGTTAACCTACATTTTAAAGCACCTACACATCAGCACCTGCCATCTTAATTTGTCTCTATTTAGGTTAAAATCACTAAACAAAATGTTATTGTCACACTAATATGCATCAGACTTATTGATAATCAACCAAACATAACAGACTATTAGTAAGACACATTGAAAAGATAAGCTTTTGGTCAGTGTTTAAAATGGGGAGCTATGAAAAATTATACTTTACTTATTGTACTAATTTGGTATAATTGTTTTCTGGCACATGTCAGTCGACTTGTATGGTGGTCTACAGCAACCTTACAAGCTTGTCGCTTCTCTTCTCAGAGCTTATCACTTTATTGATTTTTTTTCATTGTCCCCCCTTTCCTTCACTAAAACCCAAAATGTGTCAAATTAGTTTATATTGATGATCATAATTAGAATGATGACCTTACTTTATTGAAGATATACAGTTAGATACTTTTTTATGTTTATATTGAATGAGAATTTTCTGAAACATTGTATTTAGGAACAGATACATATAACTATGTTTATAATTGAATGAGAATTTTCTGAAACATTGTAATTAGGAACAGATACATATAACTGAAATGTATGACTGGTTGATCAGTATTGATGCCTTTCTTCATAATAACCAATTTCATACCATCTATATTTTCTTAACATCAAATGTCAAGCTTCTGTATCTGATAATTTTGGTTATAACAGATAAGTTTACATCTTCCTGACAATATTGAAATAAATTATGATGAATTATATCATTACTTCGTACTGAAACAACACCTATTATATAAAATTACCATTTCACATACCTTTATCAAAGGCATTGTCATGTTTTTTTAAAAGTAACAGCACATTTTCAGGCCTCTAGTTACTAATAATTGTATTTTATTAAATTTATATCCTTTTTACAACTTTAGCATTATAAATAACAATTAATGTAATGTAATATTTTTTTTTTGTAAATTAATATATTCCTTGCAGCATAGCAACCATGTCACTAGACAACATGTTCTGCACCCGTTGTGGTGATGGCTTTGAATCCAATGAGAAGATAGTCAATTCCAATGGGGAACTATGGCATACCAACTGCTTTGTGTAAGTAGAACTTATAAACTAACCATTAAATCAGTGCAAAACTTGGAACTTTGCATAGAGGTTCCTCAAATGACGTAGCAACCAGTAAGACAGTTTTTTTAATTCCACTTTTGAGGGGCTGAAACTCCATGTAAATGAATTTGCAGGCAATAGCTTGTGTCTTATAAAGTAGAGAATTTATGTAGTAGGTATACATGTATTATTTTTAGTATATTTGGTTAGTTTATTATGAATGATAATTATTATTTAATTTATCTCTAGAAGTGGAAACTTGTTATTGGCTTTTTGTCACTATATATGTAATTTACTTAGATTTAATAGCTGCAAGTTTTCCTAAAATAAATAAATACGTCTGATATAGCTAATGAAGAACAAAAAAAATTAACAAACTTTATTAGTTTAGTATTTTTCAATCAAAAACACCAGTCTATCACTAGCTGCGTAAAATTATTACAGGTGCGCCCAATGTTTCCGAGTGTTTCCTGAAGGGATATTTTATGAGTTTGAGGGGCGCAAGTATTGCGAGCGCGACTTTCAAGTACTGTTCGCGCCTTGCTGCGGGAAATGTGGTATGTGGTCCTGATCCTACTATTTTGAATTACCTATTACCCTTTTTTGGTTTTAAATTAATTTTTTACTGTTTTATTAAATCTATAGTCGATTAATCATTTTGTATATGTGCAGGTGAGTTTATAATCGGGCGCGTTATAAAGGCCATGAATGCGAACTGGCACCCGGCGTGCTTCCGATGCGAGGAGTGCAGCGTGGAGCTGGCGGACGCGGGCTTCATCAAGCACGGCGGGCGCGCGCTCTGCCATACGTGCAACGCGCGTATCAAGGCCGACGGGCTCCAGAACTACATGTGCCATAAGTGCCAGTGAGTAAACATTACTTCCAACGACACCACAGCGCATTTGATTCGTTAGATTGATAGATACATAGATTATTTATTCATAACTACGACACATACAAACTTACAAGACAGGTTTACAAACATTTAAAAAATAATCTAGGTATGTGTCACAACAATAAAAAGGAGCTGACTAAGCTTAAGCTGCAGCACGCTACGCAAACTGCGGCACTGGTATAATGTAAGACCCGGTGTTCTGATATCGGAGAAGTGAAAGCAAAGCGTTGTTCATCATTATCAAATTAAATTATTCTATACTAGCTGTGCCCGCGGCTCCGCTCGCGTGGACTATAGATTCCGCTCCCATTCCCTTCCCGCTCCCCCTCCCTTCCCGCTCCCCCTCCCCCTCCCTTCCCGCTCCCCCTCCCACTCCCACGACCACTCCCAGCTCCAAATGTAGTCCAAACTCGTCGCAATCTGAATAGTACGGAACATTAAAATTATCAAAATCAAAAAATCTAAATGAAATAAAGCCTATATGTTACTCCAAGTTAAGCCCTGTTTCTGTGAAAAGTCATCATAATCGGTTCAGTAGTTTTTAAGTGATGCGTGCACAAACTAACAGATAAACAGACAAAAATGATCGAAATGTGTTCTAGTACTTATTCCATCCCATTACATCCCAATTTTTTTGTTGCAAATATCTTCAATGTACAGACACGCGATATTTACGTTTTTATTTATTGGATTGTACACCAATAAATTTAAAAAGGATGAATTTAGTGTACAATGGCGGCTTTATCGCGCTTTCTTCCAGGCAATCTTTGGGTGATGGGAAATTATCGTTATTGGATGCCGTGACTCGGAACAAACGTGGAAAGGCTCTATGATTGTTAACCAAACAACCCCTCAATTAATAGTTGTCAGGAATTGTGTTACATTGTACCCAGAAGATAAGCAGCAAGATGACAGAAGATGGTACATTCCCGCCTTTTCATCATTCTCCCCCCGTAACTCCTGTGAGCGAGGATCAACCGAGGTACACTAACACATACCACCTACCAGTGAATGTAGGGCGACTCCCAAGGATCGAATCTACGCTACCTTAAGCCCCAGGCAAATTAAATTAAAGAAGTAAAGAGTCGAAGTAGGAAAAGAGTTCCCACTTCCCCTCTAACAAATGGGAGTGTAGCAAAGAAATGATGACCAAAGTGGTCAGTTGGGGAATTGGGGGTTTGGTGTGGCCAAGATAAGCCTGGCCACCTAGTTGAACACCACGGACTTATTTGCGCCTATGTGACTCAGTTAGGTGTGATGGAATAGCGGAAGGCTATTTCGTATAATAGTGCCAATAGTAGGCATGGCAAAAACGCTTAAAAGCTCGGAAGTTGTGACGGTTCGTAAACAGATCTCCATAAAATACCGGACGGTTTACACAATTTAGATCCGATAGCATGAGTTCGCGTTCCCGATCCCATCGTGTGCATTCCCACAGAATGTGACGAGCGGTTTGAACCGACTCACCACATTTGCAGTCGGGTGATGCGACCAGAAGATGGTAGTTTTATTTGACGCTACAGTTAAATTACGTTTCTAAGTTTGATTGATAAATAACACTGTCGCAGCGGCGTGATCGACGGCGAGCCGCTGCGGTTCCGCGGCGAGGTGTACCACGGGTACCACTTCACGTGCACCACGTGCGGCGTGGAACTGGACCACACCGCGCGCGAGGTCAAGAACCGCCAGGGGTACGCCAACAACGACGTGGTCAGTAGCACTTTGTTATATTTACGCTCATTTACCCATAAGTCATCATCATCATCATATCAGCCCTTGGACGTCCAACACATCCGGTCCTCCGCCAGCTGCTTCCGGCCACCTTCTTCAGGGCGTCGGTCCATCTGGCGGTGATCCGCGGTCTCCACCCATGCGTGCGCGTCGCTAACCTAACGGCGATCACATAGTTCACAAATTATCTGCGGGTTGTTTTACATTAAAATTTACCCCCTTATTATTAGTTGTTCATACACAATTTGCAGGTTCTGTCAACATAATTTTAGAAATGTTCCTTTAATATCATGTTACAAAAAAATCCTTGCATTTTTCATAATTGCCTAGCAGTTGCAGACGGGAAAAAACGTCGATACCGCCTTGTGTTTTGACGCATCCCTAAAAATAAATGCACGTTACGATTTTTTAGAACAACCTGTTCTGCCTGCGCTGCCACGACAAGATGGGTATTCCGATCTGCGGGGCGTGCCGGCGCCCCATTGAGGAGAGGATCGTCACCGCGCTCGGAAAGCATTGGCATGTGGAGGTACGTCTTACGTTACACGGATGATAAAGCATCTTATTTGCTACAGATGCTAAAATCCTTAGAAAAATTTAACCTTCAGTTAGTTATTAAAACTTTATATTTTGGTTGGGCGATGTCACGTATAGCACGTAATTTGAGCTCTCATTTGTACCGGATTTATACAAATCAAAGCACAAGTTACGTGCCGTAACTATACTGATATTTTTTCGACGGTGTTGCCGTAACGAAGTTTTTCTCCTAGTATTTAAATTTATTTATTGCTATGGAGAGCTATGCTCGGAGTTTCGTTGAAGTATATGATCCGAAATGAAATAAGATGAAGAACTAAGGTTACCAATACCAACATAGACGAAAGGAAGCAAGCCCATGGTCGTTAGGACTGTCGACTCATGTAGTGGAGATCGCTCACTGGCGAACGCGCCAACAAATGTTTGTGAGTACAGAAGGATGTTTTTCCCAGCATTTCGTTTGCGCCAAATGCGAGAAACCGTTCCACGGGCACCGCCACTACGAGAAGAAAGGGCTAGCGTATTGCGAGCAGCACTACCACCAACTGTTCGGCAACCTGTGCTACGTGTGCAACCAGGTCATCGCCGGGGACGGTAAGTGGACACATTACCGAGTCGCCGCAGTTAATAGATTCAAAATTAATACATTAAATTAGGAGAATGTGGCGCAGTGGGGAAGGTCGCCCACCATGTCGAGTCGTCAAAGTTCCATTCTCGGTCATGCCATGTGCAGTCAAGTGACCAATTCTAGCAGCTTATCAAACGATAATAAAGTTAAAATTGGTCATTTATCATTATCATACATAACGCATTTACTGTATAATGGTTTTTTTTTCGAAACCTACGTACATTTACCCCCTTCGGCCGTGTACGAAACCCATACTACGTAACCAGTTAGGTGTTAGTTAAAAACTTCTTTGTACGAAACTAGTTTCGTAGCAAGAAAAATAATTCTTCACACGTAACTGGTTACGTAGCACGGGTTTCGTACACGGCCGAAAGGCATTTACCGACTCCGAAATGGTGAAGAAAAACATACACCTACAGATCTGAGATAATGGGTCCAACTAGTTAAGACTTTTCTACGATAGAATAGAATGCACAAAAAACGTAGAGACAGTGTGTGTAATCGCAAGGCCGATGTTGCACCACGTCCGCAGAAGCTACCCCATCAGCTTTACTACACGTGGTCACGGGTGGTGATAATAGAACAACTGGCATGCTCTTCTCTAACAGCCTCACATAAGTTTCTTCACTATCGTTTCATTGACTAAATAATTCGTAATGCGATAATAAGCTGTAACTACTGAACTCATTGGTACGGGCCTGGTTGGAGCTGTTGATGCTAAAAACGTAAGGCTAGCACGCTGCCAACTGAACCATCGCAAAAGTCTGTTCGTCTTATCGTATATAAGGTTCTAAATATGTCTATTGAGTCGCGGGTCTTATTCAGCCAGGGCTGGTTTTTATTTCGATGTGTTTTTTTCCACACTTCATTAGTTAATTTATATGATGTGTGCAGTGTTCACTGCGCTGAACAAGGCGTGGTGCGTGCACCACTTCGCGTGCGCGGTGTGCGACGCGGCGCTGAGCACGCGCAGCAAGTTCTACGAGTACGACGAGCGGCCCGCGTGCCGCCGCTGCTACGAGAAGTTCCCCGCGGAGCTGCGCCGGCGGCTGCGGCGCGCGCATCACTACACGGTGCGACGTTAGTACCCGAGTAACAAGCCTACGACCCAAAAACACCTTCATTGAAGAGACATCATTTGAACCTAGACTCTTAGCCATTTTAACCCTTTCCATTTGTGTCTTCGTATCTCTCTGAAAGAGTATTTTGATAAGGTAATATAATATGGAGAATTTATTTGATAGTAAACACGGCTCGAGTATCCATTTCGATATTATAGAGAAAACACATTCATTACATTTGTTCATAAATTAAGATCATCTGAAGTTTCTTAGTAGATCTGAAGTAAAGTTTGTTTTATACATATTTTTTATTTTTTAAAATTTTTTAAAGCTTTATCTTTACGTGATGTGTGCCATGTCAGCGACAAAATTTTACAAATGTTATGTATCTATTTTGTTAAACAGATAGGCTAAATAAAATGCCTAAATTAACGTATATTCTTACTAATTAATTAATAGATATGGTAGTAATAATTAATAATATAATTAATTTTATTAAAGAACTAGTGCATAAGTGCCTTATATTTTTACTAAATCAATATTTTATACTATGAAATGTATGTTTGAAGTAATGAGAATTATGATTATTTACTAATGTATTTTATGGTGCGTAAATGACTAAAATATAATTATTTCTACTATTTAATGTTTTATTTATGATCTGAACAGTCGGAACATAAAAGCGCATAGAACTGATACAAATTCATTTTTAAGTGGGAATTATTTGAATGAATAAAAGTTATTTAGATAATAATATAACATGTTTTAACTTCACATACAGTAATACTGTTACACACTGATAATATTTATAACTTTGAACTACAAACACTTTCATTTTTAATTTGAAAAATAGGAAATTAGTTAAACAATTCTGCTTTTTTATGGCAAGTACTTTAGATTTACATATTTTACTACCGCCTGATTACTTATCCTAATTTCCTTACTTTTCAAATCATATATTTACATATCACTGCCACGCAAAACATCTACGACATAGGCAACTTATAATAATCGATCGCAAATAAATAAAAACACGTTATTAACAACACTTTACTTTTAAAACTAAATAAACTTATGTTTTTGCATTTAAGTTCTTCAGTGCATTATTTTGTAACGTATCTTGAAATTAAATTATCACAAGACAAACAATTCAATGGCCGCGAGATGGAATGCATGAAATGGCGCAAGTGGCAGAAATTTTTGTCGGTGTTTTTATGGTGAAATTTAATAGGTGCTACCTGATTTAGTTTCACATTGTCTATTACAATCAGTGATTGATACATAATAGATTATAATAGGGAGTCTTGTGTAATAAGTTATCACCGACAAAAAATTCGACTACCAATTGTCTGCGCTTGGCCTTGGCTAGTTGGTAATCGCAGCCTTCGTAGAAAATATATGCTTAGTTATCCTTCTTCATCCTGGTGCTAGTCATGCGGTAGATGATGGAATCCCTGCCAGGGTCCATGTCCATGAGAGCATATACGATGGCGACGAGCGCGAAGATGAACACGAGGACGAACCACAGGATAATGTTGAATACAGCTGGGTAATCGTCGCTGTACTGAATGCGCGGCTCCACCAACTGCTGTTTACAAAAATAAAACCATAATAAATACAAATGTATTATTTACAATATCGTGTTTTAATTGTAATGAAATAAAACTATCGTGACCAAAACTACTTCTATTGCATTGTGTTTGTATATATATTTTTAAGAGAAATGATCGCTGAAGCGCTGTTTAATGAATTGAGATGAAATAGGCGTGACTTGATACTGTCATCCGTAATACATATAACTTAATTATTTTATGATGATACTAAACTACTTATTGGGTTTCGATCACATCACTTATAAGTACAACTTCGTCATCAACATGTCGACGTCTTTCCCGTCCATGCAGTGCTTACAAGTATTGTGTAACTTAATATCCGAAAAATTAGAGTCATTTCGGCTACACCAGGCAAATGAAATAGACATAGGGCCAAGTCATGGATACAAGCTACATATAAAATACTAATATAATATTATGTGTGGTCTCAAGTTCAATGACATTTTCTAACATGAATCCGTGACTATTTATTTAGCATCAATATTCTGGACGACAGTACACTTTTGTTCGTCTTTTCTCGCACGTACATTTGATAGAGAAACATTGCTTCTAGCATCTGCAAAAGGAGGATGATTCTAATTTCCTATACAAGGTATCTTTTGGCGAGGACTGTTGAGGCTGTCGTTGAGTAAGCGATATCAACTTGTCTCTAAATAAGCTATTTTTATTTATAAATGTTACGGTCTTGCTTTAGTCTTTTGCAAACAGCCTTGCAGCCATCTATCGAGGTATTTAGAACCTTTGCCCTGAAAATTGCTCATTAACAGTGATACTCGCCGCAGCCTAGGCACCTTTAGTTTTCTTATACGGCAGAAAAAGTTTGATAGCGCTGCGTAGGTATTTGTCACAAACCCCTAGTGGAGCCGGTCTATATGATATTGAAAATTACTATGATACGAAACATTCCGCTGCCGCGCGCGATCGCATCGGTTTGTTTTTACAGCGTGTTCAGAATTAATTGCCTAGTTTAAATAGTATGCCAATGATGTAACCAGATAACAATAGTAGGACATGCATACCTCCTGTTTCGCTGAAACGTCACGAATAATACGGCGTGTGTGGGCTACGTCGGTAGCGACGGCGGTTACAAGCACAGATCCCTCATAGGCCTTCACAAAGGCATCGCTCAGCTCTTGAAGTGCTTCACCTAAAATTTTAACAATCGTTTTATAAAACGCAGTACTTCTTTTTAAGTTGACAAAATGGAGGTCGCGACCTGTCGTCGTCCACTTGTACCAATGAGTAGAACTTAAGTACGATTTATTATCAGGCTTTTCGGTGACGGAAATACGTCGTAAGGAAACCTGCATACACCAAAGACAGAATTTTAAGGTGCATGTGAAGTCCAGGAACCCACACTGGGCCAGCATGGACTACAGACCGTACGCCAGCGTTGTCTACACTGAGA
This sequence comes from Esperia sulphurella, assembly GCA_947086405.1. Classification (NCBI taxonomy): domain Eukaryota; kingdom Metazoa; phylum Arthropoda; class Insecta; order Lepidoptera; family Oecophoridae; genus Esperia; species Esperia sulphurella. The sequence continues at coordinate 7,858,655 of OX352261.1, forward strand.
ACATACTCGTACTAATAGGCTGTTGATTCAATATCGCGATATTAAAATACAGATATTGCAATGATGACAAAGCAATTAAACTCATTTACAAAAAGCATATAATAATATTTACTAATAAATTTAAAGGCATTTTCTTTTCAACAGGTGTTTCATAGATATTAATAGTCTCCTACCTAGAAGTTTCTTGGCTTCTTTAGTCTGTAGAGAAGTAGGGCCGTGGAAGTCCGACAGGGCATGGAGAGAGTGGAATCGGAAGTTGTAGAAATGGACCAAGTTGTCGGTTTTGATTGCTCCAGAGTTGACCTGCAAAAAAAATTTTTAAAGAGCATGTAATACAGTTTATTTTACATGTATTGTGTAAGAGAGCCAGTACAAACATGAGGCGTTACACCAGAATCGTCAAAGTAGCAACAACATTTTAGAAATTCAGAGTGTCACACTACAGAGGCTGCATGCAAACAGATGGGCTGACAAGTTGGCGACACTTTAACTTTAAAGGCAGAATCTAGGTACCTTAGCAGTAATAGCCTTCAAAGCTTCAAGCTCAAACAGGAACTGGTAATCTTCCTCAACCGAGTACTTCAAATGCTGCAGCTGTTGTTTGGTCACCTTCGGGACTGCGATATCTCCAAACACATCAGGGCGAGACGTGAGCTAAAAAGATTCATATTTATATTTCATCTGGGGTGGCATATATATGCAGTAAATGCAAGCAATTTATTTGGCTCTTACTACATTTTTGGCTATTATCTTACTATATTTTTGGTTGGAAAGGTAAAATGTCATACCTATGTATAATAATACTGTACACAAAGGATGGATGACACTGAATTTCTTATTTTTATAAAATATTTAATTTTTTATTTTTAAGATATTTTCTAAAATGATAATTAAAAAATATCTAATGATATTTTCTAAAATGAAAACTAAAAAATATCTAATGCTATTCCATAAGAAAAAAGGAATAATAAATATTAAATCTATTAATGTCTACTTTTGTACAGATATCCAAAACTAACACACCAAAATAGTATGTAGGTATGTGTTTATTAGATAACATATCAATGAAAACACTTTACCTCATTGGGGTCTGACAATTTGATGTTAACAGTTTTGTAGCCACCCTTGTTGAAGTGCTGCTGCAACCTATGGCTCATTGCACTGTAGGTATCTGGTTCATACTCATCCACTGTAAGGGGGAACCTATGTGACTTTAAACCAACCTGAGAAAATAAATTTATAAAATTAATGAATATATTACTGCATGCAACCATGTGACCTTTCCTCTTTGGTTTTCCTTCGCCACTAAGTATAAAGGGAAAGTTTAAAAAGATTTGGTTAGAGTCCACTGATCTGACTGATCAGTGGACTTTGCAACATGGGAATTGGTTGTTCGATTCATGGTCTTATAATAACATCAGTTATGCAGACAACATTGTGTTGCATGCATTGGTCATTGCACTCAAAAAACTACTAGACAACTGTGACTGTGATAGATATGTGGTGGTTAACGAACTAAGGTATAACAGTAAGTAAATAGTTTTGTATTATTACTAACATTATTAAGTCTTATTTTTGTATTAGGTACTAACAAATTATGGATATTGACTGCAACAAATGAATATCTGACTTGATAAGACAGCCAAAATGATTTCTATGAAAGATATGATATGTAATAAGGAGATCCAAGTACAGCCTTAGAGGATTGCTAATAAACTGATGAGGCAGAGAGAGAAAAACATCTGTTGCAGAACTGTCAGCCGTTAGTGCAGAAGTTCTGGAGTGGGTTGGCTTTTTGTTTTGATGGACAGAAAACCTGACTACTAGATTAAGGTGCCTGAAAGCAACTGGATGCAGAGGGTGGACGATAGTCGGTTAAGGTGATAATTGGGGAAGGCCTATGTCCAGTAATGGATATCAATTGACTGATATGATGATGAGCCAAAATGAGTCTTTTTTCAGCACTTCTTACTTAGGCAATGACAAAAAATACTATACAAGTGTATGAATACATTTATGTACAGCGAGCTGAAGAAATACTTATAAAGTCCTTATGCAGCTCACTGAACATAAATGATTAATAGTAGAACTTGTTAATTGTATTTTCAAGGTAATAAAAGTGTATAATAAATGAGAGTTACATACATTGCTAAGGCTGGAAATGCCCTCAATGAACACCTCTACTATAGCCTCTGGGGTGTTGAAAGGGTCGACAATGTTCAGTCCGCTCCATTCTACATTCTGAAATCATAAAACTTTATATAGGAGTGTGACATATCATGTAGTAAGCTGATTACTTAAGATGGGCGTGTATGTTATATCTTCGATAGTGTCGGTTGAGCATACCTCTTCAACTGACATTCCCAATGAAGCGGAATAGACCTCCTTCAGCCCACTTTCTAGGACATCCTCAGACCCCGAAAACTCCAAGGAATTAGGAAAATGTAGAACATCAAACTCCCCAGCAGCATTCAAGCCTAAAAAGTGAAGTATATTGGAAACATCAATTACTGGATTCTTAGAGCATCATGTTGTTTAGACAAAAACTCACCTATTATTGATATGGCAAGGGAAAAACAGAAAAGAATAACCATTTTTACAGCCATTTTGATCGAATATAACCAGCTGAAGACTCACTTCAGCGAGAATTTGTAATCTTTGGCTAAATCTGTCATATGATCTCGTGTGTTGCCAACGTAAATAAAATAAAAGGCTATCTTACATAGAGCGCTGCCGTGCCACCCGCCGCAACCGCCGTTTGTCGGGCATTCGGGCTAGCTTTCGAAACTTCGAAAAAAAGGCTTCCAATACTGGCTTTCAAACAAATGACCATTTTGTTTGAGCATGCGTGTAAGATGGGCTTAAATCAGTTTTCTTCTTCATTATTTTTGTATCCAAGTTAAAAGTTATCACATAGTTCCGAAACGTGCCGTGAAGAAACATACTAAATAATCTATGCCCTGAGTTTTTTGCGTAGCGAGCAAAAGCGTAGTGTGTACATGCCTGTTGTTTATTGTTGATTGATTGAATGTTGTCTTGTAATTTTTCTGTGTGCACTGTGCTGTGCAATTGTGCATTGCACCTTGCAGTCGCGATGTAGTTATTAGTTCTAATAGTATTTAAAATAATATTTAAGTATTATGTAATTTTAAGTTTGTCTTTTTGAGACCCGATACTGTAAGAATTATTTATAACTATCAAAATCAAAAATGTCTCATCGAAGATCAAGTTTCCAATCTAACGATCTATTTTCGAGGGAAATTGACATCGAAGTGTGTCTGAAAACGCTGAAAATATTCCAGAAATTAGAAGGAGATGTAAGCTGTGTTGTGTGGGATGCTTCACTGGTATTAGCAAAGTATCTGGAGACTATGTGCCACCACAAGGCCGACTTTTTGAGTGGCTTAAAAGTTTTGGAATTGGGGTCGGGTCTGGGAGTGGTTGGTCTAACAGCTGCTACGTTGGGGTCAGTATTCATTTTAGGAGGTACTTAAATCATTTATCGAACAAAATATAGAAATACAAACAAAAGAAAGTGATGTAAATTAGGATATGCTTTTTTCTAAAGAAATTTCTTCCAGCTAACTTGCGGTGGAGATAAATATTAAAGAGAGGCAGTCGTCGCGTGTACTATATATTAGATATACATAATTAAATAAAAAGAAACATAACAATATTAAAAACTAATGAAATACATTCTAACAGTGTGTATATACACACACACACACACATATTATTATTATAACTCTTCTTAGTTCTAATTCTCTTTCATAGGTTTCATTCACTTGCTTATTTAATTTTAAATCTCTAATCTATTTTTTGTTGATTTCCAGAGCCCAGGTGACCCTCACAGACCTACCAGAAGCTCTCCCATTACTTCGGCTAAATATAAATGAAAATAAAACTAAAATTGCCAGTATGGGCGGATATGCCATTGCTGAATCATTAGTATGGGGTGACAACACTTCAGACATACTTAAAGAGGAATTCAACATGATTGTCATGGCTGATTGTATTTATTATGAAGAGGTAATTATATTTATCATATTGGGTTCTGGGCTTCTGTGTATTGCTCACTTTTTAAAACAATAGGACATCATCATCAGTCAGTATAATTGACTGCTGGATGTACCTATTTATGCCCCTAAATCTAGTCTTTGGTTCTCTGCCCTTTACACAGTATCACTTTATTTCAATGGTAAGGCCATTTTTTATTATCACAAATATTTCTTCCAGGCCATAGACTCTCTTATCGAAACTTTACAAGGTTTAAATAATACAAGAGCAAAAAAACCAACAATATATTTAACTCAAGAAATAAGAGATTCTGAAATCCAGAAAAGATTATGGGATACTTTTTATGAGAAACTGACAGAAAACTATGATGTCGTGAAGATTCCTGAGGAACAGCAACATGTTAACTACAGGAGTTCAGATATAGTATTATTAAGGATAAATAAAAAATGATATTTATATAGTTATGAGTTAAGTTCAGAGTAGAAATCTCATAGAGTATTTGAATAATCAGTATTTATTGATGAATATTGAAGTCATGTGCTTATTGTGTATCTAGTACGCAGTACAGGTGCTATATGAAAAATAATTATACATCAATAACTAACTATAGGTACCTAAATAAGTTCTGTAATCGGAATTAAAATATTTTAGACTCATACATATACATCGGAGTTGAAATCCTCAAAGGAAATTATAGCCAAATATGTCTGCTTAGCTTAGCAAAAGAGATGTAGACAAATTATAACATTGATGGGTTAGCAAAAGAGTTGTAGACAAATTATAACAAACTGTATTTAAGGAAACAGAGTAATCTGCTGGTGAAATAATTAAACCAAATCAATCTAGTTTTTAGAATATTATTTAATAAAAAATATCAATGTACTTCTAGTGATTAGTGTGATTCTCTTAAGATAAACTGAGTTTATCTTGAAAAAATATCACTGTTAGAAAAATTACAACTAAAAACCTGCAGTATTAGACCTTTAGGGATAAGATATATTTCTAGATCTCAGAAAACTGAAGCCTATTTTGTAATAATAATAGTTTATTTTGTTAAATGGTAATATTTAAGATATTTAATTAAGTGTTGTGTTTGTATGCTTATTTGCTAATTTAATTAAAATTTATTTCTTTGCAAAGAGCAATATTCTCTGTTAACTTGCCAAACATTAGTAATAAAATAGGCTTTAATTGTTAAAATCTTTAAGACTTGTTTTGCCAAAAAGAATGTTAAAATCTTAAGAATTGTCTAACCTTATAATAAATTTATTAAAATTTGCTTCTACGAATAATACTGACGTGTTACTTACAATATCAGTCCTATGAATATGTTCTATCTTGTCCCACGCACTCAAGTCATTTACTTTGTAAACCAAGGTCATAACACGGTGACGTCAAGTACCTGGAGAAACTTGATCGAAGTGATTATGGTGGCGATACATAGTCTCTGCGTACCCCTCTGGGACCACGGTGTGAGCATTATGTATGTATGTATGTATGTATGTATGTATGTATGTATGATTCTGGTTTTATTTGAGTAAACGGAAACAGTACTAACATTGTAAATAACAAGCAATAACTTTGTCGGTGACAAGCTAAGAAGCAGAAGATTTTGGAGAATATCTTTTTTCATTCATATCTCAAATCCGATTAATTGCAAATTGACTATATTAATACAAATCAACGATATAAGATGATCAACTACCTCAATTCTGGCCTGAATTCATGTGGGTAGAAAAGACAATTTAAAGACAATTCACAAATACTTCTGTCATTAAAAATTAAGTATACGTAAAGTAGTAAGAGCCTCAGAAAAATTAAGCAGGGCAGTACTGTTTCCGAAAGCAGGGGGTAGCCCTCCTGTACTTGACTCCCCTCCCCCCGCACCTGTCGCGAATTTATGTCTGCCTACCAGGGCTTTTTGGGCCCAGCTTGACGTGTATGACATCCATGCCAAGTGGCAATGCTCTACTCTAAATTGTTTTACTTTTGCCCAATAAAAAACGGACTAGGACAGAGTTTTTAATGGCGGCCTAATCCGTTCAAATTAGGAAGAGCGCTGAAACCCAAAATTGTTATAGGACTTAGTGGTCTTCGTAACCAGACGGATTAAATGTTGCTTTTTTCAAGAATTTTGTATGGGAGTCCCGTCTCTTACCAGTCATATTCTCTTTGTCAAAGTTCTCGCACTGCGGCAGACCAATCAGCCCCCAGACATTTAAGACCAGTCGAGTCCAAAAATATAATAAAAAAAAATCGTGTCTGTCTGTCTGTATGTATGTGTGTTTGTACGGGTTTATCTTGGAAACTACTGAACAGAACTCGACGGACTTTTCACTGTATAATGAATGGCATAGAGTTTGGGCCACAATCTGATATAGGTAATGTAATGTCTCAATAAAATGTCGGAGGCTGATCCACAAGATGAACTCTCATTTCATATTATCATTTGTATAAAAGTGTAGTCAACAAAAACAATCTGTCATGTCAATGGACAGTCCTTGCGTGGATGTATTGGTTTAACAAAAACTTGATAGAAGGTGATAGAAATGCTTCATAGCTCATATAAAGTATATTTTTTTAAGCTGTTGTATTTTTGGGGGGCAGGAGGAAGGGAGGGGAATGGTGTCGGAAGGGAAAGAACAAGGGGAAGGGGTGGGAGAGGTTGGGCAGGTTGGGAGGAGGGTTGAAGGGAACGGGAGGAAAGAGGAGGGCGAGGCTAGCGGGAATGGGCAAACAAACATTATACTATTATAGCCTTAGATTATTAACTACTGTAGTTAATAATCTAAGATTATAGCACTATAATACCACAAACTATATAAGTAGTATAGTATCCAAAGAGGAAATAATTGCGAATGATGCCCAAATTAGATTATTTCCAGGGCCTTAAAACCAACTAAGAAAGTGGTATCAGCGTTGCCATATATACAGATTTCTCCGTATTTATACAGATTTTCGATGTGGGATACAGATTAGCACTGGATACAGATTTTTATACAGAATTTTCTCATTCTGATTAAATTTCCATATAATCTGTTAAAAACGGAACGTAGTAAAATAAATAACACAGTAAAATGCCACGTTGTCTGTTTAACCCCCAACACAAAGGATTTAATTTTGCCTATTCTCGAGATACTGCGCTCTCGTGATGGGTTCATTGTAAGTTTGTTATTATTCGTTCGTTCGTTGCGAATGTTTAAGATTTGATTTGCTACGTTTAAGATTTGTTGTTTATTTTTTTTACGTTTAATAATACGTAAATTTTAATTAATTTGTATATTTTATTTAAAGTATGATAATTGTACCGACTTTTCATAAAGTAGCAATAATCAAATCCCTTGTTTTTAAAAAGAAGCAGAACTAAGTAACTTGATTGCGTAAGGTAAGGTATATTATTCTGTTTTTGATTCTTTTGACCATACAGATTTCAAGTTAAAATAGCATTGAAATAGATAATAAAGCGGATAATTGCAATACGATTTCAATGCTTTATTAAACATTAGTGTAGGACATTTGTAGCACTTTGACAGACAAACAGCATTGACAGAATATAGTCGATGTTTTCTTCTACGATACTACGGAGATCGCATGCTGTTAATATTATTACATTCTCCCATGCTCTTTTATAAACTACAGTTTCGTAGTCTTGTAGGTGCTGAGGCATTCTTCTATTCCTGCTGGATCTTCTGTCTTAACATGGGGAAGTGGTGGTTCAGAATTGGAAGGAGAGTGGGCCTCATTATTAGCCGAGGGTTCAGACCCGAGAGCGGAGGAAGGTTGGTTGTCAACCTCAGGTGGACTCTCGTTGCCTGATACTTAGTTTTCGTTCATGATCGGAGATGGATCGGATCGGTTATAGGCCTCCGTCAAGTAGTCCGGATCATCAATAGTCTCTCCTTGCATCCCAAATGTTTCGCATCTAGTATCACAGGCCTCTTCAGGCCTAAGGGAAAGTCTCCGCTGGCTTCTAATCTACTATACACTCGTAGTATTCCTGATTCATCGAGTCCGGGGTTAAGTTGACGTAATCTAGTTTGAGGTTTAACTTGTAATCCATTTTCAAGGTCCGTTATCTCATCACCAAAACTCTCACTTTGAACTTGACGCAGGATTACAGACTGTGCGCGGCATTCATGATCCGGCTCGAAGGACCAATTGTTGCAAGTAGTTTTATAATTTAATCAAATAAAACTAAGGTTTTTCATTTGACGTGATGTTCGCACGCTATTATTTATAGGTAGTCCTGACAACCATTCAAAATGTGACAATATATATTTTCTGCAGTATATGGCCGTTACAGGGGGTCAGATGACGATTAGACACGGTGGTTTCTCTTCCATCTCTTAATCTTACAAAAGAATAATCTGGATTCGCCTGCAGCAGTTCCACTTCCTCCACCACAGATTGATACTTATTAGTTCGGTCGAATCGACGCATTAAGACTTGGTCTGAATTAGTGAGCCACGTGGGAATACTATGGCCATTTAGCGATCTGCACGAGTGTTTAAACATCCTCCATCATAGTTAGTGGCTGTACATAAGAGGGATCTAATCGAATGGAGAGACACGGATATGTGTTCCCAATTCTCGATAGGCATATTGTGCGAACGTAGTGCGAGTTAGACCGTCTTCCATAGTGTTGAGTTTAATTTCTCGACCTGGCCATTTCCTTGTGGATTATAGGCCGTTGTTCTGCTCGTTGAGAATGTAGAAATTCTCTTCCGATTATAAGAAAGAAGTTCCTCGATCGGAGTGGACAAATGACGGGAATCCGAAGATCATGAAGATGCTGTTTAAGTGTTTGATTACCGTCTTGGCACTGATATCTGAACAGGGAAACACAAATGGGAATCTCGAGTACTCGTCGATGTCAGTAAGTATGTAGTATGTTCTATCGATTATTTGTTCTCGATGGGACTGGCCCCTTAAAGTCGATGCTCAAGCGTTCCAGGGGAGACGTAGCCTTTATCAGTTTAGGAAGGGGTTCAGTATTCCTAAAGTACCTAGGTTTGATTTCAGAGCATATACGACAGTTAGCGGTCATTGTTCTCACCTCGTCAACAGCGTAAGGCAAGTTTTTCATCTTTACCCAATGATACATCCGAGTAACGCCATGGTAACACATGGTATCGTGAAGCGATTGAAGCCTAGTCCTCCGAGATTCTATCGTGGCGCATACTCTGGAAAAGGCGTCTGCGAGATGGTTTTCTTTTCCCGAACGGTATACGATATCATATTTATATGGTGCTAGCTCAAGTAGCCACCGTTGTACCTTATCATTTTTTATTTTGCTCGAGTGCTTCGAATCGAACATAAAGGATACTGATCTCTGATCAGTAATCAATTGAAATGGTCTATCTATAAGGAAGTGGCGCCATTTCTTCAAGGATTCTACTATTGCGTATGCTTCATTTTCTATAGCAGAGTGATTTCGCTCACTTTGATTGAGCGTCCTTGAGTAGAAAGCGACCGGCCTTGAGTTTTGAGATAGAGTGGCAGCGATAGAGTGCTCCGAAGCGTCGGTTTCGACAGTAAACGGTGTCTTGTCGTCTATTGCATGTACTGATGACTTTACAATTGTCCTCGAAACATCAGACCGCTTGGATGCTCAAAGGGAAGGCATTAGAATGAGCTAACGCATGGATCTTCTCCGAAAAGTTTGGAATCCACTTAGAATAGTGACCGAACATACCCAGTGTCCTTCTCAACGAGGCGAGATTGCACGGTGGAGGCATACTTAGTATGGGCTTAAGTCGCTCGCTGCCCGGTTTTATTATATGATTCTCTATTGTATAGCCCAGTATATTAATAACTGTTTGCGTAAACTTACTCTTCTCTTTGTTTAAAGTCAGATTATATTTCGCAGTTGCTTTAAAAACCGAGCTAGATTCTCATCGAGCTCTCCTTTAGTGTTGCCGCAGATAGTTATGTAATCTAAATAGGCATATGTACCTTTGAGTTCTTCTGACCTTATAAGCCAGTCAATCGTCCTTTGAAAACTTGCGACGCCGTTGGTGACGCCAAACGGGATACGGCGAAACTGGTACAGATTTCCTGCTACCTCAAAAGCGGTAAAGACTCGTGGGGAAGGATGGGCACTTGATGATACGCACTCTGTAATTCTATAGCACTGAAGAGTGTATATGTCGCTACCTTTGGCACCATCTCCTCTATATTGGGTAACGGGTAAGCGTCGAGTTGAGTGTATCTGTTTATGGTTTGGGAGTAGTCAATGACTAAGCGCCTCTTATGGTTAGCGTTTTTAGTTACAAGGACTTGCGCCCGCCTTGGGGACTGGCTTTCCTCCACAATCCCTTCTTTTACTAACTTCTTGACTTCATTTTCAATGAATACTTGATCGTCAGCGCTGTGCTTTCGTGACCTTACTGCTATCGGCTTGCAGTCTGCAGTAACATTTGCAAATAGGGGCACAGCTGGAACCAAAGCTTCAGCCACACTGCATATTTTCAAGGTATCCTCTATCCCGCCAAATGCAAACTCCAGCGTAGTATGTGTCATTAGTATATCGTGTCCAATAAGGTTAGCGCAGAGGTTTCTCACTATCAACAGATTGACATTCTTGTACAAGTTATCGGCGAATTTAATGTTCTGGCATGTATGCGAAAGGGAAGCCATTGAAATGGTTTGTTCACATGGATTCTTTTTGAGCTGACAGAGATTGGCGAAATCCTCATTTATGAAGCTTAAAGAACTTCCAGTGTCTATCAATCCTTCTGCCCGGTGGCCCTTGATAAAAGCTGAGACCATAGCTTATCGTAGTGCAGCCGGCGCTGCGGCCGTTATGCCACCACAGTGGACACATCCATGAGTCGGTGCTGATGCAGCGGTCACCTGGTTCTTGCTACGGCACACCTTGCCATAATGTCCTTTTCTGGTGCACTTTAAGCATGTTGCATCTCGTGCTGGACTGTCCTTGCGTGGATGTATTGGTTCACCGCAGAAAAAAAACACTTGCGCCGGGAGGAGGGAGTCGTGGCGGCAGTAGCAACTGCATCTCCATCTCCATCATTAGAAGGCGTTGCGTCAGGGGTGATGGCTTCGGACACGGAATAGGCTTCTGGAATGACAAAATTTTGAGAGTTGATTTCTGCCATTTCCATGTTGAGTGCTTTGTTGTACGACTCTTCTAATGTTAGCGATAAACTCTCCAAAAGACTTTCACGTATCCTCTTCAATGAAATCCCGGCTATGAACGCGCCTCGGATGCTGTCGTTCTTGTTAGTCTCAGCGTCTACACTGGTAAACTCGCAGTCTTTGGCTAATTGCTTTAAAGCCTGCATGTAAGTATCGATCTTCTCATCCGCATGCTGTCGTCTTGTCGTAAGCATGTGTCGGGCGTGAATAACGTTCTTTGGTTTGACATACAGTTTGTCTAAAGAGGCCATTGCAGACTGGTATGTCAGACATTCGCTTAAACTGGCATAAACTCTAGGCGTAACGTGATTTACCAGGAGTTGCAGCTTAGTAACGTTCACCCTGCTACCTGTTGCTTTGCCAGGGCTGCGGCATCCTCGCCTTCCGCTGCGGCGGTTAGTTTCGGTTGCTGTGCAGTCAAAAAGTTCTCGAACGTCATTTTCCAGTGCTCCCATTCTTTTGTTAAATTTGTGGAATGGTTGGCATCAAATCTGATTGGTCTTAGGAACTTGTCCATTTAAGTTATGTTTAATAAATTGAAATAGATAATAAAGCGGATAAACCTCGTATTGCAAGGCTTTATTAAACATAAAAATTTGAGTAGGACATTTGTAGCACTTTGACAGACAAACAGTATTGACAGAATAGAGTCGATCTTTTCTTCTACGATACCACGGAGATCGCATGCTGTTAATGTTATCACAAGCATACAGATTTTATAGAGATTTTAAGTTTCTTGTTTCTACTACAGAATACAGATAAAAGGTTCAATGCATCTGGCAACACTGCATGGTATCCTTTGGGTACCCAGAGCCGTAAAACACATTATTAAAAAAAAACTTTGGGTACCTACCTATCCTTGGTCTTAATTAAAGTTTTTTGTACCCAAATATTGCCTGCCACTTACAATTTAAAATGTTTTCTATTTTGTTTGCTTTATGGAGTATCAAATAAGTTGTTGTTATATCTAAAAACCTACCACATAATTATCAATATATAACAAAAAGTAAGCAAAACTAACTATAAAATAATCTAGGTTATGTCTCAAGCTGAAATTCGTTTTGTTTTTGTAGATATCAAGTCTTAAAATAAAGCTCTGAAATACTGTAAGTTGCTTTTTATTTTTATTTAATAGTTTAATCTCAATAGTAGTAGTAGTAGGTAGCTCAATCAAAATTTTGCTGAAGTTTTGTATTTCTTTCAACAATTTATTGTTTTGTTGTTATACTAGTCCCTGCACTTACTCTACCGTGGAAGTTATGTCTGGTTTTCTTTTCTTTACAAAGCATCCAAACCTGTCAGCATATTGACAGGAGTATTTCTGTTTCAATTGCAATTGATAAGTCAGGGTCCTCTGTTTAACCCCTCACTAGCTTGAAGACCAGTTATTCTGTTTTTTTACCTAATCTTAAATTCCTATTCAGCTTACCTTGTCATCTATTGAACATCTAAATCTTCTATCGAATATCGCAGACATATGTATCTGTCTCAAGATGTTCCTTTAAAAAATGACTTACATAGACAACTAAAATCATAAATTAACATATATATTTAAAGCAAAACAGATAACATGAGTTTTGCTTCTTATCCTTAGGAACAATGGAAGATATAGATGACCAAACAACCTCATCTTCGATAAACTCAAAATCAATGGTTCCAGTGGTTCCTGTTTCTGGAAGTCCTTGGATTATGTACAGATCTAAGTCCCATGGAGACCGTATTTACTATTTCAACACAGAGACTGGAATTGCTGTGTGGAACTTAGGAGCTGCAGAGGTATTGCTTATTCCATGGCTCAAAATATAAGATGACTAATTATATTACATACTATTTTTGTTTAGTTGCATTTTATAAGATGTAGGGATGAGTACACTAAAAATTTTGTATATGTATAACTAGTTGTTCACACTGGCTTTGCACATGGAGTAGTATTGTATATCAAAACCTTCCATGAGAGATGAACTAACCAATGGTGAATCTAAATCCGTTTAGTATTTTGCAAAATTAGCTGGAACATACAAACAGAAGAGGCTTGGCATTTTTGAACTGAAATTTTTATTGTATGTTTTATACTACATATTCATGCCTAGCTTTTCCTACTGTTCCAAATGCCAAACCATCTGATCAAATGTACTGCATTTCTACTCCTGCGAGAACTAGGACTGCAGTGTCAATTGCCAATAAATCTGCCCAGTGTGGAAGTTATGATCTCTATGTAGCATTGGGAAGGCCCAATGATGATGATAACAATATAATTTATTTTCAGGCAACTTGATTGAGAGATAAAATAGCCCCTAGCCTACAAATAAGTTGGCTAGTGGCTATTAAATTTTTGGGTTTTTTAAATAAAACTTTGATGTTAATTATAAACATATTTTTGGAGCATTGTATTACATTTATAGTACATTTATTACATTTCAGATTGAAAAAGCAAAAAAGCAAAATATAAACAACTCTAATATGCCTGTGGAAGGTTATCCAGAACCAAAGCAGCCCCCAAAGGAGACTTCTGATTATGACCAAGTACAGAATTTGGAACAGAACCCTACAACTTCCAAAACGTACAATAATCAGATTATTAGCAACAGTTTCATAAGACAACCCAACCCCATTACCGCATTTGTTGCTCCTAACTGTAGCCGTGACACACCCCCAAGTGACTCTGCCAAGACTGGGTCGTCGAAAAGTTTGAGCATGCCAGATTCAGCATGTAATTATAACATGAGCACTTTTACACATGATGGAGTTCCAACTATTATAGCTCCTATGTCAATGAATGTCAAACAAGTTAAAACCAATGTCAATGCTCCTAGTGCCAGTACTCAAACTTTTGAAAAATTTACAAACTCAGATGTGAGATATGATGATAATGTCATGTTACAAAACCGATATTTTCACATTTTCACTGAAAAGGAATGTCAAACATCTCCAAGACGTTTTGAAAATGACGAGTATATACCGAGAGCCAGTAAAACATTATTTGGGCAGAGGGCTTTGATTGAAACAGAAATAAGAAATAGAAAAAGGGAGTTTGATTTGAGACAAGTTTTATCCTCTAGGAGAAAAACTCTTAACAGTGATGTTGATGGTAAATATAATTATTTAATTTAGTGAGCATTGTGTTATCATCAGTTTGATAATTTTAAACATTGTTTTCAGAACTTGAAGAAAGAAGTGAAGTTTTGTCAGTCATCGGTTATGAAGAGTTACATTGTGATAGCATTAGTAATAATGGTACATCAGTAGCATGTGATACTGGGGAGGAATCATTTCACAGTGATGCAGATAGTGATTGGTTGGAGGTAAGATGTCATTTTACTTTTCATCGGCTAACCTTAACAATACTTACTCACTACTGGACAGGAAGGACAGGACAATTCACAAATTAAACGTAAAGACTAGGCCCAACTTGTGCAAATTGTAACCAAGTTGTCTGTCCCTTGTCGGAATTGAACCTACAAACTCTGGAGATTGAGACCAACGTCCAAACACAAAGCCAACAAGGCAGTCAAATAAGAATAAAAATGTCTACCTTGATGCGCTACGTTGACTGTGATCGTTGGTCCAATCACTGCCGAGGACAATGATTGGACCAACGTGGTCGTAAAGGAATTTAAGATTTATATTGCTAAGATGGTTCTCAGTAATATAAATCTTAAATTCCTATTATGGCCATATGAATTAATATCAATAGCGGACCAATTGCCAGATGAACCGAGGACGCGTACGTTGAGGAAGGCTGTCCAACAGTTAACATCACCACTTTCAACATTCTGATGGCTAAGATACGAAGTATATGTTATAAACTTTATTAATGTAATATAATATTTATTTGATTTTAGGATAATGTTAATGTTCAAGGAAAAATGTTACGTTTAAATGTGACAAGTCTGAAAAAGCTGGCCAGTACGAATGCTGATCCAGATCATTGGTACATTGCCATTGATAAAATGATATTGCTCCGCCACTTAAACTTTTTAAATACCTTATATAATTCAGGTAACTTTTGACATTCTATTTATTACACTGAATTGAATTTGTCTACTTACGCAAAACTGTTTGTTAGTACATACATACAGCTACCTTAGCCTTAAGAAAATGACCAAAAGAGTTTCTAATTAATTAGAATTCAAGTTGTATTGCACTCATGCCTTTTATAGTATATGTACATGTTACGCTTAAAGTTGAATAATGCATTCAGCTGGAATCTGTTAGCCTTGACCAGGTTGGTTGTAGTTTCTGCCCCCACTCGCGTGTTGATAACAACCTATAATAGTTCACTGATGGAACATGAGGTCTACATCGAAAGTATTTCGGATAATATCCGTCGAATATTGTGATAAGCATTTGGCGTCCAACTACGACAGACACCAAAAGCTTATCAGAATATGTCGAAAGTACAAAATACCTTTTTAGTTCGACAGATATTACAGATATTGCTAATGGATGTATGTTATCCGAAATAAATTTTATTTTTACTAGCCGTGCCCGCGGCTCCGCTCGCGTAAACTACAGAATCAGCTCCCATTCCCGCTCTCGCCCCCCCAATACTTGACAACTTTCAGCCTCAATAGGCTGGGATTCATAAAGCCTACAGCACGGCAGCGGCGGATTATACAGAAGACCGAAGAGTGTAATCAGCCCTTGTGTCTTGCATTTGTGGACTACGAGAAAGCCTTCGACTCCATCAAAACATGGACTGTTTCTGGAATATCTGCAGCGATGCCAAGTCGATTGACGATATATTGAGGTGTTCCGATGCCTGTACAACGCTGCCACTATGACACCGTCCTGTTCAGGATCAGCAGACAAGACCAATCCAGTTGCAAAGGGGGGTTAGACTGGGGTATGTTATATCCCCGAATCTGTTAACCAGCGCACTGAAGGATGTCTTTAAAACACTGAACTGAAACGGACGGGCTATAAGTATAAACGGCGAGCACATCTTACACCTTCGGTTTGCAGACGACATACTTGTGATGGCAGAGTCGCTGCAGGATCTAGAGGAAATGCTGACCAGCCTGAACTGCTCTTCCAGACGAGTAGGACTTAGGATGAACGTGGACAAGACGAAAGTTATGTCCAACTCCCGTATCGACCTAAGACCGGTCATCGTCGACAATGTCAATATCGAAGTTGTTCAGGAGTACATCTACCTAGGACAGAATACAGTTGGGTAGGAACAATTTCGATAAGAAGCTGACAAAAGAATCCAGTTAGGCTGGGCAGCATTTTGAAAACAGCATCAAGTCTTCAAGTCGTCCATTCTACAATGTTTGAAGACAAAAGTTTTTAATCAGTGCGTCCTGCCTGTCAGGGCGCGGAAACGTGCACACTGACGGTTGGCCTGATCCACAAGTTTTAAGTCGCTCAGCGAGCTATGGAGAGGGCTATGCTCGGGATTTCTTTGAAGGATATGATTCGTAATGAAGAAATTCGTAAAAACGAAGAACGAAGGTGACCGACATAGCCGAAATATCCGCATAGCCGCTGAAATAATTGGGAAAAATCGGCAAGTTAAAGTCGCAGTGGCTGGGTCACACCCGTCGCAGAACCGACTGCAATTGGGGCAGACGGTTCTGGAGTGGAGACCGCGGATCGGCACACGCAGGGTAGGACGCTCCGCCGCCAGGTGGACCGATGACCTGAAAAAGGTGACCGGAAGCGGCTGGATGCGGAGGAAGACCTGGTGTGGTGGCCTATATCCAGCAGTGGACGTCTAAGTACTGTTATGATGAATACTAGTTAGGATTCTATAGTAATGTGGAGACCTCGTACCGATAGGCGCAGTGTGGGACGCCCTGCAGGATCGACCGACGACCTTAAAAAGGTGGCGGAAGCGACAAAAAGAAAGGCATGGGTACGGGGAATGATGGCACAATAGGGAAGGCCTACGTCCAACAGTAATCGGCGATTGGTTGATGATTGTAATGTCCAGATGATCAGTGCCACCTGATGGTACCGCGGGCAATATTGACCGATCTTCGCGAGGAGGCTCAGTGCGCAAGCGTGCGGCGGCGCTCCAGGCGCGCCCGCCGCGCCGTGTCTTTCATCACGCAGCAGCTGGACGCTGGCACCGCCGTCATAGGTAAGATTACTTATTTACAATAAATTACATTTATTAAATGAAATATCTTGAAATCTCAATGAGTCCTTTGATTACATAAGCGTTTTTCTTTTGTATATTTGGATTTATCAAGTCTCAGTTACGTTATATATTTTGAATACATAAGGCCGTGTTATCTTCCCTTTGAATGTACTTTATAATAATAATAAATAACATTGTGCTTGACTATGCTGGTGTATGAATCTTCTTTTGTTTTTACTTTACAGGAGCAGATTCTTATGAAAGCCGGTATATCGAGATTCCTTACATCTTAAACTGCTGTTTAAGTTTAGTTGAGCAGTTTTACCATGTGGTAAGTCCGTGGGATTTGCGAGTTTTTATACATTTAATGCAAAAAAAGATTGTTATACCAAGTTACAATATATTTTATTATTGTAGGTTCTTATTTCAAACAGTTGTGATCTTCAAAGATATAAAAATACCACCAGTGTCCCTATTTTCTCTATTAAAGAATTGAAGGAATATTTATCAAAAAATAATCGAGATGAGGAACAAGATGAATTAGAAACTGAACAACCAACACTACCCTCTACCCACGTGAAGATTGTTATACCTAATAATCTACTAAACAATCCATATAAAACAGCTCCTGAAAATGTCAAAGGAAATATGGCGTCTGATTTAATCCCGCCAGACAACAGACAACAAAAACCGCAAGAAAACTATACAAATAAAAGTGATGGACATATATGTCCCTCATTAAAGGTTTTTATGGCTGATGCAGGTGTCCAAACCGTTAAAGCCACAGATACTTTAGTGGAACCAAGGGTACACAATGCTACTCCAAATGCTCAAAACTTAAAAGATATGAATTCTGCAAAAGCTGGACATAGTTCACAATCAATGAAGGTATCAAAGATACGGTTAAAACGACTTATGTCAAATCCACCGGCAGGTTGTGTTGCTACAAGTGTCGAAAAAAAACAGTTTAAATGGCGAAGAAGCAGAGCTAATCATACAAATATATCTAATTTGAATCATAATCCTAATCGAACGGAGGAAACCGCTGTTGCTGTATCAGCGTGTACACAAGCAATAGATACGACAACAGAAAGTTTCAAAGGCGGCGAATGTTCAAAAATTAACGAAAACTTAACTCATAATAGATGTGCAAGTCAACAGAGTAACGTGTCTTGTGATGTTAATTTAGAAAACAATGAAACATGCAGTGGGGCCCTTATTCAAAAGTCCTTAAGTGAAAAGCTAGTCATCGAGGATTCCACATCTGGCGTAATATCGAACACGACAGGTAACGTCGACTCCAACCGTAGCTCAGTTGATAAGGAAACAGTAAACAAAAACGTTATGTTTGAAGTCACTGATCACAGTATGGAAGACTATTTAACAATAAGGTGCGACGAGTGGGTATCGCGATATGTCCAAATAATGGAGGAGGTGTTGTCTCAAGTCTTACAACAATATCCACAATTCTTACCAAGTCTAACTCCTCCACCATGGACTTTGCACGAAGCAATAGAATGTATTGGAAGTATTTTTCATGATAAAAATAATATCACTATTGCAGTAAAGAAGTTACTAAAAGTTCTTGAAAACGTATGTGAAGACAAAAAGAGTAAGTTGACCTATGAGTTATATGAGAGTATAACTGATGTCATGATGATTAATTATTATGGTTTATTGTGTATCTTTTTACAGGCAGAATATGCATGGATATTAAACCATCAGATTATATGCAATTGTACAGTTATGGTGTATATTTGGTTGAAACATTACAGGTTTGTTTTTATTAAATATAAGTTTATATTGATTTTAAATCATTAAAATTATAATAAGAAAATAAGACTAAACTAGATGCAATTTATTTAATGATCTGTAACAGGTAAAAGTATACAAATTTAAGTAAATTGTGAAATCTTATGTTTAGTTGGCAGTGAAAAATTGTGAAGATTTACAAACTGCGGTAGACTCTCTTACAAAACTATTATATGATATTAAAAATCCTCATTTGAATTCTACTCACAAGGATGGTTTACATCCTACTCCTGCTGTTTCATCCACCAGGAAAAAAGTACCAAGTAAGTGGTTATCCTACTAATATTATAAATGCGTAAGTTTGGATATTTGGATGTTTGTATGTTTGTTACCCAATCACGCTTCAACCACTGGACGGATCGTGATGAAACTTGGCACACATATAGGTTAGGCCCTGGAATAGGACATAGGGTAGTTTTTATCCTGAAAAAACACCCCATTGCTACGGGAAATACATAATAATTTGTGATGTCAAGTTGTCCACGCGGATAAAGTCGCGGGCAACAACTATCATGTAATATATTGTACTAATTTTGTGGTACGTGCTAGTCTAACTAATACTTTATTTTCAGATGAAAGGCTAAAATACACTGATGTTAACAAAAAACACCAACACAAGACTGACACAATAGAAATAAAAGAAATATTACAAGATAGCAATATTAAAGAATCATATAACCTAAGGTCTAGAAAAAGGAGATTCGAATACGAACAAATGGTATAACTAAATTATATTACTTTAAAAAGTTTTTTTTTCTAGTTTTCTAGTTTAATTTACATAAAATTTAAATTTTAGGATGAAGAACCAGATAAACCAAATACCACATTTGTAAACAATTGTGATGTTGAGTTTTTTACGAGTCTGGACCTGCAAAAAAAAGTTTTTCACGAAAGTCTCAATACACATCGAAATATGTCGTCAAACGATGAACAGTTGAAACCTAACTCTCAGAGTAGTAGTATGAATCTCCATTGTAATGGTGATATAGAAGCGAGAGACACTGTACATTGCACAAGTAAATCTGAGAATAATAAGGCTTTTGTCGAACCAAAGTTTATAAGGAAATACATTATATGTCCAGAATTAGAAGAGAAATTGTCAAAATCACCCAGGCGATCGTCATTAGACATAGATGCGCTAAATTGTTCTCAATATGAATATGATCATACAGAAGAGGATGAGTATTATCGTTATGAAACAAATTCATTAGAGGCTTATGAAGCTCAAGATGAAAATAGTTTTGAAAATAAAAGCAATGAAAATGCAAACCCAAACGTTGATATAAATAGCAACAGTAATTTCAAATGGCTTTTTAGACAGATCACTAATGAAACTAAAGAAGCAATTAAGCAAGTTACTTGTTTCTGGTAATTATTATTCACTTCCTTTCGTCTCATTATCTTCTCCAAAACATAAGTCTCATAAACAAAATGTGAAAGTAGGCAAAGTCATCAGAGTAGCAAAATACTAGATTCGTGAAATATCCATATAGTTAAATGTCTAGGTAGCAAAATGATTAGTAACAAACGACGCTGAATCAGTTAGCTAATAAAAAAGCGTTTTAAGAGCTAATTATTGTTTCCCTATATTAAAAAATCATTTCAGATAATGATAATTTGTGATTCAAAAATTATGCTTTTGGGCGAACTGATCGTTTAACATTTGCTACTTGAGCCACTTGCTTGTTGTTGAACGATTTGCGTCTCTGACATTATGATATTTAGAAGTCTGTCATTTCTCTGCGGGGAGGGGGGAGATGTTTTGCTACAACTATAATTAAGTGTCAAGCATGGACAAAATTATATGTCGCACCGGTCAGTTGCAATGGTTGCAGTGCAGCTGTCCTCAACAGAAAAACGATAGATGTAGTATATCTCTTTGTATGTTTAGGGCCCCGTGCCCTGCGATAAAACATTTGTTTTAAGATAAGAGTTAAAAACGAACTTGCAAAATATTACAATGTTACAAATATAAATCATCATCAGCCGAAATACACTACTGAACATAAGCCTCCGCAATAGAATGCCACTTTTGGTGGGCTGTCCATTGGGGGATTTGTCATAATCACCACGCTTAGCAGGCTGATTGGTGATTGCAGTAATGCCCTTAATGTACAAAGGAGAACGCTGCTGCCCGTTCTTGTATAATCCCTTAGTTGCCTTGACTACACCCACGGGAAAATTGAGGGTGGCCCTATTCGAAGCCGGGAACCACTCGGCTTTAAAATAATTGTTTGCTAATCTTTTTTTCATGATTATCACTTTCAAATTTATATTAAAAAAAACTGTAGTCTAACCTCTAACGAGATTACGCCAAACAGTTCGTATATTTCTTCTCTTCTCATATGTGACCTATTTAAAACTTGTTATTCTCGATCTTGAAACAATTTAATTTATTTATCTTTATTTTCAGCAAAAATACTAGTTTAGAACTTAGTAATGATCTTTCGAAAACCAAAAAGGTTTCAATACTGAAAAAGGCTGAAAATGCTTACCAACGTATGGATAATTTGCATACATTTTTGAGCAGGTACGTCCTTCATAATTATTTCATCAACTCACCAAATGACTTTGAATAAATAAAAATGGCCTCGGTAGCAGTTTTATTAGTTCCTCAGTGCACTCTAATAGTGCAAGGTTATCTGAATTCAGTTCTCGGTCAGGTATGTTTATAAATGACAGATAGGTATATGTTTAGTAGTCTGGGTATTGTATGACCTATTACTGGAATCCAGTATTCCTTCGCACATGAGGGGGTATTGTAAAGTAATACTCCGACTTACGCTACCCCGCTTTACGCGAATTCGGAGATACGCGATTTTCCTTCTTGAGCGCTTCGCGCCTCGGTGATATTGCCAAACAAATTAAGAGGTGGAGATGGTGATGAATTACTGGATTCAGACAATCAAGAGCTAACAGTTGATGAGCTTATGGATTCTTTAGAGCCAGTTGAATCGGAAAATCAAATAACGATTGCAAACTGACAATGCCTCAGTTAAATTAAAAACCGGTTACTAATTTTAGAAAAAATAGATTGCAACGAAAAACGCATTTCTACTAAAACAAACGGGGAATAAAATAGTAGATTGTATCATAAGAGAGCAAAATAATATTTTTATGGCGAGGGCGCTTTTTTGAATCCAGAGCGAAGTGAGGGATTCTTTAGTAGACTCCTGAACGTAGCGAGGGATTCAAAGTACGTCGCCCGAGCCAAAAATATATTTTGCGCCCGATACACTCTACTTTTCATCACCCTCTATGAGAAAATAAAAGGCGCCTCATATTTTATTGTAATATTATTATTTAATAAAACATAGAGTAACAACTAAATTGAAATTAAATAGTATCTAATAATAAAACCACTAAAAACTTATTCAGCCGGCGGCGCGACTATGGGCCGTCGTACCAGCCAGTCTTTATTCAAACAATATTTGCATTCGATTTCTTTGGCGCTGAACACTAAGATGTTCCAAATTCAAAAAGTGCGCGGCAAAGATAATTGCGGCGCACTTATAAAGAGGATTAAATACTCATTACTGCCCGGTAAACATTTCTTATAGAAAACACCACCTTTGGGTGCACTTAAAGGCGAACCAAGTTGTCCTTTTCAAATAGATGGGATGAAAAATGTTGGCGTGTTACGAAGTTTTGCGTGAGAAGAAGAAAAAATTAACTCTTCAGACGATATTGATAGAATTTATAAAGCCTACTTCAAAATAACGTCAGTTTAATTTTTATTTACTTATTTATAACAATGTAAATTGTTTTATAATCCAACTTTTCATTAAACAACAACACCGAAGGATGTGATGCAGCACATCCAGACGAGGCTTAGGGGTCGGACTGGGGAAAAAATCTCGGTCGAATGTGCGTTCCTGGAGTCTACTATTTCTAATAACTTTAGGACCTGTAGACTCCTAGTTCCCAGTTCCCACTAAGCACCGGGGTATTACTTTATATGTCTTACTTTGCAAACTGTCTAACCAGTAGTGGTGAAAATCTGATCTTATTCCATACAGTAGTATGCGAAATAAGCCCGAACATACAGAGGCGGCCGAGAAATTTGTATTATACTAAATATGTCATAAAGATGTATTAGCTATAGACTTTTCATTTTTTCTGTGAGGTCTGGTCCAGCAGTGGATTTATTTTAGGTTATTAATTTAAGACTAATTCGTTTATTTGTTATGTTTAGTATATACGATCAGGAGAAGTTCGAACATGGGAACGACATACCGTCTCGGCTAAGGAAAGCAGGAATCGAACATATAGATTTTGGTGATGAGCTGTTTCTGCAGTATACGTAAGTCGAACTATTTTCACATATTCCAAAATTCAATCATTAACTCATCTGTGGTACAGGTATCGGCATTAGAGTTGACGTGTAACTGTTACACACACAACGACATAGTACCGTTGGCAAAGAAGGTAGAGAATGAATTTAATTTTATTGCATACACTTTCGAAGAGACCGAGTTGAACATCGGAAAATAAACCGGAAAAAAACATTAACATACATTATTTACGTCTGTCAGATGTCTGTATTGTTTTTAAATAAATGGACAGATTAGAATACAGATTTCTTGCCTATCAAGCAAGCTTTGTATTTTATTTGGCAATCGGTACAAAAAGAACACTGATTTGGTCTGATGTAAACACATGACATGACGTAGTGAGCATGGCCTCAACTCTGATGCCGATGTCTGTACACAAACTTGTCTAATCTCAAACTAGGATTTCCTGTACTATATTTAGCAATTCTGTGTTCCGATATGAAGGATAAGACAGCCAGTGTAATTACAGGCACACGTAAGTGTTCTACCTCAAATTTCATACATATTGTAATACAAACTCATTTGCGTTTCGGAAATAGAGTGTTCCTAATTGGACTGCAAAAGTGAACGTGGTAATACAAACTTGTTTTTTATGTTACCTTTCATGTACAAGAGAGTTGTAAAGAGAAGAATGTCTATAAACACGGTTCAATGAGTTATATGTATTGTTCCCGATTATGTTTATTTTATTCCTCCCGTGCAGTCTGTGTGAAAGGAATCCTGATACAAAAACCTCCGTCTCGCCCGCCCTCCTTAACTCCTTTCAGTTATCCCTCCCTCCTTTTCTCCCTACTGCCCATCATTCATTCCTCCCTCCCTTATCATCACCTTTCCTCTTAAACTAATAACGAAGATGGCCAATATTTGACAATCAATGCATTTATAATGGCTCACTAAAGAAACTCCTTAATCCTAGAAAACGACAACCAAATTGTATAAATTTGATACGTTAAATTCGGATTCAGCACCACAGAAAACCTATAAAACGTTACCCAATTGTAAAAAGTAACATATCCCAAGGCGGTCAATCTGAAAATCTAGAAATGACATCCATATGGTACGAAGTTTCACATATCATGGCGGCAATTTTAATTCGAAACCAGCGTCAGTCAGAGTCAGCACCTCCGAAAACCTAGAAAACAAAACACATTTCATAGCGTCTATCTTGCATTCTAAGGCCAATGTCTTTGATAATTATAACCCTACAAGATTTGCATTTAAGAAATAGTTTTTTTATCTGTAGCTTACCGCACCTGTATATATTTTTACGGAACGTTTGAAGTGTTAAACGGGCAGACAGCCCACCTGATGGTGAGTGGCTGCTGTCGCCCATTACTATGCAGCCACAAATCATTTGAGGACTAGTTTGTAATACCTTGTGTGTCTGTAATTACACTGGCTCTTTTACCCTTCGAACTGGAACAGCAATGCATGTAATCTTATAATGCGAACTGCTAAGGAATGAAACTCTCTGCCAGCTTCGGTATTTCCGGACAAGTACAATTTGGATATTTTTAAAGGAAGAGTGAATAGGCATCTTCTGGGTTTTCAAGTGACGATGAGGTCTATGGTGAAGCGCGCTTAGCGCTTCACCATAGACCTCATCGTCACTTACCGTCAGGTGAGATTGAGTTCAAGCGTAAATCCATCAGGAATAAAAAATATTTAATGCTACCATTGCTTTATGGCGGCAGAATCGGGTGAGATGGTTGTGACCAGACGACCCTGCACTAGAATACTGCCACCGTCCACCAGTAGGTATATGTATGTACTTCGTCTCGTCTTCACGCCTCATCTTCAAACATATTTTTAATCCTTGTGTACAATGAAGTTTTCGCTTTTTAGAATTGCTATCAGTCTATGGATTATGGAAGCAAGTCCTTTCATGTGCCGTATCTAAATGTATTGATATGTACAAAAGTTTATTTGTTGTTCCATTTATGACGTGTGTTTCGTAACGACGGCAATCGAGCCTACATCCCCCTACGATACCTATCACCTATCTATTTATTTACCTACTAGCTGTGCCCGCGGCTCCGCTCGCTTGGACTACAGAATCCGCTCTAGTTCCCACTCCCGCTCCTGTTCTCTTTCCCACTTCCACTTCCACTGCCACTCTCTCTCCCTCTCTCGACCTCCCAATCCCACTCCCAAATGTAGTTAATCCTAATGTCATCGTAATCCGAATGCCGAGCATGTTATAACCAGGTCCACTTCCAGGTCCACGTCCAGGTCCAGATCCAAATCCAGTTTCTGATCCAGCTCTCCTTGAGGAAAAATTATGAGAATTTATAGTTTTCAAAAACTCACATTACATTGGTACCATACCCACTCCCACTACCGCTCACGAATTCCATCGTGCATTGACACCCTACACTTAGTTGTATGCAAGTTTTCGAAAACTATTAATTAGCATAACTTTTGATTGACTGGACCGATTGCAATGAAATAAAGCCTATATGTTACACCGAATTAAGCACTATGTTTCTGTGAAAAGTCCATCGAAATCGTTTCAGTACTTTTTAAATGATGCGTGCACAAATAAACATACAAACGGACAAAAATTTCAAAAATGATCGAAATGTGTTTTATTACTTATTCTTAGACCCCCCATTTTTTTTTGCAAATATCTTTATTGTACAGAGACGCGAAGTTTACGTTTTTATTTATTAGATTATTATTTAAGTTTTTAAAATCAGCACAGCCTAGCTTTTTTCTGTCATCATAATATCTTTCTACCTGAAGGTTGTCTGGAAGAAATTACTTAAAGCGATAAGATTAATTAAATTGTATATAATCATTAGCTGAAATACGTCCACTGCTGAACTAATTCTCCCTAATAGGTTCACCCAACTCGTCTCCACTTTTAGTGGGCTGTCCATTGAGGGATTTGCCATATTCATCACGCTTGGCAGGCGGATTGGTGATCGCAGTAATGATCTTAATATTCACAGGAGAACACTGCTCGTCCCTAGTGCAATCTCTTAATCGCCATAACGACACCCACCGGAAGATTGGGGGTGGCCCTATTCTAAGCCGGGAACCACACGGCTAATTTGTATATGTAACTAAATTGTATATGTATACTTAGTTATCTTTGATTTTGAAAAATGCAACTGTATTTCTTTTATTTGTTCAACAAAGTATATTGTTAGGAGTATACAGGTTTCACTTACTGAATTCACAATAGCGTGCCCAATCACTTATCGTAACAATTCGTATCGAAGACCGTGGTGCATGTTTACACTCTGATAGGCCTAATTGTGCAGACGTGATTCGTAAATTCACGCGGTTATGGAAGTAAACTATAGACAATACATAATTTGCCCTAATTTTAACCGTTATGTTGGTACCTATAAAGTTCGTCATTAGCATCAAATTTATTCATCGATTTTTAATTTCAGATACATAATTGAAAAATTTATGAATGAAGCGAAAAATCTACTAGCAGTTGTGAACGTTATAATTGATTCTGTTAAAAGGTAACTTCAGAATATGTTTGTTTTTCTATTCTATATGTACAAGGGAAAAACGATGAAAGTCTAAAAACAATAAGCTCCATATTAAAATAAAGATCTTGTGAGTGTATTTAAACTCCTTTATTTTGGACTTAGTGACTATAATAAATTAACATCTATGGACTATTTGACACACATCCTAATTCCCCTGTACCGTTCATATACATTATAATAAAATAAAGTCAAGAAAGCCTGTACATAATATGTAGGTTAAATTTTTTTCACAAATGTCAGTTTTTTTGGAATTTTTGTTTGTGCATCACGTAAGAATTACTGCATAAATGAGGGTCCTTTTTGAGGGTTCTTTTAAAATGGATACCCATATAGCGAAGCTTTCTTTTCCGTATGTCTGTCAGTCTTCTGGATAGCTTAAAAACGAATGGACCGAGTGAGCTAAAATTTAGAATATATATGTTAAATTCCAGCAAAAATTAGAAATTTATGGAAATTACAGGGACAAAATAACTTTTCGAAATATTGCAGGAAACAAAAAAAAAAAATGTCGGATCCCGCACATTGTGTATGACATACAATTTCCTTTTTTAGGATACAGTATTTTAGATAAACTTAATAATAGGAATATTCCTAACATCTAAACAAACAACAGAGTGTTAAATTTGTGTAGATAGTTGTGATGTCCCAGGCTAGGTAATATAATATCAGGGAGTGTTTTTGCCGTTAATAATTAAACAAACGAAATTTCCAAAATACATTTATATCATTTTAAAAAGTATAGGTATCTTATTTACTTTTTATTAATATTTTACAGAAACTTGTAACTAAATTGTTTTACTTAAAAATAAGAATTTTAAATAAATAATCTCAATAAATTACTAGGGACACTTAGTACTAGGGACCTCGCGAGTTGTCACTCACATATTTTAATGAAACAACAACAGAAGCCGTAGAGAAACACGGCGATGTGGTTCCAGTGTCTCTTGATATCTCAAAGGCGTTCGACAGAGTTTGGCTTGCTAGCCTATCCTAGTTATGGTATACCCACCGGTTTATGTGAATGGATCAGAGATTTCCTGAGTGAGCGGTCAATTCGAGTAGTAGTTAACGACTGCTCGTCAGACCACTTGGCTATAAATGCTGGAGTTGCTCAGAGATCCGTTCTTTCCGCGACTCTCACCGCCACAGCTTCTCAACCTTTACTAAGCACAAGTGCGGTTGTGCACGGAGTACTGCAGTCACCTCTGGGACAATTCTGCCAAGTATCAGCTTGCCACACTGGACGCGGTTGAGCGTCGTGCCCGATAGCTCATTGGCGACGATGCTCTGTTAAATACCAAGTTACAGAGCCTCAAACATCGTCGCAGTGTAGCCTGATTTTCGGGGTTTTAAGCCTTTTGCTTCCTCTTTTATAATGCGGACTGCTAAGGAATGGAATTCACTGCCAGCTTCGGTATTTCCGGATAAGTACAATTTGGATCTTTTTAAAGGAAGAGTGAATAGGCATCTTCTGGGTATGCGCGCTCCACCTTAGGCCTCATCTTCACTTACCATCAGGTGAGATTGAGGTCAAGCGTTTTGTCGTCCTCAAGTCGTTTGGCAAATGGGTACTTCTCCACTAATTGGAAAATCGGTTTCCCTGCAAAGTTTTATCTAATCAGTTCTAGTTTTCGCCTCAAATTGAAAGGTAATTTGCAAGAGAAACATCATGTCATTCGTATTTAGGAAACTGCTTGATCAAATTAATTGCAATTTTTTTTGTTATACTCTTTAAAGTATGTTAAAAAACAGTACCCTGGTATGTCCCTATTCCAAAAATCATGTTTTGAAAGATCTTTTTAATAAAATGTGAATTAATAAATATTTTTAACGCGAAAGGTTTGAAAGTATATTAAATAAAGAGCACCTACTGTAATGAATAGTATTTTATAATACAATTTTAGTATTATTTCTCAATTCCTTAATATTGTCCTCAAATATTGCGGACAGTCCCAGTTAAAACTTGTCCATGGCGTGTACCATCTTTATTTTGTGACGAACGGAATATAACTAGTGTGAGTTCGCTCCGGTGATGCGAAAACTCCAAAACACATTTTTTTTAAATGTCAGTGCTTCGGTTGTAGGCCAAACACATGTCAGGTCTGCTACGAAGAACAGTCTACTGGTAAGGCTTTTACTTTGTGTTTTTGTAGTGAACCTGATAATACCTTTGCGGTTTTGTTTCTTTTTTATGCACTTTCATGTCAGTGCCCATTAGATAATTATAATACATATGAGTTTCTAGGTAGTTAGGATTCTTTATTAAAATTAACAGTCCCCTGGCCACAGTCCCCTGTAATTTTGCTTGACAGGGAACTTTAATCTTAAGTGAAAATACTAGTTAGTATTAGTTATTTCTAAAAGATATCTGTTTTACTACACATATAGCATTAAAACGAAGAACTGTTCATTTTAGAATGATTTTTAATTTTGTAAGAGAATTTTAATTTTATTTATGCAACGAAGTGCCTTTATTTTTTATAGAAATATGACTGTTGTGTACCTAGCATTAAAGAAAACTATAATGTATCTCTAATACATATGTAATTTTAAAAATATTCATCGTTTTGCTCAATATAAACAGTTCCCTGCCCCAATTTTACAGAAAATCGTGAATAACTCTGAAAATAGTATTTAGGAAATCGGGCCTTTAAGTTTATTAATTCCAAATTGTACTTACACATCCCTCGATATGTACTTTTTTCTTGAATTAAGCTAAAAAAATTGCAGGACACCTTTGTAGGAGCGATTTTCCAATTAGTGGAGAAGTACCCAAATTGATTAATTTTCACATTCATACTTTTGACGGAATTAACATCAAGTGATTGCATGATGTCTTTGGAAGCTGTCGAGTATATTTCAAGACCAAATTCCGCTACAAATGTGAATGTAAAAATAAATAAAAATTACCAGAATGACATATGTATGGAGTCATCAAAATCAATGAGGGATAATGGAACCCGATTATGGGGTTTACCACCAAAAGTATAGAAACGCAAAAATTAATCAATTTACTTAACCTACATAAGTACCAAATTTCATCAAATACGTGACTCCTCGCGAGGTACTCTTGTAAGTAATACCTATGTATATTATTGATTAGTTAGGTATGCTAATATTCATGAAATGTTTATAAATGTCTAAGCATGTATATTTGTGAATAATTTGTGATGTTGAAGTATTTGTTGTTGTTTGAGAACAAGATGTAGTTTGTTAAAACTGAAAAGGTGTATTAGAGTCAGCGCAGATCTGGCGGAGTGGATCGCGGCCTGCGGGTTTACAGCTGACAACTAATAATCGTCTTTAAAGGCGTTCATATAGATTTCAAAATTGCATAAAGGAGTAAATTTGTTCGGCAAGAAGCAAACGGTCGCGCACCCGTCTTGGTGGCTATACTATACGCATTCGCGCGGATGCGCGAGCGTTGTCGCCTACTGTCACGCGGTTTTTTTTTATTTCGACGCGCTTAGTATTCTCCGCGGCTCGACGGATAGGTACACGAGCATTTTGCCACCAGGTCATAGCTGCGCTGCCCTTAATTTTTTATTTTTATGAAATTTGCAAGTTTCAATATATAGATGATTGTATATAACCCGAAGATAAGCAATCGAAAGACACCAATAAATGAGTTATTTTTTTTATAAAATGTTTTTTCGTAAGAAATAAAATAAGCTATACTCGTATTTAATAAAAAATAATTTATTATTGTTTAAAAATCGCATACACACTCGTACATAATAAAAAATATTTCATATTAGCTCTTAGAAATCATCTATAGATAATGAGCGATTCCTCGTTCTTAACTTTCACGGCCACTTGATGATAGTACATTTAATAACATAACTCTTCACACTAAATGAGTTGCCGGACGAAAGATGGAAAATTATGGTGTTTTTATTACAGTACATTTTACCAAACATTGCTCAAGTTCGATCTTTTAGAAATGTACTGTACAACGATCAGCCAACAAAAGGGCCGTAGTTTAAAAAAATGGATAGGATACAAACATACATAATTATATTATCGGACTTTATAGCCTAGACCAATATCGACTGCATTGCACCATGAACATAAAAATTACGTCACGTCGTCGTTACCGCTAATCTCGAGTCAGCATCACGCTTTAACTCGTGGCATGCATAATTTAAATTTGAAGGATCCATTAATTAAGTATTAAGCTCATGTTATTCAATGTGAAGCACCTAGGAACACTATTCATTATTGGGCTGCACAAAAATATCTGATTTAGTTCCATATAGGTATTACGATGTAGCGTGGGGGTCGGATTACTATTGGCTATAGACAAATTATTCTAAGCGATGATTAAAGGACGTCTATCAGATATCTGAACGGACCCTGGTGATGGCCCCTACAATAATTGGTCCCTTAATTCATTTACGAATAATGGACTGGCATTAATAATATTGCGTATTTGACTAGGTTTTATTTAAATCCTCTGCCTTCCATCATTGCTTGAGCGCAGTATCTCGGAAACTGTACAACTAACAGCAAGAAATCCGTTAGACCCTGAAAAAGAAAGTTTTTTTTTAAGTTTTATCAATTAAAATACACAGTTCAGATGGCGCAGCATTGCGGTTAATCGATAGTTTTTCGACTCGCAAAACTACTCGTACCTCTACGTTGTTGGGAATGTTAGGTAAGTACTAATTCTTATAACTGTGCTATCAAGGCACCGACACTGCATCGTCGCGTGAGTGCAGTCACACCTTACATATCAATATCGCGCAATGAATGGGATAGAAATAACATACAGTTATCTACAGAGTTTGAAAGGTTTGAGAGGTTGAAAACTTATTGTATTCTTCAGCTAAATACCTAATTGAATACCTAAATTTAACTTAATAAAATGTTATGCTGGGCTACACGATCGTCCAACACTCGACGTGTAGAGGGCAGGGGTGGTGGTTCGCGTGCTTTAGCTCGAGTTCAGTCTAGTTGCACCGAGTTCGGCGTGGGGGCAGAATCGGCATCAAATGAGGTCATGGCGGTTCGGAGTTGGCCTCCGATGTATGAGACCCGGTTTATGGGATCGACAAAATCAATAGTAGGTATTCTTTGTATCAACTGCGTAATTCGAGATTCAAAAACTTCAAGAAACAAGTCTCAAATTCGGTTGGCGGTTTTATTTATCAATTTTACGGCATTGCCTTACTTTATTTGATACCGCCTTGTACTAAAACATTTTAGTTATCGTACTATACCAATTTCATATCTTGCTTGATTGCGACCATTACGAAACATTACCAGGACTAAATATCAAAGCAATATGCAATGCGTCGTGTCGTGTATAATGTCTAAAACGTTTTGATATCTAAAATGTAGGTATGAAATCGTTAGAATGCGAAACTGTGGGTATGTTTGTTACTTATTTACTTCAATTAAAAAAAAAACATCCTTGATTTACTCATAAAACACTTAAATACTAGTACCACCGCTGCCTGGGTAAAAACTATATATAAATAGCTACTAACCGTTAGCGCTTCTATGCAAACAGTGAAGGGCAGTATGAGAATGTACAAGCCGGCGGCGAATCCTGCCACGAAGAATCCCACGAATATCAGGATAAGGAGCCATATTATTGAAAACAAAATGTTACCGCTAGCCATGATCTGAAAACAAAAAAGTTTATTTTAGTCAAAGTTCCTTCATCGGACGTACTTAGATTTTCCCTAACGCGTGTCACCGTTACAGCTGCAGCAGAACCTATAGCTGTTATTGCAGAAGAGTTTGGGAGTGGAGATAGCGCCAGAAGGACCAACGCGACCACTTCAGAAAGTTTGTCAGAAGCCGCAGGATGCGGAGGGCGGAGTACCGAGTGTGGTAGCGTTTATTGGGGAAGTCCTAAGTCCAGCAGTGGACGTCAACAGGCTGATGATGATGTTATCTACCGCCTTGTTGGCCTAGTGGCTTGGTAATTTGACTCGAGCGCTAGAGCTCGTGAGTTCGATTCCTACTGGGGACAGACAACTTTGTACAAGTTGGTTCCGGTCTGGTTGTTATATTTGTGAATTGTCCAATCCTTGTTTTATTCCCATAGCACAGGGGAAAATTCTAGCTTAGGATTAGACGAGTGTATGTATGTATATACGAGTATATATGTAGTTATCTTAATTCATTATCACATCACTTAGCAACTTACTTAGACTACAATAATTATTTTCTAAAATATTATCTGATTCCAAAAAAAATATGTTTTCAGCCGTAATCGGGATTATTTGGTTTTAAAATAGAAATATGGAACAAGGGCTGGTCACCTCCCACGTTGACGCACTAATAAAACCGTGTCCTAGAACTAGAACGTTGGCCGCTGCAATTCCAAGAAATTATCACGGATAACATTCCATTCGAAAAGCAGACGGACTTATGCGGATTATTTATCTACATATAAAGATATGTAATTAGATAAATATTACAAGCTATAGGAAAGCGTTAATCCTCGTAGGTATATAATTTAACATACAGGCTGTTAAATACAACAGATATTTTTTTTGTACAACGAGCACACTGGAATTCAAGACTGATCTTGAAGAGTAGCTCAGTTAGTAAGGTAGGATATCTGTCTGTCGCGTAGGGGTCGCGAGTTCGATTCCTACTTGGACAAATATTTGTGTAAAAACTTTTTGCGGGCTGTGTTATATATTGTTTATTGCACATGTTTTTTTTTACAAAAAAATGCATTAAATAAAAGAGTACTAAGGAGGACTTATACGAGATCTCTTCCAGCCAACCCCCACTATAGGAAAAGCTAAACCAAGTTCAAGTGTGTATAGTGCTCTTATTTTATATCTGGGAGATTTTAGTTTGAGTTGTGCTTGTGAGAATGATTTACGATGCTCGAGGGGACTCCTTTGCCAACTATCTCAGTTTGCTGATGAGTTTGGTGAATGTCAGTGGCTGATAACCGATAAGTTAACTATGTTAGACAAAGTTTTAAAAATAGTACAGTCACTATGGTGTTGCATATGAGTACACTTGGTACATTTATACTAATTTTACACACGTAATTTTTTACCGCTTCCTAGGTGTTGGCGCTGTGAAGAAGAAACGGCGATAAAACCAAATATATTCCACTGAATACTGGGCAATTCATATTCACTGAATATCGTCACGAATATTAAAATTATAGTAAATCAATGTACCAATGGGTTTTTATAAAACTTAAGTACGGTTTATTTATAATACCACAGGCTTTTCGGTGAAGGAAAACATCGTAAGGAAACCTGCATATGTCGAAGAAGTAATTCTGAGGCGTATGTGAAGTCCACCAAATCGGCTTGGGGCACCGTTGGTGGTCAGGGGTTTGGCACAAAAGATCCTGAAGGGTCGAAGTGTCGCCAGATGTTCCTGGCCCCCTAAGAAGATAAGATAAGATAAGATGGTGTCGTATTCGTTTCCTAACCCTCTTTTAAAAAAAAACTGCGGCATTCATTTGTTTATTGGGGTTTATTTTGGTTTGTCATTGTTTTCAACATGTCTGAGGCCGTTATTTAGTTTCTAACTAGTGAAAGGAATTACGCCTTCACAGATCAGACAGCGCATGTAAAAGCGCATCTTCCGGGATTTGTGTCCCTCCGATTTCACAGTAAAGTTTTAGTCGAAGCCGTTTCAACGGCAATCGGCGTAAGAAAAATATGGGCGTACAAACAGAAGAGGCAAACTGCGTAAAGTTATAAGTTTATTTTGCACGACAATATCCAGTCCACAAGGCTCATACTGCAAGGTCCGCCCTAAATAAAAACAGCTTCACCGAGATCAACAACACCCACCATATACCTACCCCAGATTTGGGCTCTATTTGGCACTATTGTCTGTTCAGAAATCTAAATAATTTTCAACTAAGAGATGGGTTTTTCCCAGTGGTCAGATTGGTCAGACTAGTCTGGCCAACGGGAATTTTTCTTCCCGTTGTTCAGATCGGCTCGTAATTTAGTAAAGTATGTAGTGAATACGAAAATACGAAGAGGTCATAAAACTATTAAATAGGTGCATTACAGTTGCAGAGGACTATATTGAAAAATATAAAAAAGATATATATAAGTAGCTACTTATATATATATATAAGTCTTTTCTTTCATAGACGGGTAGAATTACTTAGAATTACTAACTTGATAAGTTATTTACCTTACCACTGATAAATTATCGGTCACCCCTCGTAAACAGGTTTCAGTTTTGAAAGTTCACTTATCTGTTTCTAGTATAAAACGATGTTCGATTTCAATGAACTTATATCTACCATAGCCTGGCAGGCTTGGTGTAAAATTTTGTAAAAGAAATCGGACGTTTAGTTATGTTTTTTAATTGTATTATGGTACCTACTCAGAAGTAACTGTGGCGACTAAAGGATAAATACGCATTTGGCAGCATCATTGTCTGTGAAACTGCCACTTGAGCCTAATATAATAATCAGGCATAAACCTTCAGGTATTTTAACATCGACTGTTGATAAAAACAAAACAAGACAAGTATTAAAATGGAAGTGTTGACTAGAAAAACTGAATTACGGAAACTGAAGGAATGTTTTGCAACGTCCCGTACCTACTACATTCGAAGAATTTGAGTAGCAATCGTTTTGTTTGGTTGCCTGAAAACGTTATCTTATCACATTTTTGTCACGGGTGTGATAGGTAATGGTAAATATCTGTAAAACCGTAATATGCATTGATAGATTAACATGAGAATCTTATCGTTTTATTGAAAAACAATGCTATTAGGGTAGGAACTTGTGTGGTTATTAGTCAACCGTTTTGTATTGTCTGTATGATAAACGATAACGTCGCGTTAATGAAATAACCTGCTCTACCAACACAGTATAACCTAATATATTATCTTTGGTATAACAACCTAGTTGGATATACTCTCTTCTCTCTATATGGTACGCGTACTTACTATTAAGTTTTGACTAACTCAGGTTTGAGTAATTAATGGTTTGAGTGAGAGAGAACATAGAAAAAAAAGATAGTTCTGTGAGTGAGAATTTCTGTTTGACTTGAGTATGATTGTAACAAAAAACTAGATCAGTAACAAGACTTTGGTTTTCATGAATGAAACAAGATATGCATGCCAGAAGCTAGAACTAATATTGTAGATAAGGTACAATAATAATAAGGTTAGGTAGGTACCTATATTTTTTCTTCCTCATAATCGCCTTCACAGCTAGGTAAGTACGTAAATAATTGCATGTAATTTTAATTTTATATGGGTCGAGATAGTTGATGATAGGAAATCAGTCAAAGTAATTCAACTTGTTAATCGAATACCACCCAAACGATTCGCCATGGAAATACCTATATTTCATTCCAGATTAATAGTCCTATGAAAACAAACGCATTTGCGTCTCGAAAACAAAATACACAATAGATGGTGTTCCTAAGTGGACCGCAAAGTTTACTTGGTAATACAAACCTATTTTTGCTGCTGGTGACCCTTTCATGTATATGTTACCGAGACGTAAATAGCGTTGGTTTTCATAGGACTATTAATCTGGAATGAAATATACGTACTTACTCATTAAATGAAAACAATAGATTTTAATTAATTTGGGATAAGTTCCTAGAAGAGTCGAAATAATGTGTCATCTTCAAAGAAACTTAAAAATATGTGTAATTGAGTAAGTACCTAATCCATTTTTTCCAAATGGCTATGTCTAAGTGCTGATTTCAATTAATTATTGATTTAACTTGATAAGTTCATTAATGAGAAATCAATTACTAATCAATCACCATCCGAATATGTGTTGAACGACATGAATGGAAAAGTATTATTATGTACAGAGAATCCGGTGAACGATCGAGAGAGTCGCTCAAATTAGTTGTAACAGTACATGTTGTCAAAAAACTTGCGACTCTTAACCATGCAGGATGTGCAATGAGATAATACTTCAATATCAAAATATCTGTAGCAAAATCTTGAAAGTGACAGCCCGCTTCGTCGGTAGAATATCTTGCTGTACAAGATGTTTGTCCGGGTTTGATTCCTGGCCGTGCGTATTGTATAAACGCACGAAACAGCATTCTTTCAGTCTTCGAGAGTCTGGGTTTTTCTAAGATTAAACCTTAATTCGTATTTATTGGTATTTTTGACATACTATGTATTAACAAGGCTAGGTTGTGCGTGGGTACCTATACACTTATGATCAACAAGCTACCTTTTTAAAGCGGCCAAGGAAGCTATAAAATGGTTTAAGTTTAAAAAATGATGTAGGTACTGTTTGTAAGATCTCTCTACGGAATGTCAATAGGAACCTAGATACCGTAACTCTGAGTTAGCTTTAGTTATCATTTCGATGGCATGGTGGCCATGCACGGTAAACATGACGCCGCCGCGCCGCTTTCATTAGCATAAATAAAATTATTATTACGTGAATTACGTTTTGTTTACGGTTATTTTCCACCAAAAGATAGAGAATGAGTGAAATATCTTTATCATGAACCTTAATGATTTGGTTACTCGTGTAGGTTGAATACCGGATCGAACTAATGAAAAAGTATGTGTTAGTTAAATCACAGAATATGTTGAATTAAGCTCAGTTTATTAAGTAGTCCTTACTATATAATAAGGTCCTTGCCTATGTGTTAGTTAAATCACAGAATATGTTGAATTAAGCTCAGTTTATTAAGTAGTCCTTACTATATAATAAGGTCCTTGCCTACAACATATGTTTGTTAAAATAATTTATATTTTTACCTAGTAATGTTATTGAAAATGCATACATACACGCGCATGTAAAAACCTAAAATCCTATACGATTTCGATAGGTACCTAAATTTATTATTATATCTATATGATAATTATAATCGAAGAACACTTGTTAACTGTATGTAAAGTAATCTTTACAATATTAAAACGGTTGTATGATATCACCAAGATGATAATAAGTAGTTCCAATAAACTCACATAGGTACTGGTTCAAGGGTGAGTCTGCACGGAATCTTTATGAGGCGTATTCTAAATGCCCATTAAAAACGCAACACCGTCTCACGTGTTTCACCTATTAATTTTAAAAATAGAATGTGTAAACATAAGTTACCGGTTTCCGTTGGTCCCTGCGTACGCGCACTACACAATCAATCACAACTCTGGGTGCGTGAATACGACCAACCGCTTGGAACTCCACAACGGGACTACCTGCACTACTAACTTGTTACTACATCTAGTCCGGTCTCATACCTTATCTGGATGACGGAATGTTGAATACACAGCTCACTGTGGTGACTGTTCTCCTACGTGCTTTACGACGGTTACTCGATACACGAATTATGTCACTAGTGGAGTCTATAATTAATCTTGATGCCTTTAGTCCTAGAATTTGAGTCTAGTAGCTACTTTGCATAGGACTGTGAGGCGTATCAATTCAATCAGGTGTTCCCGTGTGTAGACTTATGGCAACGAATACTAAGTATTGCTCTTACGGCCTCACTTCCTCTCGATAAAGGCCTTTCTGTAATTTACAGGGATGTAAACGATTGATGCAAACGAGTTGCATTTACAGAGATTATTAGGTTGACATGGCCGTGTTTTTTAAGATCTATCAAGTATCTATATTATCGTCTGAAACCCTGAATTAAATTTATTTATTTAGGTACACATACGGTACACATACGTATTTTTAGTTGCCATCCCAGCGTGTAGAGCTATGTTAATTAGACCATAAGGTACTCCCGTGAGCATGCCAATATTTTGAAATCGAGTTCTAAAGTATAAAACAATCATTACTACAAAGCCGGTTCTGTGACGGGTGGGCGACGATATGGCGTCATTCATGGTATTCGATGCAACAAGATTGCGGTTGCTCCACCTACAGCTATACCCAAAGTTGAGGGCCAGTTGTAGTAAAGGGGGAGCTATGGAGAAAACCTCTATTTGGCGTGAAAAATATTTTCGGGGCAAATTCCACCTATTTCAGTGATGGTTGGCGTACGTACGTAACATGAGCTCTGATTTGTACCGGACGGGCGGGCGACGTTCATACAAATCAGAGTTTAAGTTACATATCGCTAATTATACTGTCTACGAAGCAGCCCTTGATTTTTTTTGTTTGTGGTGTGACGAGACTATGAATTATGACGGGGTTGGGTATTATACTATGTATAACTCCATCATGGCATAAATATTTCTTCATAGAGAAGTTTAAAAATTGAAGTTATCGCAAGAAAGTGATAGCGTCACTCACACTAGACGATTATTACTCAAGCGTCGTCTTAATGAATGGTAGGTACTAAAGGGTCTCTTTTCTCACACTAGGTAGGTGTGTACCGAACGATTTAATTGATTACGGACTGTAATAATGAAGCAAGTATTTGTGTTAAAGGACCTAGTTCTAGTCACTATAGACACGGGCTAGATCACTTTATTGAAGAGAATAATGGGGCTGACCACCTTTAGTGATACATACGTGAGACAGCAGACTAGGCTGTATGATCTTACTATCCTGTGCCTTGTTGACATATTGTAATGTCATGACAATTGACAAGTTTGTATTGTGTTGGTATTGTGGTTTGATTCAAAATCCAAAGTGGATGTACTATTTTATATAATTTCAAACTGATACTGTCTGTATTCTATAACAACTACAAATTGATAGAATAGCCTCTTATTTAAGCATACGTGTTAGCATAAAAGGTTTGTAAACATGTTTTTTTTTGTTGCGTCATGCACTGCTCTAATGTTCCTGTATAAGTGTTTCCTGTTTCTTTATAGAACATCAATGGCTGGTTATTTTGAAGAGATGGGATGGACGGAACTGCAGGACGGTGAGCAGCCCAACCATCTCCTGCATATGGCAAGGTTTCTCATCGACTTTGGTCTTTACGACGACCATTTCTCTGGAGAATGGCCCAGGTATATAATTCTTACTTTCAACTCGAAATAATTTCTTCACAGATTCTTTCTCCATTGAAGCGGCACGCCAATGGAGTTATCTCCCGGAAGATATATGGAAAGCGCCTAATCGGTTTCGGTTTAAGAAAATGGTGCGCAATCACCTACTGGACTCTTCATAAGTGTTATTTGCATGAGTTCTCTAAACAGACAAGCATCGTCTGTCACCCTATTTAATAATGAGTGATAAGAGTAGAATCGAATCGAATAATCGCATTTTACTTCCTAGGTGTTAGCGCTGTGAAGAAGAAACGGCGCAAC
This sequence comes from Esperia sulphurella, assembly GCA_947086405.1. Classification (NCBI taxonomy): domain Eukaryota; kingdom Metazoa; phylum Arthropoda; class Insecta; order Lepidoptera; family Oecophoridae; genus Esperia; species Esperia sulphurella. The sequence continues at coordinate 7,898,734 of OX352261.1, forward strand.
AAACTTCACGCAACACATCTTTGCAGCTCTGTGCATGTTGTATGTAACATAGTGAAATAAATTTTAGTGATGCAACTAAATATATTCCACTGAATACTGGGCAACTCATATTCATATTCATATTCACTGAATATCGTCACAAATATTAAAAGTACCAATGGGTTTTTCTAAAACTTAGGTACGGTTTATTTATAATACCACAGGGTTTTAGGTGAAGAAAAACATCATGAGGAAACCTGTATATGCCAAAGAAGAATTTGTGTGTGTGAAGTCCACCAAATCGGCCTGGGGCACAGTTGGTGGACAGGGGTTTGGCACAAAAGATCCTGAAGGGTTGATGTGTCGCCAGGTCTTCCTGGCCCCCTAAGAAGATAAGATGTAAGATAAATCAATGTAAAGTTTAACATGGACTATTATGGTTTGACTGTATTACATTTCTCGTATATTAAATTACTGTAACTGAACGTAAGGGATGCTTCAAGAAGTAATTTTTAACAGATTATCAGTTTTTCATCATACATATGGGTCAATCTCATTAAGGTAAAAAATGCAAGAAAGAAAAAAGTGTAAATAGTTGTATCTTGTTCATATAGATGATCAATATTTGATCATGTGTTGAAATTTATCATGTGCTTGGTTCACAAAATAATTATCCTGGCAAATTATAAGCTACACAATTACAAACACATATTTCTTTTTTATCCATTTAGTACCTAAATGTTAACTCTTACATACCCATTCTCAATTAATTGATTAAATATAACATTCACTTTTAATCACTTTTAATTGAATGCTGAATACTTTTGATTGTAATATTCATTACATCACCAATAAATTCCTTTTTATAAATTTACAGACTGCCACCTCCTGCAGCAAAAGAAGCTGTGAACAGTTTACCAGAAATTACGATGGACGTTAATACTAAAAACTGCCCAATATGCCTTAAGAATTTTAATGTGGGGGAGAAAGCAAAAGAAATGCCATGTCATCATGTGTTCCATGCAACATGTATACTTACTTGGCTGGAAAGGGTATGTAGATTGCTTTTTATATGGCTTTATAGTTAGACTAGTAATATTCACCCCATATTAGCCTTGGTGATAGATCAGGTAACATGGTGAATAAATATGATCAGTTATAGGGGCTTGTATCTGTGTATATCTAATGGATGATCCACCAAATTCGCTCTGTTCAAAGTGGCAGTTCTTAGGCCCACCTCCAGTCTTCCCATGGGGGAAATCAAGGAAACTAAGGGATTGCACCTGGGACTGGCAGCAGCGTTCTCCTGTATATATATCAAGATCATTACGGCGATCACCAATCCGCCTGCTTAGCGTGGTGATTCCTATTTGGGAGGTTTATGTTAATCAGTGGAAATATTTTGGCAGATGATGAAAGCACCTGTGGGCGCATGCCTATTCACATTTGACCTTCGTCGCTTACGAGGGCGCAGCAGTACACTTAAATTAATAAGGTCTACAATAGCTTGTCGTTGCATCCACTGCTCACTGCTGCCGAGATAGCTTGTTCATTTGGATGGCTCAAGCGACAAATAAAATGCCATAGTATTTGAAACAGCACGCACAATCAATACGCTTTAGATCATACGCTGGATGTGTACAGAGCCTAAATATTGCATACTGAAAAACTTCAAGTGGTCAACTTTTGGACATTTGAAAAAAGGTGATTTTTTATCACAGCACACAATTTTGTTAAGGAAGTTGAGATTTTTATTTCGCATTTCCTAAAGCTTCCAACGAGCTGGAGAAAAAGTCACCATAACAACAAGTATAGTCGTCAAAAACGAGCTTGCTAGCAGTTGAGAACGAAAATCGATCCATAAAACCAATTCGCGAACTTTGTTTTCGCATTATGTATAATTATATTACATTTATTATTTCAGACAAATTCCTGTCCATTTTGTCGACACGAACTGCCTACAGATGATGAGGCATATGAAGCATTCAAACAGGAAAAGAAACGAGCAGAGCAAAGAAAAGAAGATATAGATACTCTACATAACTCAATGTTCAGTTGATTTTATAGTTTAATAGTAAGAAATATATTTATAAATAGGTAATGGTGTGGGAATGGTATTTTTGGTAAAATACTTATTCTACTTTCAGTTTCTGTCATTCCAAATGTTGTACTGTAAGATTGGTTTTTAAAATATATTTAAATTTTGTTGTGTTACAAAATATTGCAAGAATGGGTATTAACTTGAATTTGTTTTATTGCTCTAATTTAGGGCTCTAATGAGGTTGACATGTATTTCCCTAGCTAACCGTGGTATCACAATGTGTCTCAACACGGAGGCGGCGATGTTGTTCGCAACACATCACGCCAAGTGGTACACAGAGCGAAAAGTGGACGAAGGAAAGTCGTTTTGCGACGTTGGAACTCAAAGTGGCGATGCATCGTCTCTGCCTACCCCTCTGGGACCAGGGCGTGAGCATTATGTATGTATGTGTGTATGCAGAAACATCATATACTTACCATCGGAGAAATATACAGGAAATGCACAAGTAGCCGCTTTATCGCTTTCAACAATATCTTCCAAGCAACCTTTCTGTTTAAATAATTCAAGTGGTGTAAAATAATGCTAACTTTGGTTAATTTTACGAATTACAATAGCCTTAGCCCAAGTGCACAATTACCTATTGCGACAATACCTACAACTACAATTAACTAACTGGGCGCTTTGTTTCGGACTATAAAAATTTAGCATAATGTCCGATTTTAAAGCCACAAATTTAAAATTTGACAGAACTAAAACTGTTTCTGGTCGCACACTCAAGACTGGAGTATATAATCTAAGCTCAGACTAGTATTAAATCTATGGTACTTAGATTATACAACGATCTCTATGTACTACTAGATGGAGCGTTCCAAACAATCACTCTGTTCCACGCTACGCTACGCTGACGCTACGGTTAAATAATGTCAATATTTAGTAAATAATTAAATGTTCTGAGTAGTAACTGCACAAGTTTCAAAGTGAATGTGAAAGAGTTGTGGCTACTTGCGTGGAACAGAGCGATTGTTTGGAACGCTCCATCTAGTAGTACATAGAGATCGTTGAGATTATATAATACGTTATATACTACTTCATTTTTAGTCTGAGCTATGGTCGCACAGTATTATGAAGATAAAGACGAAACCAATTTAAGTGCTGTCAAATTTTAAATTTGTACTTCAGAATCAGCCCTTGTGCTATTTAAAAACCAAACCAAGTGTCCTTGATTTCTATCCAAATTAAATTCGGAACATCAGTGACAATCAATATCAACAAGCTAGCTTGTCAAATAAAAAGCATTTAAAATTCTTAGTGTAGAAAATGAGATGCTTTAAAATATAACAATAAAAGTGAATTCAAAAAACCAGAATGCCTAAAAATAAAGATAGCAATGACTCAAAGTAAGTAATTTCTGCAAAATTTATATAATGGAATGTTGTTATAAACTTTACGAATGACTTAAAAATATTCTTTATTATTTCAGTATTTGCAAATGCCCGCCTCATTTGCAAAAGCTTTGCCGCAAGAAAGCCATTGAGAGCGGTAAAGATGTGGAGGACATCATTCAAGCTCTTGAAATCGAGTCCCAACGTAAGCAGTTAATGATTATAGCATTCATCATCATAAATCGCAATACGTCCACTGCTGATTATAAGCCTCCCTAATAGAATGATACTTTTGGTGGGCTGTCCATTGGGCGATTTGCTATAATCACCACGCTTGGCAGGCGGCTTGGTGATAGCTTTAATTATCTTAATATCCACAGGAGAATGCTGCTGCCCGTCCCTGGTGCAATCGGCAAGACGGCACCCACGGGAAGATTGGGGTGATCCTATTTTATGCCGGGAACCGCACGGCCTAATAGATATTTAAGATTGTGTTTTATTGAAGCCATGGCAGTTTAGTTACTCTTTTTTTAGTTTTGCCCCTATTTACCTTAACTGTTGATATATGTATTTACTTTGTGTAACCCCGGCCATGTGTGGTAGTCTGATCCGAATATCACTCCTAATCTCCCCGTGGATGTCGCACAAGGCGACTAAAAATACCAGGTGATGGGCAGCAAGCAATACCATCTGTGCTTTAAATTCTAATTATAATAAAAGGAAAATCAAAATTTCTAGATACGATAAATGCGAAGGCAACATGAGGATTTTGCAGATTTTTATACAGTTTCATCCTTCGCTGCAAGCTAGTTGTTTAATTAAATAACTTGCATCTAAGGTGAAAAAGCTCGGGATTTGCCTAGACTTCGCGGACCTAACAGTGCACTCAGAACTAGAATAGGGACTAATTGACTATCACTTATGTTTAAATGTTGTAGTGCAAAAAAAATCGCGAAAACTGCATCCACCCAAGTTTAGGACAAAACCGTTTAAACCGCGGCACTTTAAGGACACGTGTGTACCCATGACTCCATCTATGCACACCAGGTAAGTATTTCTTTTTATAGTTTTTAACGGTTTGTAGCCTGCCTGAAAGAAATCGCTTATAGCGATAATACCGCCTTTTTTGTACTGCGTACTCTAACTTTGTCTAATTCTTTTTATGTTATTAAGTATATTTAAATTAAATCTATTAGGAAGCATATTGTGGGACGCCTCCTGGGTAGATGGAGCGATCTGTGTAATTCATGTTGCTGTCAGCTGTTTCTAGATGAGAAGAACCGAGGATTGGGTTCAATGGCGCGCCTAGGGAGAGGCCAATTTACTATGAATTACATTCTCACAAGTTCCCATGAATTATTTCAGATTACGATACATTGGCCATTGCCCTGTGGAACCATTGAGAAAAGACAAAAACGCAAAGTTTGTAAACTGGTTTATTAAAAGTACTTTTAGCAATTAATTTATTATGCATAATGAATCATGCGAAAAAAAAGGTAGCTAAAAGTAGTTGATTTAGAAAGATATCATAATAGTGTTATAGAAGGTTCATGTCCACCTGTAGAATAGATATATATATTTCCTGTATAAGTATTTTTATGATTTTATTTTCTGTTACTGGTATGCAATAAAGTTCTTACGTTCATGTCCAAAAGTGGACGTCAAACGGAGACCATGTGCATGAGCATGTGCATCGACGACATCCATGCCGCTATCGAGCCCAGACTGTAGATAGAGAATAACTATATTACTGCTGTAGGATAGAAGGGTTTTATTATTATGTTATTAATCTGGTTATTTAGCTTTTTTCCACTTACGTTCATTTCGATTAAGATATAAGTATTTTTGTGATTTAAGCCCAAAACATTATTATTTAAAATATATACCCAAGCACTGCAGAATGTTTAGTACTGGCGCTATCTGGATATAATAGAAGGGACGACTGTGAGCGTTAGCACCACAATTCCCCTCCATGCATCTACATGCTTTAACAAGTCGTGGGCAGAGCCGGATTAACCATGTCGGGCCCCTAGGCAATGCACGCGTCGGGCCCCCTTTACTGTGTTCTAACTTCCTGAAATATAGTTTTTCTACCACAATTCAATGCTCCGAACGCGTTTACTACTCACTTTCAATCCGACTACGACTCTAACCCATAGCGCACGTCAACGCCCAGGCCCACGCCTACTCCTCTTTTCACTCTAAGAAACATTTTCAAAAAGACTCGGGGCGCGGGGCCCCTAGGCAACTGCCTACATTGCCTAATGGATAACCCGGCCCTGGTCGTGGGCAACTGTTAACTCTAATATGTAACTTTACAGCAAAGCTTACGATGAATTTGATTTTTCATCCTCATCTGAAGACGACTCTATGGGTGGTATTCTTAGAAGGCGAAAGAAGAAGAAACAGGAAAAATACGATAAGAATAAAAAAAAAGTTCGATACAGTGACCTATGCTTCTGTGCCATCGATTTGCCCACTCCGATGAATGTGATAAAGCACACTGAATCTGATAAATCTATTTTGAGTGTAAGTATTTTACATTTAAGATAAAATTATCAAGTGCAGGATCGAGACCGAGTACCTTAAAGCGCATCCAATTTCCATTGCATTTGATGTCGTTAAGAAAAATAGCGAAGTTGAATTATTTTAATAGAAATTTAAAAAAAATTTAAGAGTATGTTGAATAGAGTCCATATTGCTGATCGTTGTCAAGCATTTATCCAAGTCCATTAACTATGTGGAGTAAGGGTTATAATATTGAATTTTATAAAAATGATGACGCTCGCGCGCGCGAGATCCTTGGCGCGAGCGGCAAATCGACTTGTGAGAGAACCGCTGGGGCCGCCTGAAAGTATAGGTGCTTATCGCAGTACGGAGGCCTGTCCATGTAATAATTATGCTTAATTTTATTAAAACTTTTTTTTTAAATTAAAATCAATGTTTTCATTATTCGTTAGTTTAGTATTCGTAGGTACCTACCTCTTCATCTTATTCTAAAAGTGTACTTATTTAGAAGTAATAACGAGAGCAAACAATAAGTAGCTACGGTTATTCCAACGTTTTTTTGCCGTCTTAAAATAAGCTTCGTCATCAGCTGGACATGACCCTTCCTCAATGAGCGCCACCACACGATCTTTCGCTCTATGTATCCGGCTGCCTTCGGTCAAATTTTGCAGGTAGTTTTAAATCCACACTGCGTTTACGGTCCACGGTTTCGAAAACTCGTCTGTTCGCATCCCATGGCATCGGTTCTGTGACATGGTAAGAAATAAGCTCAAAACTTATAATTTTATTTGTAGCTTAACAGCCCCAACGTGAGTGGCGAGAACATCACAGCGCAAAAAGCCACTGTTAAGCCAGCGCTCCTCAGACCACCATTGCCCCCGAAAGCTGGATTTAGGTGAGAAAAAACATCTTGTTAGCGTAGGTGTAAATAAGATGGGCTAATTATTTTTGAGGCGACTAACAACTTATTAGGCGACTAACTACTTGGTTACAAAAAAATAACTTGGTAGCGATTAAAATTTTAGCAACAATTATATTATATGAGCTACAAAAGGTAAGGATCTATAAAAACTAAATAATGGCTGCTTCTATAAGATAGCAAATATATTAAACAGGCCCAATGAAATAATAGGTGAGGTATTAAAAATACCATTTGCCGGCTAATATTAACAGTGGGATATCAAACATTATATTATTGGCAACTATTGGCTTCCATATAAAAATACACTTTCGGGCAGTGATTTGCAAGCAGTTGTAAAAATTAAAACGGGTCCTATGATTAAGTATTAGGATATCAGAATTTTGGTTTGTAGAATCGTAATGTAATGAAAAAAGCGAAAAATGCGTTGGTTGCATAGAAGCAGAGCGGGGGCCGTGGCGCGGGGAGGTGGAGCGCGCTACTAGCCAAATGGCAAGCGGCGGGCGAATGTCACAGGACTCGCTATTGCTTATTATTGTTTGTATTATTCAAGTGCATTAAACATACGTAAACTTTTTCTAAACAACATTTGGGTCTAGCCATTCGGCTGAAACTAACCTCTCAACCTTTAGAGGCAAAATTGATTCCGATTGGACTAAAAAGAGCGTGGGGGCCCTACCAAATCAAAACCTGCACTAATAATGCAATAGCTTTTTTATTTTTTTAATTGATAGTTTTAGTATTCATTACCTTCCTTGGTATAACTACTTTCGTTTATAATGTTTAATAAATAAATACAATTATTCTATTTTATTAATATTACAACATGCACGAATTAAATAATATTAATTCGTGCATGTTGTACCTAATCAGACCTATTTAGCCCATCACTTGTTTTCTTACGATGTTTTTCTACAACGAAAAGCCTGCGGTACCTTTTATAATAATTGAAATGGATTCTTATGAAACTGCATTTAATAACTTTTATCGAGAAAAATTGGCTTGCCATACCTAATCAGCGTGCAGACTCTAACATGCTTACTGAATAGAGTTTTTTTGTTTCAGCTTATACAAACCGCACAGTGGGATAGTGATCAACAGGGATGCGGAGTACGTTCCTGAAATGATGCACTTTTCAGGAAAGGATTCAACAGGGTAAATACTTGCCAGTTTTAACCCTCCAGGTCCATAACTTCCAACCAAATTGTTAAAAAGACCTGAAGGAAGACTGTTACAAATGATGAAATGAAATCGTTAGCCACATACCGGGTGGTTTTGATATACTAGGCCAATGAATTGAAATAGCGTTTAAATGAATCAATACATCGTAAATTTTTGCGGACATCTTGTATAACACGATATTATTAATTAATAATAATACTATACAGTACTGACTGTGAATTGTTTTGTTAAAGATCAAAGAAGAAGAAGAAAAAGAAGTGTTACAAAGGGAAGTGAGTTTTGCACCTTAAAAATCACCTTTTAACAACGATTAAATCGTATGTCATATTTTAATTACCACGCCTTCCATGAAATTAGCTTATACATCAATGTATATTTCTAGTTTTTTTTAAATATTATATAACGGTGAAAACCTAACTGTTATAATTTGTTCATTAGCCCCAAATAAATGCGTTTATAGATAGGTACTGTTAGCAGTTAGTTTATGTGTATACACTACTCTAACCGACCGCCTCGTTTGCCTAGTGGATTGGTCGTTAGACTCGAGTGCCAGAGATCGTGGTTTCAATACCCACTAGGGATAGACAATTTGTACAAGTTGGGCCCGGTCTGGATGTTATATTTGTGAATGTTCTATCATTGTCTAAATCCCATATTACACCGGAGAAAATCAAGTTTGGAAATAGACTTTTTGTGTAATATATATGAAATATTTATTTATTATTTATATTATAACTCAATATTTTATGTATTAATTAAAATGTTTATATTAAATTTTTCTCCGAATTTCATACAGATTACTGCATCACGTCCTCTAGGTAGGTAAGTGCAGTAACGCAGTGCATAATTTTAAGGGCACATTGTTACACCCTAACTTATTAACATAAAGGTTATTTTTTTTACAGAAAATGTCCAAGAAGAAAATGCACGAGAAAAGAATGTCGGTGAGTTTCCTGAATATCTTTGACAAGCCACGAGCGTTTTTATCTAGGTAACTTCATGAATATTGGATTGCTCTGGGGGGGTATTTATCGTATATTATTAGCTTCATGTTCAATATGTTGAAACATTTTTCTTTCTGCTAAATGAGAACCCGTGCAACTTACTATAAACCTTTGTATTTCGTACTGATGCCACACGTGACAACCGGATTAAAATTCGTTGATTAGCTCGAAATAAATACGATCTGATCAGAACATTGTTTAGCAGTTAGCATTGGGCACATAAAAATAAAGATTGTTTCATTGTTTCTGGAGGCGGAGGACCTGGTGTGGTGGTGTTCATTGTTGAAGACCTATGTCCAGCAGTGGACGTCGAACGGCTCATATGATGATGATGATTGTTTCACAGAAAATATGCTGCTGACAGGCGGCGTTTTGGAAAAAGGTAAGTATTTTAAAATCTATTAATTTTTAATAAGTATCATACTGTAGAAGGCTAAATACAGAACCACTATATTGGTATAAATTTAACATGGATCAGTAGATCAGTAGATATAAGCTCAATATTGGATGGCAAACAGGTCTGCCTGTCTGCCCTGGCTGGATGCCGAGGGTGGAGGACCGGGTGTGGTTCATTGGAGAAGGCCTATGTCCAGCAGTGGACGTCTGCGGGCTGATATGATGATGATGATAAATCTACCATGGATTTAAAATGTTAAACCAGGGCCATTATTGAAGTGGGGACTCCCTCTATATCCATCTAGGCGACCCCTATCCATCTAGGTGTCGAGCGGTGTTGGGGATAGGAATTCCCCAGGGACAGAGCTTTGGTCTAGTGCAAGGGATGGTTTCGTAGAATAACCCGGTAATAAGTACTGGAGATGGCTACGGAGGGAGTTTTAGTGGGTATAAATACCGGCTTCTCCCTAGGAGGAACGAAAAAATCTCGTAATCCTTTAAAAAAAGTGTAATAATTATAATAAATATTAACTCGAGCAGCACTAATTTAAATAAAAACCCCTGATGAGTACCTAGTGTCTAAGGTTTTAAATGTAGCGAATTTTGCGATGTGAATTGGACGGCTTGATGATGATATATTTACATTCATAATACATACATAATGCTTACGCCTTGGTCCCAGAGGGGTAGGCAGAAACGATGTATCGTCACTTTGCGCAATCCAATTTCGCAAAGCAACTTTCCTTCGCCCGCTTTTCGCTCCGTGATACCCCTTGACGTGATGTGTTGCGAACAACATCGCCGCGTCCGTGTTGAGGTACCATGATAGGGGGAAAATTGTCCACCTGGTCAGAGCCCCGTATGACTCGGTAAGGGTAATAGAGTGTCCGGGGTTCGCCCAGTGATATATTAAGCATATTAGAAATAAGAAAAAAAACAATAGAATGGCTACTCATCGTCCCTTAAGAAATTTACTCCTTACTGTCCGTTCTCTGTGCTTATTACTTTACCATTAGCTAGTCTGTAAATTATCAACAGGCAAAATGTTTTTTTTTTCAATGTGTCTTTATTGTTTTGCCAGGGCTAAATCTGGATCAGACGTGTATTCGGTATCTCGGTCCGGAACGAGGGACGGAAAGCCTCGGTCCAGGAGCATGCAAAGACACGTGCCCGATGATGACGAGACTTGTGGCCTGGATGAGATACCGCGGCCAGAACATGTTAGTATTATTTTAAAACTATCAAAAGCGTAAGACCACATAAGGGACGTGCTCGTACATGGGCCATGGCTAAACCAACGCGCCCTGATGGCTGGCCTACTCCGTATGCATTTCGACTAATATCCGTGGAACTAAAGAGCCATTTATATTGACATTTAACCGTTTGGCATGTAACTACTATAATTCGTACTCTCCATCGTAGGAGGGATCGCTGCGTCCGTAAAGGTCAGGCCCAACCAAAGTGTCCTGCTTGCATTCGCGGTGGCGGTCAGTTACTTGTTACTTCCCATATGCTTGTACAGGGGTGTTCACACCGAACGCTGCTTCAGCGTCCTGTGCAGCGTTCACAAGGTAGCTGGACGTTCTTCCGGACCTCACTGCTCATATAAAAATGCTATACGATATTTATTTATTTAGCGATCCCTTCGTATTATATCACGCAAAACGTACAGACACTTCATGGCATGGGCTCGCCTGCAGTTTGCTCCGTCCGTGCCACGTCGCTGCACGATGTTCCTTTTATCTGTATTGCGCCTAATAAAATACAAAAACAAGTTTCTCAAATTCCAAACTTATCAGTATGCGATGCATGCTGGGAAATAGACAAGGTTTTTGTTGCTTTTAAAAAATGACGGACGGTATAACCATGCAAATTAAGTAACAAATATTTTTTGTAGAAAATACGAAAAATAAATACTGCTGACGTAATCACCATCCAGACCCCCACATCTCCCATGTCATCAAAAATAAGCAAAGCAAAGACCCCCCCGCCCCCCTGTAATGTTTACGTAATACTTGAATGGCCCCTTGTACGATTTAGCCCAGGTCTGGAGGTTATCTGAAAGGACGAGACATTGTGTGATTCCCATGTCACATGAGAAATTCTAATTTAGGATAAGGCAAATAGTGTATGTATATATGAAATACTTCTTACTTTCTTTCAGGCACAAGTTCCAGCGAATCTGAAAAAGGGAATGTTCAAAACGCACTCCTTGTCGGTTCTGCCTTGTAGGAAAGAGAGAAGGACTGACATCCACTATGGTATACTGACGGGGTCGTTCAACATGTACGATAATAAATACAGTAAGTAAAACCATACAGGTGTGTAGGTATTTGATCGCCTCATTGAACTAGTGCTATAGTTGTTGCGTCTAACGTGAAAGGTCGGTGGTTCGAATCCTGGAGCTCTCGTAAAACTTGATTGCCAATGGAAAATCTTATTTTCGGCGTGGCGTTTATTGGGGAAAACCTATGTCTAGCAGTAGGATGTACAGTACAATGGGGTACCGATTAAGGGGTTCAGGGAATGAGAGTGCGGTGAGGTTGGAGGGAACGTCAAAACAGGAACGTTATTTTGACTACTGTCCCATTCTACCGACGGTCCTTTAAGTCGGCCCCTCACTGTAATTATAATATTATAGTAGAAATTATATATGTTAACTACAATATAAGCTACGAAGTTTCATGATCAGTTACTTGTTATGGCATATGTAAGTTGTAAACATCCACACTTGCGCATTTATAATATTTATTTGATGATACAGGTTCCAGGTCAAGAGGTAGACAGGCGCTGCCCATGAGTGTGATGGCGTACTGCCTGGCCTTCCACTACCACCCCAAGCAGTGGACTATGAAGCTAGTCGACAATTTAGTAGACGCTGGTGACCAATGGTAACATCTCTATATATATTTTTTACTATTATTATCAGACAATTATTTGATTTTGGACGCTACGTCTAACCCTGCTTAATTCAATGGTGGTGGTATAGTAACTGGTTAAGGCTTAACTATTTATCGAACTGTGTTGATTTCTTTTAGATTGATAAAGGATTCGGATTAACGGTCCATCTAGGATTAGCTAGCTGAAATGGCAGTGGGCGGGCCGTAGAACCGTCGGACGTTGGGGCAGACGAGTTCTTGAGTGGAGATCGCGGATCGGCACACGCAGGGTGGGACGCCCCGCCGCCATATGGACCGATGACCTGAAGAAGGTGGCCGGAAGAGGCTGGATGCTGAGGGTAGAAGATCGTGGGTGGTGGCGTTCATGGGGAAGGCCTAAGCAGTGAACATCTAGGGGCTGACATGATGATCTAACTACGACAGTTGGATTCAAAAGGCTTATCAGAATATGTAATAAGACCCATTTGAAAGTCAAAATGACTTTCTAAATAGTTGAACGGATATTATCCGAAATGCATTGTTGCACCACACATCACCCCCGCTGCCCTGCACGTGCCCCCGGGTAGTAGTGCTACAAGTTTTGGCATCCGTAACCTTTTGTTCTGGATCGCTCGGCTCGTAATAAAATATCATATAATCGCTGCTCTCGATAGGTATCTGCAATGCGCCGACAAAATCCACGACCACTCCGCGTACCAAGGCATGTGCGAAGTGTTGCCGTTTGGGAAGAAGCAGATACTGCTGTTGAACGGCAAAAAGATGCAGGTGCTGCTGAGCGAGCCCGAGATAGTCGGCTACACGATGTCGCTGGACCCCACTGTTTACAACCTGTGCAGGGGATTGAACGCTTTCTTCAAAGAGAACCGGGCTGGCATCATGTTGACGCGGTAAGAGCAACACTATAAACAACTCTTAAATGTCTATTTTTTATTCCTGATGGGTTTACGCTTGACCTCAATCTCACCTGATGGTAAGTGAAGATGAGGCCTAAGGTGGAGCACGCTTACCCAGAAGATGCCTATTCACTCTTCCGTTAAAAAGATCCAAATTGTACTTGTCCGTATACCGCAGCTGTATTTTTGCAACTATCTCCATGTACTACTAGATGGAGCTCCCGCTTAAATTCTAAAGTTATATTTTGCCTCATACAATTTGAGTCTCTCGACATATAGGTAGGTCTAGCGACGTATTTTTCGTGATTAATTTGAGTGATGCCAAACCAATATGTAAAACAGGCGAAATCTTGCACTTTAAAACATGGACGCCCATATTTTAAAAACAAATTAATGGCTCGAACTTTTGAATACGATTTTATCGTGTGCTTTATCATTTTATTGGAAGATTAAAGTTACAATTGTTTCATTTTTATCAGGATCTTAAAAGTCGTAATATGGAAAGACAAAATTTGTTACTACGTTTTCGACCCGGCCGGGAGAAATTCTAGAGCGTATTCCAACTACGCTAGCGGGTACGCTGCCCTCATGAACGTGAAGGATTTACCAGCAGTCGCCGAGTTGCTACTTAACCGCAGTATACTCGAGGATCAGAAATATGTCTTAGCACCGGTAAAAGTACTAAAAATGATTGACGAGAAATGCGATGAAGATTTAGAATCTGATCCAGAACTCACCTTAGCTGAGAAGGCTATGATGGGTTACAGAATACTGAGCCAAAACTGTGCTATTGTTAATGCCAACATGCATTTAGGCGATAGATGTTTCGAAGCTGCCAAGTTCAGACAAGCGCTGCCTATAGCTGTTGTCGCAATGACCTATGCAAAAATATCACCTCCGAATACTTGGCATACGAAAACGTTGGACAAGATTTTGCGATTGGGAAATAAACTGTACCTGGAATGTGTTCAACCGAAAGTAATGATCGATCTGAGTATTGACAATATTCCCAATGAAATCATTATGGGGCCGTACGCCTGTGAGATAATAATTTACAGGGAAAGGGTCAAAGGCCAACTATTCACTCCTAAAGAATGCATAAACAATATTAAAAGAGGGCTGGAGGAATTCTTTAGTCGTGAATATAGTAGTGGAATTTTAGAATTTAACAACTATACGTTAGCTGTGTGGCGACAAAAGGATATGTTCTACTTATTCGATCCGTACCCACGTACTACGGACGGCGCGAGGTCGCTCAAAATCGGCAAAGCTTGTTGCTTGATGTTTTTGGACACAGAGGCGATGGCAGATTCTTTAAAAGAAAATTGGGATTACTTGCCGCCTACCAACCAATTCTATATACACGCCTTCAAAGTGTTGAAGTTAAAAAAAAAGGAGAGAAAGGTGAGCTGGGTATTCTAATCCTACTTACTATTAATATTATTAAAAGTGAATGTTTGGATGTTTGTTACTCAATCACGCTTCAACCGTGGACGGATCGTGATCAAACTTGGCACACATATAGGCTAGGTCCTGGAATAGGACATAGGATAGTTTTTAACCTGAAAAAACATCCAATTCCTACGGGAAATACATAATAATAATTTGTGATTTTAAGTTGTCCACGCGGACGAACTCGCGGGGAACAGCTGGGGTATAATTATGTACAAATGTCTACTTTATTATTGTATCTGTGTAATTTTTTTTACTTGCAATAAGGAGCAACTAATTAAATTGTATTGAAGAATGAAGCTCTGAGGATCAGGTTCAGTGGCGCACCTTGGGGAGAGGTCTATGTCCAACATTGGACTCTTTCAGGCTGATGATGATGAATAAAGTGTTTACATCTTATAATTGAACAAAGCTCATGGAATATAAGAAGAATTTATTACACTACTTATACAGCGTGGCGCTGCTTTTAGTTTCTTGAGCTTTATGTAAGTTTTACCAATAAGTCGTAACTTTATTTATATTGGCTTTAGTAAATATCCCTGGGGAATCATAAGAATCAAATCTCTCTAATAAACATTGCATCTTAAGTTTAATGTAGGTCGTGAGATGTAGTGGTAGCAGAATTTGACGTCAAAAAGAGAATAATGTATTCCAATTTTGAAAATAAATATTTTGATTTTGATGTAACAAGGACATGGGGTAGTAATTAGTAATCAGATAGACACTTTATATTTTGAAATTCTAAAAAGTTAAGAAATGTAGAGGTGTGTGATAGAGGAAATAGGAATTTGATGATCTTTCTTATATTTATGTTATGATCGTTATGATTGATCGTTTTTTTTTTCATAATTCCCCGCTATCCCGCCTGTTTTTTTAATTTTTAAATGCAGTTATATTTACTTTTTAAAACAAAAGAATGTTTTCCTTTGAGTGTCCTCTTTAATATTTAGAGTTCATCCAGGCGTCATTCGATATTTCCACCCTGTATGTCTTACCTGCGTAAGTCTTTATGTATGTAGTATAAGTATTGCTAAACAGTTGTAAAATTTCCACTACAGATAAATATTTATTTCAAATGTATATAAATATTTCAGGCGGCACTTGTTTGTACTCTGAGTGACGATCAGCTGCCTGGTGCTAAAAACAGGAGGGCCGTCCTGCCCGCGAGCCAGGCAAGGGGCGACGGCAAGGAGATACTGCTTGACGTGCTGCCCATAGAGATACTGGATATCAAGAAACCAGCCCAAGGAACTGGCGTACGTTTGAAGTATTAATTTGAATATCATTTCAATTTCATACAGAATATATATATTTTTTCATTGGTAAAAACCCACGACGAATAAAACAAAACTGAGAACCTTCTCTGAAGTGACACTTAATGTAATGCCAAAGATAATATATACTAGAGTATAATGCACAAAACCGTATTTAAAGCGGTCTAGTCGTTCTGGAGAAAACTGCTAACGAATGAGACGGAGGAGATCGGAAACCCGTCTCCGTTCCGTCGTTGGTAAAAATAACTTGGCAATTGGACTTGGCGCCAGAGGTCGTGGGTTCGAGTCCTACTTATGGGGAAACTTCGTACAATTTATGAATTGTCAAGTCCCTATCGAATTCAGATTCCTATAGTACATGAGGAAATTACATTGGGATTTTAAATATGGTATAAAATATGAACATTTAAAAAAATATATAATTTTAGTTAGGTACCTATTTTTTTTTCCATAAAGCCACCGGCAGATGAGGAGCAAATGGGGGACATAGTGTCACTGGTGGACAGTATACAGGAGGACTACGTGCCGCCCATACCGATGAAATATAAAAATATGGCGCCGGAGCCGCTGGAGCCGAAAGTCGGTAAGATTTATATACGACCTGGACGCAATGCATTTATTTAATATTTTATATTTAAAATGGAAAGGCAGTTCATAGCTGATGCTTCCATATCAATAGTCGACTTGGTTATTTTCTTTTAAGAAATTGTCGAGTCGATAGCAGTGGAACAAACATGGCCGTCGTAACTGCCCTTATAAATAAATCCCATACGATATTTATTTATTTACGGTTTCAAAATCGCCACAATGTGGTTCCGATTTCTTTAGAGTTTGCAGTTCCATGCACATCAAGGCTCACTTGTCAACACCGGATCCCCTCTGCAAGAGATCACGGCGCGACGTCAGCCTGGTTATTATCTCGTTGATATCGCGCCGATGGAGTATTTGGCTCCAATTGACTAAAAGTTAACGTTGTTAGTGAACCTGGACTCGCCGACGGTGTCCGTGACGCAGGTGGTCCCGCCGTGGCCGAAGCCCCGCGAGAAGCCCCCCGACCCGCTCGACATCGACCCGGAGCCCGAGCCCACGCCGCCCCCTACGCCGCCGCCCTTACCAGTATGACACATTTACCTTATTTCTTCAAATATAACACTAGTGGTAGCCTAGTTTTTTTTTTAATTAACTTATTTAACATTATTTGAAAAATGCATCACATGCCATAGGTAACTCACATTTATAAAGCTCTTGGGTTTGTCCTGTGTGCGGTGAGGCCGCTCGGTCACAGCATTCCATGTTAACATTTATTTATTGGTAAAACATTGTACTTACATAATATTTTTTTTATTGAGGACTTAAATCCGTTTCGGAATTCAAGTACGGTTTATTACCATGCCACAGGCTTTACGGTGAAGGATAACATCGTGAGGAAATCTGCATACGCCAAAGAGCGAATTCTAAGGAGTATGTAAAGTCCACCAACCCGCACTACCAACAAGCACACGGTCGAAATATGCAGCCATAAGCTATAAAATAGTTCCAGTTTTTTTTTATTAAAAATACATTTGATTACAAATGGTTATCTAAATAAGAAAACAAATCATACTCGATTTACTATACCATAAACTATATCCATTTGTTTTATTTCAGCCACCGGAAGGAGCAGAAGAGGTAAATACCTATTATTTATCATTTGTCAAACCTTTAAGCGATTATCATAATGATTGAATCCTTTTGCCACAAAATACTGTAGTCAGCTACTGCATTTATACATTTAAATGGACATTTATTAGGGATCCGTCAAATCCAATCCTTACAGCGAGGATTTTGTTCCTACGTCTCTCTGTCCCCGGCATAAGTCACCAGTGGACCGATTGAGCTGAAACTTGAAACATGTATGTAAAATGCATCAATGACGTGAAAATATAAATAATTATTTTCTAGTTATTAATGGTAAACTAAAATTGTTTGTCACCCGGATAACAGTAATAAAATGAACTATACCAATTAAGGTAAAAAATATATACATGTATTTATTGCCTGGAAATTATGGGAAAATAATAGAAATTTCAGGAAATTATTTATTATCCAAGATATTTGGGTAAAACTAAAGAATAAAAATAGGGAACGACTTCCGCTTTGCTGACTTTTTCATTTTCGAAAAATATATTTTCTCTTCTTTATCTTAAGACTTTAAATTTTTACATTTTTAGGAGGAAGAGATGGGCGAAGAGGAATTGGACGAAGAGTCTGCCAAGAAGAAAAAAGAAGAGGAAAAGCGGAAGAAGGCGGAAGAAGAAGAGGCACGCAGGAAGGCTGAGGAGTTGCCGCCGCCCATGGCTCCCCCGCCACCATCGCCGCAGCCTGAGCCAGAAGTACCGGTATAGTGTTATTAATTCTTGCTTATTATTTTATTCTATTTCTGGACTTCCTACAATGTACTGTTGGATATAGGCCTGCTTGTCTGTAAGTATCCCTTCCACATGCAATTTTTATTAAAGAGATTTGATCATTATTATTGACTCTATCGATTGGTGCCATAAAAGTATAGGTGTTATTTTGAAGTATAGATTTCCGGCTGAAGCTTAAGGCAGAAACACATTTACCCCACGCGACGCGACGTTACGCAACGCGCGGGGAGTATAATCAAAACCTATGAAATCCTATGGCCAAAAACACATTACCCCCAGGCGAAGCGACGAGACGCAACGCGCGTGGAGTCAATTAAAACGTACTAAAACTTATGACCAGCAACACATTATCCCCACGCAAAGCGACGTGACGCAACACGCGTGGAGTCAATCAAAACGTACTAAATCCTATGACGCGTCTGGTTGCGTAACGTCGCGTGGAATAAATGTGTCGGTACCTTTACTTTAAAAATAAACTTTACTCTGAGCACAATTTGCTACCTTTAATATTTAGGGTACTTTCCCTGCAGGTGGCGTTCGATATTTCCACCTTATACGAGTATATATTTAAAAAAAGGTTTATTATTATTTCACTTTAGGTTATGTCCTAATTTTGTTGTGCTACGATATTATACTTTAGTTCTTTTATTGCTATGACATCAGACTTAATCACGTTTTTGGCATTGCCGGTACATACATACAAACATAATGCTCACGCCCTTGTCCCAGAGTACCGCATTGCAGGTATTCCGGGATTATGTTAAATAATTTTAATGGTAAGTACTTAGTACTTACTCATACTTCCGAATACTATCCTAGTTATAACCAGTGAACTGAACTGAAACTAGTTAGTCGGAATATCGTTTTTTTTGTTTTGTTTTTTCATATGCTGTTTTTATACTTCTAAAAAAAAACTTGGGAACTTGTTATTAAGAAGCTGTTCAGTATCCAATTGAGAATCCTCTTGTCTACAAGTGATTTGCTACTCAAATACTCATATGAAATCAATGTTTAATTATTTTATATTTATTAATATGAGTTTGTGTCCAGCTCGCCTTGCCAATGCCGGTGATAGAGGACGAGATGCAGGCCATCATGGACCAGCCGGCGCCGGTGGACGTGGACCGGCAGGTGCTGCTGGCGCAGGACGCGCGCTACCGGTACCAGCTCAGGCAGATCCGCAGGAAGATGACCGCGCCCCTCGAGGAGGAGCAATTGGGTAATACCTTCTCATCAATAGCCTCAAAGAAAACCGCAGATCGTCGACGTGGATTTAAAACTTCCGGGGTATATTTTGTAAAGGCATGTAACATTTTACTATGGAGCCAGGCATACCTACTGTTGGCCATTTTGAAAAATTCACGAAATCGCGGCCACTGATCAAACCTTGAAATATCGACAGAGGACTTCAATACAAACAAAAAATGTAATATAGTCAAAATCTTAATGTCGACTTTCCGAGGTATTAAATGTCAAAGACATCATATGACCATCTAATTTATTCGTATACTATATTTCTATTATTTAAGCACAATTTTTTTAGTTCTAGCATATTAAATGTAATTATCGACCACATCACCATAATCATACCAGCCTATGGACGTTCACTGCTGGATATAGGTATCTTTATTTTTGAAATTATAACATTTGTATTATCCTATCCTTTGTACCTACAAAGACCAACCTAATACGTATGGATTAGATGGTCGTATGGTGTCATTGACATGTAATATCTCGGAAAGTCGACACTTTAGGATTTTGACTATATTAATTTATTTTTGTATTGAAGTCGTCTGTCGATATTTCAAGGTTTGATCAGTGGCCGCGATTTCGAGAAGTTTTCAAAATGGCCGACAGTAGGTATACCAGAAAGGTTAGATGGCCTTTTGCTTCGGTTCATTTTCCGAAATAAAATGTCACATGACACGAAGTATAGCGGTATAGCGGAATAATTGGTGGCGGCCAGTTGTCTTACATAGGATTGTATGGAGGACCGCACACTGACGCGGGTAAGGCGCTGTGTGTGGTATAATTTCCTGTAAAGCCTAGGCCGCGCTTTGCCCGCCGCCACCACCGCTCCAGTTCGACGGGGTCGTTCGTTATACGAGTAGTTGAATAAGCTTTTGAGCTATTCATGATATGCTGCGGTACGATATCTCGACACCTGCAGTTCGGGTTTGTGACGGAGATTAAGCCTATCACTTTTAAAATCCAGCTTGTATGGAAATTTTGTATTAGTCTTTTGTATAGGAAAAGTGCTGGCTAGTGAAGTTCAATCATAATCATTTCACCCTTACCCCAGCTACACTGCACGTGGTGATTAACGCACCAAATGTATTTATCGTAGAGGCAATGCCAATGATACCCACATAATATAATATCAAATGTTAACTGAATTACCAAAAATCTTACATATATACTTATTTCATTCATTTCGTTTCATATCAGCCCGTTAACGTCCGGTCTTACGCCCTCCGCTCTGGCTACCTTCTTCACGTCGTTGGACCGTATGAGGGAGAGGCATTTCGCGCTGCGCCTACCTGCAAGAATTCACCATTTTTAGTAATTAAAAAAATAATTATGATTGTTTAGGCATCTCACCTTCGAAGGAGCTCGCCAAAACGCACAACTTTAAGGATCTGCCAGACAACACTCAGATTATCAGGGGTACGGAGGCTATACCCGATTCAAACGCCCTGGAGTGC
Source organism: Esperia sulphurella (assembly GCA_947086405.1). NCBI lineage: Eukaryota > Metazoa > Arthropoda > Insecta > Lepidoptera > Oecophoridae > Esperia > Esperia sulphurella. The sequence continues at coordinate 7,919,777 of OX352261.1, forward strand.
CTTCCCTTCACTGCCATAATGGCCATAGTGCTGTCATACAAGTACACTGTCAACACGTGGACCAAAGGGATCGTGAACTTCGTTATTGAGTCGGCTAAGAAGCTCTACAAGAATAAAAAGGATAAATTTCAACTGGCTCCCGTTCACATTATACCGAAGATTAGGATAGGGCATCAGGTAAAATGATTTTTATACATATTCTCTTTATTTTTCTAAATACTTTGTTTATCAAAAAGTATTGTAACTGTTTGATCGCCTCGTTGGCTTAGTGGCTTGATCATTGAAACCGAGCGCCCCACAGGTCGTGGGTTCGATTCGCACTGGGAACAGATAACTTAGTACAAGTTGGTCCTGGGTAGTGTTCCATTAATGAATTGTGTTGTCCTCGTCTAATTTCCTCAGTACATGAGAAAAACCTAGATACCTCTAGTATATGACATATAAATTTATTATTTATATATTATTTATTTGAGAATCTACAACTTTACTGATTTTTTGGTATGTCATTAGTTTTTTTTATTTATGTAAATAAATTCTTGATGGTTTTTTTTCAATTTTTTTACAGTAGAGAATCAATTTGTTTGCTAATTACAAACGAAAACGAACTGTAGGCTGCGATGGACTCGCTATTGACGACGTCAGAGATTTAATAAATATAGATAAATCATACAATACAATAAATACACTTTATTGAACTAACAAATACAGTGGGCCCGATTCTGAAGGCACAACGTTAAAATTTGACAGCACTAACTGTTGCTTCCTTGTGACACAGTATTATGAAGGTAGAGACGAAACCAATTTTAGCGCTGTCAAATTTTAAATGTGTGCCTACAGAATCGGGCCCAGTTACAAGTTAAAAATAGCACAATTTAGGCGGTGGAGATAGCTTATATTAGATAGACAACCTTTGGGTAGAAAACATTATGCCAGAAAAAAGGTAGATTGCGCTGATCTGAATTAAAATGATAAATTGTACCTAGTGGGTTGGCAGTCTGGTATAGACTTACGATGATGATACTGCGACTGGTCCCAAGGAACTCTTCCCCTGTGTCATTACATCGCTTATATGTCCACACACTTGTTCCTAGGCATACAACGCCAACATCGACGTGGCAGGGGAAGGCCCGACCTGGCAGCTACAAACCGTGCTCGACAACTTTCTCCTCAAGCACGACAGGGGAATGATCACGACCACGAGCTATAGCTGTGCGTTCTTAAAGCGGAACGGCCTGTACTATTTGTATGACGGCAGCCCCTGCAACGCGATGGGCCTGAGAGAGAACAAAGGGTCCGCATGTCTAATGCGCTTCCGAAACTCGCATGATCTTGTATGCAGGTGAGTTTAACTTGTCGCTGTATGCTTTGTCCACGCTGAGTAAATATTATCCAGTGTTTTTCCGAAGTTTTTTTTTAAAATAAAAGCTTGTAAATGGGTTTGGTTGTTCCGGAGTTTACTAAAGCAAACTTATGTTTTTGATAGAGAAGATGTACATAGACAAGAGAAGGGTAGATGCCACGCTATGCTCAAGTTTCAAATGTTTCCTTTGGGAATATAAGGTACTCCGGGGCGGATGAATCGGGTATCGCCTCCGAACCCCTGATGATCTGAATGTTGTCTGGTAGATCCTTAAAGTATAAAGCAAATTTGATTTGATGACTGGTTACAAATTTAAGAAAAATCTAATTTATTTAGAAGAACTTATTCAGGAGGCGATTTTGTACCACCAAGGTAGACTTAATAATTAATATTATATTTTTGAACCAAAAAAATAAGCATAATCACAGGACCGTTCTAACACATCGGTAGATACTAAAGCAAAACCCAATTATTATTATTTCATATTTAGTCCGCAATATTGCGTCGTAATTACAACATTTTTTTTACAGAATCTTGTACAACAAAGACGGGAACACGGAAGACCAACAGTTTATTTTGAGCAAAATTATAGTTAGACGACTTTTACCCGAGGCCCGCTACCAACTACCCGAGGATTACAACTATGACAAGAGAGCGCCAGCGGGTAAAAAGTCAAAATTAACTTTTGTCGCTGAAACTCAGCCGAAAAAGAAGACCGTCATAGAAGTATCTGAGCCAAAGAGCGAAACAATCATTGGGTACCAACATATCGATGGAACATATAAAGTAGAAGGCACGACATCGATCAGCAACAGAAAAGCATCCCAAGAAATAAAGTCATGCCACTTCATTAGCCTCATTGCTATGTTGATGGCTGCTATGCATCCCATCAGGACATGGTCTCACATCATGGTCGACACATGCATTGAGAAAGGACTCGAAATATTCGAAAAGGCTAACAATTTGGTCCCATGCGAGAAACGAATAATTAGAAATATTATTTTGGATGGAAGGTTCATCAACATTAACATTAAGAAAATTACTGTAGTCAACATGAACCCTGAGAAAACTCTGGAACAATATTTGAAAGCCGTTTTGAGAAGACTTCGCTACGTGCTCATAATGTATCCTGAATGCAGTATGGTCATTTGTCAGACTGACGGCTATTACCATCTTTTCGATCCCTATCCTGGTGCAGTGCCAGATTCAGCGAAATCTACAAAAGACGCAAAAGGGAAGGCTTCTACAACCTCGATGGGTAAAAAGGGGAGTCCAGTGGCAGCGTGGACGTTGTATCGAACTCTAGACGAGTTAATCGTTAGACTAAAGAAAGAGATAAAGGCACCGAGTGTTAATAATCCGGAATTTTACACTTTCGAACTAACTTCAGTAAAGACAGCTGCGAAGGGAGCGGCCCTCAACTACCGGCTGAGCCCACTCTTCAGACCAGACGACAATCCCAACTTGCCCTATTTGAGACGCAGGAAGATACGTCCTATTGTCGACGAGAAGATGTACTGGTTGGACATTGAGTATGTGCCGTGGTCTCGAATGACTCCTGTAAATGATTTAGGATTTGATCGAAACACCCCAAAGACATTATGGAAGGATTGGGATATTGAATTTCCTGGAGACCTTTGCTCGCTGTGGGGCTCAGTACACCCGATGGATACCAAATTCCCAGAAAAACATTGCGGGAAACAATATCTGTGCTGCTGTGTGATAGCGCTGGTTATGACGGAAGCTTGCCATCTCAGTGCATGGACCGGCAGCTTCCTGGACGGTGTAGTGGAAACCGGGGATAAATATTTCAAGAAATGTATTGGAAAATTTGGCGCTAAGAAAAACCATGAATTGGCTGTCGAGGATTTAGATTCGAGCTTTGATGATATGTATCCATATTCATTTACAGTAAAGTTCGAGCATATTATATTTGGTTTTATATACAACATGTTGCCGGATCGATTTAATTTGAGTAAAGCGCTATCTTATTTCTTCGAGAAGAATACCCTTGGTATACTGACTAGTCCCAGCAAGAATCTCGCGTTTGGGAAATCGGCCACCTCATACTTTATGTACGATTGCCAAAGTTACGGCGCACCCATATTTTGTCCCGGTCAGGGCGCATCTTACATGCTGAAATGCGAAAGCATGAACAGACTCATTTACTGTATGACGGTTACAATGAATTTAAGAAGACATGGACAACAATTCAATTTATATAGTGTGACAATTAATCTTTCAGAAAAAAAATAAGTGTTTTTTGTTGTTGTAAATAATTTGTTTCTTTTATAAATAAATATATACGTTTATTACTATGACATTCAGTATTGGTAAATTACCAACTTTGCAGGAACGATTCATAAAGCATGGTATTTTATTAAATCAGACATAAACTCTTAGGTTAAAGATTGTCAGTTGTTGTCGGGGTTCGATTTCTGACTGGGCATTATCTTGAAATACCAGGGAAATGTTCAGTCTGGTACGTTGCCAACTTTCAACAACTCTATTTTTCGCTTCTATTGAAGAATCTCATCATATCCACTGTAATGAAAACCTGGGCCACCACTCCGCATTTTATACGTTATGTAATGCAGCATGAAGAATGGCTTCAAAATGCTAAATCTACAAAACAACAACAGCCCACTATTATAAGTCCACGTGTGGATACGGCCTCAACCAAACTAAAATCACTACGCTCGGTAGGCTGCGAAATGTGGATGAACTCAATCCTTACGCCAAAGTGGTGGCACCAAATCGATAGTTAGCACACAAGAAAAGCGCTTTGAAAATACAAATATCGGATCAAATGTTTTGGTGACACGTGGTATTTATCTAATTTCCTTCACATATTCGTTCAGAATCAGAGTTACAAACGCTCCTGCAGTGTATTCTCGTTTTAATAAATATAGTTTAGTCATACCAGTAACATACCTCAAACTCAAAATACTTTTTTTCACAATATGAGTAGATACTTACACTTGGTACATTCATAGACGTATTTTTTTATCGACTCTACCACTGCTTTCTATGTGTTAGCGAGAAACCTCGGAGAAATGTACAAATGGCAGCGAGTTTAGCGATTTCATCCAGGCAACCTTACTGCATTGAGATAGGTAAACTCTTTATTGCACACAGATTAAGAATAACAATAAAAATAGGTACAGATCTTTGAAAAGTGTACAAAGGCGGCCTTATCGCTTAAAGCGATGTCTTCCAGGCAACATTTCTCAAGGAAAATAAGAAAGACATAGCGACGGAGTATTGCAGGGTAAAAGAAATTTATAACTTTAGAACATATGTAAATACTACCTAGGTGCATAGGTACAATTTAAAAAATCTCTATAAAGATCAGACCAGATTCTGTTGGACAGATGCCTGTTCTCCACAACCAAGGAAGTACGTCGTAGTTCATCACGTTATAGGTCTAATAAAAGTTTATTCGACTTTATATGAGCCTTGGAAATACTCCAGTTTCTCTCATATTGTTTTCCTTTACTGAAAAATCTGTGTGATATCAAAGATAATATATACTAGAGTGATATCTAGGTAATGCCAATGATCTGTTTCAAAATATTGGTCTGGGCCTAGGTTTGAAGCTTAGAACTGGCCAAGGCTAGGGCACTCAAATAGACCTTAACCTATCTTAACCTTATTCTTAGACGAGACAGTCTCGGTACTAATTCTACAAACGCGGGAGTTATGTGCAGATCCTCCTGGGTCATCAGTTCAGTGACCCAACTCCTTGAAGTTGACTTTGAAGGAGACTGGCTGACGGCAACACTGTAGCTTGATGCCGAGTGGTCAGGCAGGACGCATTGTCAGATCCCTTATCGGGTTTGAATTCCCTGCTTGCTGGGCAGTGTAGTGCAAGATATGCTCCAGTCTCATCTGCAGCTCTGTTGCCCATGTTTGTTCAGTTTATAGGGTCCTGTTATGATGTTTAAGGTTGCATTTAATTACAATATCTCTGTGAGGATTATACAAATTGCTGGTATGCCTATATCTGAACTGGTGTATTTATATCTTTGAATTGTCACTTGTAACACTGATTTATGAAGAACTTGTCTGTTTTGTTTTTAAGTGTTGTGGATAGCAACATATAAATAGTCCGCTCCAACCTGTGAGTAGATCACCTAACCATATGGATGAATTTTATTCTGCCTTTTGGGGCTTATTCTCTATCACCCTATTTATCAGGAGCCATGAACTGTCCAGAATAAATACTTCCAGTGTTATAAAAGGAGTGACAAAGGGATGTTTAAATGGACAACAGAATCATCTGTACATTTAACTTGGGTACATTCACCAACCCTACTGTGGTTTGCCCGGTTTTTAATTATTTTAGGAGAGGCTGTCATTAATTACTGTAGATAATTCAAAATGTAGCCATCCAACAGCATTCTACTTGAACATTACTTAGGTAACAGATGTGTCAAGAATTGGGATAAAATGTTGTTTCATTCATAATCATGTTATGCTCTTATGTCCTACCTTCACTTCACCTGAAAGCTGTGGAATCAGTAATTACAAGCAAATCACAAATGTTTGTAAAGATTTTATTATAACTGTAAAAACCTTAAAATATACATAATGTACTGTAAATTTTAAACATAGGTATTATCACTACTAAGGGGGGCTTCACTCAAGATCGGGTAAGTTTTCATCGTCCGAGTCACTTTCCATGTCATCGAACGATGGTTTGCCGGCCTTGTCGCCGGCGCCTCCGCCGCCGCCGCCGCCCATCGACCGCAGCATATCCTCTATGTCGTAGTTGTTACCACCACCCTCCTCCTCCTCGTCGTCCTCATCTCTCCACTTATTGAAGTCCACCTTGAGGTAATGCGGCTTCTTCTTGTCCTTCGTGAGTGACGGCCAGTAGGCACCATCCTTCTTTTCTTTACGAAGTATCATTTCTATGCACCTGCCTTTATTTACAAAGGCGCTATTATCCGGAATCACAGCGTCGTACAATGGTATGGTTACCTCGTTCACTTTATTGTCTTGGGCGTTGACGCCTTTGAAATAAACGGAGTTCTTTTCTATTTTAATATCTGGATCTTTAGACTCGACGCTAAAAGTGAGAAAAACGTCTTCCTTGCGCTGGGCCCATAAAACCGCAGGAGGCACCGGAGCATCACCAGACATGATGACTTAGAATAATTTAGCACTGATTGTTAAATCTATCGCGACCACGCGAAATAATTGATCAAACGTACGTTGACTTATCGCAATATTCACAAAATTCACCACGATGAATGAATTTTACACAGCGAGTCGCCGATTCATTAAAAACAGGGTTGCCGTAATGGAATTTCATAACTTACCTACCAAAACTTCTAAAATAAAAAAAGATGATGAAATTACAAATATAACATAGAAATAATATTTTTCTTATCATACCTGTATCATGACTCATCATGAATGAGTAACTATATATCAATCTTTTGACCTATTAAAATATGTCCGACTCTAGATTCTAAAAGTAATCAACTAAAATAAACATGAATTTTTCTACCATAGTGATTCAACAAACGATAGCTGGAAACATTGGAACGATATTTTAACGTGCATTTTTCTCGCGTTTTCCATGCGGTTACGTTCGGTTACACTATAGCGTGCAAATCATAATCGGATACAGGTTTCTTTAGTAGCGGCAAAATTTAAAATATTGCAGAATCGAGTTGGCTGGCTAGAGTTGAAGAGAAAAAAAAGTGAGTTTACAGTTTATAAAAAGAAGAGTTAAATCTGAGGGTTTCGATCAAGGGTCAGTATTTTTGGAAGCTTGCCTATTTAAAAATTAGGAAGCGTCTAAAAGAGAATACTATTTCTAATTTACTTTTAAATTTCTCTACTTACGAACTATGAAATTCGTACTGAAAGTTTCTATTTTCGGCTGCTAGGAGAGCTTCAAAATTTTAATCTTAACATTTGAATTAATGTTCGTTTCGAACTATTGAGCGTAAGCCTACTTCGTAAGCATTTCGGATAATATCAAACTAAAAAGGCATTTAGTACTCTCTAACGGGTCATATTATTCATTTTGGTAAGCATTTGGGGTTTAATTACGATAGTTAGACGTTTATCGGAATATAGCACATGACCCGTTTTTAGTTCGACGGATATTATTCGAAATGTTTACGGAGTAGGCCCAAATTACTCGAACGAACCTATCGCGATAAGTACCTACAGCTACACTATCGGGTAAATACCTATATCTAAGTTTTAGCTAACCGCGCAAAATCTACCTGCCTGTAACAGTAGATATAAAGGGAAAACTTTACGAAGGATTAAAATAAAAATAAAAAAAGTATACTTTTTATTCTTTTATTGAATTAACTTGAACTTACAAACATTTAATAAGACAGTGTTTAGAACTATGGAACGGCACTAGGTACATGATTATCATAGTAAAATCACAGTTACTAATTACTATTTTACAATAGAGATACATAGTTGTAATCAAATTAAATTTCCTCGTAGAATGCAGCGGAAATTAGTCTCAAGTATGTTAATGTAACTCAACTAATAATGACCTTGGACCGGAGTATGTAGTATTAGGTAGACACCACCTATCTTGTCGGTCGACCACATAGGTATCTTAAAACTAATAATCCGGTCCCTGAGTCATTAATAATTCCAATATTAATTCAACTTCACCCATACTAGTAATTTTCATAAAACTCTAGAAAACCAGTTCGCACCTTTTTTGTCACCAAGGTTATCAAAAACAAGTGCATTGTCGGTTGGCTGCACTTTGAACTGGCCCAAAGAATAGTATCATTGTTGTAGCTAGGATTCACACCGCCCAGAGTTCAAACCCCGATTCAGTGATGTTTGATAATGTGAATTCAGTGATATAATTAATGTTTTTTTAACACGGCATTTATTAACGATAGCTGTCCCGTGTCCACTTCGTTGGGCGGTAAACATTTTCCGAAACAATTACCATTACAATTTACCACGAAAAAATTATTTCATATTTCGGGTTAATATATAGCCTATGGCACTCACAAATAACGTGGCTTTCTATTGGTAAAAGAATTTTCAAAATCGGTTCAGTAGATCCAGATTACCCGCTACGACCTCACAAACTTTACCTTTTCTAATATTAGTATAGTTGAGCCGTGATGTCCGGATGGACAGGTATACAGGTATAACTGCAGTACGAGAGCAGTATCTGTAATTTGTAAATTTTCAGAAATAACTTTCAGTAAAGTTGCGCCCATCGGATCTTAGACCAGTCCTGGCTACAGTACTTAATAGCGATACACTAATTTAATAAATTATTTCCAAACATGAATTTTAAAATGATTGAATCATTCATTACTACAAACTAAAATAAATAATTAAAGTACATACACACCTATTGTATTTAAAACACATCAATTATTTAAAATAAATACATGACTAAATGTATAAATTTAAGATAGCTTACGCATAAAATCTCATTATAGAGTTCAACTATAAGTTAGTTTAAAAACTACAATAACAAGGCTACTCTTCCATCACATAGTAACTTTGGCTTTTATTTTTACTGTAATCGTTTAAAATGCAAAATTTTTGCGGGTGTAGCCCACAGTTGTTACAACTACAGATATCACTACTTGTCAGTTTTTAACACTTCTATTTTCTTTCTTTTTTATTTACTTGCTCACTGTAATTCTTATAGATAATGCTAAAAGTAAACTAGATGCGCCAACTACGTATCTATACTTACAAATAACAAGTATTACTTAATAATAAATTTTAATAAACATCGAAATATTATTTTACATATTGTATTATGGAAATCATTAGATCACAGACGAATTACACCCAATAATATGAATTTCTCTGAAATTAACATATCTGTATCTGCATAGAACAAACCTATAATAAAAAATGTAAGTATATTTCTTCAACTTCATAATTGCTATTATGTTGTATTTAAGAGTGCTAATTCATTGCATATTAATATCATACGTAAAGTAATATCCGCGGTCGTGGAAAACATTTTAAAAGACCTGCACACTCAAGCAAATGTATAAAATTGGAAGCTAGTCATCATTGCGCACGCATAAATAAATATTCTTTATTAAATAGATTTTTGTCTTCGAGTTGCCCAAATAATTAATGCCACGATAAGATTGCATTTGTACAGTTAATTGTTAACTTTTACCTTTAAAATTAAGTATAGTGTAATGGCGTCACTTACATTGTTAATTATTATAGTATAGTCGGATCGGAGCACGCTACAACATATTCCATCTAACACGCCACAAGATCTACAGAAAAAACATTATCTTTTAAACCACCTCCGGCTGAAAGACGACAGTCTCACTTACAAGTGTGTCACTCGGCTGCCAGCAGCTTTGGGAGCAAGTGAAGACCAGAACAGATAGGAAGTGCAGGTGGGCAAGTGAAGCGTTGGTGAGCGACAGGCGGAGCGTCTCCGCGAACTCTGGCACGAGTTGCAGCTCGCATATGAGTTTGGAGCCGCATCGTGCGCATGCGGTGGGCGCGTAGGGCGCGTCGGGGGAGTGCGCGGTGGGCGGGAGGGGCGCGCCCAGTAGCGGCGGTTCGTCCCGGGAGTATCTGTTAAACAACATAATATAAATTAGACTACATTTTCGTCCGGCGGCGTTCCACACAATTATTAGAATTTCCCGTGGGAATATAGTATTTTAGTAGCATTAAATACATCAAACTTTTATCAGAAAAAATATTTTATATCCACATCCTGATACCGTGTGTATATAAATTCATTCCCTTTTAGTGTTTATTTTAAACTATTATCTCTTCGGCGGCATCGTCGGCGTCCCCTAACTTTTTCCATTATTAGTGTAGACAAGTGAAACTTGAAAGAGAAAAGGTTAGACAAGAATCTCGTAGACAGTCTAATGAGATTAATTGCAAAACTGAGGTCACTGATATAACCAAACGGATAAATAAGCTGACAGACGGATTAACATATATCGCAGAATCGACCGTTAGTTGTGGCAGACGAGTGCCGTATACTAAAATATTTCTTATATGTATATCAATCAATCAAATATTGTTTATTGTGCTCCAAAAAGATTAAAAAGTTTTAATAATTTAACATAGAAGGACGAATCTAGTGTACCATGGCGGCCTTATAGCTTGTAGTGATTTCTTCCAGGCAGCCTTTGGGTGATGGGGAATTTTTCGAGGACCTACACTCCTGCTAGGAAAGTAAACTAAAAATTACATTAAAGTTATGAAAAATATTTGTTTAAGTAGTACATAAACTACTTAATACATGTATGGTGTGATATATCATGTCGGTCCACAAAGGCTGATGACTTCGAAAATGTGCTCCCTGAACTTCATAAACCCAGTTCATCATCATATCAGCCGTTAGACGTCCACTGCTTAACATATGCCTTCCTCAATGAACGCCAGCATACTCGGTCCTCCGCCCTCAGCATAAAACTAGTTTAAAAATGGTATTTACCTGAGTATTTGCCCCGGGTTGTCTCGTAGGCGCGTGAGGAAGGCGTGGAACAGTCTGTCCCCGTGCAGCGGCGCGGCGTCCTCGTACGGCTCGTCGTCGGGCCCGCCGACACCCACGCGCTCGCCGCCGCCGCAAGCTTCCATTTCCGCTAAAACAATGTGAATCCGATAACATTTACCGGGCACTGTGGTATACTCACAAATTATCAGTTGCGTCTGTAGTAATTGTATACACATGGTATATACACAGTATGAAAAGTTCACGCACGTTAATCTTATTTATTACTAGCTGTGCCCGTGGCTCCGCTCGCGCGGCCTACAGAATCCGCACCCCTTCTCACTTCCGCTCTCGCTCCCGCCCCCACTCAAATGTAGTCCAAACTCATCGCAATCTAAATAGTACGGAACATTAAAATTATACTTCTTTGTTATATTGCATACTAACCTTGCCTACGAATGTATTAGAAAACTAAAAATGTCCATAACTTTTGATTGAGTAAACCGATTAGGATGAAATAAAGCCTATATGTTACTCCGAGTTAAGCCCTATGTTTCTGTGGAAAGTCCATTAAAATCAGTTCAGTAGTTTTTAAGTGATGCGTGCACAAACTAACAAACAGACAAACATTTCAAAAATGATTAAAATGTGTGCTATACTTATCCTTAGACCCACCAATTTTTTGTTGAAAATATCTTCAATGTACAGACACGCCAACTTTACGTTTTTATTTATTAGACTACTTACTACATGTGCTGTACTGTAATTACGGGGTTATGTATGTTTTTTTAAACTTCCGTTTTTTTCAGACAACATTTTTATAACAAGACCATACATTTAACCATTTATTTGGCAGAATTTAAATATTGCGTACGTGTAAATAATCTAAGTAATTTTGAGATAGTAAAAATATGTCAGTCTTCCTATCTTAAATTTACGATACCTTAAACAGGCTACCTGAAAGCGTTCTTAAAGAGAAAAAAAACCGTCCAATTGATTAAACACATTTTAAATAAAAAATGGTTTATTTTCATAAACTGAGAAAACCTTCAGTATACCATTGGTGCTCTTCCGCATTCTTTGAGACAGACTTTTTGCGTATTATTTCGTAAACAATCGTCTGCGCAGCCAACATGCCGGAGGCACTGCAGTAGTGAGGAAGCCCAAAAGCACCATAAAGCCATTATTATACTAGACACGCAGGGCATTGTAGGCTATTTACTAGAAGTTACACAAACACACACAGACATTCATGTAGGTCTCTGGTTAAAAGGTTAGTCCTGTACAACAAGTAAACCATGCTACCTTGTTACTCCTCATTGCCAATGCCCTACCCTCTCAATATCCAGTGTCTAATTTTAATCTGAAAATGTTAAATTAAAATTAAAGCATTCTTACAGAGAAAAAAGCAGTCCAATGCATAAACATTGGACACATTTTGATCTGAAACTCGTACCGAACATTCATCTATTGTTTAAATATTTGGCACAAAGTTTGACCATGTTTAATCAAAGGATAACTAACCATTTTCCTTCTTATATTTATTGAACAACTCGGTGACTCGATCATCATTGGAGGAGGATTTCTTCCATTCTTCCTCCACGTAAATAAACTTTGGGACGAATTGCAGTGGTCCACACATCAGGCGGCTTCGCAGGTCCAGTGGTAACTCGGCGGTCTAAAAGTAGATAGGTAATAGTAAGTACAAACTATGTTATCTGTGAATTATATGTATTTCATGGCGGCTCCACATTAGTGCCGTGAATTCACGCGCGAATTCACGCCATGAATTCACGGCACAAGTCGTGCCCTCCACATTCATGGGATGCTCACAATCGTTCGTGAAACCTGCCGCGAAATGGACGTAGAAGTTGCTGCTGCAAATACTTTGACAGTACATTTTCATAATGGTAATGTTCTAAAAAAGACCATTTCAGTTTCGTTATCCCAAACGTTCACGCGCGACTATATTTAGCGACTGCACACGTCCGTACGCCTTTGTAGTCCGGAGTAAACTAGCACGGGGCCGTGAATGTGGATGTGTACGCGTGAACGCCGCGCGAAGGGGGCGCGAACCCTTTGTCGCGGGACAAAATACCGACTCTGATCGGGGAACAGCCGTGAACGCGCGTGAACCCCGCGAAAACCATCCACATTCACGTTCACGCCTGTTTACGGAGCTTCACGGCACTAATGTGGAGCCGCCATTAAGTCTGGCTATGAAATACATCAGAAGCAAAAATCAGTGAGGAGTCTTCTTCAGTCGATGACTCAAGCGTTCCACTCTGTAACGCGCCCTATTGAAATATAATACGTGTACGAGACGTAATGATTGATGTTCAATTTAATATGTGTGTTTCGCAGCGTACAAGTGTGGGTGGATCTTCCCTGCGAAAAATGACAGGACGTGTTGCGTTAAGCTTGTTGTTCCTTAAAAAAGTCTAAACCAATTTGTCTTAACACAAATGAAACTTTTTAATACCGGAAAATAAAATTTACCATGGTAAATTGGTTAACTGTGAGTACCACCTCAGGTTAGATGCTGATTTCAGACTGAGAATTTGACCTAAATAATATTTTTAGTATCCATTCCGCATACTTGTTGTAACAGCGCTTCCACGTCATTAGTTGGTGCAGTGGGCGTGTCTACAGTCACCAGACCAGGTTCGTCGCCGCCTTCCAGCTCCGCAGCCGCCACTGGCGCTCCGATCGCTCCAACAGCACCTGAACATCACCTTTTAAAATCATCTTTGCCCTGTTGACATCCTGTGTTGAACACAGATCTATTCCAATGCACGCAATATTACTCAACCCAAAGGTCCAGTCACAGAAAATTATAAATAAAAACAAAACAACAACATTATCTTCAATTTGGATAGAGTGCAATCAGTTTTCTCCAAGATAATTAATGTTTTCTAAATAGACAATAACACAATATGGGTGGTGCTAGAGAATCAAGAGTATTTTAATACCTTGAATAGGAGACATGTTAGCGTTGTGTGCATCGAATACTTGCAGGTTCCCAAGAGCTTGTTCTACAGTCTCTAATTCAAATGAATTGCTTTCTTCATCTTCATCAGAATTTCTGTAAAGTTCAAATATACTTAGAGTAAAGTTATTTAACATAGGTTAATAAGTTTATATAACATAGGTAACAAAATTCCAGAGGGAAACATTGTTAAAACAAAAAACAAACAAACACAAACATTTTCTGATATATTTCAAGAAAACTAAAAAGAAAATGTGCCGTGTGGATTAAAATAGGGCCACTCCCATCTGTCCATGTGGGTGTCATCAAGGCGATTTAGGGATGGGCAACAGTGTTCTAATGTGTATATTAAAATCATCACTGTGATCACTAATCTGCCTACCAAGCAAGATGATTATGGCAAATTCATCAATAGACAGCCGACCAAAAGTGACATTATATTGAGGCTTATGTTCAGTAGTGGACATAGTTCATTTAATAATAATAAAATATATGAATGGTACAACATAGACTTTGCTGACTTTATTTCAAAAGTATTGCATTTCAATTTAGCATATTGAACTCGAAGGACCGGGTGTAGTGGCGTTCATTGGGGAAGGCCTTTGTCCAGTGGATGTCTTATATTGAACTGGTTTTCAAGGGTTTAGCAATTTATTTGTTCTTCAGATTTGAGTTAACATTTGTGTACTATTTGTTTGTGTTACAGTCACTTATCTTCAGGTTTAGGACTTTCACATATGGTCTTTATTGAAACGATTTTATTCAAATATGTCTAAACATAAACAAAAAAAAAGCAAATTGTAATCTCACCTTTGCATACCATTTTTAGGACTGGGGGCATTGTCTACATTCATAACATTGCCATTGGCTGAATCTCCATTGTCATTCTCATCCCACTCATCAGCTCCATTGCACCAGGTTAAGTTGGAGTCGGCACTAGGCATTGCTACAGTGGTGCCGGACTGGCTTGCTTTTAAGTCCTGGATTTGACTTCGTACACATGTCCAGCTGAATAATAAAATTAATCAATAAGGTAAGTACTAAATACATTCACACATATATATATATATATAATTCATCATTTATATGCATTGTTGCACCAACTGAATAATTTTTGAAATAATGTATGTAGCACATTCTAGAACAAAGAATGAATGTAAAAAAACTTTTGGTTGTTGCTGCTTCAAAACTATGACATAAAAATAAACTTTGCTTTTATATTTTGATATGAAATGTGGCTAACCATTATTTAGTGGTGATGAGTCTAGGTGTGTACAGTGTACTACATCCCTTCAAAAATCTGGTATATGGCATTGACCTATCTTGAGAAAAATATTATTTTCTATAAATAACTTTAAAAACATCATATTTCAAAAACTACCAAGCTTAGGATGGTAAAATTTTGGGAGAGTAGGTATTGTTTTCGCTTAAATTTCGGTAAAAAAGATCATAAAATCCTGATCGACGGCACCATCACTGTGGGTGCATTGCGCCCTTTGTGCCTGGTTGTGTTTCAAGTTTCATTTCAATTCGATAGAACAATCTTTAAGTGGAAAGTTTGCACCGCTAGTTTAAAAGAATAGGTAGGTACTCACCTTTCAGACTGTATCCAGCAGTTTGGACTAATACAAGCGAAGATGTATAGAGTGCGATGATATATTGAATTTTCAAGTGGTGCATAACACTGTACAACTAATAACCTGTGAAGGCCGCACAATGGACATTTTGACGAAAACCGTAAGTTCTCTAGAGGTGGCCAGTCCTAAAAGAACACAAAAATATTAATAAATGCGGCCGAAAACTGAATACTAATAATTATTTAACAACTTACAGGTAATCCACCGACTTTGTTTACAGTATAGTTAATTAAAGTTTGACTCTTTTCACCAATCATTTCTTCTTCATAACCCAAATAAATTTTTCTTTGTTGTTTTGCCATTTTTAATTCATGAAAATTGTTTTCAGAAATCTAGCACGATCGATTTTATTTGCGATCGCTATTTTGACAGTTTAGCTACAATTATTTTAATTGAAATTAGTGCCGTTCGTAACTAGTAAAAGAAATAGCCCATTATGAAATGTACTGTTGGTTTCTCTCTCTCTAGACAATCTTTAACTTATCTATAGGAAAAAAAACAGTACTAAACCATAGTTCTATTTGTTGTTTGGCTGTCACATCGGAAAAGGCTAAGGTAACTAAAATCAAACAGGCAAGTCTTTGGAGTATCATTGAAGATATCCTTTGCAGAGACAGCCAGCTCTCGATTTATCTACACCACTACGAATAAAGATTTGAAAAGATTATCAAATAGGTTGTGCTTTATCCTTAGACTAAATACCAATGTTTGCATACTAGTTACTGTGACTAGTTATTTTACTGATTATTAAATTTTGTCATTTTGGCGGCCACGGCCCTAGATTTGAAATCTGAGTATGCAGGGAAAATGTGCCAGATATTTACGCATACATCTAATTTATGGTTAGCAATTTCAAACAGTTTATTACATTCTAGAAAATATGTACAGTATTATAAACTAATGTAAAAATGCGTCACAACAGTTATATATTTACTTTTGTTGTTTTTGTGCCCAGTTACTTAAAAGATATAGGGGTGAATTAGTGGCTCAGCTGCAAATGATTTTGTAGTTTCTGCGATATTACAGAGGCTCACTGTCATATCTCGCAAACTACAAAAGTTAACAGAATTCTGGAAACGAGACGGACATTTGTACAGATATTTGATAACTGTATCAAGTTTCCGAGATATGACAGTGGCTCAACTGTTCTGTACTGACAGAAAAACAAACAGGAACAACATTTAAGTTTTTTTTTGCTGGCTATATTTTATTTCTACTGGGCGAGCTAGTTAGATACCACTAATAAATCTTAAAATACTGTACGCTGTAACATACAGGAATAAATAAAAAAGTTAATTAGTGTATATTCAGGTATATTTTCATAATTTATATATAATAAGTCCATCATTCAAATTTTATTTCATTATATTTACAACAGTAGGAATATTAACATATTTTTTTTACAATCATGTTATCATTTTGTTCAAGCACCATACTAAGAAAACCCACACTTAATCATTTATTCATTGACCATTAAATTCGGTAAACATGGATAGTAGATTTTGATTATTGATTTAATAGCGAACTAAAGCTAGCATAATTACAAATATATATTTTAAAATACATTTTAATTTCTTAGACGTAAGTAAATATAAAATTCAATAATTTATACACATCTTCTGACGTTACTAAATCCTTAGACAAGATATTTTAAAGCCATACATGCGTATTTCAAGTCTATATCTTTGCTTTTGAAAACAGTAATGATGCAATATCAGGTTTAGTTTAGACTCGAACATGTCACGTCAACTAAAAATATGTTAGATTAATTATTTACGGATAAAATTTAAAATCTCGTAATAAACCAAAACTAATAATGCTCAATATTGAATAATTTGCCCTTTGATTCATAAAGTACGATCGAGTATATAAATACCACAAAAAGCTGCACTTACAATAACGCGTTTTATAATTATGATCTTTTCGACTTTTCATACCTAACTGGTTAATAAAGAAACTGAATTTATAGATACATTTGTTAATTGCCCAAACTTCACAAGCCATATTTCACTCGAATATTCATGTACAGAAAACTAAAAAAACCTATTTACAATGTTCGGAAATCCAACCGGAATCATAACGTACTTAACATAACGTACCCAAACCAGTTAGAAAAGGGTGAATCGCGTAAAGTGTACATTTATATGGAGCACCAATAGGAATTAAAAATATAAATCATTTTTGAGGATGAGGAGGATTTTGAATTGCATTACAGACTGTTTTCTGTCTATTTGACTCGAAAATTCCAAAGACAACCTCAAAGTCGGCCCGCGCGGAATATTAGCAAAAAAAATTATGGCCTTAATTGTACATAGACTTTTGCAAAATTCTTCCATATTTAGACATTTGATGATACAGTCGGGTCATCTATCGAGGTATTTATAATTATTTCTTTTTATTACAGAGCTACCTGAAAATCGTTCATTGTAGATTAAAGATGAATTCACAATGTGACATGTTTTCATCGTCACGCCAGCTTATTAGCGGATTCGACGTTTTTACCGAATTGCGGAGCTTGGTTTGGATTGTGAATGTACCTTTAAGCCACCTTACACTGGGGTGGTGGCGGCCAACGAGCGGCCAGTTGCGCTACTTAGGCTAGGCCTTGCCTTGCCCATCATCATCACCGCTCCAGTGTAAAAGTTGTTTTACGCATAAAACACAATATGGACATGAGTAGTTTGGTTATTAATCAATTACTACGTGAGTCTCACTTCTGCGTAACAGGCGTCACAAACGCGCACCGGCTTGGTGTTGCCAGGGAGAGCTACCGCTTTCTCGCTGCAGGCCCCGCAGAAAATGTGGCCACACCGTCTACAGTGGTGCTAGAATAGTAAAACAAATATAAAAAAGGTGAAGGTGAGTATGGACAGCTAGCCTACTCGTACTTATATGACAATCAATTATTGAAAATATTATTTCACGACACTGCTCGGAAATGTTCTTGGTATTATTCTAAAACGAGGATTCAGTTCTACTTTTTTTTAACACTGTGAAACAGACCGTAAGGTTAATTAATGTCGTGTTTTATAAGTATGAGCAGGATTTAATCACTTTTCTTAAAAATCAAAATTACCAATTTCGATTGCGACAGCGATCGCGTAGTAATTCAGACTCAGACTCAAACTTAATATTTTTAAATTAAAATAATGAAAAAAAAAAATACCGGTTGGATAACATTCGAATTATCTATATGAAATTTGTTTTATTTTTTCGCGCCAATCGTGAAAAGCAGTATTTATACTTCAACGTTAAGTACAATTAGGTCTCGGTCGTTTAACTCTCGACCAAGAATTGCTCACATACCAATGTACTTATTACTACCGTGCAACTGTAAGTAGAAGTTCTACGACTACAAAATCTACACCTTCTAATGTAGAACCCTATGTGAAACAAATTCTTGGCTACCAGCTTGAAACCTCTTTCTCACTGGTCAGTTTATATAACAGCTTTAGATATAAACTTGATATTTAAAGCTGTTATTTTAGATGATGGATGATATTTACGTTCATGGACCTTTTATCTTAAAGACAATGTGATCAGAAGGTAACTCGAATGCGGGAACTCAAGAAATTCAGTCATATCTTCAGTTATAATCAGAGTACAAAACAAACAAAATTGAGGGAATAATCAAGAGTAAACTCAATCCCATTGCGGCAGGTGAACATTTAAATGAGTTCAAGGTGGAATAGATGTATTGATAGATGTGGTAGAGGCGAGTTAGGCCTGTGCTGCGAGTGCAAACTATTGTAATCATCATAATCGTATTCAAACTCGATAATTTACCTTCCGTCGCGTTATAGTGAATTCCTTAGTACAGGTCGTGCATGCACTGGCTTCGGTGTCGCTGGTCCAGTTGGGGGTATCCTCAACGGCCGTCGCCTGTGCTTCCTTCTCTAATAATTCGGCTAGTTGTAGCTTGTTCTCGCTGAGCGTCACGCCCACTTCTTCGAGAGTCTTCTGCGCTTCGCTGTACTGTGTCTTGAGAAGGTGCTGCTCTTCTTGTAATGCCAGGTATTTCTAAAAATATATCATTTGTTATGTACTTCGTTTAATTCCTGCACAGGTAACATAATTCTTTATCAAATTGGCTTTGGTGTCATTTTCAAAAAATTACTAAAACTGAAAATAAAAACTTTGACGTTTAACTTTTCTTTTTCAGAGTTACATATATTATTTTTAACTTACATGACCAATAGATTTCAATGATTCGACTTCTTGTGTCAGCATTGATATTTTGTCACGATCCCGTACCATTGATTCCTGCAACACATTTAAAGTTTTTGTTATTTTCATTTATACAAACATACACCCCCTCTAGGTGTTTATAGTGGCGAATCGTGTCAGATTTCGAACAATAAAAAAAAACTATTAGCAAGACAAAATTTAACAGTGCGCGGTGCGCCCCTAGAAATAAAATTTAGGAGCTAACGAGAAGACAATTGACAAGTATAACGTCCTTGCGCTAACTTCACTTTTGAATCCCCTACCCTACTTACGAATTGTCAAATTAGAAATGAATGTTTCGATTTTCGACCGCTAGGAGCGCTGAGGAGAATCTTTTAATCGATGTATGATCATCAAAGTATTTGTCCTCCGGCCTCCTACATTATTAACTCGCATTTATAATAATTTGAAAAACTTAAATTCAGCCACCAGCAGTGGATGTCTATAGGCTGATATAAATTAAACAAATGATAAAAGTCTAGACGTAGGTCTTCCTTTATGTGCGAGTTATTTGTATTCTAGCCACGCTAGGCATGTGTTCTTCTGGATACTGAGCTACCCTTTTAATATCTGTTTACCTATAGATGGAACATACCTGTAAAGATATCCTCCATTCTCTTTCTATTCTAAGGTCCCCCTCGGCGGCAACTGCTCGTGTCTCCGCTGCCGCGGCCTTCTGGCCGAGCGAGCGGGCACCCTCCTCCAAATCTTTCCTAGCTGCCTTATCCTCCTGTAACCTGTGTGTTGTGCGCATGCTTATGTGGAACTCTATTATTACACCCGAAACGAAGTAAGTGCTGTATTGTATGCACGGATGAGGTGAAATGAAATCGGTCCAGTAGTTTAAGCCGAGATTTCAGTTTAAGACTAACACTAGGGCGGTGGCGACGGGCCATCTTGCCGCGTTGGTGTCCTCCATAAAATACGACTGGCCGCTAACTCCACCGCCCACCCGCCCCTGCGTGTGAGGATCTGGTAGACAGACACATTTAGTTCCAAATCAACAGCCTATTTATGTACCCCAGCTGTTAGGCGTGCTTTATCAACGGTCATATGGCGTATGGTCCACCGTATCTGTTTTGACATAACGTCGGCTTACTGCAAGAAGCAACTGCTCGGAAATAACAGTAGCAATTAGATAGAAATCAGTAATTGTTACGGTTATTCACGAGCAGTTAGTTGCTTTTTGTAGTGTGTCGGAACTATAAAAATGGTATGGTGCTTTTTGTATAAGGGTACGTGTAGGTATATTTCAGTGCCTCCAGTGAAAAAGGTTCTAACTTAGAAAATACTACCGTTCAGGAGACCAAATAAATGATTTGTAATGGTCTATATGAAAAAACATTTTCAATACAGAAAAAAAAATCAAAAATCATTTATATGTTCTCCTGAAATAAAGCATTTTCTAATATGTGTTTGCTGCTTTACTAAATTTATTGCAAATCTGTATGCCTGTTTCGCCATACAAAATTTGATGCAATTTTACCACTTTGAGGGCCTTCTAATAAAACCTAATGTTTAGTTCTGAACTTGATATCTGCACGACCATCTCCGATAATAGTACGAGTTCTTGTGTCATTCTTTTTTATCTATCTACTATACTTACTGCAAATATGAGTACAACTTTCGAAGGGGTTTAATTCGAAAAGCAATAAAATAATGCAATGTAATGTAAAATAATTTTGTAGTACGTACTGGTAACAAAAAATATATTTCTAAGGTGAAATTTTGAAATGGCACTGCAATGATGACAGAGATATTATTACTCTAAGCAAAGATAATATATACTAGAGTCTCTAAGCGACTACGTATCTTATTATGAATGCGAAAGTGAAGATGTTTGATGCTCAATCTCACCATCACGCCTGACTAAACTGATTGTGATGAGACTTGGTATATTTATAAAGTGTAGGATACTTTTACGACAGGAAAATTAATAAACAGCGGAAAATAAACAAAAAAAAATGGTCCGCTTGAAAGTAGACATTGCTTTTAAGGTGTAAACAGCATTTACGCTAGATACAAAAGATTAACTATTTCTCGTAAAAGCTAATGAATTAGGCTGTGTGCGGTCTCACAGGTGGTAGGTTCGAATCTTGCTCGAGCACGATTTTTTTTATTAATTCATAGAATTAGGTACCTACTTAATTAATATACATTAATTGTTTGAATTATGAAATTAGTGCTGTTTTAATAGGAAATTAGGTGAATGTCTTCACAAAAGAGCATGCAAACATAACATAGTTTGATAATGGCAAACCTACACAATCAATATAAAATAAAAAGCAATCAGTGTTCATTTCAATAAAATACGGTATGCGACTGAATATGCTTTATTATAAATATAACGGCTTTACATCACTAGGGCCTTGGAATTACAAAACTATGTAAAGTAAACAAATGCCTAATTATGGTCTTTATAAATTTCTAACACAATTCATGCTAGAATAAGCATTAATTCAATTTATATACAATAATAGACATAATTCATTATAATTTAGAATTCAAGCAGCTAATAACATCAAATGAGATCAAATGTTTTCAATGTCATACAAAATTTCTAATTTAATGTCTCCACTACAAATATCACTAGAAAAGTATACAAATAAATACTTTTAGAAATACGTACATCATGTCTATAAACATTCGAGTAATTTTAATGAGGAAAGATATACTTATATTCAATCAGTTTTCTTTTAAAACTATTGGAAGTAAATAATAATGTTGTATTGTTAAAGATTCTTATTTCTAAATAAAGGTTCGATTTGTGACCAACAGATTTTAAATCTTAATTTAAAACAAATAAACCTAAGAACAAACTTAACACGATTCAATAAAAAAAACATTGGAACCTGAATTTAAACAGCAATGACAAGCCAAAGCAACAGCAGCATTACCATCATAACAATTATTTTTCTATAATTATTATTTCATATACGAAAATATTTTAGTATTAAAATACTGATTTTTAAGTTTATTGTGAGGGTTTGCCAATATCGAGAGAATTGAAAGAGTTGCCGTATCATATGGCGTAAGCTGTGCAGAACTCACACCAACGTGCGATTCAAAAATTGATATGTCAAGCGATAAGCTGAATTCACAATGCACACCACGAGCCGCTATTTCACGCGAGATCCAATAAACAGTTTACCTGAATGTAAGCTTATTATTTGCAACGCGTGTTCTTTTTGACCCAATCCACCAAGATGGCTGCCCGCGATGAAATCGCGGCGAAGAAAACGTGAGTTTGTTACATTGCAAACTCAGCTTTATTTAAGTTAACAGTGTTTAAGTCCAGGCACTCTTTCGATCCATTTGGATGCAGGCAGGGCCTGTCCGATGCGATGACATAGTAAAATGATATTAAACCTACTTCTCATCGAGCTGGTGTATTGTGCTTCCCATTGACTCAGTCTTTGCTTCCAATTTGGCTATTAGCTCTGTTTTATGTTTCAAGGAACTTTCACATTCCTAAAACAAGGCCAATAAAATTTTGCTAAATCAAAAAATTTCAACTCAAATCATGTTAAAAGAGAGATGGTGAAGTTTTGTTTTGTTAGTAAGCAGTTAACATATTAATACAAAACTTATGCATTATTTATTACTATTATAAAGCATTTTAAATATAATGATTATTATTTCATTCTGAGTATACACTGGTATTATAGTCAGAGTAGGCTTAGTTATCATAATTTCATTATATAACTTGTGATTGTAGTGTTGTTAGTTATACATTTTTATAATATAATAATAGACATTAGAAATATATCTATCATAACATAATATACATAATGTTATTTTAAAAAGACACCACCGACTGGAACCATAAAGGTCTGATAAATTTTATGTAAACCATAAAATAGTAATTAACCTAGTAAATAAATTCATTCTGCTGGTGCAACAGATTTATCATTACTACTACTTTTCCGAAACGGTGGTATTTCCTGGAGATTCAATCTTTTATTCGGTGGCCCTTCGTCCTTCACCTTCCCCCCCTTCTGACCACTGCCCTCCGCTTTGAGTTTCTCTAACTTCTCCCCTAAATTATTCTCATTTGTGGTGGGAGATCTGAGAGCTTTGACCAGGTCATGGTCTGGTCCTAGGAAGTGGTTATACTTCTCAAGGTTGTGGAGTATTTTGCCGATTTGCTCGGCCTTGCCCATAAGCCTGGAGACCAGCTCGCCTTTCTGTGTCAGTTCCATCTCGCACTCCTTCAGAGCAAGCGCCGCAGTGATGAATACAGCATAGCATTAGTATTGGGATAAATATATAATGTTACATAGCGTTTGTTAGTTATGCATTAAATATAATAAACTCTATATACTTCATAAATATGGATAAATAGAGGAGAAAGCATAGGCAATGCCGTTTAATATTAAACTTCAAAGCAAATCAATATCGCCGGTAAATACTGTATTGTATCATAAATAGCAATACTAATCGAATGATGCAACTATATAGCATATGATAAAACATAAACAACAACTGCAATGTTTAAGCGTCAATTAATTAGTTGAAGAGATAAAGAGAATGCATGGGCGGGAAACAAGCGGCGTTAGTACGGCCACCCACGCTCAATAGACGGCCTTCTCGGGGCAACGGCTCTTAAGCTAAGTCTCAGGTTGTATTTTGCACTAAACAACTAACATTGCGTGAACTTGAATGTAGGTATGTGTCCTCAATACTTGGTGGCTACAGTAAAAACTTCGCAAGGACCGATGACTGGGCCGGCCCTAGGTTTTCCCAAAGGGGAGCGATGAGTCAGTCTGCTATCAATTTATCAACCCTTAATTTTGAACAGAGCTAACGCCGCTAGCTACGTTTTTAATTGGCAGGATCAGAACTGCTCTTAGTTCTTTTGTCCAAATTTTGGACATGACAATGTCCTAACTTTCCTGGTTGTCAAACGTTGTCAAATCTCTTACAAAGTAACACTAATACAGTGTTAGTGTTATTTTGTGTGAAGTTTGACATTGTGTCAATATCACTGCATTTTTGGACCAAATAAATGTTTGCCTTTTGTTGCATTTTTTGCGCCATTTTCAATAAGGCGATCTTTTCTCTAGCGCAACCCTAAATGGGGCCCTGAGTAACAACTTAGAGGTCACAGTTAAGTGAAGGCGTAAGATACAGTGATTTAGTGGTATTGATGAACAGTAGACCATGAAGCGTTTTTACGAAACTAATATCAACAACGATTGGTGAAAACAGGCAAGTCATTCTGTTTTCATCTTGTCAGCCCCTAGAAGTCCACTGCTGGACATAGGCCTTCCCCAATGAACGCCACCACACCCGGTCCTCCGCCCTCCGCATCCAGTCGCTACCGGCCCCCTTCTTCACGTCGTCGGTCCACCTGGAGGCGGGGCGTCCCACCTGCGAGTGCCGATCCGCGGTCTCCACTCCAGATCTCGTATGGAGTGGAGACGTCATGTCTGCTTGGTTACGTAAAACAGTAATTCTGTTTTAAGTAACCATTTATCCGAAGATAATGTCATATAATGTATCATTCTTATTATAATTAGTGAGATAGCTTGTTGAATGAAGGGTCATCTGATTTTGCTGGACACACTTTTCATTCAATACATAAGCTAATGTAAAATCACCCGAGGTTATTATAAATAGCAAATCAGATTCTAAGAAAAAATGTCAAGTCCCTATTGTTATTTAACACATCGGCAAAATGAAGCAATAATAACTTAGAAATAACAAAACTAAAATTGAAGCTGTTCTATTTTAGTGGAAATATACAGTAAAGCTCATATAGTGCGTAAGGTTAAATATGTATGTAGTGTTTCCTCTCTTACCTGTAACTTTTTGTACATCTCCAGGTTAATTAATTTTATGTCGTCCAACTGCCGTCTCAGCGATATAATTGTGTCTTGTTTATCATGTATGTCTTTCTCCAACAATTTCATTGCTACCTCCATTTCTGCTTTCAGTGAAATCTGTAAACCAGAGCATTGAATAAAAAAAATTCAGCTAAGTGTACGTCGTAAACAAAGTGCTGGTTCCGTCAATATTTTCCCGGAAATTTACATGTGCATTTCAAATTTTAGTTCAATCGGCCAAGTAGTACTTGCTCGAGGTATCCACTGGACAAAAAAACTTTGGTACAAGATTATCCGTTTTGACGGATCCCTAAAAATAAAATGATTTATGTAAAGACAATAGAGAACCTGAGATTATGTTAGTATCAACTTTTCAACGATGTTAGTATAAAATATAATATCGATTATTCTTTATTACAAAAGGCGTATAAGTTGTAATATACAATTGTCCATGCTATTAATAGTAAACCTACTTGGTATAGGTATTGTTAGCAGATGTTATAGGAATTAGTTTGAATATATTTCTAATTTACAGTGTCTAGTATGCTATGGCATACTAGATATATAGAACTGATGTGAAGATAGTTAATAGAAGTCTTCACTGTGAGTAAAACATTAAAATAATATATTAGTTTATTCTATAATATACTACTTATTAATATTAATATTTATTCTATAATAAGAAATAATGTCAAGACATTAAATACTTGCCCTTTGGTAGTATCAAATCACTTACTTGCAAATCTATCTCCTTTTGTAATTCCATGTTCTTCTTTCTCTCTTCGTCTAAAAGTTTTCCCATTTCACTGTCCTTTTCATTCTTTGATCTATCTGACGTTGTACTCTTTACACTGCGTTTTTCCTGGAAATATAGTCATTAGTGTTATATTTTATTGTTGACCATTAATAATTATCATTACACAAAGTCTTATAATAATGTTATGTATAAAATAAGACATGTCAAGTTTATTTCGTAATAGAAATATTTTATTGCAAACCACATCGTAATATTTTTGAATGCGTAGGTAACATCTTAAGTATCAAAACATTGATGATTCATCAATACGATTTTAGATAAATATTTGATTAATATAAGTAGTGTGTTGTTTATCTATATACGATCGACAAACATAAGTTCTGGCCCATCAAAGTGTTTTGTCTCGTTTTTGCAAGACAATGTGAATGTATGCGTTGCATACATTTGATTTGTCTGTTTTTTGCTTGATAGTTGTAAATGTGACTGTGAAATTTGTTATTTAATGAATTTGTTTATTTTCTAAAAAATTTAACATATTGGTGAATAATTATGATACCAAAGCGACACTTGTTGGTTGTGTGAGAGTTCAATAGGGATAGCATGATTTCATAGAAATTAAATTGGCCGATTGTACATAGTTCGGTTACATATCAATGTATCTTATTTAATGTTACTAATTAATTAACGAAAAACCAACGATCCCATTAAGATGATAAAATTTGTGCACCTAATTAATTAATAATAAATATTTTTTTTGCAAGTTCTTTAGAAACATAATTCTAAAATCAAATCAGGTTTATTTTATTTGGGTATAATAATGTCAAAGTAAATCCGGCTACATTCGATAGTAATTTTCTTGGAATATTATTTTTTAAATGAGCTGCGTATTATTTTTATGCGTATAATACAAAGTTACTACAAAAACAGCGTGAAAATCATTTAGTTGAATATTTTATTAAGTCCAAGTTCATTTTGACAGCGTGAAAAGATTAACAAGTGAGTGAAACTTCCGGCAGTCCATAGATCGTTTACTTTTACACTCACCTCTTCATCCGACTGGAGTTCCATCACCTTCATCCTACTGTCTTTGGTTATGTCCTGACCTAAACAAACAAGAAAAACATGTGTGAAGACGTAAATAAACACAAAGCTAAATAAATCACAGGAGGCGCTCCACGACGCGATACATTTATATAGTCATCGGAGTAACTCACAAGATCTCGTCCAAAACGGTTGTTTTGTTCGATTTTTTGCCGTCGAATTGCCCATTAATACGGTTTGATAGACCATTACAGTCCGCGGCCGTGGTTTAAAACAACTGGAATGACAGTGCAGACGTGCGACAATGTTGGCATACTAATGCCTACTGAATGCTCGAAAGAGCTATGACTCATCAAGTCATCAGAATGCAAGGTGTCTTGTCTTATCTACTAGTAATACTATTTGCAATGTATTTTGATAATGTAACTCGATGATAACTCACGCCTCCCGGCTTTATCTAACATGTTCTTCGAATATTAATGCGTTACTAATGATCTCATCATTAACACTAATTAAATACAATATATTAAAGAGGAAGTCGTTTGGAGTTTAAACTGCACTCGCTTGACATCGTGGGGTGGAGGGTTTTGTCTACCTTTTCATCAGCCGAAATACGTCCATTGCTGAACATAAGCCACCCGAATAGAATGCCACATTTGGAGGGCTGTCCATTGGGGGATTAGTCATAATCACCACGCTTGGCAGGCGGATTGGTGATCGTAGTAATGCTCTTAATGTACACAAGAGAACGCTGCTGCCCGTCCCTAATGCAATCCCTTAGTTGTCTTGACGACACCCATGGTAAGATTGAGGGTGGTCCTATTCGAAGCCGGGAATCACACAGTTTTCGTTGTCTACCTCAAGTCCGGATAATAATCATACAACAGGTTTGTCGGTATAGGACAACAATGTAGGGAAACAGTCATTCGCTGAAAAATTATACATATGTGACCACCAAGTCTACCAAGTCTGGGCCTGCGTCCTAGACTATAGCTCGAAAATTCTCGTCATTTGAAAGATTAACTTGTTACGACACTGACGTTACGTCACTGCTACGTTGGTGATCAATGGACCAATTTCTACAAAAAATATAATATTACACATTATTATTTTACCTCTTACTATATAAAAATCTAGTTATGAAAATAAATATAAATACTTACCTAAAGCATGTTTCAGCTGATTGTTTTCTTCGACCATTTGAATCATGGTATTTTTGGAGATAGCAAGGTCTTCTTTCATAAGCGCATTGGTTGCGGTAAGATATTCCACTTTAGCTTGGAGGTTAGCTACCGTCGCACTGAAACAAGAATCGAGTCAGAAATTTCTGCTGTCCAAAACCTAACTGATCCTACGAAAATTAGTCGCTTCCTGAAGAATGTCAAATAACCTAATTTTTCTTCAGTTATGTTCGTTTTGATCTGTGAGATCCTGAAAAGAGAGTATTTTGGAGATAGAACAGACTTTGTTATTGCTAAAAAATATATTTGAACACTGAAGTTCGATGCATATATAAAAACAAAACAAGGAGTAAGTATTGTTTATTTCATTTAGAAGGTGTACATAGAAATATTGTTAATCAAAAGTCGTGAACGTTTCTCGCCACTTCTATTGTTTAGTTACATCACATGTGAAATTGTCAAAGCACAATAGGACTTCACCACTCACTAGAGTTGGTGACGGTAGCGTAGTGTGATTTTGCCTCAACCTCATTAGGTAGAGACTTCAAATCCAGGCACATATTAATGAGTTTGTCGAAACCTTAGCACAGATAGTTTGACCGTCTCGCTGGCCTAGTGGATTGGTCATGGGACTCAAGCCAGAGGTCGTGGGTTCGTTTCCAACTGGGGACAGACAACGTTGTAGAATTTGTACAAGTTGGTCCCGGTATATCTAATAAATAAAAATGTATATACTTCGCGTGTCTGTACATTGAATATATAAAAAAAAAATAGGGAGGTGTAATGATAAGTAATAGAACCAAGGTTCGTAAAAATCCGATATTTATAATAAATATCAAAATATCCGATATTTGATATTTATCCGATAATTATCGGATATACAGGGTTACAGGAAAAGTCGTGCTAGATCCCTTAAGGGTGTGGAGCACCCATCATTTCTGACTTATTTCACTATAAAACACCCTACCCTAAACTTAACCCTTTTCGAGATATTCGACTTTTAATTTTTTTATTGAAAATTGCTGATTTTTAGGCTACTACATTTATTTTTGTTTATTTTGTGTATCTTATTATTATTATTATTGCATTTTTACATGTGTAGTAAGATGCTTTAGGACGTCAATCATTAAAATAGTGCACAAGTTATTTGAATAGACCGTAGTAGACAAGTGAAAGAAAAGAAATAAAAAACATATTAGAAAGTTTATTTTTCTCTAAGGGATATCTAAAAAAAATATTATGGTAATTGTTCGGCAGATGTTTTTTAAAATATCTACGGTTCATCAGCTATCTAACGAGGTATAATAATGTAGGGTTTTATTCAAATGCATTCAAAAAAATTTAGTTTCATAGGCGACAGTGGAGAAGAAAATGTATACTTAGCCCTAAAAAGTAAAATAAAACAATAGGTAAGCATGAAATGCCATTTATTAAAGGTTTTCTCACAACTTTTTCTTTTTCTACAGTTCATGTTCAACATGGCCGCCTCTATTTCTAATACATTGTCGCATCCTTCTACGGATTCTAAAAGGATTCTAAGAGAAACCTTACTTTCTCCCGGATAATCTAAACGGGGAAAGCTACGAAAATTTCCTGAGAGCAGACTTGAGTGATTTGCTGGATGATCTGCCACTCAACCTGATCAGGGACATGTGGTTCCAACACGATGGCTGCCCTGCCCATTTCAGGAGAAGTGTCAGAGACTGGCTGGACACAAATTATCCAAACAAATGGATTGGACGAGGTGGGCCATTGCCATGGCCAGCAAGAAGTCCGGACCTAACCCCCATGGATTTTCATGTGTGGGGCTGCATGAAAAGTCTCGTGTACAGCGAGCCGAATCCAGTTTCGTCTGTGGAAGACTTAAGAGAAAGGATTGTGGATGCAGCAAATAAAATGAGGACCACATTGACCACTGGCGTAGTGAAGACCGGTCTCCGTAGAAGGATGCGACAATGTATTAGAAATAGAGGCGGCCATGTTGAACATGAACTGTAGAAAAAGAAAAAGTTGTGAGAAAACCTTTAATAAATGGCATTTCATGCTTACCTATTGTTTTATTTTACTTTTTAGGGCTAAGTATACATTTTCTTCTCCACTGTCGCCTATGAAACTAAATTTCTTTGAATGCATTTGAATAAAACCCTACATTATTATACCTCGTTAGATAGCTGATAAACCGTAGATATTTTAAAAAACATCTGCCGAACAATTACCATAATATTTTTTTTAGATATCCCTTAGAGAAAAATAAACTTTCTAATATGTTTTTTATTTCTTTTCTTTCACTTGTCTACTACGGTCTATTCAAATAACTTGTGCACTATTTTAATGATTGACGTCCTAAAGCATCTTACTACACATGTAAAAATGCAATAATAATAATAATAAGATACACAAAATAAACAAAAATAAATGTAGTAGCCTAAAAATCAGCAATTTTCAATAAAAAAATTAAAAGTCGAATATCTCGAAAAGGGTTAAGTTTAGGGTAGAGTGTTTCATAGTGAAATAAGTCAGAAATGATGGGTGCTCCACACCCTTAAGGGATCTAGCACGACTTTTCCTGTAACCCTGTATATCATGCATATGAAAAGATGCGATTTTCAGGTTACAAGTGGCTTTATTTAATATTTGATTTTTAAACCAAAAGTGTAAAATAAAGATTGAGTTTGATTTACTTAATATATATTTATTAATTATAAAATTAACACACCAAAAATCAGTCTTCGAGTTTAATAATAATTAATAATCAGTCTTGTTTAATTAACAGTTAACATAATTAAAATTAATAAAAAAATTTATACTTATTTAAAAACGTCAGTTAAAAATTGTAATATTATTTAGTCCACTTCAGGGTCAGGTCTCAGGCATAAGTCTATAAGCAGGACATCATCTTCTGGCTCCAAGTCTAGTTGACTTTCAGATTCTATCTCAACTGTAAATAATTCTTTGGGATTGGGATCACAAACCCTGTCCATATTGTTGGAGTTTTTTTGGACTGGTTCAAATTTTTGATCATATAAACCAACTTATGAGCTTTCTCGGTTCCTAAACAATTACGAATTTTTTATTGCACCAGGCCGAAGGTAGAAAAAATTCTTTCAAGACCGGCCGTGGATGCTACCGAGACAATAAATATCAATTGATATATATCACATGATATATATCTGTTGATACTTATTAGCGAACCCCGAATAGAACACATTAAGATCATTTTTGGAATTTTGCCTGTTAGACTGTGTACGTATCACGTTAAGACTACTGAACCGATTTTGGTGTACTTTTCACAGAAACATAGGGCTTAACTCGGAGTAACATTTAGTCTTTATTTCATCGCAATCTGCTTACTTAATCAAAATTTATGGGAATTTTTGTTTTCAAATACATTAGTAGGTATGCAATAAACAATGGTCGGAGTGGGAGTCGGAGTCGAATTGAGAGTGAGATCAAAAAGGTGTAGTCCACGGGAGCGGAGCCGCGGGCACAGCTAGTATGTACTTTTATTTATATTACATTATACCACAGACTTGGTGGACATCGTGAGATGAGAAAACCTCCAATCACTGAAAAATAAATTTGTAGCCAAATGTCAGTCAGATTGAATACCACTAGGCCAGCGTGGTAGACAATCGTCCATACGCCATCTTGATGTTGACTGTAAATTAGTTCTAAATCCTCTGCCTAACTGTAACACTTACTTCAGATGCCTATTCAGTTCCTCGATGTAGTTCTTTTGGTCGAGCATCGTGTTAATGTGACGTTGCTTTGGCTCGTTGTTTGTGTTGTTTCCATTGCCGGCTAGCTCGCTGGAAGAGCTGCTCCCTCGCAAGTATAGCGAAAAATCTATCACGCCCTGTTGGCTGTCCAAGTCTTCTTCCTGCAAGTAGTAATGTTATTAGTAAGATAAAAACAAAAATCTAATGTATTAGGTATAATTGTAAAACTGCAGGATTGACGTCAAGACCGACTTTAGGTCGCTGTGTCAGGGTATGAATCAGGTATTGATTCAAGATGAATTGATAAAATATTTAAAAGAATATTTTAAATATATTATTTTATCTCATCACAGAAAATGCTTATATTGATAAGCATATGACAGGTTGATTGAACGATAAATCGACAAGTGTATAATCGAACATATCACACTAGAAATAATATATGAATTAAGTATGTTTATGAAATCTGGTTGCATGTTTATTTCTCTTTCACATCTCTGCACGACTTAAGTGATTCTTTTCTCACGGCATCACTAAGTTATTTCCGTAATGGTACCGTAGTTTAAGCTTAGAGACTTAAGTTGCGTAACAGTGAAAGTTGCATCAAAAGCTGTTAAGTGTATCAGAGACAAGGATAAATAAACATTTTGATAGAATTGCAAGATATTCGATATTAATGTGATGACATTATTATATTTACCTTTACACACAAATTACAGTCAACAACATTGAGGCCTACAAGCAATCCAGTAATGATGACAGCTTCCTCATTCAACATCAGGGCATGGGGCTCAAAGAATTCCTCTAGCATCTCCTCGCGGTGTTCGAGGAGGATCCTCAGGTAGTCAGCCAGACGTTTCTGCATGAGAGCCAATCTCAACCAGGCCCGGGCTCGGCCCATTGCGGTCCTGATAAAGGCAATATACTTAATGAATTTATCATCATCATCAACCGAAATACGTCTACTGCTGAACATAGGCCTCCCCAATAGAATGTCTATTGGGGGATTTGCCATAATCACCACGCTTGGCAGGCGGATTGGTGATCATAGTAATGGTCTTAATATGCACAGGAGGAAGCTGCTGCTCGTCCCTGGTGCAATGACTAGAACGCCTTGAAAGATTGTGGGTCGCCCTATTCTAAGTCGGGAACTAAACGGCAAATTATCCGTTTAAGTAACTTACTGAATTATCCGTTTAGTATCAGAAATAGAATCCTGTGGTGACCAAAGTATTGATAGCAGCAGCAATGCACAGACCACTGAACTTCATACATATACAAAGATCACCAACTCGTATGCCCAGTGTAGTTATGAGGGTTGTTGATTAATTGACATAAGTAAGAATGCTAGTTGTTTGTGAACCTCGTTGGTTTTGTGATTCGTGCGTTTGCCTTGAACGCCAGAGTTCCACATTGGTACAATTTGCTTGTCTAATTTCTATAGGAAATGTGCTGTCGTGGTGTAATTATACTACTACTTTTTCAGCGCTCAAAAATACGTTTTATTTACTTCTAGTGCTTACAAAAAACTGATTAGCAAAAGGCGTAAAAGCCATGTGAAAAAAGGTTTAGTTGTGGGCTGATATTATCACTAAATGGTCATGATTTGGAGAAAATGCATCGTAAGAACAATTAGTAGGTACCTACAACTGAAGGCTTAAGATTGGAAATCGAAACTCGTCTAGAATTTAAGGCTACTTCATCAAATTGTATAGCCGTCATTATTGATAGGAAAGAAAGGTGTCCTCTTTTTTAAATATTATACATATAATATTATACTTGTCTAATTCCAAACTAGGATCTTCTCCTGAGCTATGGGTTTTCCTCTTGATGATGGATTACAACAAATAAATAACCACCTTTTAATATATTATCTTGGCTTTAAATAAATATAAGTAGGTAAATAAATAAATATATGTAAGTATATAATTAATCTTATCTTCTGAAAAAAAAATATGCTTCAATTTGTTTCACACTTACTTGACGGTCGGTAAGTCTCTAACACTCGCCGTGATATCAGCTGCCTCCGAAGAATGTTTCTCTACCATCTGGAGAATGTCCCAAAGCTCCTTTTTAGGTCCGAGGAGTCCCTAAAAATTCTTTACGTGAGTATTTTGTTAGGCTATACTTTAGTATACCGGCGAAGACAATAGGTCACCGACATAGCCACGGGAATTAGTAAGCATCTATTGCAGGACTGACGGTTGTTGGCGCAGATGAGTTCTGAAGTGGACACCGTGGACCGGTACGCGCAGTGTGGGAGTAGCCAGATGGACCGAACGACCTATACAAATGTGGCCGAAAGCGGTTGAATGCGGAGGGCTGAGGGCCGAGTTAGATGGTGTTCATTGAGGAAGGCTTGTATTCAGCAGTGACCGGCGAAAGACTGATATTATAATCATACCTTAGTTTGACATGCAACCGTATTTATAAAAATATTTCAAATTATAGGCGTCTTAGTCTTTAAGGCACATAACAAAAATAAAGGCTACATGATGTAAGTTTAGCAGAAGCGTCTATGCAAGTACGTGATATCGTAACACGATAGAATACGGCGTTTATATGATCGTCACTTCCCTGTCTTGAACTTTCTAGTACCGTTAAGCGTTACCTTTTTCGGTTTAAGTCCATGACGCATAACGTGCTCCAGGACTATAAAAAAGTGATGTAGCGGCAAATGGTCGCTGTCCAACATCCTCCCATAGCGCAGCGATTGTTCAATCAGCTCCTTAACAATCAACTTAGAGATGTTCACGAGGTTGCTGCGCTCAATCACAACCGGATCTCGAGCTAAAAATCAACACACTATAGTTTATATTAAGTGCTATATATTTAAAGGAAGGTGAAGATCTTATATATAAACGGATATCCTGATTGCCTTATTTATCAACGCGCAATTCAAACCACTAGGTTTGGAATCTTGGAATTATGCAGAGAATTCCTTAAGGTAGGTAACTTTTTAGAATTTGTCGAAATTCCACCCTTAACGTAAGGACTTAGCAGTGGACAACAGCTATAGTATTATTTTTTATATGAAAGGTCAGGACAGTACCCATTAAATAATGCATAGGATCATCAGGTGAAGTAACAGCCCCAGTGTCGGAAGGACGTATGAAAGAGTCCTGCATTTCCATATCATGCAGTTCCTTCAAACAGAGCCACTCCCCGTCCACAGAGACACGGAAGTTGCACAGGTATATGGTGTCTTGTGCACCGGCCATGTCGGCGTCTGTGCTGCCGTCGGCCTGTTGTATGCCCGACGACGGGAGGCCTAGTTCGGGCAAGGGATCCACCCCATGGACTGCGGCGAGAGAGCGCATAATAAATCAGCAAAGAAACTACTAAGCGAAATAACACACACGCTTTCGTGAATTTCGATCACTTTCTAGTCATTGCCTAGATTGCGAAGCATAAACACGAAGGTCAATCGAAACGGTCCCGGTTTAAAGCCGACTACGACACAACTAAATTATGTAGTCCATTCTAGGAAGTACTCAGATGAAAACTATAATATAGGATATTATTGTAGAGACCACAATCAAACGCTACCGGTAAGTGCGTATAAAGAGCTTTCCCAGTAAGTTCAGAACAAACTATTGATTTTCCAGGCATTATGAGTGGGTGTACGTCGAGGCAGAAATCAATACTTGCAGCAAGTGCCGCCACCTGTCGGGACTTCAGGCTAATATTATACATATGAAAGTAATCACGGTAGCAAAGAACTTGTTTCTCACAACAGATGTAGTTCTTTCCCATACATTCTTTTTAGAAAATAAAATTATATTGTTTTATTTTATTTCTGCAATAAAGTATATTGTATTGTTAGGCATACAGAATGACGTGAAGCATGTTTTTACTTGCATTAGCAGAAATGTGAACTGTGATATTATTCATCAACAGCCTTAAGTCCACTGCTAGTTCAGGCCTTTCCAAAATAATGAAAGTTTTATTTTCTAATCAATTATTAACTGTAATCAAAGATAGTGTACATCAAAATTATAATGGCTAAATTGCAACTATATTAACCAATGATTATATATTGACGATGAACTGGGCGATGGTTCGTTCAGAAACTCATTTTGGCCTAGCGATTACAATACATAAAAAAAAAATTTGCCTATAGGCTAAAATATTTTTTTTGTATTTTTAATGAGTAATTTGTGGCCAAATCGTCATCTTCCTGCTATCATTTGGTTGTCATCTGAGTTATAGAAAAATGAATGGCTACTGTGACAGTACATGCTTCATTATCAAGTGTCTGTCACATTCACAAATTAAATAAAATATCATTTAAAATCATAATCTATTGAAACGGAATGCAGTGTCTATAAAACATTAAATTCCCGTAGAGCATCTCTGCTAATAGTAATAATATAGAGACGCTACGGATTACGTGATCTACATTAATCGCGTTATCTCGCGATATGTCCATATAAGGTAATAATTGATTATAACGTCTCGCGAGTATTCGAAATGTGATTCTCATTGGATGTAGGAAGGTTGAAATTAGGAACGCCATAAAATGTTGGAGGGAATCCGGAGGATCTGCGGTTAAACTCAGAAAGCAACTTTAAAACGATTCTTATTGGTCCTAGGATGGTAAAAAGAAATGGCATCATAAATAGACAGAGAGAGTACTACGGGAGGATCTACGGCTATGTTCGGATCGCAAGAATAAAACGATTCTCATTGGACGTAGGGTGGTAAAAAGAAATGGCGTCATAAGTAGACAGAGAGAGTACTACGGGAGGTTCTACGGCTATGTTCGGATCGCAACAATAAAAAGATTCTCATTGGACGTAGGGTGGTAAAAAGAAATGGCATCATAATAAGACAGAGAGAGTATGTAGGGAGGATCTGAGGCTATGTTCGGATCGCAACAATAAAACAATTCTCATTGGATGTAGGGTGGTAAAAAGCTAACACGTGAGAGAGTACTTCGGAGGGACTGAGGCTATGTTCGGAAAACAACGTTGGAGGGAATCTGATTGGCAGTAGGAAGGTTTTTACCATTCTACGCGGGGGACCGGTGTGAAGTTAGCAGCCAAAGTTAGAAGCCAATTTGTAACCCGACCAAATAGAGATCACATACTTTTTAAAAATAAGATTAATAAAATAAAATAAAATAAAATAAAATAAAATAAAATAAAATAAAATAAAATAAAATAAAATAAAATAAAATATAGGGTCCTAGGGTTCCGTATAATTTATTATATTATTAAGGTGAAAATTGGTGTCCGGGTATATGGAGCAGACCTTCCAAAACCAAACGTATGTCAAAAGAAAGGGAATACATCAAGGAGTAGCCCATATGAAAATGAAGTAGATTGATAGGGTCCTAGGGTTCCGTATAATTTATTATATTATTAAGGTGAAAATTGGTGTCCGGGTATATGGAGCAGACCTTCCAAAACCAAACGTATGTCGAAAGAAAGGGAATACATCAAGGAGTAGCCCATATGAAAATGAAGTAGATTGATAGGGTCCTAGGGTTCCGTATAATTTATTATATTATTAAGGTGAAAATTGGTGTCCGGGTATATGGAGCAGACCTTCCAAAACCAAACGTATGTCAAAATAAAGGGAATACATCAAGGAGTAGCCCATATGAAAATGGAGTAGATTGATACGGTCCTAGGGTTCCGTATAATTTATTTTAATATTAAGGTGAAAATTGGTGTCCGGGTATATGGAGCAGACCTTCCAAAACCAAACGTATGTCAAAAGAAAGAGAATATATCAAGGAGTAGCCCATATGAAAATGGAGAAGATTGATACGGTCCTAGGGTTCCGTATATTTATTTCAATATTAAGGTAAACATTTTTCAGAAAAATTGGTGTCCGGGTATATGGAGCAGACCTTCCAAAACCAAACGTATGCTGAAAGAAAGGGAATACATCAAGGAGTAGCCCATATGAAAATGAAGTAGATTGATAGGGTCCTAGGGTTCCGTATAATTTATTATATTATTAAGGTGAAAATTGGTGTCCGGGTATATGGAGCAGACCTTCCAAAACCAAACGTATGTCAAAAGAAAGGGAATACATCAAGGAGTAGCCCATATGAAAATGAAGTAGATTGATAGGGTCCTAGGGTTCCGTATAATTTATTATATTATTAAGGTGAAAATTGGTGTCCGGGTATATGGAGCAGACCTTCCAAAACCAAACGTATGTCGAAAGAAAGGGAATACATCAAGGAGTAGCCCATATGAAAATGAAGTAGATTGATAGGGTCCTAGGGTTCCGTATAATTTATTATATTATTAAGGTGAAAATTGGTGTCCGGGTATATGGAGCAGACCTTCCAAAACCAAACGTATGTCAAAATAAAGGGAATACATCAAGGAGTAGCCCATATGAAAATGGAGTAGATTGATACGGTCCTAGGGTTCCGTATAATTTATTTTAATATTAAGGTGAAAATTGGTGTCCGGGTATATGGAGCAGACCTTCCAAAACCAAACGTATGTCAAAAGAAAGAGAATATATCAAGGAGTAGCCCATATGAAAATGGAGAAGATTGATACGGTCCTAGGGTTCCGTATATTTATTTCAATATTAAGGTAAACATTTTTCAGAAAAATTGGTGTCCGGGTATATGGAGCAGACCTTCCAAAACCAAACGTATGCTGAAAGAAAGGGAATACATCAAGGAGTAGCCCATATGAAAATGAAGTAGATTGATAGGGTCCTAGGGTTCCGTATAATTTATTATATTATTAAGGTGAAAATTGGTGTCCGGGTATATGGAGCAGACGTTCCAGAACCAAACGTATGTCAAACGAAAGGGAATACATCAAGGAGTAGCCCATATGAAAATGGAGTAGATTGATAGGGTCCGAGGGTTCCGTATAATTTATTATATTATTAAGGTGAAAATTGGTGTCCGGGTATATGGAGCAGACCTTCCAAAACCAAACGTATGGCAAAAGAAAGAGAATACATCAAGAAGTAGCCCATATGAAAATAAAGTAGATTGATACGGTCCTAGGGTTCCGTATAAACTATTTTATTGTTAAGGTGAAAATTGGTGTCCGGGTATATGGAGCAGACCTTCCAAAACCAAACGTATGTCAAAAGAAAGAGAATATATCAAGGAGTAGCCCATATGAAAATGGAGAAGATTGATACGGTCCTAGGGTTCCGTATATTTATTTCAATATTAAAGTAAACATTTTTCAGAAAAATTGGTGTCCGGGTATATGGAGCAGACCTTCCAAAACCAAACGTATGTCAAAAGAAAGGGAATACATCAAGGAGTAGCCCATATGAAAATGGAGTAGATTGATAGGGTCCTAGGGTTTCGTATAATTTATTATATTATTAAGGTGAAAATTGGTGTCCGGGTATATGGAGCAGACCTTCCAAAACCAAACGTATGTCGAAAGAAAGGGAATACATCAAGGAGTAGCCCATATGAAAATGAAGTAGATTGATAGGGTCCTAGGGTTCCGTATAATTTATTATATTATTAAGGTGAAAATTGGTGTCCGGGTATATGGAGCAGACCTTCCAAAACCAAACGTATGTCGAAAGAAGGGGAATACATCAAGGAGTAGCCCGTATGAAAATGAAGTAGATTGATAGGGTCCTAGGGTTCCGTATAATTTATTATATTATTAAGGTGAAAATTGGTGTCCGGGTATATGGAGCAGACCTTCCAAAACCAAACGTATGTCAAAAGAAAGGGAATACATCAAGGAGTAGCCCATATGAAAATGAAGTAGATTGATAGGGTCCTAGGGTTCCGTATAATTTATTATATTATTAAGGTGAAAATTGGTGTCCGGGTATATGGAGCAGACGTTCCAAAACCAAACGTATGTCGAAAGAAAGGGAATACATCAAGGAGTAGCCCGTATGAAAATGAAGTAGATTGATAGGGTCCTAGGGTTCCGTATAATTTATTATATTATTAAGGTGAAAATTGGTGTCCGGGTATATGGAGCAGACCTTCCAAAACCAAACGTATGTCAAAATAAAGGGAATACATCGAGGAGTAGCCCATATGAAAATGGAGTAGATTGATACGGTCCTAGGGTTCCGTATAATTTATTTTAATATTAAGGTGAAAATTGGTGTCCGGGTATATGGAGCAGACCTTCCAAAACCAAACGTATGTCAAAAGAAAGAGAATATATCAAGGAGTAGCCCATATGAAAATGGAGAAGATTGATACGGTCCTAGGGTTCCGTATATTTATTTCAATATTAAGGTAAACATTTTTCAGAAAAATTGGTGTCCGGGTATATGGAGCAGACCTTCCAAAACCAAACGTATGTCAAAAGAAAGAGAATACATCAAAGAGTAGCCCATATGAAAATGGAGACGATTGATACGGTGCTAGGGTTCCGTATATTTATTTCAATATTAAAGTAAACATTTTTCAGAAAAATTGGTGTCCGGGTATATGGAGCAGACCTTTCAAAACCAAACGTATGTCAAAAGAAAGGGAATACATCAAGGAGTAGCCCATATGAAAATGGAGTAGATTGATAGGGTCCTAGGGTTTCGTATAATTTATTATATTATTAAGGTGAAAATTGGTGTCCGGGTATATGGAGCAGACCTTCCAAAACCAAACGTATGTCGAAAGAAAGGGAATACATCAAGGAGTAGCCCATATGAAAATGAAGTAGATTGATAGGGTCCTAGGGTTCCGTATAATTTATTATATTATTAAGGTGAAAATTGGTGTCCGGGTATATGGAGCAGACCTTCCAAAACCAAACGTATGTCAAAAGAAAGCGAATACATCAAGGAGTAGCCCATATGAAAATGGAGAAGATTGATACGGTCCTAGGGTTCCGTATATTTATTTCAATATTAAGGTAAACATTTTTCAGAAAAATTGGTGTCCGGGTATATGGAGCAGACCTCCCAAAACCAAACGTATGCCGAAAGAAAGTGAATACATCAAGGAGTAGCCCATATGAAAAGGAAGTAGATTGATAGGGTCCTAGGGTTCCGTATAATTTATTATATTATTAAGGTGAAAATTGGTGTCCGGGTATATGGAGCAGACCTTCCAAAACCAAACGTATGTCAAAAGAAAGGGAATACATCAAGAAGTAGCCCATATGAAAATGGAGTAGATTGATACGGTCCTAGGGTTCCGTATAAATTATTTTAATATTAAGGTGAAAATTGGTGTCCGGGTATATGGAGCAGACCTTCCAAAACCAAACGTATGTCAAAAGAAAGAGAATACATCAAAGAGTAGCCCATATGAAAATGGAGACGATTGATACGGTGCTAGGGTTCCGTATATTTATTTCAATATTAAAGTAAACATTTTTCAGAAAAATTGGTGTCCGGGTATATGGAGCAGACCTTCCAAAACCAAACGTATGTCAAAAGAAAGGGAATACATCAAGGAGTAGCCCATATGAAAATGGAGTAGATTGATAGGGTCCTAGGGTTTCGTATAATTTATTATATTATTAAGGTGAAAATTGGTGTCCGGGTATATGGAGCAGACCTTCCAAAACCAAACGTATGTCGAAAGAAAGGGAATACATCAAGGAGTAGCCCATATGAAAATGAAGTAGATTGATAGGGTCCTAGGGTTCCGTATAATTTATTATATTATTAAGGTGAAAATTGGTGTCCGGGTATATGGAGCAGACCTTCCAAAACCAAACGTATGTCAAAAGAAAGAGAATACATCAAGGAGTAGCCCATATGAAAATGGAGAAGATTGATACGGTCCTAGGGTTCCGTATATTTATTTCAATATTAAGGTAAACATTTTTCAGAAAAATTGGTGTCCGGGTATATGGAGCAGACCTTCCAAAACCAAACGTATGCCGAAAGAAAGTAAATACATCAAGGAGTAGCCCATATGAAAATGAAGTAGATTGATAGGGTCCTAGGGTTCCGTATAATTTATTATATTATTAAGGTGAAAATTGGTGTCCGGGTATATGGAGCAGACCTTCCAAAACCAAAAGTTGCCGAAAGAAAGGGAATACATCAAGGAGTAGCCCATATGAAAATGAAGTAGATTGATAGGGTCCTAGGGTTCCGTATAATTTATTATATTATTAAGGTGAAAATTGGTGTCCGGGTATATGGAGCAGACCTTCCAAAACCAAACGTATGTCAAAAGAAAGGGAATACATCAAGAAGTAGCCCATATGAAAATAAAGTAGATTGATACGGTCCTAGGGTTCCGTATAATTTATTATATTATTAAGGTGAAAATTGGTGTCCGGGTATATGGAGCAGACCTTCCAAAACCAAAAGTTGCCGAAAGAAAGGGAATACATCAAGGAGTAGCCCATATGAAAATGAAGTAGATTGATAGGGTCCTAGGGTTCCGTATAATTTATTATATTATTAAGGTGAAAATTGGTGTCCGGGTATATGGAGCAGACCTTCCAAAACCAAACGTATGTCAAAAGAAAGGGAATACATCAAGAAGTAGCCCATATGAAAATAAAGTAGATTGATACGGTCCTAGGGTTCCGTATAATTTATTATATTATTAAGGTGAAAATTGGTGTCCGGGTATATGGAGCAGACCTTCCAAAACCAAACGTATGCCGAAAGAAAGGGAATACATCAAGGAGTAGCCCATATGAAAATGAAGTAGATTGATAGGGTCCTAGGGTTCCGTATAATTTATTATATTATTAAGGTGAAAATTGGTGTCCGGGTATATGGAGCAGACGTTCCAGAACCAAACGTATGTCAAACGAAAGGGAATACATCAAGGAGTAGCCCATATGAAAATGGAGTAGATTGATAGGGTCCGAGGGTTCCGTATAATTTATTATATTATTAAGGTGAAAATTGGTGTCCGGGTATATGGAGCAGACCTTCCAAAACCAAACGTATGGCAAAAGAAAGAGAATACATCAAGAAGTAGCCCATATGAAAATAAAGTAGATTGATACGGTCCTAGGGTTCCGTATAAACTATTTTATTGTTAAGGTGAAAATTGGTGTCCGGGTATATGGAGCAGACCTTCCAAAACCAAACGTATGTCAAAATAAAGGGAATACATCAAGGAGTAGCCCATATGAAAATGGAGTAGATTGATACGGTCCTAGGGTTCCGTATAATTTATTTTAATATTAAGGTGAAAATTGGTGTCCGGGTATATGGAGCAGACCTTCCAAAACCAAACGTATGTCAAAAGAAAGAGAATATATCAAGGAGTAGCCCATATGAAAATGGAGAAGATTGATACGGTCCTAGGGTTCCGTATATTTATTTCAATATTAAGGTAAACATTTTTCAGAAAAATTGGTGTCCGGGTATATGGAGCAGACCTTCCAAAACCAAACGTATGTCAAAAGAAAGGGAATACATCAAGAAGTAGCCCATATGAAAATAAAGTAGATTGATACAGTCCTAGGGTTCCGTATAATTTATTATATTATTAAGGTGAAAATTGGTGTCCGGGTATATGGAGCAGACCTTCCAAAACCAAACGTATGCCGAAAGAAAGGGAATACATCAAGGAGTAGCCCATATGAAAATGAAGTAGATTGATAGGGTCCTAGGG
Organism: Esperia sulphurella; assembly: GCA_947086405.1. Taxonomy (NCBI): domain Eukaryota; kingdom Metazoa; phylum Arthropoda; class Insecta; order Lepidoptera; family Oecophoridae; genus Esperia; species Esperia sulphurella. The sequence continues at coordinate 7,963,488 of OX352261.1, forward strand.
TTCCGTATAATTTATTATATTATTAAGGTGTAAATTGGTGTCCGGGTATATGGAGCAGACCTTCCAAAACCAAACGTATGTCGAAAGAAAGGGAATACATCAAGAAGTAGCCCATATGAAAATGGAGTAGATTGATACGGTCCTAGGGTTCCGTATAATCTATTTTAATATTAAGGTGAAAATTGGTGTCCGGGTATATGGAGCAGACCTTCCAAAACCAAACGTATGTCAAAAGAAAGAGAATACATCAAGGAGTAGCCCATATGAAAATGGAGAAGATTGATACGGTCCTAGGGTTCTGTATATTTATTTCAATATTAATTTAAACATTTTTCAGAAAAATTGGTGTCCGGGTATATGGAGCAGACCTTCCAAAACCAAACGTATGCCGAAAGAAAGGGAATACATCAAGGAGTAGCCCATATGAAAATGAAGTAGATTGATAGGGTCCTAGGGTTCCGTATAATTTATTATATTATTAAGGTGAAAATTGGTGTCCGGGTATATGGAGCAGACCTTCCAAAACCAAACGTATGTCAAAATAAAGGGAATACATCAAGGAGTAGCCCATATGAAAATGGAGTAGATTGATACGGTCCTAGGGTTCCGTATAATTTATTTTAATATTAAGGTGAAAATTGGTGTCCGGGTATATGGAGCAGACCTTCCAAAACCAAACGTATGTCAAAAGAAAGAGAATATATCAAGGAGTAGCTCATATGAAAATGGAGAAGATTGATACGGTCCTAGGGTTCCGTATATTTATTTCAATATTAAGGTAAACATTTTTCAGAAAAATTGGTGTCCGGGTATATGGAGCAGACCTTCCAGAACCAAACGTATGGCAAAAGAAAAAGAATACATCAAGAAGTAGCCCATATGAAAATAAAGTAGATTGATACGGTCCTAGGGTTCCGTATAAACTATTTTATTGTTAAGGTGAAAATTGGTGTCCGGGTATATGGAGCAGACCTTCCAAAACCAAACGTATGTCAAAAGAAAGGGAATACATCAAGAAGTAGCCCATATGAAAATGGAGTAGATTGATACGGTCCTAGGGTTCCGTATAATTTATTTTAATATTAAGGTGAAAATTGGTGTCCGGGTATATGGAGCAGACCTTCCAAAACCAAACGTATGTCAAAAGAAAGAGAATACATCAAGGAGTAGCCCATATGAAAATGGAGAAGATTGATACGGTCCTAGGGTTCCGTATATTTATTTCAATATTAATTTAAACATTTTTCAGAAAAATTGGTGTCCGGGTATATGGAGCAGACCTTCCAAAACCAAACGTATGTCAAACGAAAGGGAATACATCAAGGAGTAGCCCATATGAAAATGGAGTAGATTGATAGGGTCCTAGGGTTCCGTATAATTTATTATATTATTAAGGTGAAAATTGGTGTCCGGGTATATGGAGCAGACCTTCCAAAACCAAACGTATGTCGAAAGAAAGGGAATACATCAAGGAGTAGCCCATATGAAAATGAAGTAGATTGATAGGGTCCTAGGGTTCCGTATAATTTATTATATTATTAAGGTGAAAATTGGTGTCCGGGTATATGGAGCAGACCTTCCAAAACCAAACGTATGTCAAAAGAAAGGAAATACATCAAGAAGCAGCCCATATGAAAATAAAGTAGATTGATACGGTCCTAGGGTTCCGTATATTTATTTCAATATTAAAGTAAACATTTTTCAGAAAAATTGGTGTCCGGGTATATGGAGCAGACCTTCCAAAACCAAACGTATGTCAAACGAAAGGGAATACATCAAGGAGTAGCCCATATGAAAATGGAGTAGATTGATACGGTCCTAGGGTTCCGTATAATCTATTTTAATATTAAGGTGAAAATTGGTGTCCGGGTATATGGAGCAGACCTTCCAAAACCAAACGTATGTCAAAAGAAAGAGAATACATCAAGGAGTAGCCCATATGAAAATGGAGAAGATTGATACGGTCCTAGGGTTCCGTATATTTATTTCAATATTAATTTAAACATTTTTCAGAAAAATTGGTGTCCGGGTATATGGAGCAGACCTTCCAAAACCAAACGTATGCCGAAAGAAAGGGAATACATCAAGGAGTAGCCCATATGAAAATGAAGTAGATTGATAGGGTCCTAGGGTTCCGTATAATTTATTATATTATTAAGGTGAAAATTGGTGTCCGGGTATATGGAGCAGACCTTCCAAAACCAAACGTATGTCAAAATAAAGGGAATACATCAAGGAGTAGCCCATATGAAAATGGAGTAGATTGATACGGTCCTAGGGTTCCGTATAATTTATTTTAATATTAAGGTGAAAATTGGTGTCCGGGTATATGGAGCAGACCTTCCAAAACCAAACGTATGTCAAAAGAAAGAGAATATATCAAGGAGTAGCTCATATGAAAATGGAGAAGATTGATACGGTCCTAGGGTTCCGTATATTTATTTCAATATTAAGGTAAACATTTTTCAGAAAAATTGGTGTCCGGGTATATGGAGCAGACCTTCCAGAACCAAACGTATGGCAAAAGAAAAAGAATACATCAAGAAGTAGCCCATATGAAAATAAAGTAGATTGATACGGTCCTAGGGTTCCGTATAAACTATTTTATTGTTAAGGTGAAAATTGGTGTCCGGGTATATGGAGCAGACCTTCCAAAACCAAACGTATGTCAAAAGAAAGGGAATACATCAAGAAGTAGCCCATATGAAAATGGAGTAGATTGATACGGTCCTAGGGTTCCGTATAATTTATTTTAATATTAAGGTGAAAATTGGTGTCCGGGTATATGGAGCAGACCTTCCAAAACCAAACGTATGTCAAAAGAAAGAGAATACATCAAGGAGTAGCCCATATGAAAATGGAGAAGATTGATACGGTCCTAGGGTTCCGTATATTTATTTCAATATTAATTTAAACATTTTTCAGAAAAATTGGTGTCCGGGTATATGGAGCAGACCTTCCAAAACCAAACGTATGTCAAACGAAAGGGAATACATCAAGGAGTAGCCCATATGAAAATGGAGTAGATTGATAGGGTCCTAGGGTTCCGTATAATTTATTATATTATTAAGGTGAAAATTGGTGTCCGGGTATATGGAGCAGACCTTCCAAAACCAAACGTATGTCGAAAGAAAGGGAATACATCAAGGAGTAGCCCATATGAAAATGAAGTAGATTGATAGGGTCCTAGGGTTCCGTATAATTTATTATATTATTAAGGTGAAAATTGGTGTCCGGGTATATGGAGCAGACCTTCCAAAACCAAACGTATGTCAAAAGAAAGGAAATACATCAAGAAGCAGCCCATATGAAAATAAAGTAGATTGATACGGTCCTAGGGTTCCGTATATTTATTTCAATATTAAAGTAAACATTTTTCAGAAAAATTGGTGTCCGGGTATATGGAGCAGACCTTCCAAAACCAAACGTATGTCAAACGAAAGGGAATACATCAAGGAGTAGCCCATATGAAAATGGAGTAGATTGATACGGTCCTAGGGTTCCGTATAATTTATTATATTATTAAGGTGAAAATTGGTGTCCGGGTATATGGAGCAGACCTTCCAAAACCAAACGTATGTCGAAAGAAAGGGAATACAACAAGGAGTAGCCCATATGAAAATGAAGTAGATTGATAGGGTCCTAGGGTTCCGTATAATTTATTATATTATTAAGGTGAAAATTGGTGTCCGGGTATATGGAGCAGACCTTCCAAAACCAAACGTATGTCAAATGAAAGGGAATACATCAAGAAGTAGCCCATATGAAAATGGAGAAGATTGATACGGTCCTAGGGTTCCGTATAATTTATTTTAATATTAAGGTGAAAATTGGTGTCCGGGTATATGGAGCAGACCTTCCAAAACCAAACGTATGTCAAAAGAAAGAGAATACATCAAAGAGTAGCCCATATGAAAATGGAGAAGATTGATACGGTCCTAGGGTTCCGTATATTTATTTCAAAGTAAACATTTTTCAGAAAAATTGGTGTCCGGGTATATGGAGCAGACCTTCCAAAACCAAACGTATGTCGAAAGAAAGGGAATACATCAAGGAGTAGCCCATATGAAAATGAAGTAGATTGATAGGGTCCTAGGGTTCCGTATAATTTATTATATTATTAAGGTGAAAATTGGTGTCCGGGTATATGGAGCAGACCTTCCAAAACCAAACGTATGTCAAAAGAAAGGGAATACATCAAGAAGTAGCCCATATGAAAATGGAGTAGATTGATACGGTCCTAGGGTTCCGTATAATTTATTTTAATATTAAGGTGAAAATTGGTGTCCGGGTATATGGAGCAGACCTTCCAAAACCAAACGTATGTCAAAAGAAAGAGAATACATCAAGGAGTAGCCCATATGAAAATGGAGTAGATTGATACGGTCCTAGGGTTCCGTATAATTTATTTTAATATTAAAGTGAAAATTGGTGTCCGGGTATATGGAGCAGACCTTCCAAAACCAAACGTATGTCAAAAGAAAGAGAATACATCAAGGAGTAGCCCATATGAAAATGGAGTAGATTGATACGGTCCTAGGGTTCCGTATAATTTATTTTAATATTAAGGTGAAAATTGGTGTCCGGGTATATGGAGCAGACCTTCCAAAACCAAAAGTATGCCGAAAGAAAGGGAATACATCAAGGAGTAGCCCATATGAAAATGAAGTAGATTGATAGGGTCCTAGGGTTCCGTATAATTTATTATATTATTAAGGTGAAAATTGGTGTCCGGGTATATGGAGCAGACCTTCCAAAACCAAACGTATGTCAGAAGAAAGGGAATACATCAAGAAGTAGCCCATATGAAAATAAAGTCTATTGATACGGTCCTAGGGTTCCGTATATTTATTCCAATATTAAGGTAACATTTTTCAGAAAAATTGGTGTCCGGGTATATGGAGCAGACCTTCCAAAACCAAACGTATGTCGAAAGAAAGGGAATACATCAAGGAGTGGCCCATATGAATATGAAGTAGATTGATAGGGTCCTAGGGTTCCGTATAATTTATTATATTATTAAGGTGAAATATGGTGTCCGGGTATATGGAGCAGACCTTCCAAAACCAAACGTATGTCAAAAGAAAGGGAATACATCAAGGAGTAGCCCATATTAAAATGGAGAAGATTGATACGGTCCTAGGGTTCCGTATATTTATTTCAATATTAAGGTAAACATTTTTCAGAAAAATTGGTGTCCGGGTATATGGAGCAGACCTTCCAAAACCAAACGTATGCTGAAAGAAAGGGAATACATCAAGGAGTAGCCCATATGAAAATGAAGTAGATTGATAGGGTCCTAGGGTTCCGTATAATTTATTATATTATTAAGGTGAAAATTGGTGTCCGGGTATATGGAGCAGACCTTCCAGAACCAAACGTATGGCAAAAGAAAGAGAATACATCAAGAAGTAGCCCATATGAAAATAAAGTAGATTGATACGGTCCTAGGGTTCCGTGTAATCTATTTTAATATTAAGGTGAAATATGGTGTCCGGGTATATGGAGCAGACCTTCCAAAACCAAACGTATGTCAAAAGAAAGGGAATACATCAAGAAGTAGCCCATATGAAAATGGAGTAGATTGATACGGTCCTAGGGTTCCGTATAATTTATTTTAATATTAAGGTGAAAATTGGTGTCCGGGTATATGGAGCAGACCTTCCAAAACCAAACGTATGTCAAAAGAAAGGGAATACATCAAGGAGTAGCCCATATGAAAATGGAGTAGATTGATAGGGTCCTAGGGTTCCGTATAATTTATTTTAATATTAAGGTGAAAATTGGTGTCCGGGTATATGGAGCAGACCTTCCAAAACCAAACGTATGTCAAAAGAAAGAGAATACATCAAAGAGTAGCCCATATGAAAATGGAGAAGATTGATACGGTCCTAGGGTTCCGTATATTTATTTCAAAGTAAACATTTTTCAGAAAAATTGGTGTCCGGGTATATGGAGCAGACCTTCCAGAACCAAACGTATGTCAAACGAAAGGGAATACATCAAGGAGTAGCCCATATGAAAATGGAGTAGATTGATAGGGTCCTAGGGTTCCGTATAATTAATTATATTATTAAGGTGAAAATTGGTGTCCGGGTATATGGAGCAGACCTTCCAAAACCATATACCCGGCTGCTCCATATACCCGGACACCAATTTTTCTGAAAAATGCTTACCTTAATATTGAAATAAATATACGGAACCCTAGGACCGTATCAATCTTCTCCATTTTCATATGGGCTACTCCTTGATGTATTCCCTTTCTTTTGACATACGTTTGGTTTTGGAAGGTCTGCTCCATATACCCGGACACCAATTTTCACCTTCATATTAAAATAAATTATACGGAACCCTAGGACCGTATCAATCTACTCCATTTTCATATGGGCTACTCCTTGATGTATTCCCTTTATTTTGACATACGTTTGGTTTTGGAAGGTCTGCTCCATATACCCGGACACCAATTTTCACCTTAATAATATAATAAATTATACGGAACCCTAGGACCCTATCAATCTACTTCATTTTCATATGGGCTACTCCTTGATGTATTCCCTTTCTTTCGGCATACGTTTGGTTTTGGAAGGTCTGCTCCATATACCCGGACACCAATTTTTCTGAAAAATGTTTACCTTAATATTGAAATAAATATACGGAACCCTAGGACCGTATCAATCTTCTCCATTTTCATATGGGCTACTCCTTGATGTATTCTCTTTCTTTTGACATACGTTTGGTTTTGGAAGGTCTGCTCCATATACCCGGACACCAATTTTCACCTTAATATTAAAATAGATTATACGGAACCCTAGGACCGTATCAATCTACTCCATTTTCATATGGGCTACTTCTTGATGCATTCCCTTTCTTTCGACATACGTTTGGTTTTGGAAGGCCTGCTCCATATACCCGGACACCAATTTACACCTTAATAATATAATAAATTATACGGAACCCTAGGACCCTATCAATCTACTTCATTTTCATATGGGCTACTCCTTGATGTATTCCCTTTCTTTCGGCATACGTTTGGTTTTGGAAGGTCTGCTCCATATACCCGGACACCAATTTTTCTGAAAAATGTTTACTTTAATATTGGAATAAATATACGGAACCCTAGGACCGTATCAATCTACTTTATTTTCATATGGGCTACTTCTTGATGTATTCCCTTTCTTTTGACATACGTTTGGTTTTGGAAGGTCTGCTCCATATACCCGGACACCAATTTTTCTGAAAAATGTTTACTTTAATATTGGAATAAATATACGGAACCCTAGAACCCTATCAATCTACTTCATTTTCATATGGGCCACTCCTTGATGTATTCCCTTTCTTTCGACATACGTTTGGTTTTGGAAGGTCTGCTCCATATACCCGGACACCAATTTTCACGTTAATATTAAAATAAATTATACGGAACCCTAGGACCATATCAATCTACTCCATTTTCATATGGGCTACTTCTTGATGTATTCCCTTTCTTTTGACATACGTTTGGTTTTGGAAGGTCTGCTCCATATACCCGGACACCATATTTCACCTTAATAATATAATAAATTATACGGAACCCTAGGACCCTATTAATCTACTTCATTTTCATATGGGCCACTCCTTGATGTATTCCCTTTCTTTTTACATACGTTTGGTTTTGGAAGGTCTGCTCCATATACACGGACACCAATTTTCACCTTAACAATAAAATAGTTTATACGGAACCCTAGGACCGTATCAATCTACTTTATTTTCATATGGGCTACTTCTTGATGTATTTCCTTTCTTTTGACATACGTTTGGTTTTGGAAGGTCTGCTCCATATACCCGGACACCAATTTTCACCTTAATAATATAATAAATTATACGGAACCCTAGGACCCTATCAATCTACTTCATTTTCATATGGGCTACTCCTTGATGTATTCCCTTTCTTTCGGCATACGTTTGGTTTTTGAAGGTCTGCTCCATATACCCGGATACCAATTTTTCTGAAAAATGTTTACCTTAATATTGAAATAAATATACGGAACCCTAGGACCGTATCAATCTTCTCCATTTTCATATGGGCTACTCCTTGATGTATTCTCTTTCTTTTGACATACGTTTGGTTTTGGAAGGTCTGCTCCATATACCCGGACAAAAATTTTCACCTTAATATTAAAATAGATTATACGGAACCCTAGGACCGTATCAATCTACTCCATTTTCATATGGGATACTTCTTGATGTATTCCCTTTCTTTCGACATACTTTGGTTTTGGAAGGTCTGCTCCATATACCCGGACACCAATTTTTCTGAAAAATGTTTACTTTAATATTGAAATAAATATACGGAACCCTAGGACCGTATCAATCTACTTCATTTTCATATGGGCTACTCCTTGATGTATTCCCTTTCTTTCGACATACGTTTGGTTTTGGAAGGTCTGCTCCATATACCCGGACACCAATTTTTCTGAAAAATGTTTACTTTAATATTGAAATAAATATACGGAACCCTAGGACCGTATCAATCGTCTCCATTTTCATATGGGCTACTCTATGATGTATTCTCTTTCTTTTGACATACGTTTGGTTTTGGAAGGTCTGCTCCATATACCCGGACACCAATTTTCACCTTAATAATATAATAAATTATACGGAACCCTAGGACCCTATCAATCTACTTCATTTTCATATGGGCTACTCCTTGATGTATTCCCTTTCTTTCGGCATACGTTTGGTTTTGGAAGGTCTGCTCCATATACCCGGACACCAATTTTCACCTTAACAATAAAATAGTTTATACGGAACCCTAGGACCGTATCAATCTACTTTATTTTCATATGGGCTACTACTTGATGTATTCTCTTTCTTTTGCCATACGTTTGGTTCTGGAAGGTTTGCTCCATATACCCGGACACCAATTTTCACCTTAATAATATAATAAATTATACGGAACCCTAGGACCCTATCAATCTACTCCATTTTCATATGGGCTACTCCTTGATGTATTCCCATTCTTTTGACATACGTTTGGTTTTGGAAGGTCTGCTCCATATACCCGGACACCAATTTTTCTGAAAAATGTTTACCTTAATATTGAAATAAGTATACGGAACCCTAGGACCGTATCAATCTTCTCCATTTTCATATGGGCTACTCCTTGATGTATTCTCTTTCTTTTGACATACGTTTGGTTTTGGAAGGTCTGCTCCATATACCCGGACACCAATTTTCACCTTAATATTAAAATAAATTATACGGAACCCTAGGACCGTATCAATCTACTCCATTTTCATATGGGCTACTCCTTGATGTATTCCCTTTATTTTGACATACGTTTGGTTTTGGAAGGTCTGCTCCATATACCCGGACACCAATTTTCACCTTAATAATATAATAAATTATACGGAACCCTAGGACCCTATCAATCTACTTCATTTTCATACGGGCTACTCCTTGATGTATTCCCTTTCTTTCGACATACGTTTGGTTTTGGAAGGTCTGCTCCATATACCCGGACACCAATTTTCACCTTAATAATATAATAAATTATACGGAACCCTAGGACCCTATCAATCTACTTCATTTTCATATGGGCTACTCCTTGATGTATTCCCTTTCTTTTGACATACGTTTGGTTTTGGAAGGTCTGCTCCATATACCCGGACACCAATTTTCACCTTAATAATATAATAAATTATACGGAACCCTAGGACCCTATCAATCTACTTCATTTTCATATGGGCTACTCCTTGATGTATTCCCTTTCTTTTGACATACGTTTGGTTTTGGAAGGTCTGCTCCATATACCCGTACACCAATTTTCACCTTAATAATATAATAAATTATACGGAACCCTAGGACCGTATCAATCTTCTCCATTTTCATATGGGCTACTCCTTGATGTATTCCCTTTATTTTGACATACGTTTGGTTTTGGAAGGTCTGCTCCATATACCCGGACACCAATTTTCACCTTAATAATATAATAAATTATACGGAACCCTAGGACCATATCAATCTACTTCATTTTCATATGGGCTTCTCCTTGATGTATTCCCTTTCTTTTGACATACGTTTGGTTTTGGAAGGTCTGCTCCATTTATTTTATTTTATTTTATTTTATTTTATTTTATTTTATTTTATTTTATTTTATTTTATTTTATTAATCTTATTTTTAAAAAGTATGTGATCTCTATTTGGTCGGGTTACAAATTGGCTTCTAACTTTGGCTGCTAACTTCACACCGGTACGCGGGGGGACCTTCCGCATCATGTTCTTATAAATATGGGAGGCAGGATCCTTCAGGAGCGATTTGGTTGATATTCCAGTTGGGGTACGTAGTTATGCTGCCCGAGCGCACCGCAAATTTTACACTGGTACTTAACTTTGTAATTGGGTTCGCGATTTTGTTATGGAGTTGTGATTTAAATAATTTAAAGAAAGTTTTGAGAAACGATCTAAAATTATGATATTCATAATTTGGATTATATTTGAGTGAATAGGGACCCATAGCATGGAGTCATGCTAGGCAGAAGCTGTAGCTTTCTGTTTTAACGATCTTCGGATCGGACCATTCTAGGGGATGGAATGGTGACCGCATTTTTACGTTCCTGGGCGGTCAAGATTCCCCCTGGCATTAGTTGGTGCTCCTTTTGACGCTAGATGAGCTGGCAAGTGTGATTCCATGATGTTGTCACTGGAGTATTGATTAATGTCGGACTTATTTATCTATTTATTTATTACATATGTATAAAGGGCTCGTCTCAGTTGACCCCCCCGCCAAATCGTTGGCTGAGACACTTACACGAGTGTAGGGTGTTAGGAACATAAGGGAGCAACTCGCCCTAAACCGTTTCTGTCTGATAGTTAAGAGAATTCCCTTTAAACCGAGGGAAATCTACATTACTCACCACACAATTAAAATTAAATGTGGGTCCGAAACCCTAGACAGTATCATCACAATTTAGAAGTCTAGGAAGCTGATTTAGGCACGAAAAGGCAGGGCCTAGTTTGATTTAATAGAATTTATATTGATCAAAAATAGTAAGACGAATATTAGTCTAGTTCCACGATAGATGGAGTTTGATTCTGAAGTAATATAGGATTGAATATATCTAGCTTTCCAGCACAATAGAGTTATAGCTTTTGATGGGTTTAATTATACCATGGGAGCCAAATATCCCGATATTCTTTCTCAAAGCCAGATGGAAAGAGAAAGTTATCATTTGGTCACTAATTGAAAGCATCTCTAAGTTTGTTTAAGTCAGTCTATCAACGCCAGAAAGTTAGGCTTGAAGATTGAATTCATCTATACATTGATTTAACTCTATCAGGACCAACTGAGGACTGAGAGAACCTTTAATAAGCAATTGATGTATGCAATTCTATACAAACAAATAGAATTAAACTAACTACCAATTTCCTCCATGAGTTAGGACCATAAATAGTTCTAGGTTCGGATACAGAGGGTGTTAATCCTTAGGCTGGACTGTAGTTGTGGATGAAGGGAATAGGAAGGGAGTTAGTTTTGCGTTGTGCATTGTTTGATTACCTAGCTTGCCTGGGTATTGTAAAGAAAAGAACTAAATATTAGGTTGGTAAGGAAATAAAATCAAGGACAGTTAGTAGGAAAAGTAATTTATAAGGGGTTTACACTTCATAGTTTTAAATTTACAGGAATAAATATAATCTAGACATTGTTCACGTCTCAAACAGAGCCAGGGTTACTAATAAACGCAAGGTTACTAATATTTAAAATATAATCAAAAATCACACAACGTAGGCCAATAAACTATTTAACTAAAAATTATCACTAGACGATCACTGCCAAACTCTAGATCAAAGCGAAAAAAATCATAGTAGGGATTCACTAATTCATCTTCAATATTAGATAGGTTTTAGATACATTTTAGATTCAGTTCAGCTCTTTTAGATTTACATAGATTATAGATATAGATAGGTCATATAGATATATAGATAGCTAGTTAGGTAGATAGGGGGGGTGTTACGTTACCAGGAAAATTAGTAAAGTGTCTATGTTATGAAAAAGATTTCTCATATCGAATATAAGTATACTGTTTTATTGTAACTTTTTAATTTGTGCAACACTTTTTTATCATTTTTTGGCATGCTGATTTTGTCCACCTTTGAGAGATCGACCCAAATGTCAAAACCAGTTTTGCACAACGTCAATACTACGTCAATACAATCTGCTAATAAATAAAATCGTAAACTTCGCGTGTCTGTACATTGAAGATATTTGCAGAAAAAAATTGGGGTGTCTAAGGATAAGCAACAGAACTCATTTTGAGCATTTTGAAATTTTTGTCGGTTTGTCTGTTTATCTGATTGTCTGTGAGTTTGTGCATGCCTCACTTAAAAACTACTGAACAGATTTTGAGTAGTTTCAGTAGCTGTCAAACTGTCATAGTGCGAAAGTCTGCTCTCAAATATTTATATAAAATTGTGCATAAAAAGTGATATTGTGAACTAAAAACCTAACTAAAGTGAATAACAACATCCGTGGCATTTGTGTAAACGTTATCCGCGCGTAATTCACTATAATTCGACATAAAACAGTGCTTAAAACCCGCGGTTGACAATTAACACAGATCTTTTTTATTTATATACCTTCTAAATTTTTGCGAAAATGACAATCCGCCTCTCAGTGACATCTGACGGTTCAAATTAGTGTTGCCATATACCAACATAAAATCTCCCGAAAATAGTGAATTGCCAGAAGTGGCTGTCCAGGCTTCTGGGGAAAATAATGCTACTGGTGAACTAAATAAAATGGGGTCACCCAAGAAAATGATGCAACAAGTCTTTCATCCTAGCCTCTTCAGTCGAACACGACACTCATCACTTGAAAAAATGCAATTCATACAGGAAACAGCCTCTGCGGTCAATCCCTCTGTCAATACCCCCGAAACCATTATAATAACTGATTCTACTCCTTCTAATGAAGAATGGAAAGATGTCACAAGAAACAAAAGACTACGTACAAGCCCAGAAAATACTAGGTCTCAAAAACAAGCAAAACTAAACAGTTACTGGCTAAGTGCAACAGTCCCAACCTCTAATAGCTTTGCGGAACTTGCAAATGAGCAACATGAACAGATGTCGAATGTCGACCCCCCGGAAAATCTAAACAAACCTCCACCTATATTCGTAGACAAAGTCAGCAATATACGGCCACTCACAAACCTGCTAAACGAGAAAGTTCAAGGCGAATACGAAATAAAAATCCTACGTGAAGAACAAGTCAGAATCCAACCAAAAACATCTAAAGCCTATAGTACTATAGTCCAAGAACTCAAAAATAAAGGCACTGAATTCCACACTTACAAACCTAAGCAAGAGAGGAGTTTTAGAGTCGTGCTCAAGAATATCCATCATTCGACTGATACCAATGACATCAAAGAAGCTATCGAAGACTTAGGACACAAAGTTACTAACATCTGGAATGTCAAAAGCCAACAAACAAAGGCTCCTCTATCCATGTTCTTTGTTGATCTTAATCAAAATTCTCACAATAAAGAAATCTATGATATCACTTTTGAGGCACCTAAACCTAAAAGAGACATTCCGCAATGCGCGAATTGCCAACGCTACGGACATACTCGGAAGTTTTGTCATCGTCAACCCCGTTGTGTTAAATGTACTGGGAACCATAGTACTGCAGAATGCGCACGAAAAGAACGCACCGATGGTGTAAAATGTGTACTTTGCGAAGGAAATCATCCTGCAAACTACAAAGGCTGTGCGGTTTTTAAGGATATCCAAAAAATAAAGTATCCAACTCTCAGACAAAAAATACTACCAACAGACATATCCAGACCTTCACATATTGCACCTAATCACTCTGCACCAAGCCAACCACATCTATCTTCATTAAATCATCTATACCTAACGTATGCTGAAAAAGCGAAGAATAAAGAAAATCCCCAAAGACAGACAGTAAATCACCAGACAAACATACTTGGATCACAAAACACCGGCACTATGCCTAATATGTATTACGACCTGCAACAACTGATGCAAACTATTATGAACCAGATAACTGCCCTGACTAACATGCTGAATGAGTTCATGTCCAAAATAATTCAAAATTCAATGCCCTTAAATTAGCTTTATGGAACGCTAATGGGCTGTCACAACGAAAGGACGAACTTAGCGTTTTCCTAAGTACTCACGACATCGATGTTATGTTATTAACAGAAACACACTTTACAGAGAGAAGCCACATTAATATTAGATCTTACAGCTTCTATTCTACTACACATCCAGATAATACAGCGCATGGAGGCTCCGCTATACTTATTAAAAGCAAGATAAAACATTATCAGATGAATTCTTTTCGAGAAATTCCTATGCAAGCAACAAGTGTTGTAATAGAAGAATGGACGGGCCCTATCATTATATCCGCTGTATACTGCCCCCCAAAACATAATATCAAAGAGCCATATTATACAAACTTTTTCAAAACACTAGGAACTCGATTTATAGCCGGGGGAGACTACAATGCCAAACATACTCAGTGGGGCTCAAGAGTTACTCTGACGAAAGGTCGGCAACTGCTCCAGACGATTGATCGCCTAGGACTCATAACTATTTCTTCTGGTCATCCAACACATTGGCCTGTCGACAAAAATAAGATACCAGACCTGCTAGACTTTTGTATTGCCAAGGGAGTCAATAAACATTATATTACATGTACTCCAAGCTTAGAACTGTCCTCTGATCACACGCCTGTGCTAGTGACACTTGCAACAAAAATAATGACAAACAAGAACCTTGTATGATACATAACAAAAAAAACTAACTGGATTTTATTCCGCGAATTAGTCAGTGAAAACCTTAGTACAAATATACGTCTTAAAACAAACGAAGAGGTTTTAACAGCAGTAGAGCACTTTAATTACACAACTCAAAATGCAGCCTGGGAAGCAACGCCTCTAATCAAAAGTACGGAACAAGCGCTAAGATTCCCTTCGTATATTTTGGAAAAAGTTCGAAAGAAACGAAATATCCGCAAGTTGTGGCAGAAAACAAGATGCCCGCGCCTTAAAACTCGCCTTAATTATGCGGAGAAAGAACTTAAAAGTCTCTTAGCTTTTGAACGAAACTCTAATGTTCAGCATTATCTGCAGCATCTTGACTCAACTGCCGCCTCAAACTATTCCCTGTGGAAAGCAACAAAAAAGCTGAAGCGCCCAACAGAAATGGTCCCGCCCCTGCGGAAAATAAATGGTAACTGGGCTAGAAGCGATAGGGAGAAAGCCACTACCTTTGCTGAACACCTAGCGAAAGTTTTCAAGCCGCATCCATATGAAGGTACCCAAGATCATGCAAACGAAGTTCAGAATATCCTACTTACTCTCTGTTCAGAGCCCCAGAACTACGCCGAAATAAAGAAAGTTACAAAATGCGAAATCAAAGCAGCGATAAACAATATCAACTGTAAAAAGGCTCCGGGCTACGACATGATCTCAGGTCGTGTCTTAAAAGAGATTCCAGAACAGGGCATCTCATACCTTATACAGTTGTATAATGCAATGCTCAGGTTAGCCTATGTTCCCCCACAATGGAAAGTGGCTCAAGTGAAAATGATCTTAAAACCCGGGAAGACTCCACAAGATCCTAAATCGTACAGGCCAATCAGCTTACTCCCAATAGCTTCCAAATTGTTTGAGACCCTGCTCTTGGCTAGATTAATGCCGATAATCAAAGAAAAACGCTTGATCCCTGATCACCAATTTGGATTTAAGCACAAGCATGGAACTATTGACCAAGTGCATAGGCTGGTTGACAAAATCCACCAATCATTCGAAATAAAAGAATCTGCTCTGCTGCTTTTTTGGATATTTCTCAGGCTTTTGACCGTGTATGGCATGATGGCCTCTTATGCAAACTGAAGCAAAACCTGCCTGCAAAATTTTACTATCTCTTACAATCGTACCTAAACGAACGCCACTTTCTTGTCAAATGTGGCGAGGATGTTACATGCCTATATCCAATTCACGCGGGAGTCCCACAAGGAAGAGTATTAGGCCCTATTTTGTACCTTCTTCACACTGCTGACCTTCCTACCAATGACAAATCTACCACAGGTACATTTGCCGATGACACAGCAATACTGGCCAGTCATTATGATCCCACTACAGCATCGACTATATTGAATAATAGCCTGAAGGATATCTCAATATGGCTGAAAAACTGGAGAATTAAGGCTAATGAAACCAAGTCAGTCCAAGTAACATTCACAATGAGACGTGAAACCTGTCCCCCTGTCACTCTTAATGGTCAACATATTCCACAAGATAACCACGTTAAGTACTTGGGCTTATACCTTGATAGACGACTCACAAGGTGCAAACATATATTCACCAAGAGGAAACAGCTTGGCCTCCAGCTTCGCAACATGTACTGAATGCTTAATAAAAAGTCACAACTGACACTCCATAACAAAGTTCTTCTTTATAAGGCTATCCTAAAACCCATCTGGACATATGGAATACAACTATGGGGCACTGCTTCCCACTCTAATATCGAGATCATCCAGAGGTTCCAGTCTAAAATCCTGAGGACAATCACTGGTGCCCCCTGGTACATCACAAATGAGATACTTCATAATGACCTCAACATTATCACCGTAAAGGATGAAATTGTTCAAAGTACTGACAGATACAAGAAGAGACTAATGGATCACCCCAATGCCCTAGCACTTAATCTAATGGCTGAAAAGAAGGAACCTCGCAGGCTAAAAAAGAAGACACCACAAGACAACGCTACTAGAGATTTAACGTAGAACTCTAGTTAGCTAGTGGGATGCGTCAATGGACGTATGCCGAGCAAGACTCAACTCAATACCAAACATTTTACTGAATGTCCTCAAAGGGTGACAGATCGTAAAAAAACCGGAGCTAAAAAAAAAAAAAAAAAAGATTTTGATGGACTTTTCACATAAACATGGGGCTTAACCTACCTTAACATTTAGTCTTTATTTCATCGCAATCGGTTAACTCAATCAAAAGTTATGGACATTTTTAGTTTTCAAATACATTAGTAGGTAAGGTTAGTATGCAATATACTGCACATAATAGTATTTCCGTACTATTCAGATTGCGATGAGTTTGGACTACATTTGGAGCTGGTAGTGGGAATGGGAGTGGGCGTGGGAAAATGGGAGTGGCGTGGGAGTGGGAGTGGGAAAAAATAAGAGGATTAGATGCCAATGTAGACCCCCGTCCAGTCTCCCCTGGACCCCTGGGGTCCACCTGGACCATTTTGGGAACTACTGATCTACAGCAACCTCTCTTGCAAGCAGAATTAACCTAACCAATTATATGAAGTTACAATATTTGTGAGTTTACAATAAACGGTGTTTTTTTTTTATTTATTATGCGATGTTACAGAAAAAAAAACTATATCTTCACAGCACAATGTACAGTCTAGCCATAGTCTGTACAAAGCTACTTTATTTGGGGTTTTTGGACACATTTTTATAGCCCGGTATATTTACATTTCATTCCAAATCAATAGTCATAAGAAAACAAACACATTTGCATCTCGAAAACAAAACAAATAATAATATGGTGTTCAGAGTAGAGCAAAGTTTACATGGTAATACAAACCTGTTTTTGCTGTTGGTGACCATATCATGTCCATGTTACCGAGGCGCAAATGGCCAATAGTTGGTTTACGTATGACAATAGTTTATGAATGAAATATAGGTGCATAGTATAGTTGGCGGTACGTAACTTGTGTTCTGTATATGAGTGCCGGTTCATACCTAAGCTCAATTTACGTACCGATAACTATATTTGTAGGCAATTGTGTAATAGTGCTTATCTGAGCGTCATCACATTAAAACCCTGAAAACCTCAGTAAAAATGTTACAAACCTGTCGGTTTTAGGCATCTTAAAAATGTATAATTACGTCTCTATAAATGAGAAACAGTAGTAAATGCACGGCTCACTTACTTTTGGCACTGTAGTAATACGATTTGTCTGGTTTAGATAACAGAAGTTCTGGCCATCTGTCCTCCTTCGTAGATGTGACAGATGGCGATCTGTCGAATAATGAGGATTTTATTGATGCTGTAGACGTTGCTGGAGACAGATTTATATCTTTAGAAGCCATAATTATCTTTTAATTGCACACATTTCACATTATTATGCATATGCACCAACAAAAGTAAACGCGTCAATGGGGTAAAGTCACTGTCAGTCACCCTCAATCAGTCTATCAATATATCTTCGGAGTAGGGTAAGCGGTTTAGCGTGGGAATAAGAACTGTATATAGTCATCCACATTCCAAAAAATCTGAACAATATAGACAGACACGTTTTTTGTGAAAATTGATTACATAAAACAGTAATCTAATCAAATATAAATCTTAAAATAATATATCATTCTTGAGATTACGATATAAGTGAGAAACATTAAAATTCGAAAAGCTGAATGAAACGAAGACTGAAGTATGTAAACCAAAAGTAATTGTTATAGATTATTATCGGAGACTTGAGACTAGGATAAGGAGACTTTTTACTTAGATGAAGCTTTATTTCTATGTACCTTTGGCTTTAATAAATAAAGAAATAACAAATATATGTTTTCATTATAATGTCAAATTGTCAATAGACAATTTTGAATTGACATCACGAAGAGCATTTACAAATCTGTTTACTGTGTTATTCAAATTCATTCATTAGCATAATAATAAACAACAAAATAATTAGGCGACGTAATCTAGTGAACATAATAAAAAATAAATTTTAAAGTGTCGTTTAATTAAATACCTACTCTAAATTGGCAACCACTCCTGCAAATGATAAAACCTGATAGTCAATAGATGGCGCTATAGGTAACCATTCAAACTAGGTTTAATAAATGTAACATATTTATTAGTGACGAGCAGCAACACCCCCATTGCGAGATCTATACCGTGATGGTAGACCAGCGCAGTGTGGCCCATGATTATCATCATCAGCCTGAAAGAGTCCACTGTTGGACATAGGATCCTCGGGTCTTCTCATCCAGCCACTGTCAGTCGCCTTACGCAGGTCGTCGCTCCATCTAGCCAGAGGGCGTCCCACTCTACGCTTGCCCAGTCGCGGTCTCCACTCGAGAATTCGGCTACCCCAACGGTAATCTGTTCTCCGACAGATGTGACCAGCCCACTGCCACTTCAATGTACTAACTCTTTGAGCTATGTCGAAGACTTTAGTTCTATGGCGGATCACCTCATTTCGGATCCTGTCCCTTAGAGAAACTCCGAGCATAGCTTTCCATAGCCCTTGCTGTGAGCGACGACCTTGATGTGTGTATCAGCCTATCTATGGCGCGTAAATATTGGAGCGTTTCAACCACCCCGCCGTCATTATCGTAACCCCAAAAGTTGACGAAATAGAATATATTTAATTAAATATTACCATTGCAGAATCTGTATTAGGAACAGAAACTTTTTGTTTTACAAAATTTATGAACTGGTGTTGTCTCTTCATTTTTTAAAGGTGACGGTAATGACGGGGCGGTTGAAACGCTCGAATATTTACTGTGATCGTCAATGGGCTAGTCCTAAGTCCACTACTGGACTTAAGCTTAGCCCAATGAACGCCACGACACATGATCTTCCGCCTATGAAGATACACGCCCTCAACTTCCTGCAGCAGCAATTTATACGTTGAATAAAATACTAAATACTTTGCAAACATTTTCAATGTACCTACAGACAAGCGAAGTTTATGTTTTTATTTATTAGATACCTATAAAGTTGAAATGATTTGAGCCCAAACATTTGTCTGAGGTCCAAACGCCTCGTCGCCGCACCGCACACAGACAAAATACATTCAGCAACATCAAGAAGCTACTTAATTAAGTTATTTTATTAATGTATCTTTTTTATTTTTTTACTTGGAATAAAGAGTAATTAAAAAAAAGAGAGAAGAGAACACAATGTATAGCACCCTAGTCTGTCATGCACGTTCGAGTCGGTCTAATATGAACATATCCGACTTTATATATTATAACTTTCCATTCGTGACAAAGACTCTTACCAGCGCCTCTAGCGGTCGAAAATCGAAACTTCACCAGTATTACTAATTTGAGTAAAAAAATTAAAAGTGAAACTTAGAAGCAAGAACGTCTCACTTGTCGCCAAGAGCAAAGTGGCCAAGAGTCGTCTCTTCTTAAGCAGTTTCAAAAATTTACTGCTAGGGGCGCCCGTGTAGTTTTTGCATCAATAATCGTGCTCCTATCAAATTTGTATACCTATGCAAAACTCATTTATCTTTATTAGACCAAATATGATAATTAGCCAGCCAGTGAGTGACAGTACTTTTCAATTGACATACTTACCTATTCTCAGACTAAATATTAAATCTAGGTACCTATTAGTAAATATTCACATATTTATAAGTCTTCTCGTTTTACGATGAATCTTCAAAGCATAGTTGTGATACCTCCAGTGAAAGTTATGATTATCAACTCTCTATTAACGGCTTCAAAGTTGCTCGCATTCAAAATATTGGGTGGAACCGTTTTTGGGAGGTTGCAGCAAATTAATATGATTCTATTAGTTTATGAAAACGAGATTGCTGACGGGGAAATATTGAAATGTGAAATAGAATCATGCGCCTTTTCTCGATGTAATTCTATCAAAGTTACATCGAATTTACCAAGGTGTAGTATAATAGTAACCTTTAGCTATCAAAAATTTGTTTCACTTTTAGCTTTTCTATGAACCTAGACTTGCTGCCACTTTTCAGTCTAATAGACATTTGAATGTAATCTTCTAAATGGGTTCTACTCATAAAGTTAGTATACTGACTTATTATTAGTTATATTATATTGTATACTTATACGTGGTATGCAAGTCTATGTTGTATATAATATTTTTATATTAGTTTATTATTATGTCACGTTTAATGTTTCAAAGTACCTATAGATATTGAATAAATCAATATTAAAATACCATAAACTAAAGTAAGAAATCGGTACCACCTAATTATACCATTACACCATATGTACTTTTACTTAGGAGGTTCAAGGGTGTATGGCATAACATAATTTGAGCAATTTTAACTGAAACTCCATAATCCATAACTCGTATGGATACCTACCTTTACAGATATATATATATATATATATATATATATATATATATATATATATATATATACATATATATATATATATATATATATATATATACAGGGTTACAGGAAAAGTCGTGCTAGATCCCTTAAGGGTGTGGAGCACCCATCATTTCTGACTTATTTCACTATGAAACACCCTACCCTAAACTTAACCCTTTTCGAGATATTCGACTTTTAATTTTTTTATTGAAAATTGCTGATTTTTAGGCTACTACATTTATTTTTGTTTATTTTGTGTATCTTATTATTATTATTATTGCATTTTTACATGTGTAGTAAGATGCTTTAGGACGTCAATCATTAAAATAGTGCACAAGTTATTTGAATAGACCGTAGTAGACAAGTGAAAGAAAAGAAATAAAAAACATATTAGAAAGTTTATTTTTCTCTAAGGGATATCTAAAAAAAATATTATGGTAATTGTTCGGCAGATGTTTTTTAAAATATCTACGGTTCATCAGCTATCTAACGAGGTATAATAATGTAGGGTTTTATTGAAATGCATTCAAAAAAATTTAGTTTCATAGGCGACAGTGGAGAAGAAAATGTATACTTAGCCCTAAAAAGTAAAATAAAACAATAGGTAAGCATGAAATTTATTAAAGGTTTTCTCACAACTTTTTCTTTTTCTACAGTTCATGTTCAACATGGCCGCCTCTATTTCTAATACATATACTATTGTTTTATTTTACTTTTTAGGGCTAAGTATACATTTTCTTCTCCACTGTCGCCTATGAAACTAAATTTTTTTGAATGCATTTGAATAAAACCCTACATTATTATACCTCGTTAGATAGCTGATGAACCGTAGATATTTTAAAAAACATCTGCCGAACAATTATCATAATATTTTTTTTAGATATCCCTTAGAGTAAAATAAACTTTCTAATATGCTTTTTATTTCTTTTCTTTCACTTGTCTACTACGGTCTATTCAAATAACTTGTGCACTATTTTAATGATTGACGTCCTAAAGCATCTTACTACACATGTAAAAATGCAATAATAATAATAATAAGATACACAAAATAAACAAAAATAAATGTAGTAGCCTAAAAATCAGCAATTTTCAATAAAAAAATTAAAAGTCGAATATCTCGAAAAGGGTTAAGTTTAGGGTAGGGTGTTTCATAGTGAAATAAGTCAGAAATGATGGGTGTTCCACACCCTTAAGGGATCTAGCACGACTTTTCCTGTAACCCTGTATACAAATTTATTATAATAATATTTATTTACATATACAAGAAGCACAGAATAAGTAATAGGTAATACAAATGCAGAAGGCGCATTCCCTAAGACAGCTTGATTAATTTGTCACAAACGTACCTATCTACAAAATTCAATGCAACCATTTGAATTGTTGAATCATTTTTTTTGAAATCATTGAATTCTACGCGCATAAAAGAGAGTCAGTGTTACGTTGAACCGATAAATCACGCAACATTGACAGTCGTACGCGATTCGGCTGGGTGCCCCGGCAATCGGGGCCGCGTCGCGTAGGTACGTGTATTTACATACCTAAAGGGCGGAGTGAGACAGGTCTACTAGAAGGCGACCGTAGGGGAGGTCAGCTCAAAGCGGCTATAGGAGGCAAAGCGGTTAGGGCAGATTACACGACCATTTTAAATAATAGCGCCACCTAGCTGAGTTGGAGCCATAGCCTACCCCGCGCCCCTGTCCACGAACTCGCCTGGCAGTAGTAGTGTCGTCCCCACGTGTGCAGTGCCAAAATTACGATTTTCAACGAGTTTGTTAAAATAATGCAAGGTACGTTCATCCTGTTTTACTCAAAACTTATTATATTTGGGTCCTATGACTGTTGTTACCTTATTTTGTGTCTATATTGTAGTATTTATTTTGTATTTATGCAAGTATATGCTGAAAGTTTACAGTAAAGATTTTGATTGTAAACAAAATGGTCGCAAAAGGCAAAGCGGCTCGGGCAAAGTGGTACCTCGCCGCTTTGCCCTCGATAGCAAAATTAAGAAATTGTTTAAGTAAGTTTTTTTTGCAGAAGGTGAATAACTATAGAAGAAAAACTACGCATGCGTCATGGTCTGAAGAGGCAATGGCAAGAGCGATTCAGGAAGTGAAAAAAAATTGTGCATCACAAAAATCTACTATGTAATAATTATACATTAATTAAGGTATTACGAGACTTATAATTTTGAATAAATACAAGACTGTCTTGCTTCACATATCTCCGTAATAAAAGTATAGATGTTGATTATGTGGTAAAATGTTATCTATTAGTATTAGGAAAAACAAAGCAACAATAATTCTGTGATTGTTGACCTATAATTGTTATTATTTTTTGTTTAGTTGATTTTGTAATAAATTAGATTATTTTATTATATTTTGGCATTTCAGTCCACAATCCGTTATTAAATAGCCTTGTTTATTGTTATTTCCTTTACAAACCATTAGTAACCACTTTGCCCAATACCGATAACCGCTTTAGGCAGCCTCTCGGGCAAAGCGGTTTCGAGATAGGGTTTTGAAATTTACTTAATGTCGCGTTAGTTTACAAATTATTGTGGAATTAAATTACAGATTATAAAACTACATTAAATTCTGATTCAGTCAGTATCAAGTTCTCATCAAATATCTGTTCCCTTCATAGGTTGATTTATTGTTAAAGTTAAGGTAACCGCTTTGAGCTGACCTCCCCTACCTACTCGTTTCGATGAAAACTTTTAAAATACTACTAGGTATCATTGACGTCTTTGCACAATCTAAAGTTGCCCTAATATTTTATACATAAAATTTCCATTCTAGACTGTTCAAATGGGACAGGTGGTATATTTTTACACAGACGGCGAGTCGGCGACTCTCCTACATTGCTTGAATTGTGAACACTTATCAGATAGTGTTATTATTATTTGTCTAATTCATGATGTATTATTTTAACAGCTATACAGATGCCGACGTATTTTGCATTGCAAGTAACTTTGGGAATCCTAACTTCTTAGATTACTCCAAAGTCTTAACTGATCAACAGTTTGACTCATTTTATTTGCTTCTTAAAATAGCACATAACTTTTCCTTGCATCCTCCTCTTCCTGAGAAAATGAAAGATGAAGTTCTGTTAGGAAAGGAGAAGAAAGACAAACAAATTGAAGCTGAAGAGAAAATGAGACCAATATTCATTACTGATGGATTAGTATCGCTAGACATCTTAAACTCTTTCTCAAAAGTTATTCCGCCTGAAACAATGTTTTGCCCCTCATCCTTATCGTCTATTGCTAAGACTGTTTTAGGGGACTATTTGAAGGTAATGTGCATTATTATATACTAGCTGTGCCCACTACAGAATTATTCCCCGCTCCCGCTCCAACTGCTACTGCCACCGTCACCTCTTACCCTCGCTCCAAACATAGTTCTAACTCATCGCAATATGAATTTCACCGAGCATTACCTACAACTTCTTTGTTGTATAGTGTATACTAACGTAATGTATTTTTAGAAAACTATAAATTCGTATATCTTTTGATTGAGTAAGCCAATTTGCGATGAAATAAATACTAAATATTACTCCGAATAAGGCCTTATGATTTTTCTGAAAACTGCATCAGAATTGGTTTTGTGGTTAATACGTGATGCGTGCACAAATTAACAGATAAACTGTCACGTCACACAGCGCAGGCACAGTGAGCATTTGCTGATATCACAGAAATCTACAGCACAAATTACAGTAAGATCTTGTGCAGATTAACTTTTCATGATGTTCTCTTTTACCAAAAATGCTATGGTATTATAAAACTTCCTACATACTCGTAAGTTCTGAGAAACTTATTTTTATGTGCCAGGGTTTGAACATCGACTTCATGGTCCCGCGAGCGCCCTCTCAACTTTGCTACAGGATTCATAATAAAAATAAAAACTGTTCTCTACTCGTATTATTATAATCATTTACTACTTCATTTACTGCATATAACTGGTCTCCTTTCAGTTGTAGTAAAATTAAATTAGAGTTCTTTAATTCAAGGTGACCTGCGATAAAATCAATGACTGCCGTGTTTGGGCTGCAAGTGACAAAATGTTGCACGTTGAAATAAACAAGCCTATCGTGCGTCATGACAAAGTTTTACGAGATGGACCGCGGTGTGTTTGGGATATGATAGGATCGAATATGATGGAAGAATTAAACTTAGATCACACACAATTTAATGATGCTTGGGTTAAAAAGGAATTTATTCAAAAGGTACCGTTGCGATGTGAATTTCTCAATGCCGCACACAAGCAGTATAAGCAGGTTATGACGGCAAAACTCTTAAATCTTGTTAGGTTTAGCAGTCACGCACAATATACAAGTAAAAATGATATATTTATAGTATATTTCATCCCATTCTGCGTCGAAAACGGAAGATTGTTCCAATTATAAATGTAAAATCCCTGTAGACGTTGATGGCGTTGATCGCCCTGAAACAGCAATATGCGTATTGGGTTTGCGTTAGTCTAGTCTGTAATCGTAATTTCAGACAGTGTCGAGTCGTAATGGTCAACATCTAGATATCATTACACATGCCCGCGTTTGTGGAGTCAGTGCAAGGACTGCCATCCCAGTCTAACAATAAGATTAAAACTTATACTTTGGACACCATGTAGTTGCATTCTCTTATTTTCTTAACCCTTGCATTTTGTTTACAGATAATATCCGTAGCGTCAGATAATGTATATGGACCTATCTATAAGTCTCATTCAAAGGCCTTAACAGTACGTGCAATTTGGAAATCTAAAAGGGATAATGTAATAGTTTACCATAATTTTGGTATCATCAGCGACGGTAGTGTGGGAACTATAAAAGGTACATGTATACCTAAGAGGTTCATACTCTAAGTTTTTAGAAAATCAAAAACGGAATGATGTAGTCACCTGTTAATATTTTTATTGTTTTCGAAGTAGTCTCTGTTTCTATCTAAGCACTGCCGCATGCGATGGAACCATTGACTGTAGAAATGAGACCACTCTTCTTTAGGGATATTTTCCAATTTTTTTCGAACGCAGCTACGGCATCTTCGGGGTTCATAAAGAGAATTTCTCTGAGTTTATCTTTTATTTTGGGGGAATAAAAGTGGGGTGCGTGATCCTTACCGATCGCGAGGAGACTACCTTAGTACTACACCTACCGTAGGCAGTAGTCAGCCCTCAGTGCAGTGATATAATGTGTAAAGGCCATCATACACTCAAATGCCTATCTGTATACGCCGGTAAGATAACATACGTAAATTCGCGAAAGATTATAGGGAATACCTACTCAGCAACTGTGACTTGCCCTGAGCGAAATCAATTAGAAACATAAGAAGCTTTTTGTTATCTTTTTTTTGTTATAATATTTTTATTCAGACTATCGCTGTAGTGATATAGAAATATGTTTAGCTATAAATATATTTACATTATACCTCATTTTAAATTGGCAGGAATACCATATGTCCTGTCTGTAGTCTTAAGTGGAGACTCCATTAAAGTTAATCAAAGTCCTGATGATTATAATAATTCTTATATAAAGGCAAATATTAAAAATATGAACAACGCACTATACGAACATCATAAGAATGTGAGTAAAGCATACATTAATATGATTAGATTGTTTTTTTTAGGTTACTTTTCTTGTGTTTAGCAAGCACCATTGCCTATACTTTCGCCTTAAGCATTTACATTATTTTATATACTTAGATACAAACACTTAGATACACACACACGCATATCTTACTAATCATCTGCAGAAAACCAACGCAACACTATGCAAGAAATACAGGTGCGAGTGCGTCTTTTTGAAGTATCTACTCTCTTAAAATATTGGTTTTCAGCTGATGATTTATTGCAAGAAGTTCCTGGAGGCAAATGTGATCAACCAAGAGTTTGTGCCGGTAGATGACACAATCAGCTACACTACACCTCTCACAACGAAACAACCTTGTAGCTCGAGCAGCGACACTGCGACGAGTAGCAGCGACTTCTAGTGGCGTTATGTACCACATCATGCCTCGGTCACTCGATCGAACCTAAGTACCTACACTTTCGGACCGCCGCGGCGTGGTTCTCGGCCCGCCCGTACGGAGTAACAACAACGCTAAGTCGAGCACCTTAAATATATATTTGCGCCCTGAACGGCACGCCACCAGCAAACGCAGCCAGCACATTGCACGCTGTCTGCGGAGTAATAACAACGCTAAGTCGAGCGTCTTAGACGCATTTTTGCGTGTTTGTCTGACAGTAGGTAATTAAAAGCGTAGGTATTTTCGTTTTACTTGGGAGTGATGTACCTGTTACTTAATATATCTAATAAATAAAATTGTAAACATCGCGTGTCTTTACATTGAAGATATTTGCAAAAAAAAATGAGGGGTCTAAGGATAAGTAATATAGAACACATTTCAATCATTTTTGGAATTTTGTCTGTTTATCTGTTTGTTTGTGAGTTTGTGCACGCATCACTTAAAAACTACTGAACGGATTTTGATGGACTTTCACAAAAACATGGGGCTTAACTTAACTTAACATTTAGTCTTTATTTAATCGCAATCGGTTAACTCAATCAAAAGTTTTAGACATTTTTAGTTTTCAAATACATTAGTAGGTAAGGTTAGTATGCAATATATTGCATATAATAGTATTTCCGTACTATTCAGATTGCGATGAGTTTGGATTACATTTGGAGCTGCGAGTGGGAGTGGGAGTGGGCGTGGGAAAAGGGGAGTGGGTGTGGGAGCGGGAGCGGGGGAAAGAGAGGGAGCGGGAGCGAAAGCGGAAGCGGGAGTGGAAGCGGAAGCGGGAGCGGGAGCGGGAGCGGAAGCGGGAGTGGTAATGGAAGCGGATTCTGTAGTTCACGCGAGCGGAGCCGCGGGCACAGCTAGTTAATATATAATATCTTTGCTATTACGTTAGTAATAATTAGGTATTTTGTGGCCACACAGTTCAGGTCACACAAAAGCATTGCAATGTATAACCACTGTTACCAACGTCGATGTCATGTGCCGCCGTGTGTAGGACCGAGGCCCACTGTATACCTGTTTTTAGTTTTCACTGGAATACAGCAAAGCCAAAAAGAGTGCCTTTTACTTTTAGTTTTTAATAACATTTCTATTCCGTATTCGGGGTTTTAGTTTTGTGAAACTTATTTCATGTTCACTAGTTATTTCGGATGTTTGAAATAAAAAGAGATTCAAACTGTGATTACGAGAAGTTTAATTGATTTTATTCATCCTGAAACTACGAAGTCTGTTTGTTTCTTAAACTTTATAATCTACGTTCACATGTAAGAGTTTAAGTAGATTTTTGTTATCTAAATTACGTTCTTTTACTTACTTGGTACTTGTAGGTGGTTCTCTCAAAGTACGAAAAAAATTGGGTTGTTTGCAATGCAATTTCGTAACTTTTCTAGTACTACTACGTACTACTTACTAGCTTTTCTTAACAACGCGTACTGTGGATATCCCAATCCGCCAAGACGCTGCAAAGCGCGACCAGCGATTATCCACTTATTCCTACCAGGTATACAATAGATTTTTATAATTTATTATAAAAATACCTACCACCTATGTAGGGACCATGGGGGATAGCTCGTAGGGGTATAGGTGGACGACAAAAACGTGTCATTATAAATGTAGTAAGTTTTAAATTACGTAGGTTTAGATTAGAATAGGCCTAAAACTTAGTAAAGAATTTTCATGAAATCGGAATATCGATATCGCAAGTTGTAACTACCCTTACATTCGTCAGAAAATCATAATCTTTAAGGTTATTTAATCAGCAAAGAGAGCGTCGAGTCGCCCGATCACCCCCAAGGAGGGAAAAACAAATAAAAGCGCATTTACCGACCGATTAATATTCGTCGGACTACGGTACGGTCTCGGCTCCCTGACCGCATCGTTTGTTTAACCTCTTCTGTCAATTTGATTTCCGACCTCGGGGTATGTAATTTCCATTACGGAGGCCAGCCGCTTTTGTTTGTCTATGGACAGACGAAAGCCCGACGAGAATCTTTGTTTTACTAAACTGTTAGATAAGGAAATAACTCGATATCACGGTCAGAATTTAGCTCAATTAAGCATGTATAACGCTGCAGAGTCAGAAGCATTGTAAATTAAAACTACTGCGTGAGGCGAAGCGTAAATCAATAGATTTATGTGTTGACATTTTCGTTGCTTTTTTTTCGACGAAACGAAAGATACGAAAATAAAGGATTCGACCGGTCGAGACCAGTTTGCCATCACTCCGCTTCTCTTCAACTCTTCTCTTTGGTATGCTTATACCAAAGAGAAGAGTAACTTCAACTCTTCTCTTTGGTATGCTTATACCAAAGAGAAGAGTTGAAGAGAAGCGGAGTTATGAGGTGCTTACCTCACAACTCACTTTATTCACTTCTCCTATCCTCCCCTCTTCGCATCTTTCGCTCCCTCTGCATATCCCTCTTTTACACGAATTCTACACATGGTGTACAAGGAGTGGCACTTGAAAATGGTACTCTATAGTTAAATTAGTTACCAGACTACCATACGAACGTTTGATGTGCCATACATCTAATACCTACGCTTGGCTCCGCATTCCTTTGTTTGATCTTTAGCCAAGAAACGACCCTGCGTATTCGCAGGTTTTCTTTAGTCAAAACTTTGACCTTCTATATTTGATACGCTTCTAAATTTCAACTAAATCGGTCTAATAGTTTTTGAGTTATCTGGCGGACAGACCAAAAATATTCGATACAGAAAAAACAAGCAGCCTTGTACCGAACCGAATGTTCTGTATATGCAGGTACAGGCAAGTAAAGATAAATATATATTTCTCTATATATTTCGCTTTCACTTTTATAGCGTCCTAACTCCGCCGTCTGGTCTGATACAGGAGTCACTAAAAGCGGCTATTCAAAGCGGGTGGCTATTTCCCCGGCGCGTGGGGAATTCGAATCAAACTCGTCTCATTAGAGCGTAAAGGAAAACTTGGATTAGTTGACCAACTCTCACAAGTTCTAGTGGCCAGGGAAAGGCGAACCTGCGTCTGGCATGCTGACAACTTGGGATATGTTGCAACTTTCTACCTTTGCATTTTAAACACAAGGATAAGGATAAGGCTCCGAAAATACCTAAAATCTGTGAACAAAAAAATCATCAGAGCCATTCTTGAGGAGTGAATAAGTGTATTAGTGCTAATATACTTTAATGTTAAAATAATGATTTTAGGTAATTTATCTAAAAATTGAGGTCGTGCTCAATATTTGATTGCCTTGATTTAAGAAAATAAATTTCTCGTTTTCAAAAAACACGTTAATTTTAAAATGTTATATAGTATGCACCATCAGCGTTGGCACTGACTACAGTTTAGATGTTCAGACAAAATGTATCACAACTTTCTCACTACTATCTGCCAAAAGATTAACAACCCGGAAAACTTTAGGAAATATTGCGCGATGTTTCTGTAATCTAATAATGAACTTTGTACCAAGATAATGGTACCTGTTCTTATCTTCAAAATCTGAGAAAGTAAAAGTTGAGAAAATAAATAGCCCGGAGTTTCTCGTTGGTGTTTTGTTTGTACCCATCGGAGGAAGGTCTTAGTGTCACATTAACACAGGCGAGTTTCCTGGAGCCTGCCGCGGTAGCATCGCACCCGGACTCCCGGAGACATCTGTTATCTCCTTCAGCTTGCTTCTCGGATTTATTGACTTTTTTCCTGCCTTAATTTCCAGAGATTCGGTCGAATGGCCCACGCCAGCACCGGAACATTGATGCCACCCCGGGGAAATATCTTTTGTGTTTT
This sequence comes from Esperia sulphurella, assembly GCA_947086405.1. Lineage (NCBI taxonomy): Eukaryota > Metazoa > Arthropoda > Insecta > Lepidoptera > Oecophoridae > Esperia > Esperia sulphurella. The sequence goes on from OX352261.1 coordinate 7,994,390, forward strand.
GTTGTGCTTTAAAATTGTCACTCACGCTTAAAAGCAATTCACGTTTAAAGCTTCCTTTAATCATAAGGTGCAAGAGGTGACTATATACTGACACTATTCCCACTTAATACTGTTAAGCGAGCCGTGGTAGCCTGGTTGATTGTGCGCTCGCTCACGTTCATGAGATCGTGGGTTCAAACCCCGTCCGTACCAATGAGTTTTTCGGACTTAAGTACGGTTTATTTATAATACCAAAGGCTTTTCGGTGAAGGAAAACATCGTCATGGAAACCTGCATATGCCAAAGACGAAATTCTAAGGCATATGTGAAGTCTACCAAATTGGCTTGGGGCGCCGTTGGTGGTCAGGGGTTTGGCACAAAAGATCCTTAAGGGTCGAAGTATCGCCAGGTCTTCCATAAGATAAGATAATACTGTTAAATACATCGAACAGTTGCAAAGCAATTAACAGTAGACACGGAAACCTCTGCCTGAAATGACTTGAACTTGAACTGTAGTCCACGCGGGCAAAGCCGCGGGCACAGCTGGTTATGAATAAATGAGTATATGTGTGAGAGTACACGAGGGCTGGATGCGGAGGGCGGAGGACCGGGTGTGGTGGCGTTCATTGCGGAAGGTCTATGTCTAACAGTGGACGTCGAAGGGCTGATATGATGAGTATATGAGTGAAAAATAACTGAATACGACAGATAACTATTGGACTACTTGGATAGCGGTTATTAAAAATCAAACATTGAAATTAGGTCATGCAAAATCTAACAGGGTAACTACGAAAGTAAGAATTATTCATGGAAGGTTTAATGGTGTAATAAGGTTCTAATCCTATAACATAAAGTGGGTTCCCGGGCTAGCGGGCCGAAAAATTTGTTTAAAAATTCAATACCGTCTATAAGAAGCTCGTTCTGAGAACGCAACGGCCTGCGAACATTCCCATTTTGCCTTAATAACATGGGAGAATTGCTCGATTAGTGAGAAAGGGATACCTTCCTTGCCTTCGATTGAGACACACTCTGGACTAACCAAACTATTACTATCGCAAACGATACCTTTGCACATTATATGGAGGGATTAGGACCTCATTTATTAATAGTAGGAATCTGTTGCTAGCTTAGTGTATTTATATCAGATATTAATCCAGACGAATCCCTCAAACGCTGTCCTACGCAATCCAATGAAAGCAAATCGATTAAAAATTCCGCAAAGAGCAATAAGAATCTCGTAGTTGGAGTGCTCGAAGAGCTTTCGGGTTCTCTTTAAAAATTTAAATCCATCAGTGTGAGAGAGTTCTTTTCGGATCGAATAGTATTTATTTTTTCTCAGATCACCATTTCGTATTACATCGTCGTTTTATCGGATATTGTAGAGCGAAAGTTTTAATACAAAGTAAAAAAAAACTCCAATGCTGATGTAAAGTGAAAATTTGCATGAATTGTATCATGGAAAATATGTTGAACTCCCCAAATATGTTTTCCTACTCTCGTTACGTGAATAATATCATATAAAATTTTAACACTCTTCTAGAATTTCCAATTACTGTTAGTATGTACGTGGGTACCTATATATAGGTAGGTACATTTTCTAAAACGATACGTTTCAGTATAGTATAGGTATCTAGCGATTTCTGGGAACATCAAATCATAATGATAGAGTACTACTTATTATTCCGTGACGTTAGTTATAATTAGAAACTAAGTAAAGTTAGCACTATTATCATGACCAGCCGCGGTTGAAATTACAGTGATAAATATGGATAAGCCTTTTCTAATGCGCACTGAAAATGTTCTGTTTTACAGCTGTCTGTATAGGTACTTATATGGTACTTGTGTCAGTTACTAGAAAAGTGCTAGAAGTTGCCGGATTAAAAACATTCAATTTAAATATCCCAGACCTTTGTCCAGCAAGCACCGGAGGCAGCCGACCGTGAAATTTCATTTAATCGCTGGAGAGAAGTGCGTCTCGACTAATGCAGATTGCGAGCTCCACCCTCGGGGGTTGGTTAATTTATAGCCCAACAAATTTTTATTCTTTCTTGAACTGCTCAATCGTCCATTTTTTCGGAGTTAATGAACTGAACTTCTCGAATTAGATATTTAAGTCGAGAAAATTGAACTTTTCACACCATTTCGGCAACAGAAATTGTTGACGATAAATATAATGCTTTATTTGCTTGTCGTATAACATAATTCTTGTTTAGTATTAATATTCAATGCCTAATCAATCAGTCATTACATATATTTTTGGTACAATCTGTCAGGTCACTAGGCCAACGAGGCAGTCATTTCAAATTTAATTTATCCCTTGTAGGTTGCCTGAATTGGGCGGGGTGGTAATCGCTACGGCCGCGCGTGCGCTGGCGCACACAGCTGGAGGACTACGGCGGGGCCAGAGCACTCTGGACCAGCGCCATCACAGACAAACATACCTGGAAGCCGATGTAAGAGGCCTTCGCCCAGCAATGGGAACTCTTATAGTGTAGAACAGATACAAAAGACTAAAAACATATATTTTATGTAAAATTACTAGCATTAGAAATAAGTGACGTGAAATAATGAATAATCGCATGTGTTTTAAGTCATTAATAACAATAGGACGAAAATGATAAACATTGATGAATATGATATCGAATTTGTAATATTAATAATAATAATAAAATGACTGTAATATTATACTTATAAACTATAGGGAGGCTTAAATAAATAAATAAATAATGAATAGGTTGCCTGAATTTCAAATCAATTTTGACTTAGATACAATTTCGAATGTTCAAGGCATGCTTTTGTGAAAGTATTGCATTGTATTTTGGTATTGATCAATCCTTGGCAGTCACTGTTAAGTCCCATGTGATCAGAATTTAACATAATCTGATTACGGAGGCATATCGGCAGCGATTGAGTCCAGCGTGGCCAACGTTCGGAAGCTTTATTGATGACGTCATTATCGGTGCTTTATCCAAGCTGCTGCGACTACCTACTCGTTCTCCAGTTTCAGAGTTAACGTATCATGTAGCCTGATATACAATATGCCGGTGTGTCATTTTAAAGAATATTTCTTAAACGTATGCGATAAAATCCACTGCTCCGTTCACTGTGTGATTTGTGCTTTTGCCTAAAACGATCATTATATTGATAGATCAGTTCAATAAGGGAACAATACAAAATAAACTGTACAGCAGCGCACCACATACTTTCTAGCGAAAACGTAACGTAGGTCGAGAGGTCCGAGTTCGTTCCCCGGTCACGTCATGTACCACTGGGTTTTTCAAAATATAAGCACATTTTATTGACTGCTCTCAAACGGTCGTGGAGGAAAACATCGCGAGGAAACCAACACATCTAATCTACTTCACTAACACTGTCCTATAATAGTCTTGTTCAAATTAGAATCATTAATAGGGCAACACAGTGTCTGGAGCTACGGGTGAAATCTATATAATCCATTTATATAAGTTAGTCCAGGTCTGGATGTTATATTTGTGAATTATCCTATCTTTTTTTCCCCATAATACAGGTGTAAATCCTATTCATCATCAGGTTATTTTTGTCTCCACTGCAGGAGCACAACCCTCTCTCATCTGCCGGAGACAGACGGGGGATTTGGCCCCACGCTGGCCAGACGGGTTGGGGAGGCCTGATTGATGTTTTATAATGTATTCCCTTAGCCACCTTGTACGACATCCACGGGAAAAGTTGGAGTGGTCCTATTCTACTCTATCGGAAACCACACGGCGAAATCCTATTAGAGATTAGAGAACTGTATATATTATATAACTAAAAATTACAAATTATTATGTTTTCCCGTAGTAATGTGATGTTTTTCGGGATAAAAAGTATCCTATATCCTATTCCAGGACCTAACCTATATGTATGCTAAGTTTCATCACGATCCGTCCAGTGAAGCGTGATTTGAGTAACAAACATCCAAATATCCAAACTTTCGCATTTATAATATTAGTAGGAAGTAGTATTAGTAGGATTCATATTTACTATTCTACATGATTCCATCTTATAATTAAACCCATAACTTTTCCTCTGGTGGTTTTTATCAATACTGAAACTTACTTGGTAGGTAAATATATCTCCAGTGAATGTATTAACAAAGAAAATAAACAATAAATTTAGTTAGGTACTTACATATGACTTTTACGCTGTTTATATGCATGTATTTTCTGAGAAAAAAAGATAATTTGTACTTTGGAAATTAGACTCCGACTGCAATTTGCGATGTAATAACACCTACACCGTGCCAATCTGTACAAATGTTAATAAGTTGTCTGTCCCTTATGCGAATGGAATCCATGACCGCAGGCGTTCGAGGCAAACAATCGAATCACTGAACCATCAAGACGGTCACCTGGAATGAGTGTTTCTTTGTATTCCTTATATCCTTAGGGTATTTGGTGACCTATTCTTGTTGACATCTTTATCGAACGATTTCCGAGATGCGGGGCGTGGAAAAGTTAAATAAATCTAAAGAGAACATTAGATAAGGGAATGGCTTTTGTAATGTCTTCGGGACGCCGTAAATGCAACCGATGTGCCGTAGATATCTGTCGAGAACATATGCGCGGTGTCAAACTTTGTTTCGGCTCAACTTGTGGGAATAGCTTGCCAATTTGCAACTGCCGAATGTATCTATTGTTGAACTAATTTTCACCAGCTACGGGCCCTACATATTAGAGGGAGGTAATTGATATTAGGGAGATGTTATACAGATTGTTTTAAATCAAGTGTAATCTACGCAAACGTATTACGTTTACCATCTAAACGTCCTCTATTCTCGATCATTGCAAATCGCGAGGTGTCAATTATGATTCTACTTCAAGAGAATGATAGAAATGGATGTGTGTATGAGTTTATGTGTGTGACAATTTGGATAACTGTAACGGACTGATGAGTACTTGACGATGACTGCGCTATAAATAACAATGTCAGCCCTGCTAGCATGCCTGCTAGGTGCAATTAAATTAAATTAAATTAAATTCAAATATTCTTTATTGTGCACCAATACGTATGAAATTTTATAAAAAACAAAAAAATTACACAGAAGGATAAATTTTGTGTACAATGGAGGCCTTATCCCTTTCAGCTATTTCTTCCAGGCAACCTTTGAGGGCAACAGCTTTATCGAAAATTAATTTAGTTAAAATATTCATATATACCCGAGCAACATTTGATACTGCTACCTGGGGACCTACTCGGTAAGCATTTCGGAAAATAACCGTCGAACCACCAAGCCACTTTGTACTCTGTAACTGGTCATGTAACATAAATAAATAAGTGTTTGCCGTCTAACTACGACAATTGGACCAAAAACGCGTATCCAAATATGTCTAAAGACCTGTAAGAGAGTACAGAATGCTTTGCAGTTCAACGGATATTGTCTGAAATGCTTACGGAGTAGGCCCCTTCGTCATTTTAGCTATTTAGGTACCGACGAGATTTGCTGCCATATTTTTTACTAGTAAAGATTTTTGGCTACGACGTTTTAAGATCTAATTCATGATTTATTCAAGTACCTAGTTACTAGAAGTAGTAGGCACGATGAGAAAATTTCGTTGATGAGTAAAATCGCGCTTTAAAACTCCGTCTACACGAAAGCGACTTGCATGTAAAACAGTTTGTGTAAAAGTTTGCACAAAAAACACGTATCACTGTGCGGCGTCTAAACGACAGCCCCCTGCATGCGCAGTTTGTACAAAACGACATCAACTTGCGTGCCATTTTGAAGTTGCACCGACCAAATGCGAATGTAAGTTTGCGCGGTTCAACTCGTGCCTTCCCTACCTCCGTCCACACAGGCAAGATTACCTGTGCGAACCGTCACAATATCAAAGTTTGTGTGATATAGTTTTATCATCTTGTGCAAATTGAGTTTGTGCAGTATATAAGCTTGCATGTGTAGAGGGACCTTGAGGGCAGGCTCGAGCATGCACAACATATAAACCAGGAGCATTTGTTACGTGTGCCGAGTGGAGAACCTGGATATCAATGTTTTAAGCACTTTAGAGCTTTGTTTTGCAACCTGCCTGAAGTTTTGTGACAGACAAACTGTAGCGAACATTGTTATTCAATGTATATACTCGTATTTTGCAAATCAATGTTAATGGTACCGGTAGTATACACATTGTATTGACGGTCACTTGCCTCTTTAAACAGCAATGGCACCATTGTTGTGTTTCGGACTGAAGAGTAGGAGATCCAGTTTAATTACAGGTACACGAGGCATTGTAACATAGTCCTCAGAATGGCATCGCACTTGTAGACTGTTGTCCAAATTTTACATTTATGGGCGGCCTGTCTGTTCGTTTGTCACACCAGATGCTTACGAAGAGTTTCGTATTCTTAAAGAAAACTCGATCAAGTGATGTATTAGCTTCGATTATGATAACCGATAATAGATGGATCGGCGACCTGAAGAAGGTGACCTGAAGCGCCTAGATACGTAGGACCGGGTGTGGTGACGTTCATTGGTGAAGGCCTATGGCCAGCAGTGGACGTCTAGTGCTGATAAGATGATCATGCTAACATTTAATGCGTAGCAAAGGAACTAACGTTTGGTGCTCCTTGCATAATTTACTAACCTATAAATGATATTTACTTGTAATTATTTATTTTTAAAATTTCATATTGCTAACAATTCTTTACTCGAACTGATTTTAAAAAAAGAATAGAGAAGAGAGAGAAAGAGAGACAGAGAGAGACCGAGAGACAGAGTATTATAAGAGTAATCTAGAACCATTATGACCCCTGGCATTTTATAACGCCCCCTGAGTTTGCGCCTGGCCGGGACACTTCGTATATCCTCGATATGGCACTGAATTTCTAGAGCAGAAGACCCTAAATTACTGGAAACGTAATACTCTGCTTCGCATAGATGCCTTTTAAGGTAAAGGGTCCGAAATTTGACCTTTAAGGATAAAATGGCTACAGGGTTGGAAAGTTTCGAGACTTCGCTTACCCGTCGTTGTATTCTTAGAACTGACACCTTATTATCTACCTTAATTTAATTAGAAGAAGTGTGTGATAATTTTAAAATAGTGAAGAAGTAAAAATGGAAAAAAATGGGTCACGTACTTTGGGTACGTTACCAAGCCCACTAAAGCGTATAGTCTGTTAAACAGTTACTATGGCTTGGCAAACTTTTCTCAAAGCAAAGCTTTATTTTTTGTTGTTCCTGGTTTCCTCTTGATATATTGAACATTTTCATAGAGTAGTTTACGCTGCAAACAATAATTTTGACTTGCACATAGCTGGTGTTATGAGTTGTTGCCGGGACGTTATTTATTGGCAATCTTCGTCAACGTCAGCCCGCGGGCGACGCTGAAGCGCAGCGCTGTTGTCGCTTTATTATCCAACGGTGATTACATATCATGTGCACTGGATACGATGACACTGCGCTATTGTAATCAAGCGCAATCAATTAGCAGCTTTCCACAGCACGCTTTGAGCTACTTATGCACTTGCGAGTTTCGGTGACAACTGTTTGATTTGAGTGAAGACTGAGTCTGAGTGAGACTCAGACAGTTAAAAGCCAAGCCTGAAGCAGAGAATACTAGTAAAATACTATTGCATAAAAAGCGACACTCACTTCCTCCTCCTCGTCGCCCTCAAAACACAGCACGGCCGCCGAGCGATCGACGCTTCAGTTAGAAAGAGAAGCACTAATGTTGTTAGTGTGTAACAGCGTCCCTATCTCGATCGTGCTGGGTGCAGTAGCCAGCCTGACTATTATTTATATACACACACGCACGTGTTCACTACAGGCTGGTGCGCCTGTAGTAGTAGTAGTAGGTAATTAAGTCTGTTCGTTTGTATGTTTGTATGGAGTGTCGGGGGTGGATTATGAGTAGTAGAAAAAAATAATTTGAGACGTTTTCGATATATATTTTAGTTGTGAACCAATTCATATCATAGGTATTAGCTATTCGCTCGACTTGTAGTTGATTTTTCATGGAAACCAAGTATTTTTTCAAATCAAAAAAAATACTTATACATTAAACCAGCATCGAGTGCTGTTTACATCTATTTTTAAACAGTCTAACATTTAAAAAATAATCAGATATAGATATTGGGCCCGATTCTGAAGGCACACATTTAAAATTTGACAGCGCTAAAATTGGTTTCGTTTTTATCTTCATAATACTGTGTAACAGGGATAGCAACAGCTTTGGTGCTGTCAAATTTTAACGTTGTGTCTTTAGAATCGAGCCCATTGTCTTCTTGAAATGTGTCAAACAAATTGTAATAAACTAACAAATTGTAATGAACAATTGTTAATAGCAATCTGTCAAAGTGCAAGGCAACTGTAAATACACTGAAATGTATGCCTATTGCTGTCTATGTAAATCGCTGCCCAGTCAACACGACCTCTGGATGGTTATCGAATGACTTGCGCGCTGGCATAATGCTGTTTGGAGAGAGGTCTGGTAACACTGGTGGATGGTGGGTAGGTGGCAAAGGCAATTCGTCTCGTCAGTCTAGAGCTTATCGGACACTCCACACTGGTCGGCACATGCTAACTGAAACTGATTTACGACATCGATGACGTTTATTCGTCTGGAAGCGTGGTTTATTAATTGCTACACGGTTCAGAAAGTGTATGTATAGCCTTCTATGTATCTGATACAGTGTGGGTAGTATTGATTAATATAACTGTAACAAAATATACATGTATGTAGGTATAGTATAAATATAAGTATAAATATACATTGTTTAAACTTAATCATTATTTACATTCATACGCCGAGTATGATTATGAGCCTAAGTATGATTTCATAATCACCAGCCGAAATACACCCACTGTTAAATATAATAGAATACCACTTTTGGTGGGCTGTCCATTCGTGAATTTGCCATAATCACCACGCTTGGCAGGCCGATTGGTGATCGCAGTAATGATCTTAATTTACACAGGAGTACGCTGCTGCTGTCCGTCCGAGTTGCAATCCCTTAGTCACCTTGACGACACCTACAGGAGTATTGGGTGTGGCCCTATTCTAAGCTCCCGGCAATAGTATGATTTATATAACTTCAATTATATTTATGAGTATAATTTATTTAATATCGAAGCTATTAATTACTATTGGGAATAGTTTGAGTATGACAGTTCTTGGTGTCAGTGAGTAACATTTGTTCTAATACAAATGGCGTACAAAAATAAGTAAATCTAATAAATAAAATCGTTAACTTCGCGTGTGTACATTGAAGATATTTGCAAAAAAAATTGGGGGGTAAAATAAGTAATAGAAAACATTTCGATCATTTTTGGAATTTTTGTCTGTTTCTCTGTGAGTTTGTGCACGCATCACTTAAAATCTACTGAACGGATTTTGATAGACTTTTCAAAGAAACATGGGGCTTAACTTAACTTAATATTTAGTCTTATTTCATCGCAATCGGTTTACTCAATCAAAAGTTATGGCCATTTTTAGTTATCAAATACATTAGTAGATAAGGTTAGTATGCAATATATTGCATATAAATAGTATTTCTGAATAAGTCTGATTAGTACTTATATTGCGATGAGTTTGGATTACATTTGGAGCTGGGAGAGGGAGTTGAAGTGGGAGTGGGAGTGGGAGTGGAATAGGGAGCGGGATATTGATTGTCTGAGTGGGAGTAGAAGTGAAAGCGGAGGCGGAGGCGGAGGCGTACGCGGAGGCGGAGGCGGAGGCGGAGGCCGAGGCCGAGGCGGAGGCGAATCACATCTAGTTATAATAATAAATTACATTGTTTTTGCTCCTAGTCCCTTTCTTATACAGTCAGTGCCCTACGATAAATGACAAAGTTCACTATTACTTAATTTTTCCCCACGGACCAACTATTTGGTCTGTGAGTTGGTCTGTAGGTAATAAATGGACTGGTCATTTAATTCGGTAATTGAATATACATGGGTATTATGTTTCGGAAACGCAACTAGCATTTGTTTTGTATGTCATTTCATTTGGATTGGAATTTAAGTGAGTTGCTAAACTACCACCGCTTCTGAAGAGTCATCAATCATCCATCACTATATGCGGAAAAAGAAGCGGCAATAAAGTAATAGGTTTTAGGGTCCTGTCAAAATGGATACCCTTACCCTTACCTTCTGTCTGTCTGTTCTATCAGATAACTCAAAAACTACTGGACCAAAAAATTTGGAACATATAAATAAAATAAGTTAAGTATTTTTTATATTAATTCTTAAGTAAATTTTAAGTTTAATTCTATTCTGAGACGTAAATTAAAGACACTTGATTAAATCATTGATTTTTAATGAAAAAATCATTTGATTTAAATCATGATTTTTGAAAGGGTTAGTCTAACTAGACATACTATTTGTTTTACGATAGGACAGATTGGATAAAAAAGTCCAACTAGTCATAGGCACTGCTTAGTATGACATATTGGAAAGGAATAAATATAATAAAAGCCGTCCAATTAGTTCTACTGCTCATGCCAACTCTGGTAAAATCATAAACATGCCAGTGAACAGAATTTTAACCTGTGACTTGGATATTCCGGGCCCGCTCATCAATAGAACTATCGCGCCATTTACGACCAACTAATAAGTTTAATTCCAGTACGTTTTCTAAATTCGAGTGGAATTTGTTATTCAAAAGCTCCATAGATGGTAGTGAACATAGAGTAGAAAGATTTCGAAGAATTTTTATTTTTATTACACATAATAAAATCTCCTTTTCCGTAACTTTCATTCATCAAGTGAGCGCAATTGCAAAAGCTCGGGAAAAAATTCTGGCCCTCGGGGCTGTGTGCTATGGAGAAAGGACTTTAGTAGAGTGAATTTTGATGTTTGGAATACTTGACATGTAAATACCACATGAACTGGCTTTGCGTTGGCAGGCCGACTGATTTTATCTAGGTATATGCAGAACATTTTTTGGTGAGGAGGTGAGACAAAACTTTTGAAGTAGAATACTTCTTTGTTAGTGAGTTTTACGAGTATGTGTAAATCTGAAGTGACGCAGTTTATTCCAATTTCCGATGCCTACTTACTATTTATTTATTGATCGATTATTAGTTTTTATAGTTTTCAAGTTATACAATATTTCAGTGATATTATTTCATGCTATATAATATACTATTTAATGCCCGCGGCTTTGCCCGCGTGAAATAAGTTATGTCTGGAAATATAGCCTAAACCCTTGTTGATACATTCAAATAGCCCACCTACCTATTCATTTATTCCCATCTCTCTCTTTCCTCGATTGCATTCAATTCCGTTCCGTTCCCATTCTTTCACTCACTCCATCAAAAACCCAAGTAATGGCGGTGTCTCGTCTGTGCTTATTAAGTTAAAAACAATATCTAAAAACATTAAACACATTAAAAGTACAGTGCAGTGCCCATCACTGGAGATACCGGCGCCGGTGAAACATCAAAACAGCAGAATATCGTGAGTTACCTATCATTTTCCGTCCCATTCAACTTTTCACTTTCACTGATGTAGTTTTGCAGGGAATAAGTAATCATTCAGCTAATCCAATTAAACTTACTAACTACAAGTGTATGCACAAACCAACTACTTACCTAAAATACAGTCCACTTATCATAAGATCATAACACAAGAACCCTTGCCGAAGAACCAAGCTATTCAATTGTGAAAAACCCAGTTGGGAGCCATTCTACGGTTTTGGAGAAGAAGACATTTGACATATATTTATTTAAAATATTGCAACATTGCAATAACGAGAAAAGCTACTCTTATTTCTAAGTACCTAGTGTAAGTGAAGATGATTACATAATTGTCTGTATTCAATTTTAACAGTCTTTCACAGTTCTGTCAAAATCGAACGAGATGCGTTCTTTTTGAGATCACGTCATTACCACTGCGTTTCCTCTTGCTTTCCATTGAGTTCTTTATCGGTACATGTAACTAACTAGATTGTGTTTACATAAGTTTCATTGTTTGGTAGTCAGACTGGAAAAGACTCTAGATTCTGTGATCGAAAAGTACCTATTTAAGACACGGAGGAAGGGTTATAAGGGAATGGAAAAGGTAATTCATATATGTACGTACTAAGTGTATTGAGATTACATAGATATATAAAAATATTTTAAGTTATTTGGCAATTTTTCTCCATGCTGATACCGAGAATACATTAAACGCCTCTCGTAGGTTTAAAATAGTATGTTTGGAAGCTTGTTTCTATACTTGTTCTAATTCAGCCAAAAAAATACATCATCTTAAAAATACTTACGCACAAATAATAACGCTTTCTAACTTCCCTCCTTGGAGGATTAACATTTAAAAAATCACAACACTTTACTAAAACGTGCTGAATCTGTTCCCCTCTCCCGAGCGAATTTCTTGGCTACGTGCCTATGGGTACAAACCCTGATTTGACTGTTTCATGGGTGAAGGTATTATCGTGTTCCCGCAGGAAGTTTCATTAACAGCGATATTGCGTTACAATGTACCGCCGCGTCGAAGACGGCCCGCTCCCCTTACGCTCTGTTTTGACCTAATTAATAATATTGTCAGGGGACAATACGTGTATGCCACTAATTTTGATTAATTGTCGCCAAACTTCATAAAAGGTTTTATTGACATTGCTGATATTGCTTTTCGATTCCGATTCCAAATTATCGAAGTTAATTATAAAAGTTACGCCAATATGGCTGTTCATTTCGAGAATATTCCAAAATGAGTTATCTGATACGCATGAATAAACTTAATAGCTATAAAGAAATAAGAGTACAGAAGATAAGGATTTTAGAATTTTGATTAAAAATCTAAATTTTCTCACGCATTACAGAGGAACATAGTTCGAAATCCTTCGTTTCCAGTAGTGTTACTGGTTTTAAAACTTGGATTTTTCTTCCCAGTAGGTACTACAAAGACTACCGGAACGTTTGTTTCCGCAGTCTTACTATTCAGTATCCCGTAGTCATAATAAAGAGGATCATAGGATATAGTCATCAAAATCGAAAAATCAAAAAAAAACTCTATGAAAATAAGGTTATTTAAAAAAAATACTAATGACTTCTAGCAAAAATCTAAAAAAGGTGTAGGTACTAGGTATGTGTAGAAGACGAGTACGCAATAAATTAAGTATGCTATTATTTCAATGTATCTAAACATTAGCAGAAACGAAAATGTCTTAACTAAATTTTAAAATACGAGTATAGCTAATACATTCTATATCTAGCAGATGCTTTTTAAATATTGTAAATATAGGATGTGTTAAGTTAATATTCTGTAAGTAATTAGGCTAACTAATTATGGGTTTAGGACATATGTATATCACACATCCCATTCTCATCTTATAAATAAAATCGTAAACTTCGCGTGTCTGTACATTTGAAGATATTTGCAAAAAAAATGGGGGAGTCTAAAGATAAATAATAGAACACATTTCGATCATTTTTGAATTTTTTTTCTGTTGTCTCTATATCTGTTTGTTTGTGCACGCATCACTTAAAAACAACTAAACCGATGTTGATGGACTTTTCGCAGTAACATAGTGCTTAAATTGGTGTAACATATAGGCTTTATTTCATTGTATTCGGTGTAGTCAATAAAAAGTTATGTGAATTTATAGTTTTCGAAAACTCGCATACACTGCATTCGTATACAACAAAAAAGTGTAGGGTAAAAATGTTCGACTGAATTCGTGAGCGGTAGCGGGAGCGGGTATTTCATCGTATTTGGAAAACTCAATACACATACACATACATTAAGGGTCTAATGGGAGGGTTGAAGGGATGGTTGAGGGGAGGATTAAGGGGTGGGTTGAGGGGAGGGTTAAGGATAGGGTTGAGGGGAGGGTAAATGATAGGGTTGAGGTGAGCATTGCGAGCAGAGTTAAGAGGTGTACATTGTAGCGAAGCGCTACTAAAATTAATAAATAAAACATTATATCATCAAAACACCATTTAATTAACAAATAAGTTCAGTAAATTAAAATATAAATTGAAGGTATTTGAATAAATAAATCACATACAAAAAACTACAAGATCGTAATTTGTGTCATTTCAGTTCAACAACTCATGATATTACCATCCAACATTGTCGGTAATGCTTACCTACAGCTTACCTCGCATTATCAGGTTTCAATGAAATCATTTAATAGTAGAATTGAGCGAATTATAGCATTAAACTATTTTAGCTCGTATCTCCTAAACTACCGTTTCGTTTGGAACGAAATTTGGTAGGCATGCTTTTCATATAGCTACCTTTCACCTGATAAACATATATTTTGATTTTGGAAACATTTTGTAGTTTCATTATTTTTTAATTATAAAAGCGAGTACATTCCTATTTTCTTATGACAGCTGAGAGACGTCACGAAGCCAATCGATAAAGATCGGCATTCCCTGTCTCTGTCTTTTACTCCCATCAGACAAGGAGGTCGGCAGTCGACATCGACCTAGGGAAGTAAATCTCTTACGATGAAAAACGACAGCGCGGCAGTCTGGATTGGAGTTTCGCGCGATACGCCCGTATCATTTTAGTTCCCGGCTTACTTTCGGGACATGGCTTGAGTATTTCGGCTAGCAAACTCCACCGACTCATTCCGTCAGAACGATGCCCTTCAGGCGTCTGACGATTTAAACATTTGCCATGTAATTTCATAACTTAAAGTATAAGTAGTTTATTTTTAATGGAGCGTCCATCTTGAATCGCAACCACGTGAAGGAAGAAGATGTCCGACCACATGTTCCTGACAAGAGACGTTTGAAGATCCAAGAGAGAGGTCTGCCATCAACAGCGCGTTCGAACAGCAGACGAAAGGTTCCCGGCGCAGATGGTGAACCCGATCGCCATGCGGTGATCTCCGTCACGTTTTATTTTGTCTCCACGAGATGCTGAGGATGTCCATCATTCTGCGGTTGTGAACCAACAGGTTCCATAGCGGAATCGTATTATCGAGCGTGTGATTAAAATCAACGAATATCAAAACAGCTAACTTTACAGTGCGACTAATAACTACCCCCGCGCTAAATTTAATCACGGTATTTGTGTATGGACGATGTTAATTTTACGTTAGGTAGAATCATCATGAAATCCGGTACCGGTGAGTTTTCTTATTTATAATTAACTTATTCTCTGGCCATAATCATAAAGTGCACTCTTCATTGTAAAATTAGATTAATAGATGTTTTCTTATATTTTTTAATTATAGCCTCTCGAGGCAGTTAAAACCCCACAACAATATGTGTTTCATTCATCCCTTCATAGAATCCGACTGGACACCACGTGTTATGTTAACGAACGGTCCTTGAACCAAAAGCCTGATGCTGGACCGGCTGATAACTCATCCAATATAATTATTACCTTACTTTTCATCTTACTTACATCAAATTTACATAAAATCTCAAATCTATCACAACAACATGCGGAGTGGAAGTGGGACCGGGACCAGGACCTAGTGTAAAAATGATGATGTTTGCAAAAAATTTGGGAGCACTAAGGATGAATAATAGAACACATTTCGGTCATTTTTGAAATTATTGTCTGTTTGTTTTGGGATTGGGATTGCGATTGGGAGATTGAGAGTCTGAGTTCCCACTCAGAAAGTGGAAGCGGAAGTGGGAAAGGGAAGGGGAACGGGAGCGAATTCTGTAGTCCACGCGAGCGGAGCCGAGGGCACAGCTAGTAGAATAATGATATCTATTATTAGTGTTCGAAAAACCAAGACCACAAATTTCAAATAATATTTAAGCATAATCCCATGTACATATAAGTATCCCATATACCTATTTCGAATCGCATCCAAAGGTTCGAGAAACAGAGAGACTTCACGAAAACAATGTAAGAATAAGGAGCAGACTCAAAGCTCAGAGAAGATGACTATGTTTGTGAAAATGTTTTGTTACAGAGGGACCAGTGTGAGCGGCACACATATAAGTAATCCTATAATTACCTTAGCTGAGAGCCGCTCCGTTTTCATTGGTCGTAAAGCTCGATGGCGGATACAACACCGGCCAGTCCTTTTGCACTATAAAGCGTTGGCTAATAGGGATTAGGTACTACACTTACCGCACTAGATTTCTGCCGCTTATAAATAATAGTTTGGATAGGAAAAACAAACTGATATATTTTCTGTGTTTACGATAAGTAATCACTTTTTAAAGGTGATATGATAATTTCAAGTACAACTCCGAATCTTTTCAGGGATAGTTCTAAGATGATTTTTTTTGAAAAGATAGTTTGTTCTACAGTAAAATGTAATTTAACTTCATAGCAGAATAAGATGCTATATTTAAGGTCAGGCTATTTTTTACATAAATCGAAAAACGGCAATTAAAGATCCCCAACGGATTGTTTCTTTATTAGCTTGTATTTCGCACATTTTTGGACATATATATATGTCTCTATGCCCGTTTATCAAATAACTGGAAACCTGCTGGACCGACAGAGATCTGGAATACAAATATGTACATATATTATATATATAAATTATGTACATATTTGTATTCCAGATCTCTGTCGGTCCAGCAGCTTTCCAGTTATGTGATAAACGGGCATAGAGACAGACAGACGAAAAAAGCTTTAAAAATTAAAATAAAACGTTTATTGAAGAAAACAACTTGGATTTGGATTGTTTACATTGAATTCGCCAAACCGTATTATTTGTTGGCAAAAGAGCTATCGGTTTTCCATAAAGAGTTAATCAATTTTTATGGTTTCTTCGCTATAGGAGTATGCTTTTTGGCGGAACCCTAATAAAATTACCTCTTATTATTAACTTAGAGGAATGGTCAGATTGATCAGAAACAGGTCTATCAGCTGCTGTCTACTTATTATAGTTTAATAATAAGTTGGCTTAGACACTTATTTTAACTGTTCAGCAAACTCAAATACTTAATTTAATTTTTAAAATTTTGCTTACTTATTTTACTTTGTACCGTTATGGATTGTTAATGTTAGGGTGCAAATTATGACGATAAATTATATTAAACTCTAACTTAAACACTAGCTCTGGAAACTTTTGGTTAAGTCTGTCAATAAGTTTTGAAGTTCATATCGCTTAAAATTTGACCTATTGCGATGTTGTAAGTGTAATCCAGGTGTTGCGGGAGTTAGCCTTAGTTTATTGTTGTGCAGAATCAGCACGTGAAGGATGAAGGTGAGACGCCAACTTCCATGGAGATAAAACTTGTTTGTTACTTCACGCTCAGTATTAAGCGAGTTTGCGCACTTAGCTTATCAGATCATAAAAGAATCGGACTTGAGAATGAACGTTGGAAACTTTGTTTCAGTCTTCCACTATCGAATGAGTGACTTTGATGGAAAGTACAGTGCTAGATTTATACTTTAAATTAAGTTTAGATTGAGAGAGAAAAAGTTGACTTTAAAAGCAATTTGAAACTTCAATCATGTTAGTTATTATGCTAGAGGGTATGCTCGAACAATACCTACCCAATGTCTTTGATTTAGATAGTCCATGTTTTTTGATAATTTATTTTTCAGAACAATAAGACATGTATTCCATAATTATAAAGTCTCACCATTATGTCAAGTCGCAGTTAAATTGAGATATCGATTTTACAATGTCTACTTTGTACTAGAGATTCTGCAACAATTTGCCCCAAATGTCTCTTTCCATCACAGTACAGTTCAAAGCACGGATACAAATTCGTGGTAAAATTAGCCTGTGAGTTTATATGGGCATGTCCATTGCAGTGTTTGGAATAGGTCAGAACAGCCGGCCGACCGCAGTTTGCGCTGGCCGCATCGACTGCAGCCAACTAGCTTCCCGACGGACTGACACAGGAAATTAATATAAATTCCTATCGCATAAACTCGAAACAATGGCAGTTTGGTGTCACTCCGATGGTGATGAGCCCTATTGTGCTATTTAATCCAGTCAAGTACTTTGTTTATGCGCGTTTGCATTTGAATACGGTGTTAACTAGTGCTGTCAATTTATGGCTATTTCTTACTAGATGTACCGCTTTTTAGTATTTTATCGCTTAGCGCTAAATATAGCACATTTCTAGAATCTGTCACTTGATGCACTAACGTAGTTGTTGTAGCGTGTAGTTTTTTTCGAAAATCCATCATTCATCAATAATCATAAAAAATTATTAATTTATTTATTTAATAGTTTATTGTACACACAAATATACAAAGAACAACAGAAAGAAAAGAAAATTATACAAAAGGATAAGCTTATTTCTAAAGAAATTTCTTCCAGCTAATCTGCGGTGAAGACAAGGATAATTATAATTTCATACTCGTATACTCACTGGTGTCAATTGATTGTTTAATGTTTGTATTGTCTTTGATTAGTCGGACGTGTTTTGAGCGCGTTACGTGCTACGAATGATATTTCGGGCGCAGGAATAGTTCAGATGGCTTTGGTATAATTAATGGAGTCGCTATGCAATTTCGTGTACCTAGACTGCGTCTACTTAACACAACCGATGTAAGTTCAACAGTGGAACGAGTTTTAAATAGGTACAAAATAATATAAGTAACCATTAACTCACACTCAAACCGCTATTATGAAGTAGGTACTAGTTTTGTGAATGATTTCTTATATATAATATTTTTATTTAATTTATGATTAAATAATCATAACAATTATTATAAATATAAAGGATAGTATTGTATATAATTACAACAATTGTTACATGTGCTTTAATAAACTTTTATGGCTCCTTACTTGTACATATCATTTCTTTTAACTGCTTAAAAGTTTTGCTGGTGTGTAACATCAATACCTATTTGAACATGAGAGATGTTGTATAGGTGTCTCTATATAAGGTGTGGGGTCGTCACGTCAATTTTGCGTGTGTAAACGAGGCATTTCCTCAGAGGCGCGCACCTTACGCCACCATCCCGCCTACTTACATCCAATACTATCTCACAAAAGAGCGAAATTGCTTCCATCTTCAAAATGAAACAGTCGCTTTGTCGATTTTGTGGGGTTCCGTGTAACGACACATTTATTGAAAACGTACTGTCTGATTCGTGAGTCTTTTTATGAGAGACGTTGTGTGCATGCGTGAAACGTATCGTAATACACGTACCGTGAATATCAAAGTCTCAAGGAAAAGTCACCTAAATAGACTAGGAAACCTGAAAATGTATTTACAAGTCGTAGGACTATAGTGCCACGTTCACCTGAATAGGAAGCCCCATCATAGGTGATTAATTCTGCCGAGATACAAGCATTAGGTACTTGCATTGGTGTGTTTGAGAATCAGTTTGCTTGTGTAATTGAGGCAGTGAGTTCATTATGCCAAAACAGGAGACTTAATAATCAACTAAATTATAGAAAATGTACTGATATATAAAGTAATTTGCCATTTTGAGCTAAATTGTAGAAAATTTGTGGCTTAGTAAATAAACTTTTGCTGTAGGTGGGTTAAAACCCAGTTATCAGCCTTGTCATTGCGAGGTCAAACCTAGGGGTGGAAAGAAATGGGTGGTAACTTGGTTTTGACTCGGGTGTTAACCCATATCTAGCCTCAATTAAACACTAATGTGATTGAGAACCATAAGCTAATTTAATAATAGAGACAGGCGAGATATTCGATTCGTGTAGGTTTTATCGGATCACATCATGTTGCTCGTTAGCTCTTCACTTACTGCCATTGTTAAAATTTACCAGCAGCACCGCGATACCACTGTTCTTCTTACATTCAAAAAACGTCTAACGACTCACCGAGCCGGCCCCCGCCGTACCGACTGCCGACCTCACATCTTGAGCCGGCCCTGCCACATTCTCCCCACCGCGCGCCGCCACGAGCGAGCCGCCGCGAGAGGATAAAAGCCGATACGGATCGTCACTTTCACACGCACAAACCCATCTGCCCCACCCTCGGCTCAACCAAACGACCCCCAGCCCTGGGACTTCCAGCAGCCAACCGCTCAGTATACCCCTGCAGAACTAGAAACTCTGGCGCCAGAATCAATCAAACAAATCAACTATTATGCATACAGAAAAGACGAAACCACACTCAATCTCAGGGCTGGCATACCGAGGCCTCACCATTCTAGTCAGGCGTAACATTGTCCACCAACTTCTATCAATACCACAGCTACAGTTGTGCTACGCCCTCGGGGTGGAACTCCTCGCTGCAGGCGTCCCTACCCGTGTGTTTGCGTTCTACAAGCCCCCCGGCAACCGGCTGGCAATCGCAGATATTCACATTCTGCTAGACTCGTCGCTGCCGACAATCGTCGCCGGGGACTTTAACTGCAAGCACACGGCGTGGAACTCCTCCCACATCTGCCCGAATGGACGCCGACTACTGGAAGACGCAGACCGTCAGGGATATGAGGTTTTGGGGCCAGAACTACCTACTCATTACCCGCACAATTCTCAACACCCTCCGAATGTGATTGACCTCATTCTAATCCGCGGTCTCAACTGCAACATCATCCAGGAAGTTCTGGTGGACCATGTTATCTCGGACCACAAACCCATACTGGTCACCGCGGGCGTCCCCTCTGCCAAAGGACCTCCTCCACCACCTCGGAGGAAGACCGATTGGAAGAAATTCCAAGTCTTGGTGCACTAGAGGATACCAGACTGGCTGGGCAACACGGCCGAGGAAGTGGATACACTGGCGACGAGCATCGGCTCCTGTCTGCGGAGCAGCCTAGATTCTGCAACCAAAATAGCTGTCGACCATCTAAGAAGCAACTAAGCCCCTCCTTTCATCATAACTATGATAGAGAAGAAAATACGGCTTCGTAGGCAGTGGCAGTGATCTCGCTGTCCTCACATGAAAAATCAACTGAATGGATTAGCCGCCAAGATCTCTAAAGCCCTTGCTTAGTGGCAGCAGAATCCTGGCAAAGAAAAATCGAAAATACCAGCAAAGACTTGAACTTCATCCACAGGCTCTGCCGTGCTCTGTCGGGAACTCCCACCCCCATCCGACCCTTGTTGGCGGATGATGGAAGTCTTCGATACCGCGCTGAATACAGGGCAGAGATATTTGCTGAATACCTGGAACGTCAGTTCAAACCCAATCCGTCTGCCAACAACCGCTACTCCGAAGAATTAACCGAATTCCTATAGAATTACTTTGCACAACCATTAACCATCGAAGAAGACCCAATAGTTATTTCTCTGGGATAAGTACAGCGCGCTTTATTACGCCTTAAATCCAAGAAAGCCCCGGGTGCGGACCTCATCCATAATGAGGCGCTTCGTCGGCTACCACCGCGAGCGATCGCGGCCACAACGCGCCTCTTTAACGGTATTCTACGAGGGTAGGCCGCGTCATAATGCTGCCGAAACCCGGCAAAAAACACCTTAAAGTCGGAAAGCTGTCGGCCCATTTCACTTCTATCTACTATATCTAAAGTCTTTGAGAAACTGCTACTTCATCACCTGATCCCGCATATCCAGCCTCGAAATGAACAATTCGGTTTCCGAACCGGGCACTCCACTACTCTGCAATTGTCCAGAGTGCTCCACCACGTGACAACGGCCTTCAACAAAAAGGAGCACACAATAGATGTGCTCCTGGATATTTTTTTATTTTTATTTTTATTTATTTAGTAAACAACAATCACAGACAATATGGAGAAGGCCTTCGCCGCGTGTGGCACCCTGGCCTAATATACAAGCTGGCCACATCCACGACTCCACGTCGAGTCGTCAGGATCGTGGCCACCTTCCTGGAAGACCGGCTCTTCCACGTCATAGTGGAGGGCACAATATCAAGGGAACACCACATCGAGGCTGGAGTTCCTCAGGGAAGCTGTCTGTCTCCAGTGTGCTATGCTAAGTACACCGACGACATCCCGGTCGAGGGCCGAGCGAGTCTTGCATTATACGCAGATGTCGCCGCGCTCTATCGATCGTCAATGAACGCTCATTTCGCAGCAAGCAAAATGCAAGTAACGCGAGACGCCCTCTCGACATGGTTGGCACGCTGGAGACTCTCAGTTAACATCACGAAGACCCAGGCAATAATCATAGGCACCTCAGGCAGGCGCCTACCTCCTAAGCTCCGCTTGCAAGATCAGGATATCGAGTTACTCCAGAAGGTGAAATACCTAGGGGTCACAATCGACAACAGACTCACTATGGGACCGCATATCGCTGACGACATAGGCAGGGCGCGTGTGGCTAGGAACCTGCTGCGCCCAGAGCTCGTCTCTACTCTTCCCCTCCGAGTGAAGCTAAGCGTGTATAAAACCTACCTCAGGTCACGACTCACCTATGCTGCCCCAGGCTTGTTTTCGCGTGGCGTCGCACAGGAAGAAGCTACGATCTCAGCAATCGCTGGCTCTCCGAGCGATCGTTTCGGCCCCGCCCTATGTTAGCAACCATACCATCCAACGCGACCTGCAGCTGGAGAGTCTGGATTCTTCATTGCCCACCTGAGCAAAAAGATGTTCGCCCGCGCCGACACCTCAAATCACAGCCATATTCAGGGGATAGCTCCCTACCACGCTCGCCCTCCGGACAGGAAACGCCTTCCTACGTGACTTATTCCGCCTGAAGAGGAAAACCTTGTCCCATCTCCCAACGAAGACCATTTGTCGTCTGCTGAGATCGCCTAACGGGCTCGCACCTGCCTGGCTCAATCTCGTAGATAATACTTCTACCGGATCCATCCAATTCGTAAACAATACATAGGGTCACCACAGCCTTCCTTGAAACTCTCGGCTTGCCCTCTCCAACGACCGACCCGTATTAACTATCTAGATGACTATCGAGATGATTCCACTGAAAGGAGCTCAAAGCTCCGAAACAGTTTCCCCGTGCCCTCAACATCTCGAGATGATTCCGATGGCACTCGCCAGCACTCTTCCGAGGGTTCTAAAAGCCGAATAGACCGCAGTTGCGGTGCGCTATATCTGCGTCGCACTCGACCTTCTAGCAAACAGAACCGTTAGGCGAGTCGCTCACCTGGTGTGCAGTTGCGGTGCACTATATCGGCGTCGCACTCAGACTGGGTCGTGGGAACGTACAGCTGCGGTGCGCTACTTCTGCGTCGCACTTACGCTCCCGTCTCGTGCAGCTGCAGTGCGTTATGTATGCGTCGCACTCACGAGACACCGCCGCCGCCGACCTCCCGTGTGAGGAATCCCGCTAGAGGGACTCACGGGACCCCCGTTACTCCATCCGTATGTATCCCTGTCCAAGTCTAGTTACAATAAAGGCACGAGCTTGCCATAATCATATGTCTGGTGTTTCCTTTACCAAACCTCTCGATAGGTTAAACCCTTAATATTAACAACCCTCAGTACCCTAAGTAGGTACCAGGGATCGAAATATATTGTAGCCGGGGCATCCAGGCTAGCCAGCCCTAAGGGTGCTCCGTTACAAACGAATGGTATTGAGTCACAGTCACTCCACAAAAGTGGAGCTTGTGACAGTACATGCTTCATTATGAAGTGTCTGTCACATTCACAAATTAAATAAAATATCATTTAAAATCATAATCTATTGAAACGGAATGCAGTGTCTATAAAACATTAAATTCCCGTAGAACATCGCTACTAATAGTAATAATATAGAGACGCTACGGATTACGTGATCTACAATAATCGCGTTATCTCGCGATATGTCCATATAAGGTAATAATTGATTATAACGTCTCGCGAGTATTCGAAATGTGATTCTCATTGGATGTAGGAAGGTTGAAATTAGGAACGCCATAAAATGTTGGAGGGAATCCGGAGGATCTGCGGTTAAACTCAGAAAGCAACTTTAAAACGATTCTTATTGGTCCTAGGATGGTAAAAAGAAATGGCATCATAAATAGACAGAGAGAGTACTATGGGAGGATCTACGGCTATGTTCGGATCGCAACAATAAAACGATTCTCATTGGACGTAGGGTGGTAAAAAGAAATGGCGTCATAAGTAGACAGAGAGGGGACTACGGGAGGTTCTACGGCTATGTTCGGATCGCAACAATAAAAAGATTCTCATTGGACGTGGGGTGGTAAAAAGAAATGGCATCATAATAAGACAGAGAGAGTATGTAGGGAGGATCTGAGGCTATGTTCGGATCGCAACAATAAAACAATTCTCATTGGATGTAGGGTGGTAAAAAGCTAACACGTGAGAGAGTACTTCGGAGGGACTGAGGCTATGTTCGGAAAACAACGTTGGAGGGAATCTGATTGGCAGTAGGAAGGTTTTTACCATTCTACGCGGGGGGACCTTCCGCATTATGTTCTTATAAATATGGGAGGCAGGATGCTCTGGGATCGGATTCGTTTGATATTCTAGTTGGGGTATGTAGTTATGCTGCCCGAGCGCACCGTAAATTTTACATTGGTACTTAACTTTGTAATTGGGTTCGCGATTTTGTTGTGGAGTTGTGATTTAAATAATTTAAAGAAAGTTTTGAGAAACGATCTAAAATTATGATATTCATAATTTGGATTATATTTGAGTGAATAGGGACCCATAGCATGGAGTCATGCTAGGCAGAAGCTGTAGCTTTCTGTTTTAACGATCTTCGGATCGGACCATTCTAGGGGATGGAATGGTGACCGCATTTTTACGTTCCTGGGCGGTCAAGATTCCCCCTGGCATTAGTTGGTGCTCCTTTTGACGCTAGATGAGCTGGCAAGTGTGATTCCATGATGTTGTCACTGGAGTATTGATTAATGTCGGACTTATTTATCTATTTATTTATTACATATGTATAAAGGGCTCGTCTCAGTTGACCCCCCCGCCAAATCGTTGGCTGAGACACTTACACGAGTGTAGGGTGTTAGGAACATAAGGGAGCAACTCGCCCTAAACCGTTTCTGTCTGATAGTTAAGAGAATTCCCTTTAAACCGAGGGAAATCTACATTACTCACCACACAATTAAAATTAAATGTGGGTCCGGAACCCTAGACAGTATCATCACAATTTAGAAGTCTAGGAAGCTGATTTAGGCACGAAAAGGCAGGGCCTAGTTTGATTTAATAGAATTTATATTGATCAAAAATAGTAAGACGAATATTAGTCTAGTTCCACGATAGATGGAGTTTGATTCTGAAGTGATATAGGATTGAATATATCTAGCTTTCCAGCACAATAAAGTTATAGCTTTTGATGGGTTTAATTATACCATGGGAGCCAAATATCCCGATATTCTTTCTCAAAGCCAGATGGAAAGAGAAAGTTATCATTTGGTCACTAATTGAAAGCATCTCTAAGTTTGTTTAAGTCAGTCTATCAACGCCAGAAAGTTAGGCTTGAAGATTGAATTCATCTATACATTGATTTAACTCTATCAGGACCAACTGAGGACTGAGAGAACCTTTAATAAGCAATTGATATATGCAATTCTATACAAACAAATAGAATTAAACTAACTACCAATTTCCTCCATGAGTTAGGACCATAAATAGTTCTAGGTTCGGATACAGAGGGTGTTAATCCTTAGGCTGGACTGTAGTCGTGGATGAGGGGAATAGGGAATTAGTTTTGTGTTGTGCATTGTTTGATTACCTAGCTTGCCTGGGTATTGTAAAGAAAAGAAAAAAGTATTTATAAATGTAAATTTTCTAGACCAAGCTACTCGAATATAAAGTAAAATGAGAGATTCTTTGCATAGAATCCTCAGGAATTGTAGATTCCTCTTGTCTCTGAATTGAGTGACTAAAACCTGACACAACTGACAATAATGACGACCAAGCTTGGCTAGATTTGTAAATACTTCCGTTGCTTGCTGACAAGATAAGATTAACGTAGCTGGACTGGGCGGAGATTTGTCCAAACGTATTGGTTGATAATCACGGTGGATAGGACATAAGTCCTGGGGCGGACAGCTGCTGGTCTCCAGCAGGGCTTAGGGGCCCCCACTTAACCCAGAAACATAAATGATGATAAGAATATGAACAGAGGCATCCACTGCCATGAGATCCCTTCTACCATAATTCAGTGTTACATCATTAGGTCTAGGACACCTAGGTAGGAACTAAATATTAGGTTGGTAAGGAAATAAAAACAAGGACAGTTAGTAGGAAAAGTAATTTATAAGGGGTTTACACTTCATAGTTTTAAATTTATAGGAATAAATATAATCTAGACATTGTTCACGTCTCAAACAGAGCCAGGGTTACTAATAAACGCAAGGTTACTAATATTTAAAATATAATCAAAAAATCACACAACGTAGGCCAATAAACTATTTAACTAAAAATCATCACTAGACGATCACTGCCAAACTCTAGATCAAAGGAAAAAAAACATAGTAGGGATTCACTAATTCATCTTCAACATTAGATAGGTTTTAGATACATTTTAGATTCAGTTCAGCTCTTTTAGATTTACATAGATTATAGATATAGATAGGCATACATAGACATATAGATAGGTCATATAGATAGATAGATAAATAGATATAGAGATAGCTAGTTAGTTAGGGGGGGGGGTGTTACAAGCTTATGAATATCGTATTGATTTCGTCGCTATAGAATAGACTCCCAATATGTATAATGAAAGGAGAGAAATTGTTAATGTTCGTCACTCAAACTCGCTTCTACAAATCACGTGTGAGCGTAGTTTATGAGACAGAATACTTTTTACCTTAGGAAAATAAGCTTCCGCTGCGGTGCAAAAGTCATTAGGTACCTACGTAGGAAAGATATTATTAGAATCACTAAGCTTCTAATCTTTTTTCCTTACTGCTGTGCTCAGCAGTAATAATGGAATTCGCAAAGGTACTTAAAAATGTGTTTTATTATCTCAGTGCCTCATAAATAAAATAAATGGATGGAATCGTTTGCGTTTTTACGTTTTTAATAGGCAGGTACAAAAACTAAATTGATTATGTAATAAAACGTAATGGTCGGTAGTTTCGTATTTCATTATCTTTAAAATGTACTTAGTTTTATTGAGATCGTTGAAGTCAATTCAAATATAACTATAGGTTGGTCATAGCATCACCAGTACTAGTATTAATCCATAGTTTATTTATTAGAAAATCTCAGAGTATTGTTTTATTCACGAGCGTCTTAATAAAATTATATACAAAAATAAGAGACTTCGTATTTTATTGCATATCAAACGTTTTGGGAAAACGTTATTTTGGGAAAGTTGGTATTGACTTGAGGGGTATTTAACTATAGCCTTAGACAAAGCAGTTAAATGAAAATATACAATTAACATGTCTAGTAGGCATATACATAATTGACCCAATTATAGCTACACACACATCCCACTAATATTATAAATGCGAGAGTTTGGATGTTTAGATGTTTGGATATTTGTTAATCAGGCGTCAACCACTGGACGGCTCGTGATGAAAACGGGAAATACATAATAATTTATGATGTTAAATTTTACACGCGGACGAAATCGTGGACAATAGCTAGTACTTTATAGTATTTGATAAGGCCAGTATTAGTAATTCATACAATACTTCACCCCGTATTAGCGCCCATTTCTATTCCTAGGGTTTTTTCTAGATCTGGTAAAAAGTTAACTGTAAAAACTTGAACAGAGTATCATCATCATCAGACATTATAATATTTCATGATTAAAGCAGTCTATGTCTTAGTCTTGCCGTGTGGTTTCCGGTAGAGTAGAATAGGACCACTCCAACTTTCCCCGTGGATGTCGTACAAGGCGACTAAGGGAATACATTATAAAACATCAATCAGGCCTCCCCAACCCGTCTGGCCAGCGCAGGGAGTGTAGGCCAAATCCTCCGTCTGTCTTCGGCAGATGAGAGAGGGTTGTGCTCCTACAGTGGAGACAAAAATAACCTGATGATGATGGTGATGATGATAGCAGTCTATGTATGTGGATATTTTCCTTAGTAGAGGCACAGAATAAGTAATACAAGTATAAGGCGGACTCCCTAAAAAAGCTTGTCCAATTCCTGAAAAAACGTACCTACAAAAGTTAATGCAAATCAAATTGAATTCTACGCACATGCAAAGTCAGTGTCACGCTGAACCGCTAAATCATGTACTCGTACAAATTGACAGTCGTATACGATTCGCCTAGGGCGTGTTCCTACGCTTCCGGATTGTGGAGCGGCGCGGGACTTACAGTCTCGCTCTCGCCCATTGGCCCCGAAATCGGGGACGCCCCGCTTAGTTATATTTTTATACTTGAATTGCGGTGTGAGACAGGTCTAGTAGAGCCTAAACTAACAAGCATGTTCCGACAAACTCATATCTTAGACTCATATAGTGTATGTCCTACCACGGACTACCAAAAAGTCAAAAATCTAAAATGGCAGCCGTGCATATTGTGTTTAATAAAAAATATTTTTTGTTTAAACCCTCCATGGCATCAAA
Organism: Esperia sulphurella; assembly: GCA_947086405.1. Classification (NCBI taxonomy): domain Eukaryota; kingdom Metazoa; phylum Arthropoda; class Insecta; order Lepidoptera; family Oecophoridae; genus Esperia; species Esperia sulphurella. The sequence goes on from OX352261.1 coordinate 8,022,570, forward strand.
ACATGCGCCATTAACTAACGAAGGAATATAAACCACGACCTCGGCATTATTTTTTATAATAATATTTGGTTTCTAATACTAAGTAGTTCTTAATGTTCGGTAGCCGGGTTTCCGTTTTTATTACTTACTATCTGTGCCCGCGGCTCTGTTAGGTGGGGTTCTCACTCTTAATCCGACTACGACTCCGATCTCGACCCCGACGCCCACGCCCACTACAGCTACAAATGTAGGCCAATAAGGTAGTAGAATTATTGCATGCCTATACCGGGGGTAGAAGTTACCATTTTACTGAGATTAGTGTTTTTCACTAAATCAAATCACTACTGCATGACTAGACTATTTTTGCGCCCCTTGTGGCACCGCTCGCAAACCCTCGTTTCGGAGCTGGCTGTCAGATAATAATATTTCAGACATCTTTTGTTTTAAAGGTACGAGTATAATATTTCGGAGCCGTCAAATGAAATTTTCCACAAGAAAGGAACCTGAGATAATGACTTAAATTACAAAAATATGTTTTATTAACTCGATTTATTTGCGAGCCAGTGTATTTTATGGGGCTGAGAGCGCAGTTTTCATTAAATCTCACCTCAAACGTCTAAAAAATGTAAAACATTAATCGTCTCGCATTAGCAAGAGTAACGATGTTCGTTGGGTGAGCGAGACCATCAAAGTCGCTTATTGTTGCGCCACGGCTGTGTAAAAAAGATTAGCACATTTGCCGTTAACGATCCCGAAAACAGGCCCACATCAGACAGCGAGCACCGGGCCGGCGAAATAAAACGAAATAGCAATAAAAGTAAATCGACGGGCCCAGTCCGGGCCGCTACGTGCCGGATTAAATCAAACGTTATTCGTCTTAGCAAATTACGGTTCATGTTTTTGTACATTCCCCGGACTTGATGCGCGGAAATGTAAACGGGTGAAAAGTAGATTTAAATGGAATTATGGGAAATCCTGTCGACGGGCGCTCGCTGTTCCGCGAAAAATTAAATAAGGTCACGAAATGTAAATAGCCAATCAGACCCCAAATAGCTATTTCCCGTACCTACTCGTATGTAGAGATTGGGAATGTATGAAACACATTTTTTTAGAGTTAGTAATTTACTACAGAATCAATTCAATTCAATTACACTTTATTGCATGTAAAAAAAATTAAAAAGATACAATAATAAAGTTACTTACATATGTACATCTAGGCGGTCTTATCGCTAAAAGCGATTTTTTCCAGACAACCTTTGGGTAGAGGATAATCAACCGAGGTAGACTTACTTTAAAAACTTTATATCCACCGTGGTAAAAAGTATATATACAATTAAGAAAATAAAATTTCATATTATTTGTATTTTATTTTACTGGAGGCGGCAAAAGAATTATAGATCATTAAATGCGCGATGTCGAATGTCCAATTTATATTACTGTTTGAGTTTAGCGCATAAACGAATGACAAATCAATGATGAACACTTGAAAGAAAACCCGATATATGTATATTAATTAACATACAAATTTCATCGGTGATACATAAATGACACCAATTCCGATTAATAACCTGGAAACCTGATAGTTTGCTTCTCTATAACGCCTCTTCAACTCAATATATCTGCATTCAATTTTGTACGTAGGTAGGTAAATTAGCTGTGCCCGTAGCTCCGCTCGCGTGGATCACACAACTTTTAATTTCCTGTTGGAATAATACATTTTTTCGGGATATAAACTATCCTATGTCCTATTCTAGGACCTAACCTATTGTGTGCTAAGTTTCATCCCGATCCGTCCAGTGGTTGAAGCGTGATTGAGTAACAAACATCCAAATATCCAAGCGTAGCATTTATAAGTGGGATGGGATGGTATTAATTGGACAATATAAAGACTGCTGTATAACCTCGGGAAATCGGGATCTACCGTAGTCAAACTGTTATAATAATCTGTCTTAACATATTTTTCTCATCTTGTCCTACGGAGTCCTTCGACACTAATACCATCTTTTATAAAGTTTTTATAGAAACTTATTCGAACTATTATTTTATTCTATGGCACCTTCGCCAGGTAAGGCTTATAAGTTGCGTTTAAGTCCTCGCGAACAATATTAAAGCGGCGATAAAGTTAAAAACAAGTTAAATCCGGCTCACCGCTAGTCCATATACTTTCATCCCATGCAAACTGCCTGCATTGCCGTTGAATTAGCCTGCTTAAACTGTTGTGGGATTATTTGTGTTACAGGCTTTTATTGTTTCTCTGGGTAGATTCCTTTAATTGTGAAATGTAATATTTGAATATATGACACATTAGGTAGTTAGACATATGACTTTTTTTTATCGAGAAGTACATACATTCGAGCCATAAATTGTTCGACATACTTACCTACATTAACAACGTTAGCTGATCTAGTAGGTATGGTTTGTCAAATAACACTATTATTCGTCTTTTTTATTGATTGAATAATCGGAAGAACCAATCAATATTAGACTTTAAACGCCCAGTGCTGAACGTAGGCTTTTCCTTTGCGGGAAATATAATACTCATCATGACAGTCTTGGACATAGCAATACCTAGGGAATAGCAATCAATCAAATGTTATAATATTTTGCAACACATACAAGAATTTGACATATAGGTAAGAATAATGAACATTTCGTTTGCATAGCTATATTTATCAGTTTCCATATTGTGTACATGTTTTCTTTTAAACTTTTAGTGTTTCTGTTGTGGGTAACACTGCCGACGTTACAGGTGATTCTCGTCAAAGTGTTTGTCGAAGTTCACAATCGCAAAGTTTACCTTCGCCGGCGCCATTGAGAATTTGCATCTCCGTCTGCCCAGAGACAATGAGTTTGTCTTTTGACTTCAATATTATACCGCACTCCCAACTATTCTAACTATCGCACCTATAAAATGTTAATGGGATGTTGAGAGAAAATAATGACGAAACTTTCTTTTCAATACACTTGCTATGTTACATAGTTGTTATCTGTATCATACAGGTATAATGTTATCCATTATACACACGTGCTTTTTAGATTGTAGTTTATTTTTAATTTAATTTAATAAGCTGCCAGTAACATGAAACCAGGAAGATTATTGTACGTTTAATTTACCTTAAAATAACAAACCAAGGAATTTTTATCTAATGATTATATATTTTTTATTGCACATCTTAAAACTAAATACAGTAATAAATGGTGTGTTTATCGGTAATTTAAAGGTAAGCTTATCTCTAAAAGAGATCTCTTCCTGCCAACCTTACAGGATTGATTCAAAGTAAGAATCAGATACCTATCTTTAGTTTATTGGAGTATTTACTTTTGGCTGCTTTGTGCGATGTTATCATTGCCATTTTTTAATTTTTGCCATGCTAAATGTGAAAAATAAGCCCGGCATTATTAAACACTTCAAAAGGTACTTAGATTTAGTTTTGATTCATCATATATCTTTGTTATTTTTACTCACAAATGTATTGAAAATATACGTGTGAAACGCGTGTTAAGTAAATTACTAAAATCTCGGCTTTATCTCTTATATTAACGTCGCCTACGGCTTGGGCATAAAAGTCTTGTAAACTTTCGCCTATGGCTCGAGCTTACAATAGCGTAGCCTCAATTGAAATAATCAACTATCCGCAGTCGTTTCATAATGTATCTAATATAATTATGTTTATGTTTGTAAAACGTTCTTAAATTATATTTGTTACAAGCGCAGGTTACAGTGGCAGCAATCAGTCTCGAATACAGAACAACTTTGATTCTACGATTAAATTATAATTTTTTTAATAAACATTAAAAAACCTGAAATACAGAATGCAACGGTCAGTTTAAAGAAAAAATTGGTAAAGGAACTTATTATGTTTACATTTAGAGTACTCTACATATGTTGAAGTGTATTAACACTTCTAACATTGACTGAGTTCTGGACAAACTAAAAACCAAGGTCTACGGAACATTAGATACGATACTTTAAGGAAGAACTCACCTAAGGCATCTTTTATGCATCACGACACCTTCATAAGCGAACGGATTTTTAATGAAAAAACTTCTCGACAAAGGTATTTTAAATGCAAAACGTTTAAGCTCTAGAGGTTTGTTATGAGAAGGTGTTTAACTTGATGTGTTGACTTGGTCATGACCTAATAAAATATTTTAGATGAATAAATGTGGTAGTGCTTGTACTAGAAATTTAAGAAACATAAATGGTACCTATTTGCTAATTTATCTGATAATTAGAAATCTTATATTTTAAGCAGTGTTTAAAATACATAATCTTATTCCAATATTAAAGTATAAAAATTACAATGCGAGCAGGATTTGAACTTGCGAGGACCCACTTTGTTCAGGGTCTTGGTAACCAACTAAAATGTTTTAACTCTATATTAGCGTGGCGGACTCTAGACCAAAAATATATTTTATAGTTTATTAACATGGAGGTCGGTTTAACTTATAAGGTAAGCATTATAACAGTAATCGAATTTACGAACATAAGGCCAACAGCGTACTCCCAACGTAGCTTTGGTACAACGATAGATCCCAAGGTGTCCGGCTCCGATTGCAGATGTTGCAGAGAACTGAAAAATAAACGACACGTAGGTATTTTTTGCATAGCCGGGTTGGCATAGTGAAAGTGCCCATGAAGTGAAATCGTCGACCCATATAGAAATGTTTTTATTTTTCATTAAATTTGTTAAAAAATGTGATAAATGTTTAAATACACGTGTCGGTTATTATTCATTGTTCTACAACATATCAAATCAGATGAGTCAATTCTACATTACATGTATAAGTCTGATTTCACTATCTCCAAACATTAGTCAGTTTTGAAGAGCTATTTTTCCCATCAAACTTGAATTTGTGCTGATAAAGAAAATACGTGTCGGTTATTTTTCAATGCTCTGCAATATATCTTACAATGAATCATATCAGAGTCGGATACATGGCGACTTGTTAGTTAAAAAAACACGTCGAAGCGCTTCTTGTTAGACAAAAAAACTGATGTAATATTTTTTACTTGTATAATCCTTACATTGTTATTTTTTACGTAATTCCGACACAATGCAAATAAACTAAATAAATATGAAAATCCGTTCAGACATTTAAACAAGAGTTGAGAAACAGGTTGACAATATACAATTTTTAACAGACTTTCTCAATACCAATTAATGCCTTTCTTATAGGGATTATTATTATTTCCTGTTTATTTTGGTTCAACTTGATCTATTTCCATTAGTTTCAGTAGCAAAGGGAGTAGCATTCCCAAAATGTAGCTCCATTTTTCATGACCAGAAAAACTCAAGTGTGGTCTGACGCGTTTTATTGAGACTGCGTGGAGCGCGGTTCGCTGGGTTTCCGATTGCATTACGGCCACGGCAGTCGCTAGACATTACTGAAGCCATTACCTTATCTAAAGTCCCTCTCGGATTTATTTAGTTTTCCCTCGCCGCAATTTATCGAAAACCGCTCGATAAAGTTGTCAACAGGAATGGATCTGGAGCCAATTTGAGAGGAGCGTTCCGCAAAAAGTAAACGAGTTTTTTGTTCTACGTGCCCCTCAAGATGTATTTTCTGATGGGCTGTGCGTTGTATTCTTGCGCTGATATTAGAATAAACTTCTTTGTTGGGAGATTGTAAATAAAATTTGAGAATGAATCTTATTATGAAGTCGCAAATTTAACATTTGACTTATTAAATTGGAACAAACATGCGAACACTTTTTACATTTATATGATACTAGCTGTTGTCCGCGACTTCGTCACAAATTAATATGTATTCCCTTAGGGGGGGGGGGCAAGGGGGCAAAAAAGCGAGGGGGCTGGAAAGGGAAGGATAGGGTGTCCGAAGGGAAAGAAGAAGGGTAAGGAGAGGGAGAGGAAAGGTAGGTTGGGAGGTGGGAAAGTGGATGTGAGATGATATGTGGGACAGGGAAGAGGGAAGGGGTGGGGGTAGGGGTTCATAACGTGGTGGGACAGGTTGGGGCATACCCCATAGTTTGGGAAAGTATGGGGGAATTGGAAGATGGGAACAATTGGGAGAGTAGAGGAGGTGTGGAGAGGAGTAGGGGACAGAGGGGTCAGAGGGGAGGTGGGGAGAGGCTTAATAAATTTAATAAATAATCTTTTCGAAATTTCCATATTATTTTAACTAACTTAGTGTCTGATGTCTATTTTCTATCATAGTAAAAAGCTGTTTCTTTACATGAAGACAACCTTATTTTATTTACAGACTAGATAATACCAGTAACCTAATCCTAACGATTTGATGTGATATGCTTAAAGTTGCACTATACGACTACGAAAAATGTTTATAACAGAACTGCATTGTTAATAATACAGCGCGGACGCAGGCAACAGCTAGTACTACATATATACAATACAATATACTTTATTCCGCAAACAAATACAGTTACAAGTTTTAAAAGTTAAAAATAGTGTAATTTATGCGGGCTTATCGCTTTTGAGGGATTTCTTTCAGACAACCAAAGTAGAAAATATTATGCCAGAGAAAAAGGTAGGATGCGCTGATTAGGAAATTTAATGATATTATATGACTGTAGCAAATAAGTAAAAAATATTAAGTTATTTATGGTAAGCCTTAGGAAAATTAAAAGAATAACGTAAAGCCAAGGAAAATTAAATTTAAATTTTTTCCTTTTCCATTTTTTTTACTCCATAAAATTGCATTAATTGTAGTTTTGTGACATCGCCAGGACATCATAAAAATAACAAACATTAAGTATTTTGTAAATATTATTTACTAGCTGTTGCCCGCGACATCGTCCGCGTGGACAACTAAAATTACACATTATTATGTATTACTAAATCCTTAAAGAAATCTATACCCCTACTCCCTACTTCTCCTGAATTTATTTTTCCCGGGGGGGGGGGTTATAATTAAATTGAAATATATATCATCATAGATTTCAAATTTAGAAATACTCTGCCGATGCCGATTTTGTTAGTGGAGGGAAGTCCACGAACCTGTCTGGTCTTTCGGGCAGGATGGTGTACCCCGACGTGGAACGTCCCCAGGTGGCGGATAGACCATTACTCACTAGAGGATGGGTAGGAGCTTGCTCCCACAGACTAAACTCGAGGGGGCCGCTGGTCGCCAGAATTGACCCCCTGGCACAACGTTCGATTAAAAGGTACCGGTATTTGTTTCAGTATAAGACATCCGTAGTGGTAACGGCTCAAAAAATATCGGTTCTTCCTTAGGAACCAGTGCATGGCTGAGGAATGAGGTATTAAGCCATAAACAGGGTTGTTCAATTTGTTGTATGAATAGAACAAACAGCATTTACTTGTAATGGTTACTACAAATCACTTTGTGTTATTATCTGGCCACATTTTTCATTATAACGGTAGCAGCGAAACACAAGGTTGCGAACAACTTTAATCCTCTTATGAACTTTGTTTCTTTCAGCTTGCGGTCGAGTGACTCCACGGCATGTCGTTATGGGAATAGTATTGTTCGAGGAGTAGAGACCGATAATCCCATATTAGTGAACTGCGATGTCTTTCAGACTTCTATTTATGCTTCTGTGTGGTTCTAATTATTATACTGATGACTTGCATTGTGAATTTATAAGTATTCCGTCAAAATAGATACTCATATAGCGTGAATACTTTTTGTCCATCTGTCTGTCTCTCCCGTGGATAACTCAAGAACTACTGAATTGAGTGAGTTGAAATTTGAAAAACACTACAAATAATTTATTTAATACTTTATTATACACTTAACCATACAAAGAAACAACACAAATAAAGCCGTAGAATGTACTAGAATTCACGCCAAAAAATTATGACAAACTAGTGAAAATAACCTTTTTTCAGGAAGACTAAAATAATATATTGACTGAACCCGGTGTACCACGTGCATATTCATTTAGAGTTCCGTACCTCGAAATGAAAAAAAAACGTAAACCCACGTTGTTGCGTCTGTTCGTCAAGACCGATGATGTAAAATATTGTGTTTGTGAATAAATATTTTATTCAGTATTTACTATTTGGATATAGCTTTTCTTTTTTTTGCTTTTTAAATATATGTATCCGGCATTCATAAAATGTTTGTAGGTATGCTTAGATCAGCTGGGACTAATACACACCACCACGTGAGTAGATTATTTATTATTTAAGATATTACTTAATATATTCTGTAAAAATCTCGAATCCTTGAATCGCAAGCGCGATTAAAACACATAAAAAAACCGTAGGTTAAAAAACTTAAATTCAGTAAGTTTTAAAGCTGTTTCGAGGAGATATTGGCGGTTGAAGAGTCTGGAAGAGCGTTTTTAAAATTCACTGCATGACACTTTTAGACATTTAAAGCAACACATAGGGGAGTTCCACATTCAGGCGTTCATTCTGGCGAAAATACTATACCATTTGGTCATGCGCGGCATCGATATGTATGATTGTTATGAATGTGTGGTTTATTTGTTACGTGTGTGTTTCAAAGCGATAGCGTACAAGTGTGCGGGGTCCCCCTTCAAATGACAGAATTTTTTCCATCTGCAGAAAATGCAATGACGTTTCCCCTCTGGGCCATGTTTACTATAAGGGTTATAATTTATGTGCTGGTTGGCGTGAAAGTAAATAAAGAAAAGAAGAAACTCCAATGTGAACACAAAAAATAGCGAAGGCATACGCTATACAGCAGTAAAAATCGTCGTGTGGATCGCGGTGGTCGTTAGCAGCAGCCTGGCGGCGCGTGCGCTTGGTGTTGTGCGCCCCGCGGCCGCAAGGGCGGCAGCGGCGCGCGCGCATATTATGTATTTTCACCATACACCCTCGCTATACATTAATTATTTATAAATACTATTGTTCATATATCAGGCTAGCTGGTGCAGAGCATCTGTCATCAACAAGGGTGATATCATTATGATCGTCTGTTTTAGTTCTCCGTCAGTTCTCTATGTTGCGAATAATAATAAGATCGATGCAGTTTGTTATGTATGACTTATGGATGGAATGAAATGACTAAATTTCAACTTATTAAACGACAGTGATCTGTTGAATTAGGTAACTATTCGTTACGCGAAATTAGGTATGTTTGTTCACAGCTATCTAAAATCTTCAATATTTTAGACGTGACCAAACATACCTAATTAACACGATGAATGGGTACCGAATTCGATATACAGTTTCTACAAAAAAAAAGCACTGAATACGAATAATGCTTAATTTAAACCAACGCAACGAAGATTGTAGATTATTTATAACAAGTAACAACTGACTCGGCACGGCAACTTTTCTATCGATGTCGCTAAAAGAACGAAGTGGTTTTTACATCAATAACGGAAAAGAATTCATAAATATAAGATAAGCGCGGACGAATCCGACGAGAAGCGCTTCAAAGGAGAAAAGTATTGAATAAATAAAGAAATCGACACGTTTTCGCGAACTCTCAATTTATCTAAGAAAATTTTATTCATATCCGGCATGAGGGGACGGCTGAGGATCTCAACATATGGACACATGTTGAAGGCGCATAAGCTTTACTTATTATTTTTTCTCTTCTTTTATGTATTTCTTTCACCCTAATACCTATCTTTGAAACGTCGCTTTTTTAGGTTGACGCATATTAAAATCTGGAACTACTGTTTGAGTTATAAAGTATTCTTTTTGCACGAATGTAATGTATATATGGAAAGATTAAAAACTTTCTCCGCAACGTCTTTCGAAGCCTTAAGCTGGCTGTCATAAGGCAAGTAAAAGCTCGAGTTGAAAAGCGGATTAGGCCCCTTAAGTTTGTTGGGAGGTAAAGCAATATTCTCGAAGACAACAAAAAGAAAATCCACCGTGCATCCGCTCCTGAATATTAAAACACTTCCCGATACAACCTATAATTAAGTTTTCTTTTATGTTTCCGTGCTATAGTGTTTTGGTCATCTAAAGGATTATTTACGTCAATGCCTTATGGAAAAGATTGTAATTTAAAAGCATATTAATCTCTTGAAATATCAATCCAAACTATTTAAAATGTTTTTAACATCGAATAAGAAAATACAGTTTGCCAGAAATATATATTAGGAAACCATATTCAGTAAGATTAAATGATATGACTAACCGTTCGAAAAATATTGGAACAGAATAATGAAACTATTCACAGCGCTGTTTTACGTAAGCCTTTTTATCCGAGGGGATTCTCTGGGAGGGTACAGCGAATCCGTGCCCTGTTCTTATAATTTCCTTGAATGGTGAACATTTGATTTAAGTACCGTCCCAGGGCCAGCAACGACTCCCCGGGGACCGCCCCTACTATTTCCTTTTGTTTTTGTCCCGCTTTTTTAACAACTTTTTCTCAAAAGGATTCTCTAAGAGGTCCGTACGAACGCTCGCGTTTCGGGCAAATCCCGTGATTAGAGTCAAACGATTGACGTCTCTTTGGGATTTCGTTAGGAGATTAATGGTAATGATCGAAATGGTAATTAGGGAAATGAGACGCGTAACTTATGCAAATAGTAATGAACTCCCGTCTTTGAAACTGATAGTTATGAAGACTTAGTTATACGGATGTCAAAGTTAGTTTGGTTTGCGTTTCCGTACTCCATTGTATCTCTGTAATTAATACGAGTACGATAAGTTTCTGGCATCCTTAGTGATAATTAGAAGACAAAATAGTAACTGCAATCTTGCAATTATAATAAAGGAAAGCATCTTGAGAATGTCTGTTCTGCCAAAAGGTTTAAGATACTCGTTGTATACTTTTGGTTCCCGTTTGAGAATAGGGACACCCCCAATCTTCCCGTCACGCGACTAAGAGATTGCACCAGGAATGGGCAGCAGCGTTTTTCTGTGTATAATAAAAATATTACTGCGATTACCAATCCACCTGCCAAGCGTGGAGATTATGCAAACTCTCCAATGGATAGCCCACCTAAATTTGCATTCTATTGAGGAGTTCAGCAGTGGGTTGTATGAAAACCATTAGTCAATGAACCTCCCTAGCTTTGAAAGCGCGTGTGGACACTGCTTTTTAGGAGTACTACTACTGAGTTTATGATCTCGTGTTTAGCATAATGGTTTACGGTCCAAGCCTCTCGTTAGTATAGGATCACTGTGAACTGTGGGAGGTTAATATAAACTTCTCGAGATATCTGTAGGTCTAAAATATTATAAAAAGGACTGACTAACGAAATGTTTAGCAATGCAGACAAAATATACTCACTCAACAGGAATGTACCCGTACTAGGAGTATGACTGAGTTGATTATCTGTGCTCAGCACAAAGGTATAACAAGCCAACTTGCTCAGTTCCGTGCACACACACCCGGCTGTTATTAATCGCGCGTCAGCAAGTTTGTGCCGCGCTGCACTTACCTTGCGATTCGGTGCATTGTTAAAACTACAACACGGAAAACCGCCTCATTTAAACAGTTGATGTATGTGTACGCAGTGCCGCTGTGTTATTAATTCTCGTACGTTTATATTATAACTCATTTTTAAAAGTCGCAGTAGTTTTTATGGCTGATTAAAAGCTTCTACCAATATTTATGTTGAGCTTTGCGTTAATAGTTACCCAACAGGCGTGTGTTTTTAATGTAATGTAGGTCATTCGTATGGTGAGTCCACATGTTGAGTGTAATGTTATAGGAACTTCGCGATGGTAGTAAGGGCCAAGAGTTATATTGAAATCAACTTTAATTAAAAATCGTGGCTGTTGTCCATTTATAATAAAGTTATTAAATAATTTAAGTATAATTATTTTGTAACAGTGAAATAGTAACCGACTTCGGCAACGTTACAGGCATAGGACCAGACACAAAGGGAAAAATATGGAGAGGCTTATGTGTAAGTATACTTAAGGAAAATTGTTAATGGCTGATGAAGAAGAAGAAAAAACCCGTTATAAATAAATTATTTATCAACCTCTACCAGCTATAATTGATTAGATAGTACAACAAATTTTAACATTAGCGTCAACGTATATTCTGGAAATGTGTAAATTTGTAAAACTACACAAAAACTTATTTGAAGATCAGATCAGAGGCAAACTGATAGCACCATTTACCAAGCTACATTTATAAGATCAGACACATACCAAATGGCTATAAAAATACACAATCATTTACCGAACATCCAAAGGCTAATAGAAAAATACTCCACTTATTAAAAAGTTAGATTGCATATATTGCAATGTGTCCCTATAGTTTACGGGAGTTCCTAGACAATAAGTATTGACCATGCAGATCTCAATTTTTGATATAATTAGTTTTAAATTCTTTTTGAATTTTTTTTTATATATTTGACATGTACATTTATTATTGTATTCTTATTTATGCCTAATGTAATTCTACACAACTATTGTTGTAATGAATAATATATAAATAAAAAATAAAAAGATATTTTTATAATTTACAAGAATTTTTTGACTAACAATGTGGTGGTAATAAAAATAGTAATTAATTAAGTTATAAGATTGCGACACCCTGACAGGGTCATGTTGTGAAATATAACACCTGTAACACATGATGTAATAAATAAATTAGACTATGACTATAATAACTTACAGCTTCATGTAAACTTTATTATTACTGTTAAGTAGAAATTGTCACTTAATTAAACAATGTTATTGTTGAGCAGTTGACACTCAAAGTCTGTATAGCGGAGCACGGATAGCTGAAAGCTAGTGTTGTTCTATTTTCTTTTAAAACAAAAGCAGTCTAGATCAAAGTGAACGAGCAGTAGTAGCGCTCGGTGGCTACGAGATAGGGCCGGCCTGTCGAATTTACAATGTATTAACTACCCCTGTGGAGAATTCACAGACGAACATACATACTGACATTGCAATAGATCATTTTTTTAAATTATAATGCATAATATTAGACATATTTATAAAACTATAATAGGAAATTTGAGCCCAATCAGTCAAGTAGTTTTCGATTTTTTTTTCTTCAATTTCCCGTTTACCGGGCAGTTTTGTATCTATATTCCAAATTTTAGTTCAATTGGTTCAGTAGTTTTGGAGCTATCTGGTGGACATACAAACAGACAGACCAACAGAGAGACAAAGAATCTCCGTTATAAAGGTATATGGAACCCTAATAAAATACACGACGACAATGTGATGGTAAGGTAGCAGGAAGCGACTGAATGCGGAAAGTGAGAACTACTCGTAGGTGTTTGTCCAATAGTGAATTTTTTGGTTTTTCATTATGATTAATGTTAGGATAAAGGGCATCAGCGCGTAAGTCGCGGTCACAGCTAGAAGAAAATAGGATTAAAGTATACATACTCGTACTTCGATGTAAACATCACTTTATAGCTAAAAAAATATATTTGACTGAGCTATGTCATAAAGACATGAGGAAAAGTTTTTCACAAGTAGCACATAATAGAGAATTAATGATACATAACTGCAAGTGGAAAAAATGGTTAAGGTAATTTTGCCTATTATGGCAGTTTCTCCTCGTTAAATGTCAAAGAAGGCAAGATTGTCGAACAATATTTATATTTATTCGTTTTTCTGTACAGAATGAAAAAAGGTACGCCGGCTGAAGGAATGTACTTATCTTTAAATTGAAGATATCACATTTTAATCAAAGGAAACTTTATTTTATTTTTAGAAGCTCGGAGCGTTTGCGGCTCCAATAATTCTGAGAATATCGATTTAATTTGATTTCTGTGACAAACATTCTATCAATTTATTCTGTTAGGATTACGAGTTTGAGTCCCAAACATTTCCAAACATTTTCTTTTTTTTATATTTTGGGACGAGATTTTTTGCTCCCAAATTAATCCGATAAAGGTGGTTTCGGTATTTAAACTTTTCTATTTTTTATATGATGATGCAATTAATAAAGTGGTTCGTACTGATGTAACACATTTTTAGAATATATTAATCAATCTATACATATAATAAAAGAGTAGAAAAAACAAAAGAAAAGCGAATCTGTACATTGAAGTAAAAAAAAATGTCACTGCCCGGACATTTCTTAAGACCAGTAGAGTCCAAAAATATAATTAAATAATTTCGTGTCTGTCTGTATGTATGTATGTACGGGCTAATCTTGGAAACTACTAAACAGAATTTGACGGCGTTTTTGACTGTTTAATATCTTTGCGTTCGGGCCATAATCTGGTATAACTTCATCATGTCAGCCCCTAGAAGTCCACTGCTGGACAAAGGCCTTCCCCAACGAACGCCACCACACCCGGTCCTCCGCCCTCCGCATCCAGCCGCTACCGGCCACCTTCTTTAGGTTGTCGGTCCACCTGGCGGCGGGGCGTCCTACCCTGCGAGTGCCGATCCGCGGTCTCCACTCCAGAACTATAACTTATATCTCAATAAAATGTCAGGAGGCTGATCTACAAGATGACCTCTAATTTCATATCATTTGTATGACAGTATAGTTCAACATTACTGATCGATGCAAAAACTTGACAGAGAGTGAGAGAAATGTTTTAAAGCTCATTTATAGTTTTATTTATTTATTTTAGCTGTTCTATTTCAGGGTATTTCCATAAGCTCGATACAAAAAGTTCGTTATTCGATAATAAGTGGCCCTGTATTAGCTCGATCATCGTCGACAATGTCAATATCGAAGTTGTTCAGGAGTAGGTCTACCTATTTAGGACAGAGAATACAGTTGGGTAGGATTAATTTCGATAAGGAAGCTGACAGAAGAACCCAGTTAGTCTGGGCAATATTCGGAAAATTGCGTCAAGTCTTCACGTGGCCCATTCCATAATGTTTAAAGACAAAGTCTTTCATCAGTGCGTCCTATCTGTCATGATTACGACGCGGAGACGTGGACATAGACGGTGGGCCTGATCCAGAAGTTTCAAGTCCCTCAGCGAGGGCTATGCTCGGGGTCTCTATGAGGGATATGATTCGTAATAAGGAGATCCAACGAATAATGAAGGTGACCGACATAGTAAAAGAATTAGCAAGCTGGAGTGGACTGCCACTTCAGCTTATTAGTTCGCCCACTGGGGCGGGTCACATCTGTCGCAGTACCGACGGCCGTTGGGGAGAGCAAGTTCTAGGGTGGGGATCGTCGATCGCCACGACGCCCCGCCGCCAGGTGGATCGACGACCCGAAGAAGGTGGCCGGAAGCGGCTGGAACCGTAGGACAAAGGGTGTGGTGGTGTTCAGTAGTTTAACAGACATTTTTTTGTACAGTTAATTGGATATGCAAAATAGGTGTCAATAAGGGGTATAGGAGGGGAAGGAAGTCGGATAGGAAAGTAGAGAGGGAAGGGGAGGGGCAAGTTGGGAGGAGGAGGGATAGTAGGAAGGGGTTAGGGGAGAAGAGAAGGAGAGGAAAGATGAGGGCGAGGCTAGCGGAAATGGGAGGTGGTAGGACAGAGGTCAGGGGGCAGTAGATAATAAAGGGCGTAGTAAGGGGCGGGTTTGAGTAGGGGGAGGGGTAAGGGGAAGAGGGAGGGGGAAGGATGAAGGGGAGGGGAGTCTGGAGAGAGGGTGGGAAGGGGAAGGAAACAGTGGAGGAAGGGTAGGGGTAGGGAGCGGGAAGGGGTGGGGGAAGGGGTTTTCAACGTGGTGGGAAGGGCATGAGGAAGGAAAGAAAATGGGAGAGGGGAAAGAGGAATATCACGATATGCGAATTTTTTTTTTTATGTCGGTATTGTGACATATATTATAGCTAGAGTGAATTTGGAACCGTACGAGATTATATCAGATTGAGATGTTTTTCAGTAAACTAACTTTGTTTAATCAACTTGCAAATTTAAAAATATCCGTTGTAATGTGATTTAGTTACCTACTTTACATAAATTACTTGTGTTGAATTAAATTAAACCGAATCGAATGTCGATCGGTTTCAGTTTAGTAATCGTTTATCGATATCGACTCGATCGAAGATCTGAATTTGTGTCGAAATTATTTTTGATTTTTCGTTGCTAACGATTTATTGCTTTCTGCTATAATATCATTATTTATTTAAATCTAAATCACAAGGTCAGGCAGACGTGTTGAAAATTGCAGTGCTAATATTTGCAGTACTAACTTATGCCAGCGCTTCTGCCTATCCACCATTGTTTTGCGCCGGATAAAATTTGCCAAATGGAAATACCAAATAATAATATATTACCCATTGCTAAAATCGTTGTACAGTCAAGGGCAAAAATATGTAAATAACACAGAGCGTTAACAAAAATATGTATTCTTTGTCAGCTACATACAACTTACGCTTTATTAGTTAGTACTTTGTAACATTTATTTAAGGTTATGTAGTGTGTACATAGTTTTGTAAAAGCTGTGTGTATTCACGTTTTTGTCCTTGACTGTACGACTTTAAGCCAACAGCCTGAATGTAATATTATACTTCTTAGCAAGAAAACCTCGCATATTTACCCGTGACGAAAGCAAATAGCAATATTTCGTAGCGGTCGTAGCACCTGCTACGCTAACGCTGGAATATGGTGGACTGCTAATAGATTTGTGTAGTTTATTTGTTTGAGAATGTTTTAAATTAGATAATAAATGTTTACAAAAAATAATTTATTCTATTTGAAACGAATTTTAAATACAGTCAGCGATATATTTCGAAATACAATTAAGTTCATAACAAATAAAACATTTTCACATTATACTTACCTTAAAAATGTTTTCGTTGTAATTAATAATTTAATATTATCACTGACGGTATCAAAGGATACAGTTACGCGAAATATTTCATCTCAGAAAACCATTTATCAGTCTTTTGATATTAAAGGTACGTACAATGAGATTGCGTTATACGAAAAAGAGGCTTTGCCTTGTTCAACGCAAGTACGTATATTACTTCCTTTTATTTGTTTTATCATTTGACTAGCTGTTACTCACCGATTCGCTTGTACGAAAATGTGTATAAAAAAATTACGTTTAGGTGTTTAGAATTAGAACAATAAGAATTTCATGATAAAATGGTCACCATGGAACGATTATATAGGGAACGGTTACGTCACAAAGCATATCAATATAAAGTCCGAACTGTTTAATCATATCAGTAGATGTAGACAGATCAGTAGACGGATTGTACGATTTTAATGAATGATATAGTACTGGAGTGGAGGCCGCAGGGTACGTGCAGCGAGGGACTATTTTTTATAATTTATTTAACATTAATAAAAAAATACATTACATGTCTTACATAACTCCCACATAATATACCTCTTGGGTTTGTCATATGTGTGGTGAGGCCGCTCGGTCACAGCAGGCCATGCGAACGCTTGCTGTGTATTATAAAGAAACTTAAGGTAAACATAACAATGCAGATGACAATGACGTCCGAAGCTAGATGGAATAGCTGAAAATCTCTGAAAGCAGATGGAGGCCGGAGAACCGGGAGTGGTCGCGTTCATGGAGGAATGCTTATGTCCAGCAGTGGACTTCGATAGGCTGAGCACGGAGTTACCCGTTGTTCATAACACCACACTCGCGCACCAACCTCTACCGGCACTCGCCCGTCGCGCGCGCTGCAGATGTTCGGCTCCCTGCTCGCCGAGGCACCACACTGTGACGTGTTCGTGGACGGTATGGGACGGCTGATGACGGAATGTAAGGGAATGCTAGAGAGAGGAATGCCTGTTTCGTCTATAGTATAAAAGTTATTGTAACGCAATGGAATAATAATCTGTAATGCTGCAATAATTTAAATAAATAAATGTCTAAATTAAATGACGACGAATGATATTTCATACGATATTGGTGTTTTCTTTAATAATTTAATTATTTAATTTTAGAAAAGTTACAGCTATTTAATATCTAACCATTTCTATAAAGAAATATAACTAACATTCGTAATAAACTAATAATGCTAATATATCTAAACATAATACATACATTTTCTTTGTGTTGTTCTTTGCATGTACAATAAAGTATAAAATAAATAAATAATACATATACAATACTAGCCACAAAATACGGTTTAAACTAATGTTGCTACAGTATTATAATAAAAATAATTATTATCAACAACCTATGATAGGTCTACATCTGGATTAGACCACTCCCAAAAACAATGGGAGGTTTATGCATTAATGACCAAGCTGAACATGTTATCACACTTCACAGATAATGAATCCTGCTGCCAGTCATTTGGATTTATCCTTTAGTCGTCTGATGCGTATCCGCATGAAAACTGGGAGGGGACTATTCTGTTTCGGATGCCAGACGGTATTTTACTATTGGTGTTATATGTTTTTTTTGGTAAAATAACCTTTGCACGTTTATTATTTTACTTTAATACAGCAGTAAATATAAGACGGTAGTTACCCGCTTTTAGTAGGGTTATACACGTTTTCAGGTACCATTTTTCCCGTCGACACTAAATCTTCGTATTCTCTCTTTGTCTAGCGAACAAACGGCCTTTAAATCTTTAAAGCTCTGAACCATTTGGCCGACGAAAGAGTTGTTCGTGAATGTATCCTAACAGCTTTTTATTGCATTATTATAGCATGCTTTGAATTCGTCACTAAATATTGAGAGTACAGAAGTGTTATTATACCAAAACTGAGGTGTGGCAATAAGTCACCTTTTTTAGGAGTAAATTGGACCTATTTTCGAGGGACAGGTGTAAACTATTTTTATTAGTAAGATTTACAATTTGCCAACCAAACTAAAATGAAAGAACGTTCGTCTTATCTCAGAAGCGTTTACCGGTCACTTGGGTGTAAGGCACCTTTTTCATAAGATTGAACTATCAGATAACATCAATGGTAAAGCCAGTGGAGATGACAGCAAGACGATGAAGCGCATGCTGTACGACTGCAATGCACTAGCTGCAGGGTGAATGAGTGTCAGGGTTTATGCAATGGATAGGGTTGGGAGCAGCATTTAATAAAGGGGCTGACACAGAGGTATCACATGTTTACATATTTTCACACGATCTCATAGGTTTTTAACGTCGCTGTCTATAATAAGATAAGATAGGAGTAGGTAGGTACCTATATAAACTATACTTATAATAAAACTGTAACTTGTCTATGTCTGTACATAAGAGATATTTAAAAAAAAATTGTATGTGGGGTTTTTATAGGGCCAATAGATCCTAAAACATTTTTTTTTACAATTTTTGTCTGTCTGCTGTCTGTCTGTCTGTATGCATATTTGTTACCTCATCACGCAAAAACTACTGAATGCAATTTGATGCAGTTCTAAATCTGGTGCATGTTTTATCTTGATACGCCACTAAGAACCTGAGATATTAATAAAGTAAATTTTTCTAGAAGCCATTATATCGGATGATAATAAAATTACTGTTAATATTTCTTCCAGTAACTCAGTATCACATTTAGAAATTATTCATGAAAAAACATGTCTTTTTTACAAAATATTTGTTACAAAAAATATGCAATATTTCTCGAACGTACGAGTATGTTCATCATGAGCGAGGTCAACGGTCGCGGCGCGACGAACGGCGCGGCGCGTATGGGATGGAGTGAAATTTAGTTTTTGGGGATAGGGATGGGATTGAGGTTGGGGTAGGGATTGGGATATTGAGAGTCTCGAGTCTGACTGGGAGTGGAAGTAGAAGTGGGTAGAGAACGGGAGCGGAAGTGGGAACGGGGGCGGATTCTGTAGTTCACGCGAGCGGAGCCGCGGGCACAGCTAGTAACATAATAATATACAATCCGTCGTTATAATAGTCTTTGTTACTAATGCGATCGCTCCCTGTATAATAAATATGTATGGCCACTCAGAGCAAAATTCACTTCTTACATTAATTTGTTTTGTAGAGATGACCTCATTAAATTGATTCTTCTTGACCGATGTCGCTCCTGAAGGTCTACAATGAAGGTAATCAAACTGGAGAGTGAGGAGAGAAAAATGTAAAGAAATGTGAAATGTGGGACACTAAAGCTTAATCATTATTATTCCATTGTTTTGTAAATAAGGAATAATGAAATGTAAGACACAATTTTATATAATAGGTATATGATTAGCTGGATAATTTAACGTCTATTATATTAGCAACGTAATGAAAGGGCAGTGGTGCACTTTGCCCAATGAATAAGAGAAACGCCGAGCCAGTGACCCGTATGCGCTTGCACTTTCTTTTATCGCCTTTAAAGGCAACGTTCCGATAAATATTTAAATGGATCTTCTACAAATAAAACCTTATTAACATATAGTGAATTGTTCAGAAAGAGGAGACGTTTTACTAATTGTAAGTTTTGTAGGGCATAGTCGTATACAACGTTAATTTATTGCGGCAATGTATATAGTACATTACAAATCGAATGCACACAATGGACATTTTATAACTACCATGTATTAGGTCTTTATTCGGTATATTTTTTAATTAGACCTGCCTGTGAGAATTTTAGAAGGACAATGAAAATAAGCTAGGTTAAGTATAAATCACACGTTTTAATGGTGACTCCACCCGACTGTTTGAATCGATGGCAATCAGTTGGGAGACTATTTTTATGACCTGTACCGGATGCGCCATAAAGAGGAGCATAAAATCAGTAAGCCTTTGGGGGACAAATATAAAAGTAAATAACACTTATATTGGAGATTTAGACAGTCTGCTCGGAAGCTGCCTGCCCGAGCCGATTTCTGGTTTCAAGATAGTTAAGACAATCTAATATTTTCTTCTATTCTAATACCGTGAACTAGTTTTCTAGTACTAGAATTACTGCTTTGAATATAGTAATTATCACCGATGCGCAAGGTGCCAGTAGCTGGATATTGGGTACACTGCAAGTAATTTTCTTTGAAAAAGAGGGCCCATATATACAACAAACAGTTTCAAACGGGTTTCTGTACTGATTCTACTGAAGTTTTTTATCGCAATATGAGTACATATATTCTTTTCTCTATAAGCTGCGTCAATGTTTTAAGTTTGAATATTTTTATTTTAAAAGAAACGTAATCACGTCCTGGCACTGTGTCATCCTAGTCTAGATTTTGCATTTTATTCCATGTGCTTTCTACTTTTTGCTTTTACTAAAAATGTCATTGCGAGTTCAGGGAAATTCGCCCAGTAGACTTTGAGGCAACAAACAAACAGAAAAAAACAAACGTTTGCTGGCTTCCTTCCAGAATATTCCCAATGATACAGACACAACCTCGTTGCAGTTTTATTATACACAGACTCGTATTTATGATTGACGGTAATTGCCAGTATCCACATAAAAGTGGGTCATATTTCCTTCAAATTAAAATCGCCCTAATTTTGTGCGAATAGGGTGATAAAGTTCAAACTGCCTTGCGGTAACGGACTGTAAATATCCATGTCTTCCCTGTCAATGACATTCACGGCGGCGGTAATGGTTCGTTAATTCGAACGTCGCAAAACATCCGCATTGATCGGATAAATGATTCGTTTTATCGTTTTGACGGAAATTTACATCTCTCGTAAAACCAGGTCGTTTCAGGGCGGCTTGCTTTGTTACCTGAATAGAATAATTTTTCACTTTACGACACTTAAAAAAACACATACAAATATTTTCAAGATTCAATAAGTTGCATATGCCAACCATTTTATTTAACCAATGCTCATCACATCACACCATCACAAAATGTGGGATATTTGCTTCTCATTGACATTGTTTTCTTGTTACTCACTGACATGAAAACTTAACAGTGAAAATCTTGACACTGAAGACATTGTGTACTCACACATTAGAGGGACACGCGTCAAAGAGGCGTAGATAAAGTCCCGCGGATCACCATGTGTGTACCTATACCTACATCAATCACCCTGACATGACTCCAGTTGTTCGCCCAAATGGATTATAGGAAGTCGGGGCGCCGCCCTTTGAGGTGAGTCTCAGATTTGCGGAGCGTCACGTGTAAACATTATTTGGGGAAGTGATGCGGTGACACGGTTAACTTTTGTTAGCGGAATCTTCACAGGTGTTCTCTTTTTGGTGACTTGGGTGTTAAGATAAGTGTGGTCTTGTGAAAGGAAGGTTTTTGAGCTAAATAAAGTTCCTGCGTGAAAAAAAGGGCTTATTTTTATGTAAATTTTCGGTATTAATGTATATTCAACATCTAAATACAGTGGAAGTAATGCGTAACTTTTGATTGTTTGTCAAAAATATTTGAATCCACCTACTTTATAAAAAAAAAAAAATTCACCCACAGATGACTTTATAAAGTTACTATATCTTCAATATATAAAACAAAAATATCTTTTTTATTTTACTACCCACAGTTTTGCAATAAAAAGAAAAAAGATTCTATCTTTGTTTGAAAAAAAATATATTCGAACAAATGTGTGATGGATGACTAAACTTGCCTGCAAGGCAATTTTATAGAGACGTATTTTTTATGAGACTATTAGAAGCCCGCCCATCGGCGCCGACCTTATCAAATTTTGAAATGTGACTCAATCGGGCACCCAAGTCGACGAATTATTGTAATAAAGTGGCAAATTTTCTTGATAAAGTAGATTTAAATTATAACCGGGTACCGTTTTGTGACATTATTATGCGTGAGGGTATTTTCACCAGTTTTATGGCTTAGAAATCTATTATTAGAGGTATTTAATTTTAGTATTTGAAATATTGTTGGCATGTAGGTAAGATGTATTTTTTGTTGATTTTTAATAGGCGTAGATTTGCTTTCATCATCATCAGGTTATTTTTGTCTCCACTGCAGGAGCACAACCCTCTCTCATCTGCTGGAGACAGACGGAGGATTTGGCCTACACTCCCCACGCTGGCCAGACGGGTTGGGGAGGCCTGATTGATGTTTTATAATGTATTCCCTTAGTCGCCTCGTACGACATCCACGGAAAGAGTTGGAGTGGTCCTATTCTACTCTACCGGAAACCACACGGCAAGATTTGCTTTAGATAAATAAGCTACTGATAAATTGGTCTTTTTAGTTTAGAAGCCAAAGCTTTATTACCAAATGTATGATTGAATTAACTCAATAAAGATCTTTATTTTTGTATATACATAGTCAATGCATTCAGGGATAACAGCAGATGCGAGGTCCGATGACTTCAATGAGCACAATCGCTGCCAGCAGGTGGGACTATCCACTGCTAGATTCGCGCGGCGGCTGTATTGGAGTGCGAACCTTCCTGAGTCAAAATCATTTATTGCATATGAGTAGACTTGGTACATTTATATACGTCAATTATTATTTTTCGACTTCCGCTTTGTAGATATTAGCGCTGTGAAGAAGAAACCAACAAACTTCACGCAACACATGTTTTAAAATCAAGTTTGTGTACAATTATATAAAGATTGGTCGAAGCTGAAGCAACATTAGTACCAACTGTACTTGTAACTGTAGTTCTCTTAGTTAGCATTAGTAACTGTAGTTCTCTAATTGTTTACTTTTCCATATTACAATAATTTTACCTAAGTACCTAAGTAAATTTATCAATAATGGAAGTTTTAACCAAGCTAAAACTTTAATTTCATTTGAAACTATATTTTATTTAAATATTGATACATCCTGTCAACTGACGCAACGAGAAACATAAATAATTAAGGCAAAGTAGAGCATACTGGCGATCATTTATGCAGTTTGTATACATTAATCGCCGGACATTACCTGTCCGTGTTTGTGGGACTGGGCATTAGTCAAACCAGCTGTTAGGGCCCGACGTAGGTAGCTGTAAGTCGTTGCACTATGGCAATTACTTGTGATCTAACAACTATATTGTTGAAGTAAAACATTACTTTGTGATATTTAGAAAAAGATAATTAAGAATCGGTATTGAAATAATGAAATACATACATACATTTGCTTTTATATTATGATTGAAAGTGTAAATAACACTAGAACATTGTTCAAATTTTCATGAAAACGTTGATTTTTAAGAGGTTTAAAACTTGAAAATTATGTAATATTACAGTTTTTATTTAAATCACGTAGCAATCACGGGAAATGGAGTGAGGGAGGAAGGTGGGGGAGAAAGGAAGGTATTCGCTACACTCTGTTGTTGTATTTCTGACCTATTAATTTTATAAAATTGTATTTGTTTTTTTAATTTGTTTTGAGGATATCCAAGGCTAGTATTTCTTTTATATTATGCCATTTCCGGCATAATTATGTGTTTCAGAGATCTGCAAGGACCTACGAAATCGCGGGCACAGTTAGTTAATATTATAACTGTAGACACATCAAAGTTAACTGTAAACACGTTAACACAGTAGTTTCAAATTAAAATCTCTTCGAGAGATACATAGTGACGCCCAAAATATCTGACGGAGCTCGGAGCAAACATCAAAGGCGTGTTGTCGGAGTAAACAGCGCAAATTACGCGGCAAAGTGATAGATGAAAAATTATTTCAGCAAGAATTTTTCAAAAGATCCAATTAACCCCGAGCACTCGAAAGGGGTTTCGGGAATAGAAGGAGCAGTGACTAGCAAATTTCGTTGACGTTAAAAAGCGAGACGAATTTCCAGTCGAAGCCATAACCAAAGGAATAAATTATGGCGTGGCCCGAGCCGCGCGGCTAACCAATCCTAGTGTCCGCTTGGGACGAGTCAGGCAAAGTGGGTGTTCAGGCCAATCTGTTTTTCAACGTTAGGGAAAATTATCTGTTACACCTAGTCAAAATCTGTAGGTAACATAAAAATAAATCAAAATGGAATGGTGTTTTAGGTCGGGGTCCGATTGGCTTGATTTTGGTGATCCTGTATTAGTTAGTATTAATACTTAGTTGTTTTAAATCAATAACTTTGAGTCATCAATTCATAGATACGTTTATTTATGTAAATAAGATGTAAAAATTGAGGAAGAAGTCACTAGATTAGAAATTGGATAAATCAGTTTACGTATGCTCTGTCTTACAAGCTATAAAATGCTGCAACTAAGTACATAATCAGCTACAACTACATTGACTTGTAGAGCTATCATCTGAAAACTATATCAGAACGTTAGTTACATTCGAGATAAATATTATTACAAATAATTATCTACTTACTTTCTTAAGTCCTAAAACCTTGCATGATCTTGGCCTTTCTGCAAAGTCTTCCTCCAGTCGTCTATGACTCTATCACTGCACTTCCCAATTTTGCCTCATTATTTAGATTTTTGTAAAGCAATCTTACCCATATATTTTTATTCAGCCTCTCAGTATTCTTTATTAGTCAGATAGATACGATTCTAAAGACACTTACAATTTGACTATAGAAAATTAGTTTCCCCTGGTACTATTCTTCAAATAGTATGGCTTGACACACGGAAAACTGATATTTATTTAAATATGGTTGTTGCTATATAATCTAACATATTTTGGAGTGATATTAAACTAATAACATCCCTATTTTTAGCGTAGTTGGTGGTTAAATGACGGTTTTAATGCAGTGCACCAATAAGAGGGAGTGCACGATAGGTTCCCAACGAGGGTTAAGTGGTCGCCAGGGGCAGATTTAATTTACTGTCGGGTTCCCTGTGCGGCCTCCGTGCCCCTTTTGACTTAATTACATTCGTATCTTTGAATCGTAATAAGATTTTATTATCGTTTGAATTGAAACAATTATACCGATTTAAAATTTAGTTTTGTGTCACATGCTTACATAGGCGCAGCGCAAGTCTAGGCATTGACATTTTTTTATACAATATTTTTAAAAACGTACTTTGCAACCCGATGACATACCTCCGGGAAAATTATAATAGATTGCCTAAACTTTATATTTGTATTAAGGTCAGCCAACTCACACTTTATCGTTTCTGTCGCCTTGGTGGCTGAGTTGGCAGTGCCTTCTCTTACATTAGTGGAGTAAAAAATTCGATCTTAGGTCCGTAATTTAAGAGTTTTTCAGAACTTCAGAACATATATATACACACACCACATGCATTTCGGTAAGAATAAGTATCGTGAGGAAGTCTGTACTATGAATAAGACTTTCTAAAGCATACTTATGTGCATGATGTTTGGTGAATAACAGCCCACACTATCCTGTTCTGCTATCATCAGAACTTTGGTTTTGTATATGTACAACTGCGGGACACATTGATTTGATGCTGTATTGAACAAGGACGAGAATAGTTTTTTTTATATTATACGTACACACAAGTTTAAAACAAAAATAGCGTTGAAATGAAATATGCCGCAGGTATCTTTAGTATCTTAAATCGAAATAGGTGAAATACATGCAACCGCCAGAGCTGCGGGCGAGAAATGCGAGCGCACAAATTGTGTTTCTACGTTTCTAAAAGCTTCGTCCGTGTACAGCGCAACAAAGTTTCTAGATATTTATCAAATCGTCTTTTCTGTTTCCCCAAACCGAGCGAGTTTCAGCCTCGTCTGTTCTCTTTCAACTAATATGGTACGTATATTTAAATTAGTGTTATGTTTGTTTTGAATAATCCCGTAAGTGTGAGAATTGATATTTGTTTTCGAACATTGTCTATTTGGCTAGATGACGAAATAGAGCGCTTACTATTCTTTCTGTGCCGTTTTTTGAATGTATTAAATTCTCTCTACCAAATGTAAGAAAAGTAGAAAACAATGTGACATTAGGTAATGACACACTAGAATTTATTAAAAGTACTGTGTTCCTGGGTATAACTATAGATTCATCTTTACAATGGGGACCCCACATAACTTCATTAGCTAGCAGATTAAGTTCTGCCGCCTACGCCGTAAGGAAAATCAGACAATTAACTGATGTTGCTACCGCGAGGTTAGTGTACTTTAGCTACTTCCACAGTATCATGGCATACGGTATCCTACTGTGGGGTCAAGCAGCAGATATAGAGACCATTTTTATCTTGCAAAAAAGAGCAGTTAGGGCAATTTAAATTCTGCGTTGTAGAGACTCATTAAGAGAAAAGTTTAAAGAAATAAGCATATTAACAGTAGCTGGTCAATTCATTTTAGATAATATTTTATATGTCAGAAAAAATGTACCTCTCTTTTTGAGGCACTGTGACAATAATAGTTATAATACAAGAAATAAAAATAAACTTGTTTTACCAGGGTTAAGACTAAGTAAGGTCAGCAAATCGTTCACGGGGCAATGTATACGCTTCTACAACAAACTACCAGAGGAAATCTTAAATATGACGGACAGAAAGTTTAAGATTCACATTAAAAAACAACTTTGTAAGAAAGCCTATTATAAAGTAAACGATTATTTGAATGACAAAGATGCCTGGTACTAATGTTAACCAGCTTCGCAAAATCTTTATTAATTGTATGCAAACTTGATTTTTAAAAGATGTGTTGCGTAAGTTTGTTGCGCCGTTTCTTCTTCACAGCGCTAACACCTAGGAAGCGGTCGTCGATAAAAAAAATGACGTGTATAAATGTACCAAGTGTACTCATATGCAATAAATGATTTTGACTTTGACTTTGACTTTTTCACTCTTGTCTCTTCTTTCGCTTTTCATTTCATTGTTCATATTTTGAAGAAAATTTGAGGTGTCATTTTATTTCTCAAAAGTTCTATCAACACATCCATCAATTCCGTCGTTGTTTATATTAATGGATAGTACTCGCGTTTTTCCTTAGATCTCGTGTTTAAATTAATGTTACAATAACATTCTGATGGAAGAATAATTTTTTATATCACAGCTTTTATTTGTTTTAGTAGACATGTAAATGTACTTATCTTTTTAGGGGGACATTGCGTTGCTCGCTTCACATTTTTATTTACACTCTAAAAATGTGAGCGCGTGTTGACTTTGTTCTTTAGTTTTTAATGTTTGGCGCCACAAATTACTTTTATATGTTCGAATCAGGTTGTTTCGTGTTTTAAAAGCATTTCATTGTTCGAGGCTCGCAACG
The DNA here is from genome assembly GCA_947086405.1 of Esperia sulphurella. Taxonomy (NCBI): domain Eukaryota; kingdom Metazoa; phylum Arthropoda; class Insecta; order Lepidoptera; family Oecophoridae; genus Esperia; species Esperia sulphurella. The sequence goes on from OX352261.1 coordinate 8,050,208, forward strand.
TAGTTACGTCGAGAAAATGGAATGGTGCATTTCGCTTCCTGTGCCTTGGGCTGCAAATGAAATGGTTATCAGGTGAGTTTAATGTCTCGCATAGTTTTTGAGTGGAATCACATATTTATTTTTGAGAATTTGTATTTAAATACTTCAATCTATTTGTTTCCTTAAAATTAAATTGAGTTAATCAACTTTATCGCCTAGCCCATACATAATACACATTGGACCAAAATTAACTGAGCTCGACATTAATTGATAACATTATCTATGGTATCGAAAGTTTTATGCTAATTTGACTTTAAAAATATGTCTATTTGACTATTTTAAATAGAGTATCCTATGCGAGAGAGAGAGGGCTAGTTTTGAAACGACTTAATTTTAAATGAGTGCTGTGGAAAAACGTTCTTATTAATCAACAACTTTTATATAAACGTGGGCTTATTTTAGAACGCAGATATACGTGCCTGTTTTTTTTGGGTCATCATCATCCGGTTATTTTTGTCTCCACTGCAGGATCACAACCCTCTCTCATCTGCCGGAGACAGACGGAGGATTTGGCCTACACTTCCCGCGCTGGCCAGACGGGTTGGGGAGGCCTGATTGATGTTTTCAATCACATTCAATCAATATTTCGATAGGCCTGACGCGACTACTGCCTCTTCATAATCCCTTGTCTTCACCACGGGTTAGCTGGAAGAAATTTCTTTAGAAATAAGCTTAACCTTTTGTATAATTTTCTTTTCTTTATGTTGTTCTCTGTATGTTTGTGTGTACAATAAGCTATTAAATAAATAAATCTTTATAATCTGTTTATTTATTGAAACTTTAAAACATATAGGTATAATCCAAACAAACAAGACCTTCATATGTTGTGATATAAAAATATTACTAAAACTACGGAAGTTTCAGAAAATCTGATTTATGAACATCAATATAAAAATCAAAAGTAAAATTGCGTGTAACGAAATAAACAGTTTCCAAAATGCAATATTCACTCGAATACATGCAAAATGTACTCAACCAGGTTGTTCATGTTTCACATTATCAATAAACATATTGATTAAAGAGCTTTTGGAGGATTATTATTATATTATTATTATATTGACACACTAATCCGAGCAAGTGTCCATCTCACACACCCTCAGTGCGGATTAGTGAATTTTACTTACCACAAAAATATGTGTAATTGTAAATAAATTACGTTCATTCTACTAAAACAGAATAAACCTAAGCGTTCGTTCGTCATACCTAATACCAAATTTAAACGAGTGAAATCCTCACAGATCTCAGTTTACGTGCTCGATGGATTGGTAAAGAGACGAAATACGCAATTTTGGGAATACAAAAGATTTGATATATCCTTGTTCTGGCTGTAACATCAATCACGATTCACATTCCCGTCGCCGTCACTCGAGAAGTATAAATAAGGCATTGAGGGTTTCCGGGTTGCGACGTCACTCTTATTGATGTATTCACAACGCAAACTGGTTCCTATTATTGTCAGAAGCTTCCTGTAATATGAAAAGGAATATTGTAGTCATCACTGTCTGTTTATTGTACTTGAATGAATGTGCTTAGTGCTGCTGGAATGAAAATCTTAAGGTATTTTATACCTAAATCTTAGACGCAAACGAGCATTTGGAGCGCTTAATGTTTATTTATTTACTAACTGTGACTGCGACTTATTACGCGCAAATCACTGAAATACGTGGCTCCCCCACCTCCCTCTCTTCTCCTTCCGGTTACATTCTCCACTTCCCTTCCCCCTACACTTCCATGACCATCCACCTCCACTATTACCTATCTCCATAATGTAGTTCTAATTAAAATCATTAATTTTGGCAAGATCGCCATCAGTATTACATACGAGTACTTAGATATAACATACGCGTACGTATAGTGGTGGATCTAGTTAAAGGACCTTCGTAGGAATGTGACAGTTATATATATAGAAGCACTGCAATTGGAAGTTCGGTATTCTATGATTAGACGTTCCTACCTCACTGCACGTGATTCCTCGAAGCCCTTTATCTCTGTCACCACTGTAGGTATGGTATTATTATATACTTCCAATAAGAACGTAGAACTTATCATAACAATTAAATACTATCCAGTAAGCGTTCTAAATGGTACGTATATGCTATTGTAGTCGAATGTCTCGGTACAATCTGTTTATCAGGCATCTAATTTGGCAGAATCATCCGGTTCATGTTACCGACTGTCAGTTCACTTTATGAGAACCGGCGCGAATGCCAAATATTCCAATTAGATAACGAACACAAACTTAATTTAATTCGAAATTACTGACTAGAAAGCGGCAATTCCTAAATTTTGACGGAAATCAACCGTTTTGCAACAATAGTTTAAATTATTCTTATTTTATTTATTTATACTTGATTGTACACAAATATAAGTCACACAACTAATTTAAACACAAGATGTACAAAGGCGCACTTAACTCTGTAAGAGTTTTCTTCCATAATTATTCATTAATGTACCTACAAAACAACGTGCTAAAATCAGACAATGTGCTCGATTAAGTCACTCCACAATGGGGCGGTGGTGATGTCGATGGCGGTATCGGTCGCAGGCAACATTTGTACAGGTTACCACCGCCACCGCCCCTGTGTGGGTCCTCCATATAATACCATATTATATGTCAACTGACCGCCGCTACTATTCAAGTATGGGATGGGTTTACGAAGAGGTTTTGTATAAGTACATTTGTTATCTGATTTATTCCAAATATTTACTGAAAATAATAAAATGTAAAAGAGAAAAACGAACTTAATTATTTATAACGTGCTTCCGGTTCTTGATAGTAATCATAAGAATTGACATAAGCTATGCATTAAAAATAGTAGATAATTACGCTTTGTCAGAACTGTATGCGGACCAGAATAGCAGTTTCCCGATGTCACACGATGCGAATGTATAAATCCATTTTAGGCCGCAGCATCGGACGCGCTTTAAATTTCATATAGGTCAGTACCTATACCAGTAAGTCCACTTCTAAGGTGGTAATCGCAGTCGATTACCACCTTAGAAGTGGACTTATAATATATAGGCTGTTGTTAAGATGCGGAGGAAGTAAATTTTTGTGCTACGTTGTCGTATATATGTATGCGCCTTCAAATAAGAGTTACTTTTTGTTGGCAGTAATTAGCGGTTTTATTATGAGACTGGTGTGGCTTAGCGCCGGCTGACGTTATGAACATAAAATGAGTAAATACTAACTTTGGGGCTGCGTAACAATGAAAATGTCACTTTATGAAATGGGCCCGCAGTTGATTAATGGAGTTAGAGTGGTGCGTTGTTCGGACCTTCTTACTTGTTTATTCATTTTGCTATCCCGTGTCAGAGGGCAGCGATATCCTAAATATTAATACCAACTATTCCATACAGACCTATGTCAAAAACTGCGTCTATTTTATGCAAAACTTACTGAGATTCTGTATATAACGCAATATAGCAGCTTTGTGTCTTTACCCACACTATTTCCTGTTTTCTGCAGCGCAACCATTTTATTGCGATCTTAGTTCAATTTACCGTCTTTCTATAATATTTTATTCTTTTACTATTTTTTTAATTCTTTTAACTTAATTAGTTCTTAGAAATGTTTATTTTTGCGCAACAATATTGTTTTCTGTTTTAATCTTTTGAGTGTATTAATTTTTATATCAATCTTATTACGTTCATGCCCGAACAACATTTACCTACTAGATTATCTCATAAGGGATACCACATAAGTGATTTGCTGCCTCTATCTACTCCATAGTGTAAATAAAGACGCTGGTTTATTAATTGATATTTAACGCTAATGAGAGCTATTTGGTTGTTAATCTCATAAAAGGTATAAGATCTTTGCTGATCACCAAAATCGGTATAAAGTTGTCTCGACCAAACGAGGGTACTGTCTACTGTCTACAGGTCGACATTCATTATGGATTAGAATGGTCCGGCCCTTTAGTCATTGATTATTTAATCAGGGCGGTTCGAGACGGGACAGTAGTAATAAATGTCGTGCGACATGATAACAATGCTATAGACAGTTTATGAAACAGCCATGGTGTTGATAAATGGCTCGATTCCGTCTGAAGCGTAGCAATTTATGCACATCCTTCATCGGCAGGATTACAACGCCGTCGCAAATAAATGTAGTAGATACATGATATGTTTCGGAACAATGACAATTTCGAAACTTTTAAGTGAGGGTATTTTCAATAAAACCACATGATTATACAAAAGAGGTTTCGGTTCTCTTCCGTTCTGAATGGCCTCACCGCGAGGGGCGTTAGTGATGACCACATATGCGTCTAACTGTTGTGCATGCGCAGATCATGATGCCAGCCTAAAGTAGCTAAGATTTTTTTCTTATAAATTCAATAGCATTGAAAACTCAAACTATAGCAAGCTGTGCTTTCCAGATCATGGTAATAAAGTGCTAAAGCTATAGGTGTATTGCAACGCCATAGTAGATACTTGTAGGCAGTTAACGTGCGAGACCAATATTTCCCATTCGTTTGTTTCAGATAGGTACTACAGACGCTAACGCAGTTGGTGGAAAGTTTTGTTGTGCTTGGACAAATATAACAAAGGTAACAAAAATTTGATTGGTTGAACAGATAAATTCGAAAATGTTAAATTAATAAACTCAAAACATTTATGCAACGGAATGTGTTTACATTGACGAGAAATATATAAGTTGGTAAAGGGTAACACAAAATTAAAAACGTTCGGCAAATATTGTCTAGGGGTCGCGGCGGTCGGCTTGAATGAAATTGTATTTCGATATGACGCAGGAGTCGCTTTCAGGGCGATGTTTAAACAGGCTGCTAATCCTACCAATATTGAAATATCTACGACAATATTCAAGCGGTGAGCCGTGATCCGCTTTTATTAAAACACCGTTTTATGCGCGAAACTGCAGAAAAACCCTGTTCAAAGATACGGTATTGGTATTTTTTGCTTATTTACGACAAAAGGACGAATTTTATTGGTTTTTGAAAGTAATTGTTGTAAATAATATTACATATATTTTATAACGTTTATCTTTATACATATTCATATATACTCGAACATTGATCTAATACCAAACTCGGATTTTCTCCTGTGCTATGAGAATTAAACAACGATAGGGCAGTTACGACAACAGCCGGAGCGAAAATATAGAGGTTTTATGGTTATTAGGAGTGTACGTAGATAAACAATAGTGGACTGAGAATTAATACCTCGATTTTGATTTCGATTAGCGTGCAAATAGCTTGTGACTTAACGCTTCTGGGTTTTACTTGCTTCATTATTAACTTTTGTTTTGACCATTAATATGGCTGATGGGCACAGTCATATTCTCATGATGAGGGCATGTCCATCATATTGTGTTGGTTAGAATTTCTCTCCAGCGTATGCAGACTAATTTAACAATTACGTCTAGGTACATCGTTCATTACATCAAACGATGTAGCTATAAGAGGATTTGAACTAAATGTAAAATATGACCATTAAGACCATTCCATTTGGCCAAAATGATACGAGTAATAACCTCAAAGTAGAACCACTAAATGTTAGTTAGGTAGAATGCATAATTTTTAGGGAAGACTGCCATGATTCCCTTTATGTTGCTACCTAACAAGTATTAATGGCCTCAGCCGAGCCACCTTTCCAGAGATTCTGTCATTTGCGACCAATTAGGACACCCTCGTTTCATAAATTGTGTAAGATGTGATTAATATCATTTTCATTATGGGCTGACTTCATTTTATGGCTTTTATTTAACTTCACGTAAATTTCTGCAGACTTGAAAGCTTTCTGAATTACTTTAGGTCATGTTGGCACATTGCCATAAAATATGTTGTACCTGCATTTAATTTGTGTTGTATCATGAAACGAAGTCCGTAAATATTTGATATCAAGTACATAGTGAGTCTATAACAACCTGTGTTATCTTACGCAAAGAATTGATTAAATTATGTACTTAATATTCAATTAGGATTAATTATTTATACAGACATATTAGACAAATTATTTTGTTTTCATATTATTTGCCGTTTGAATATAATTTTTCCCACATGATAGACTGACGAAAATAGAAGATAAATGGTTTTACATTGTGCAAATAATAAAAAAAATAAAAGTGTGCAAATGTTGCCTTGTATCTGTTGCACAGTTTTTATTTTTATCTGCAAGTAATCTAGGCATTTATAAAGGAAATAGATTTCTATCAAGTTACATTTTTTTTTATGTATATTATTTAAATTTCGAGCTGCCACAAAGTTACTAATTAAATAGTAATTTGAATATGAAATTTTAATCATCGTCTACCATTCCTGTACTTTGTCATCAATCGTATTGTCTCGTGATAGTACAATACGGTCAATTTAAGGCGAATGGCGGTCGCCTGCTAATCATTCCCTTTTCGCGAGTGTACATTGAAATTATATCCCAACTCTTTGTTTTAATATTTTAGGCGTTGCTATTTATTGGTTTTCAACACAACACAGATTGGTTTGATTTTCATCTGTATACATGGTTTTAGTGCTAGTGCCGTTGGAGCTAATATTCTCTCTGCTGCATTGCAGAGCTGCGCAGCTGCGATTCAATCGTAGTAAAATTGAAGCAAATACATTATCGCTTGTTCGATTTTCGAACGGATCTCTAGTAGCTGCAAGTTTCGCCTCACCGATCGTTTTGAAGCGGTACCCTAAGCCGGCCAGAGATGGCAAATGAAAATAAAACCACTAGCTCACGCCAGGTTTCCGAGTAAGCCATACGGGGAGCTTAAAGCTAAGAAACCAGCGTATTCTCAACTACCTACGTTATTGTTGAAAAATATCGTTGAGTCATGCTTAGTAGGTATTCTATTTCATTGCTCTGTCTAATATTAGCAATATTAGCAACCTGTACTATAATATATGAAATCTAAAAGCAAGTGATAAGTATGTAGATTATTGGGATAAATCACGGAGAAGTAAGTTAAACAGCCGATAGTCTTTAGCGTACTGACACGCGTCATTTATTCTACTCTCTACGCGAGGTACAGGCAAGTACCCTCAACTTATATATATATATATATATACTTATAAGCAAGTTAGGTACATTTCTATAAATAACGATGACATGGAAATATGAAATTGGAATATACATAATATAATCCCATATGTGTACGCATTAGTAGTAAGTAAATCTACTGTTTTCCTGATCTATATGCAATATGGAGAGAATATATCTCAGAGTTTATAGCAACATTTTTCAAGATCAAAAATCATCGTAATGAGTTCTTTGATTGTCAATTTTATTTCTGTGTCAACCGGCAACTTTACCTTCCAGGAGCAACATACCATTTCACATTGAAAATGGTACGTACAAAAACTTGCAGAATTCATTATATTTTTATTATTATAATACTAATGAAATTCGGTATTTGCATATCGGGCTCTATGTCATAAATTTGAAACATGGTCGTTGGAAGTTAACTATCTAAATTTTGTGTTTTTGCATTTTCTGTAAAAAAATAATAACTGTAATTAAATAATACTACTTGGTATAGGTGAGTAATATTTTGTTATGGCGTTTAAATACATCTTAGGAATTTAAACCGGGTGTTTTAAACTTGCTTTTAAAATATTTATTTAATCGTACTTGGCATCTTTACCGGTAATCATATATTTGATATAATTCTTCGTATAAATTAGAGACATACATTTGACAACAATTATACTACCCTAGCTGCAAATGCAATCAAACTTTTTTTTATATCTCAATCATTTTAAAAACCACAACAGAAGTGATTATTTTAATGGGGGATTGCGAGGTTTTAAAAATGTTGGTGTCATTATTGTGATGGACATGGATTTGTGCCTCGGCTTAAAGCTTGAAAATGTTGGTCTCAATTATTCTTAAGAAATGACTGTAAAAGATCATATACTCTGATATAAATATATCTTTTAATAAATAAAATTTAATAAATAAAACAAAGTCGGGTTAGTTACATTATTTATAACTCAAGAACGGCTAGACCGATTTTAATGATATCTGCATTGTTGGATTCGTCTCCGCCTCAAATAGCAGAATAAGTATTAAAATAGTACTTTTATTTAGTTTTTATTTTCTTTATATATGTTATATCCTAATAAACTATTGAATTTAATATTTTTTTGTATTCATTTTATTACGTTAATAATATACTAAAGTAAGTTTAGCTAAAAGTTAACACAACATTCATTGACTGTTAGGCGGTACGAAGTTCGCTGGGTCAGCTAGTAATAGACATACAACTGTTTCTCTACAAAAAAATATGTATTTATTGGCTTAAGTAACGTGTCTGTATCCCAACATTCCTTAAATTATTTTACATCCAGCTAGAATGCTAGTAATCAAACTTGGTATCCTATGTGGAATAAAGGAACTTTAATTATGTTTACCTAATTGCTGTATTTAAAAAATCGAATAAGTTTTCGTTCAGCATGACTTATATGAGCATGACAATAAAGAATAGGCTGCTAATGGTGATTTGCGTAGATTCTTTTTACACTGGGAAAAAATTTTACACATATAAAATTTACCTGAAATGATGGGAAAATATTTCTTTCCAAATATTTCAGGAAAGCTATAAAAATGTATGGATCCCAAACATTGTGTACGACTTTTAAAAAAACTCACACTACGTCGTCGTCGACGTTAAGGTATAGCGTCGATATAAAGGAGTGCGGCGCGCGGGGCGGGCCATTATTAAATCGAGCATCCTCTGCATCGAGTCGCGACTCCGACTAAAACTTGTGCCTCCGCACAATCACCAACGCCACCCGCTACGTGAGAAACTCGACGATCGCGGGAGACTTTGAGCTACAGGGCCTGGACGGTTAATCAGTCGCATGGCGCGGTCCAAGTTCGACCGGGCCTAACTAATCCGAACTAATCACGGAGACCTTCTAATTCCTAGCTACAAGCAACACTGCCCACGCCACGAAGGCACCCAGCAGCCTGCTCGTTGTAACGGGCAGCGACTGAAACCTCTGCAATAGAGCCTGGCTCTAAGGCAGTCTCCCTACACCCTGGGAAGGGCGTGAGATGAAGACTGAGTACTGCATCGAGCCGGCCATTAGTATCTTCTCGTTGCGCGTGATGTATGTATGTACGCTGGTTTTTAACCTAACCTAGAATCCTGAATCCTAATAGTGTAAGCACTGGCAGCTAGTTGATTTTCACATGCTGTTCCTACCGGTACGTAATTTGCACTCAGAACTGCCAAATAGGTAGGTATGTCTGCATACGAGAAGTATGTCTTAATCACCCATTGACTGCTCAACATATTTGCATGAAACTTAGTACCTACGTTAACTATAATTCGAGGATGAATTCTATTTTAGTTCGCTAAATTCGAAACAAGGCATACGACATCTAGTACTTACTATATAGAAGCATGAATTAATGTTATTAACTGAAGATTATGTTTCATTAATTAGATTCAACGCCAGTCAAAGTGTCATCAACTTATCAGTAATATACAAATTGGTTTATGCATATACATTTATATATATATATCAAAGACGTTACTCCGTATCTTGAGGTAAATGGAACTTGATGTTGAAGTTTTTGACGTGTAAAGGATGCAAATATTGTGACGGATATAGAATGTACTGAAGCGAAAGCTTACATGATATAAGTAGGTACTGAGAACTGGTTTCAAGTAATGGGACTGTAAATGTAAGGCACATTTAGGAAGAGGTAAATGTTGGGGCTTTTGCTTAAAAGTCCTAGAAGGAAATGGATGCCATGTTTAGGTACCTAAAGTACACGGAGAAAAAAGTTAAGTTATTATACAACACAATTTCTTATTGCTAAAGACAACCATTGGAAACAATATACTGGCTACATAAACTTATAAGTACAGAGTTTTTATCACGCAGCCAGGACAGGAATGTCATTTATACTAGAGCACAATAAGTCAATTGCGTGTTTTAAATTCTTCACCTCCATCTATCGCCGTGTCATATAACTAAAGTTCTGATAAATCTATATAAACCATACATAGAGAGAGGATACAGTACAATGTTTAGATTTTATTTTTTTATTAATTGTAATAAAAAATGCATTATGTACTATAATTAAGTTAACAAGATTTTTCTAGTATTCTTAATAATACAAATAGTGGTGTTCAAAAGTCATTCTGACTGAAGATGTTCTGGTAGTTTTGTAAAAATATGTTTTCTCCATATAAGATTATTTGATGGCTAGGTTTAATTGCACTAACTCTTAGGAACGCAGAGTCACACAGACGACACCATTGTCACTGTCAGAGTGCTCATATGGTTGGAGGGCCGGTCGCCTTATCGTGGAACGTTTACTGGATACTTCGGTGTAAGGCACCTCCTTGCAAAAGATGTGACTGTTAGAGACCGTCTATTATAGAGACCCCGTGAAGATGATTTGAGTAACGATTGAGACTATTTTTATCTTTCCACCACCTACAGCCTATGCAGATGGTAGTGAACAAGTGTCCAGTGAATATACATACACCTTTACGCCAACATATGGAGATACCATTTTTATCGCCCACAGGTATTCAAGTTCTGAGAACTTATTCATCGTTGTTAAAAGTAGTTAAGCCTATGTTTGTTTTTATCGTCTCGCTGTCCTCTCCACAGGCTCTACAATTGAAGGTTTCTAATAGTCGCATTTTATACGTAAGGTGCCTTACACCGAAGTGGCTGGTAAACGGTCGAAGATAAGGTGAACGGCCCTCTTAATTTTTTTTATTATAATTAATACAAAAAAACCTGCATACACATATACGTCAGCATATAGAGTAAGAAAAATTCCGCGGGTACTCATTTTCTCAGCAGGAACTTATTCACCGTTGTTAAAAGTAGTAAGGCCGGTAGTTTTTATCCGGCTTATAAATTGCTCTTAGGTAAGCTGTAGAGGAGTTTTTGGGTAACAAAACATCTAGAATTTTTTCATTGTTTAGGATTTCTATAAGAGAGACCGTAATACGAAATGATATAAGAGATAAATAATACCAGTATATTTATCTCTCATATCATTTCATAATTTTGTGTTTGTATTGAATCCCAAAGCTACGAGAAGCAATAATAATCCTATACAAGGATACCGTCCCATCGACTCCCCAGTGAATACAATAAGCGTGATGTTATTGCTCGGCGACAGACCGCCGCAGATAAATCCTTGTAAACAAAATTGTAACTGTCACCGATATCGTACTTTATGATTGGAGCCTCGTTGAAGGCAAGATATTCAAATCGTACGAAATTGACCGCGGACCCTTTTTGAACGTGGAATACCTAAATGTATCTAGGTGCCTATCTATAATGTATGTAGGACGATATCTCGATAACAGTGCAACTTGGTTTTCTAGTTTTGTTTACTGTCACGAAAGTAGCAGTATCATTTATTAATCTTTTATAATAAATAAGTAGTTATGTGGTACTTACTTAATTTCCTTTGAACAATGTTATTATGATTTTACTTTTATAACAGTAGGGTGGATTTTGTACAGGTATGACAAACCGTTGGGTTTCATCTCCTCGACGGTTGGAAATTACTTAGTTCAAGAAAGTTGTTAGCTTCAAATTAATAATGACGCACAAGCCCTATAGGATTGGATTAAGTTGTTTTTATAACAACTTTTCATTGAGTGAATGTCTATAATGTAATATAATTATCCTAAATCTATTTAATCCTTTCAAGTCAAAGACCCCTTGGACAATGCCGTCGACAGCGCGCTATTATTATATTTTATTTCCCCCACGACTCCTTATTATTTTTATACGTTTCTTTATAGGAGGATATCGGCTATAAAAAACGAAATGTTTCTTGCCTGATTGAACCTTGGGTGACGGTGTTTTTTATTTCCTCGGATATTTTGGTACATATTCTTCTTTATAACTCTTAATGCGTGCGAAGTTTCTCATACGTTTTTTCTACCAATACATGTCGTACTTTTAATTAATTATGTAAAATATGTATTCTTGCATATGAATAGACCTACATAATATATTAACTTTACGATTAACAAGTCGTAGATAGTTGGGATTGCGCTAGCCTCATGTTTGTTGGTCAGGTTGGTTTATTATCGGCTTTTCAGTGAAGGAAACAGTGGGAACAAATCCTGCTTATATTATACTAGAACAGAAATCCTAAAATCATTTGTAAAGTCTAGTAATTAGCACTGGGTCCCATTACATTTACGACCCTCACTCCCGTTTCTGCGGGTAGATCTAGGCCAACAGTGGGACGCACATAGTATAGGATATTACTTCGACAGCCTTCATATACTCGTACTTATACAATGTCTGTTTACTCTTAACTTAACAAAATTTAAAGTTATGGTTCGATTACGTTGGTATTAATATTGATGGTTTAATAAAGTAGTGTTGCTGGGATAAAATAAGCTCGGTTTATGGCTTATATTACAGTACAAAGTGCTCACGGCGAAGAACTTAGTTGCATTTTGCATAAAATCGATATGGCCTCGTGGGGTGCCCGTAACAATATACTGTGCCCGACTTGCATTTGATCATTTACATTATAATTCTATAACGTCTACGCTTCTTTTCGTAACTTACTTCATTAATTGTAATTGGAATAAGTTCTTAAGAATATCGAATGGGTTATGTAGAAGTTATAAAATTTACCTAATAAATAAATAACATTGAAAAATCTCCTTAAACAACTACATATATGATGTTAAATACTTGTTTCTGAAATATAAATTGTAAAAGACTACTAAGAAAAAAATAACTAAGTACTCCTCGTACAACCTACATTTTATTTTTCTATGTTGCCTTTTTGAATGTTCATTTCTTTTAATGCTTTGAATGTTTATTTCGAGTACCTATAATACATTTACTTTTCAGCAGATATCGCACTTTTACCCTCTAAACACAACACTCTTCTAAACACTCTATATAAAAAAAACATTTTACATATGCGAGATTTGATTTGCCTCTCATTTTCTTTATGGCATGGACTTCATGAAAATCCAACAACATTTTTCATTTACAAACGTTAAAGCTTTAAAATGAGCTCACCACAAAGAAGTTACGTTACGGCTGACGTGAGAGCTGCATATAAAGCGTTTGTAGAAGGATGCGTAAAAATCTTGGAGTATTTTGGTGCAAACGAGCCATGAATGAGCGTCCATTCTTAAAACCGACGAGATGTGAATTGAATAGAACTCGACGATGCAACCCGACTATTTTGACTGACAGTGTATCGGGCTAGTATAGTCAGATTACTTCGTTCAACTGGATAAAAATATGAATTATAGTTTTTATTTCAAGTCATGCTAGTGACACGATTCTTATGTTAATGTTTTAAAGGATTTGGGTAAAAGGATGAGATAAAAGTCTTTATGCATTTTGGTGCAAGTGAGCTAAAATTAGAATCCATCCGCGTGGCGGACGGGATATGAATGGAATAGATCTCGACGTCGACGGACTGTTATTAAAGTATTATCGGGCTGGTTGCTTTACTACAGTCAGATTATAAATCGCGTTAAAATACATGAGTTAAAAAAACGACACAAAGAGAATTAGAATTCGTTAATGAGTTTTTTGTTTTTGTTGAGATTGTCAACAATGTAAGGAAACTACATACGCATAGAAAAAGGCTAAGATATACTTGAGATATTTGATGGCATAACAAAACCAGAAATATAACCAAATAAATATATTGGAGAACCAATAAATTTCCTACTTAATAATGTGTATGTAAACACATGTTATAATTTATTAAGTGATTCCCATGAATCTGACCGTATGTATCAGTGGCTCTTAAAAGTGCATTAAACTGTCTGCAAGCCGTGAGTAGGTGCCCAGGTACCGCTTCCGAGCCCATTATTTTATGCATAATAAGCTTCAGCCGGAGTCTGGCAATAATTTCAGAAACAATGGAGCTTTGTTGCTCGTCGTCATCGCAAATTTCTGGCGCCTTCGCGAGATGTTTCAGTTCAAAAATAGAGCCTGTATTTTTAGAACAAAGCAATGGTCCTAATTTTGATTGATGCTCTATGAACAACGGCAGTTTATCTTCGTCCCATTATATTCTGTACCTATGCTAATTTGTAGGCTGTGAATTTAGTTTAATGTATATATTTATGCATATGTTTCAACTAGGATATAAGAACATCATTAGGATTTATTTAATACACAATATTCGTTTATCACTTTTAGTAAATCGCTTATTTACTTACTTGATTCTAAAGAATAGTAAATAAAAGTTATTGATAATATATCAATTGGCTCTAACTAGCGATTTCCTCATGATTTAGTCAGAATCCACTGAAGTTATTTTGGAAAACTTTTCATGAACAATTAAGTAGTTGTGAGGCCTATATACTATGTTAGACACATGTGAAGCTTGGTTAACGCCTGTTTACTGATGTCTGCAGGTAGTTTTATTTTTATTGGAAGGAAATTATTAAAACACATATATGAAAATTCATTTATATTTATAACTTTACATGAACAGCTAATTGCAACGATCAATATTTATACAATCTAACGCAGAAATGGCCCTTGCCAAGATATGATAGTATAGTATTTGATACAGGAGTCTCACTGAAATAATAAATAGTGTTTCAGAATGTTACGATGAAAGTTAAAGTCATAGAAGAGAAACGAATCTTGGAATATTGTAAATAGGTTATGTACATATGTATATCAATACCAGATAGTGATGTGTTATTAGCTGATATTGATAAATAATAAATACTCGTACATACAACGCAAGACTCAAACAGAAGTATAATTTCTAGTATTACTTTGTATAGCAATTTATTTATATTACAAAGCACACCATATTGTCTTTATTGCAGATGTAATGAAATTAGTTTATTTACAGAACTGTTTTACTTTGATCACAATTTGATTTATTTATGTTATTTTACAATTAAATCGATGGTCTGAATGAAACCTAATAAGTCCATTTTTGTACTTTTTTGTTATGTAAATACGTTACATGTGTTCCCTCCCAAAATATAATATATAACTATAAATAATTATTAATTGTGACAAAATTATTAACTTTTTAGCTTATTGTATTTTTTTCTATCCAATTTGAAAAATGAACTTAAACATTTCTGCTGAAAAGGTGCCTTAATGGACTTATTAGGTTTTACCTAGACTCCACCGAAATTTACTTTGCTCTATAGAAAGTACACTGAATTTTTCCATTTGGTATTCAAAGAAATAAAAACGTTAACGTTGCGTGTCTGTACAAGACACATATTTGCAAAAAAAATGTATTTGGGGGAAATATATTTAAGGGATGAACGATAAGTACCAGAACACATTAGGATCATTTTTAAAATTTTGTCTGTTTGTCTGTTAGTTTGTGCACGCATCACATAAAAACTTATTAACGATTTTGATGGACTTTTCACAGAAACATAGGGCTTAGCTCGGAGTAACATCTATTTTTTATTTCATCGCAATCGGCTTGTTGAAATTTCCATAACTTTTGATGGAGTAAGTCGATTGCGATGAAATAAAGACTAAATGTTTTTCCGAGTTAAATCCTATGTTTCCTTAAATGGTTTCAGTAGTTTTTACGTGATGCGTGCACAAACTAACAGACAAACAGACAAAAATTTCAAACATTATCCTAATGTGTTCTGTTACTTATCGTTCATCCTCCAAATATATATTTTTTGCAAATATGTTTCATGTGACACGCGAAGTTTAGGTTTCTATTTATTAGAATTTGTTAGAAAGTTATTTCATATTATCTTTAAAACAAGTTCTTATTTCAAAGATATATGTAAGGTATATATAGTTTTAATCAGGTGAGAAGAGTACTAGGTAGTCTGGTCACGGTATGTTTACTGTTAACTATCAATGGGATTCGATCTAAGTTTAAGATCCGCTTCTAACTCCATTATCAAATTGGTGACATTAAGTATATTGATTGAACTCATTTGTGGGGAAAGGGAAAGTCTTTCTGCTTTGTGGAAGTAAACTTAAGATTCAATTAAGTGATCCTTAAGGACTAACATAAAGTCTGATAATACAATACAGTAAATGTACTTATTATACAAAAATATACATACATGGATTTCATGGAATTTCAATATTGATATCTTAAACATGATATGGCATTTCTATGTATTTAACGACGTAGGTACCTATACTATATTTATCTCATGAGCAATTACTAACCTGTAATTAATTTAATTGTCTAACGAATTGAGGTATAGGTAACATTACCCCAATAGGTATATATTGTTTTAACAGTTTCTCTGTCTCTTTCCTACAACTTATTCTGTAACTTGTTAGAGTGAAAAATACTAATTATAAGTACTTAGAAGCGGAAAACAGATTGCGGTCATATATATTTATAATTGCGGTCATGCTAATCTGAAATACCTAACACTGTACTTTCATTTTTTGAACTGTTGATTTATTTCAGCATTGTTAGAAACTTATAATGACGATTATAGGTATATGTAATCTATACTACGTTTATGTATGTTCAGATATGGCACATTTTTTTATACAAAACTATCAGTCTTTCAATATCGAGAAGTACATCTTAATTATAGTTACAATCGACTAGAAGTATATTACATTACCATATAATATATTCGACTGGAATTTAAAGGTAATCGGAACGAGTTCACAGTTTCGATGTTATTTTCAATGGTATCTCTAAATGTGTATAATCACTAGATTTAGTTTTTCCATGATACTATTTATTATTTAAACTAAAATATTTAACTAATTTACATCTACTTATGTATCACTGCTAGTTATCGTATATCATTTAGCACAATCTTCTAACGTTGGCACTATGATATGGTACCGATATGGGTGATGGGTGGTTGTCACCTGGTGATAAGAACCGACCCTAAGGTGATGAGAAGCACGCCTTGGATGGTGTTGGAACCAGAACTCTGCGTTGACTCGTAATCTGGATATAAAGTTATCTAAATATTTATATAGCAATTATTAGACGTAAATAAGTAGTGTTGTGAGAAGACTCTATGCTATCGAGCCTTGAAGGCTCTAACTTTGAGAACACAAGGCTTGAAGACTTGAACTTTGAGCTGAGAGCCCTTAGCTTGAAGCTTTGAAGACTCTGACCTTAAGATGTTATGCGGACTTCGTAGTCTTAAACGCTTACGAGTTTAATTATACGAGCTTTAAAGGCTTCAAAGTCTGAGTCTTTAAAGCTTAAGCTTGAAGGCTTGAGTCTAAAGGCGTAAATTAGGCTAGAGCATTGAACCTTAAGCTACAAGGTTTAAACTTACATCACTTATAAGTAAGATAATAACGATCATATTATTTAACCAATTAGGGGCAAATGGCTCTCTGAAGATTCATCCAATTAACTTGTAAATTAGGTTAGAAAATGAATTGATTAATTGGAGTACATAATTTAAGTATGAA
This sequence comes from Esperia sulphurella, assembly GCA_947086405.1. Taxonomy (NCBI): domain Eukaryota; kingdom Metazoa; phylum Arthropoda; class Insecta; order Lepidoptera; family Oecophoridae; genus Esperia; species Esperia sulphurella. The sequence goes on from OX352261.1 coordinate 8,067,610, forward strand.
AGTGGTATAGGTCACCGTTAGCCTGATATCGTTGGGTCAGATTCAGTGATTGTTATATCACTGTATTTAGTACAGCGATTTTCACTTTGTCCGCGTACCCAATTAAGATATAACGATATTCAGGGAGAATTATTATCTCTAATTTATGAGTTTGACCGTAACATTATATTTAAAATATTCTTCAATGAAATATCCCTATTGTTGTTTTCATAAAAGGGGTGAAATTTAGTATGAGTAAAAATTTTAAATGTGACTTACCACCGGGGTCTTTCCACTCTTCGACTTCATAGTCTCCTATGACCCTATTCTCAGCCGAACTGTCCCGCCAGCGATTTTTATGTTTACCTGACACAAATTTTAAAATGTATGAGACAAAAATCTAGAGCAGACAAAACGATCCGGTAAATGATTGCGTCATAAAACTTTCACATTTTGTTTAGGGAACCATCAAAGTAGGCTTTCAAGTCGCAACATAATATATGACGCCATAAAAATATAAAAGAAAGCCGAAATCTATAACAATAAGAGGTTACATTGGAAGTCAAAGCGCAAACAAAATCGCTTTTCCCACAATAATATTACTAACGACCCAATTGTACGGAAGCATTGGGCCGCGGCGGCGGAACCAATAAATACAAAATCCACCATCGGCCTTTCCGAGCGAGCTCTGGAGCACGATGAATGTATAAGAGGCACGTGGGACTGAACTTTTGACTGCTATTGCCTTTCTAATCGCGGTTTGCGTGGCAATATTGAATTTCCAAATTTTCCTCCAGCTGCCGTTCAATTCCAACGGGAGAATTGATCATGAAAAATTAATCCAGGAATTGCAAAGCTGATCGTCCCTGGAAGGGTTTCATTAGGAACTTTGAGGTTGTTTCGGCATTAATTATTTAGAACGCTAAATTATTTTCGAGGAACCAATTGAAGTGTGCGATTCCCTTTAAAACAGAATTATGCAATGTATATTTTGGTAATATACTATTAAATTTAAGTGTTTAGGTATTTACCTTTCTTTCTTTGAGGAAATGTCGGGACGTAGTTAACGGTGGTACTACTGGTAGAAGGAGCAGGTATTTCTATAAATGAGAAAACATATTTAAACTTTCATTACTGTATTACGAAATATCAATCCAGTTGACGTTATTAGATTTTATCAGCTATATTTCAGTAGTTGATAAAAACTGCAACAGTATGGGGTATTTGAAGTTTGAAAGCTACTTATACATGCACAAACTTTAAGATTGTCTTCAGGGTGGTAACATACCTGTAATCTATGACCTGTTTCACGCAACAATTTATAACTTACAAGGGTGACAGTGACAGCTAACCATCAGTTGGGCTATCCGCCCTTTGTCGCTTCGGATATAAAAAAATATATAGATCTACTAGACCTGTAGTAAGAATCATAGTGAGAAGTAGTAGGAGGATTATAGTGCAGGATTCGTCTGGATAGTCCATCTACCAACTTACCTATTTCTGTTGCTATACCACAATACTGTGTGTTCCGGTTTTAGCGGTAGGAGAGTAAGTGTAATTACAGGCACACGTGGTATTATCACATAGGCCAAAGGCTGCAGGTTTATGGGCTATAGTGACCACTTACCATCAAGAAGGATATCTGTCCCTTTGTCACTTCGTAATAAAGAGATCCGACGAAAAACAAAGGTGACCGACGTAGCCGAAAGGATTAGCAAGCTAAATTGGCAGTGGGTGGGCCACATCTGTCGCAGAACCGACGGCCGTTGGGCAGACGATTTCTGGAGTGAAGACTGTGGATCGGCACGCGCAGGGTGAGACGCCCCGCCGCGTCCAGCTGGACCGATGACCTGAGGAAGGTGGCCGGCAGCGGCTGGATGCGGAAGGCGGAGGACCGGGTGTGGTGGCGTTCATTGGGGAATGCTTATGTCCAGCAATAGGCTGATATGATGATAAATGTTACTGTAAAGTGGTGTAAATGATGCTATCACAAAACTCGGTGAGCAATATAGGACTATGTACCGTCAAGTCGGATGAGGCCATCGGTCTCGCCGAGGGAGTTCTTGGCGACGCAGCGGTACGACGCGAAGTCTCTTGTCGACACTTTGCGTATCGTCAGCTTCATCTTGCGACTGTAGCCGTCGTCGCTGAAGGCTGTAATATATTTGTTTCCTGTTGGGCAAAGAGTTACATACATACCTTAATATGAGACATGGGTCGGTCGTCATTTGAACTTTATTTCACGACTATCAGTCAAGTTTGATAGCTTATATGTAAACTCTTACGAAGAGATTGATGACATTACCATCATTCAATTTGAAAAGTTTTGATATATCGTATCTGTTTGTATATCGTACCGATCTAAAAGTTTTTGAACAGAGATAGGTACATGGACAAAACTTAAAGACAGTTTTTCTCGATACGTATCAGGTATTATGTTTAGGTGAAGTTAATGTTCCGAAGTGTCAAGACTTAAGTAACTTATACACCAAAATTGTTTAGGTTACTTGTAGGTGTAAATTGTAAGTTAAATAGATGAAAGTATTTAATTCAACTTCACGTAAATATAGTTGAGAATTAATTTTATTATAGAGTTCTTTCAAAACCGGAATTGTATGCCAGTCTGTTCGCAAGATAACTCGAACACTACTAGACTGATTGAGCTGAAATTTGGACAATACATACATGTACTGTCATACATGATAGTTGGTAATGATGCGAAAATTATGGAAATTTCTGGTATAAATTAATTTTCGGAGATATTCCAGGAAAATAAAAAAATAAAAAGATTTGTAGACGAAACTCGTACGTTTTGTATGCCATACACTTTTTAAATGTGTCTATGTCTTATATAATATATATAATATAATATACCTTATATTTCCTAATGTAGAAAAAAATTTCTACGATTTCACCTAGAACATGTCAGGTCAAATGGCTTCTGAATTTATAGTTTGGCAGGTCTTACATTTTACGTAAAGCGTCTGCGAACATAAAGTGAGGGCAAGTTTAGCCATAAACATAAAATAAATGTTTCGGGCTACGTACCTACCTGGGACATTTACTTTATCTAGATCACGATCTTGTCCAACGAGTTTTTGGAACTGAACAGCTTGGGTTTGGGTAAAACCTATTATACATAATGTAGACTTGAAACGAGGTATTATGATTACCCATCATTATGATTTGTCTTTGGAATTCGAAAAATGTTGAAGTTTATGTAGTTGCCTAGATTTTTAAGCTAGAATTCCCTGTAGCATTGATAGGATTAGACCAGTATATCTCAATCCACATAGTGATATACTGGTTGCACTGCACCAAGTTGATCATAGTTATTAAACATCTAGGTAAATGATCGGGAGCATAATTTTCATACTTTTGTGTTGGGAGCTTTATTGGTAACACATCATATGGTAATACTTATTTAAATTCAGGGGTAGTAAGTTATTTAGCATCACTTTCCGAAAGGTCAACATGTTTCATAACTATTCATTATTCCTTTACCGTGTGTAAGACTTAGCTTATAAAAAGGCCGAATACAGTGAGTAAAGATAAATAAAGCTTTTAGGCAACCATTTGAAACTGTGTCAGTTATAAATATTGAAATGAAGCATAGTCCGACGACTACAAAAAGACATTTTATACATGAGACAGGTTTATTACCTACATACTTACTTGTTGTCCGCGACTTTGTTCGCCTTGATAATTTAAATGTTTTTCTCAGTGGTGTCTAGGTTATTGGAATCACTTATTGTAAGAAGGGCACACCCGTCGGGTTTTTCATAAAAATATTTTATTGCGTATTCGGAACCCATTCGAGCAGATAAAAGAATAATAATATAAATGGATTGTCTGTGAGTAAGTGATTCATTTGAGGAACCTCGATGCAAAAATCAAGCTTCTAGGACCAGCGGTTTAAGCTGTGCGTTGATTAACTTTGACGTTGTATAACTCTTTTAGTTAGATATAGAAACAAACTTCTGCTCAGATAGGTTGTTTTCGAAACATAAAATAGTCTATATTTATCTAAAACGAGCTTTCCAACAGGTATGAATCAGAAGTTTCAGGTATTAGTTAGAAAAATCGAATTAATTCTTTGTTTTTAGTAAAAAGTTGTCTATTGTTATTCAGAGTTATATAAAAAATCTTTATTCAAAAAAGGATAAAAAGAATCACTTATTTATTGAATGTCATAAAAACTATTAGAATATTTTAAGTACCTGCCGAGTGAGAGCGATGTTATTCCTCGACACATAAACTACCTGCACACAAAATTTCTCGCAAATCCATGAGTTGTAGAGGCATCAAACAAAAACAAACCAACAAACAAACTACGAACAGAATTTTAGTCGGTACAAAGTTTATACCTACCTCGCTATTTCGTTCCCTATGTTCGATAGATAAACTTTATCACTATTCACGTGTCAAAAGCGAGTGTTTATAGCATGTTTGTACAATGAAGTAAGTACCAAAAATGATGAATCATCATCTATAATGATGTATGAAAGTAATGATGCTCATAAGTAATGCCTTCACTGCAGGCTGAAGTCCAAACAATGTGCGTCAACAATGTCTAAAACGATGACTATATCTGTAAACTTTTCTTTTGTAAAGTTATTTTATCGATAGAGCCACGTAAATAAAACAGTAGAACAACAAAAAAATCGCGAATCTGTACATTGAAATTAAAAAAAAATCCACATCCCGGAAATTTCCGAAAAGTAATTACTTAAGACCAGTAGAGTCCAAAAATATAATTAAAAAATTAAAAAACGAGAGTGGAGATCGCAGGTCGCTACGACGCCCCGCCGCCATGTGGATTGACGACCTGAAGAAGATGGCCAGAAGCGGCTGGATCCATAGGGCAGAGGACCGGGAAGGAAGTCGGATGGGAAAGAAGAGAGGGATGGGGAGGGGCAAGTTGGGAGGAGAAGGGGTTAGGGGCCTCTAAAGGTTCTCCTCTTAAAGAAGAAGAAACATTAGGGCGAGGCTAGCGGGAATGGGAGGTGGTAGGACAGAGGGAGCAGTAGGCAGTGGAAAATAGAGGGCTAAGGGCTAAGGGCTAAGGGCTAAGGGCTAAGGGCTAAGGGCTAAGGGCTAAGGGCTAAGGGCTAAGGGCTAAGGGCTAAGGGCTAAGGGCTAAGGGCTAAGGGCTAAGGGCTAAGGGCTAAGGGCTAAGGGCTAAGGGCTAAGGGCTAAGGGCTAAGGGCTAAGGGCTAAGGGCTAAGGGCTAAGGGCTAAGGGCTAAGGGCTAAGGGCTAAGGGCTAAGGGCTAAGGGCTAAGGGCTAAGGGCTAAGGGCTAAGGGCTAAGGGCTAAGGGCTAAGGGCTAAGGGCTAAGGGCTAAGGGCTAAGGGCTAAGGGCTAAGGGCTAAGGGCTAAGGAAAATGGCGGTGGAAGGGTAGAGGTAGGGAGCGGGAAGAGGTGGGGGAAGGGATTTTTTCAACGAAGGGACTGGGAGAGGACTAAGGGAATATCACCTGCGAATATATTATTTTATTAATAAAATAAAAACAACAAAAAATAAATAAAGACTTCTTGCACAATATTAAAAATAAAAAATATAAATAATTATATGATAATCATGAATATTCATACCACATACATACATAATAATGTGTAATGTTAAGTTGTCCACGCGAACGAAGTCTCTGGCAAAAGCTAGTTTTAAAATCTGTGCCTTCACGAACAACAAAATAATTTGATATTTAATTAAAATATTATAATATTACTGTCTTGTTTTATTATTTTCATGAAATCAATATAAACATGTATTGTGTGATTGTTTTCTTTTAAAAACTTACCTGATATGATCATATCCCCTCTATCCGTGGTCCAGTAGTTGATGGAAGAGGGGTAGGCCTCCGTGTGGCATTCCAGAGTCACATCCTGGCTGATGTAGGCCGCCTCCAGTTGGTTTGGGATCGACAGCATTGGTGGAACTGTGTAAATCATTACAAAATATTATAAAAGGAAAACAAAAAGTCTACGTATTAGTTGATCTCATAAAATTGACAAAAGAATTTATAGGCAATGCTGATGTAGAGAAACTGACAGATAAAATACAGATTTGTTACCTCGAAATGAGAGTGAAATCCGAGATTGAGTTAAAATGTAGAGTCATAAAGCGAATCCGCCTTATAACATTTTCAGACATTTCCATAATGATTTGTCTTCAGCATAATGAAAACTGACAATGAATTCACAACGAAGTCTCGTTGGTTAATCGAGCGAAAGTTACGTGAACATTTTCACGTATCTTATAAGAAATGGAGAGAGCTGCGAGCGCACTGAGATACGGAATGTGAATTAGGGGGAGAGGACCGTCTCATTGGGTTACGAGGCAGCGAGGTGCGGGCGCGGCTCGAGCGAGCGGGAACAGATAGTATCGCCATTATCGCGTCCGTGCCGTATTCACGTCAGCATAATGCTCTAATTGGGCGCAATTACGGCAGATCCGGCGGAAGGCACCGTCAGGTAGAGACGCCCGTGTCCTCGTAAATACACGTTAACGACGCCCACACCGGGAAAAAATAATATTTCTGAACGCTGACTCCTGCCGAAAGAAGGCGACGTGGAAATACTCACTTACGAAAGAATTTGGGGCCAAGTAAACGGCGCGAGAGAAATGTCTCGTTTTTTCTCGACTTAATGTTGAAGTAATATTTGTATAATTTGACAAGGCAAGCTTGCGGATGAATAATGTCAAAGAATAGTTTTAATATTTAATATGATGCTTAAACTTTGATTTGCGCATTCTTAATTTCTGTTTTATTTTGTCCGGCACCTATAAATCAGAATTCAACTCATTATTAGACAGCTAGATACTGGCATGCTATTTGAAAAATCTAATGTAGAATTTAAAATAACACAAATAGTTTTAAAAAATACATTCGTATACCAACTCATCATATATCAACTACATGACCATACCAGCTCGATGGTACCATATTATTGTATTCTCACCAGAATTGTATAATTTAGCTAAGTTTCAAATCGATATCACAATTAAGAAGTGAGCGAAAAGTGAGTTGTAAGATTAATAGACAATGTTAGGAAGTTACAGGTCAAACTAATAGAAGCGTGTTGAAAAGAGACAGCTGACTAGAACTTGAAACACAAAGTACAAGTTTAAGTCGTGTCATATTTTTTTAAACAAGCTGTAAGGAGTAGATAGTATTATTTACATCGAAGTAATTTCCGACTTATACGTCGGTACATCGAGTCAAAGAGGCTTATTGTACATGACCTCTGTGCAACAATCGTTGAAGGCTCGCATGCGGTGTGAAAAGAGCCAAGTTATTCCAATAGGTTCGAAGTTTTGAACATATGAAAGCCAATTTGCCCGGTTCAAAGATATGAATTTCATGCTACATCATGCCATAATTCAAAGGAAATCATTCGGAAAAGTTACATATAACACATTACGGGTACAACGCAATGCTCATATTAATAAAGGTATTTTTAAGCATAGGCATACTACCAAGCATAAAGCATAAGCATAGACTACCAAGTCGACGAAATTACATAATGAAATGACAGAAGATAATTACATTCAATTATTTGTATTATTTAAAAAGACGTCCGAACATTGAAAGACAAGACGACGTGACAACAAAAACAAGTTGGAGCACATAGTTCAAACTGGCTATGTCAAAAATGCCACGATAGATAAATGTTTTTTTTTTCATGTTAAATTGAAACTATTCCAGTGTATAATATAAGTTAGGTATATTTATAATCCATTTAAGTGCAAGAGTTGTGTGATATTAAAAATGACAAATATCTCATGTAGTACATGAAAAATAGTAAGAAAATCCTGATATATCGCTTTCGGAACTTGCTATTGATCTTTACACCCTTCAAAACTATTTGAAGGCCTTAGTTATTAATGTCTCTTGTTGGTATTTCATTTTCTCACATAAACTGCATAATAAGGCAGAACGAAGTTTTGAGAATACATGAGTCAGATATATGCATACGAAAATAGGTTAGTCCAACTAAAATAGAGAAGAATAGCATGCAATAGAAGAAATCCTAGTCCAACAGTAGATTGCTGTGGACTATAAATTTACTTACACTGTACCATTAAGACGACCCTCTTACTGATGGAGGGGGGAACTCCGTTGGATGCAATGCACAGGTAGGCCCCCATGTGGAGTCGCGACACTTTAGATATCGTTAGGTTCTCCCCATCCACTACGTTCACTGTAGACATTTAAATGAATTATCGTTCAAAACTTGCAGCGGCAATAAAACATGATCTTTTGCTGCTAGAAATGTAGTGTTAATTGTTTTATGGTCCCAATATTTTGGAACAATGTAATAAAATTGTAACATGTTCACGAACCGTACAGCATATTTAAGTGTACGACCTCCGTCTGAAGATATGGATTGAAAACACATCGTAATTCTTTCTTTCTGCAATCATCCCAACATTAAAAATATCTAATGGGTAAATTTAAGAAAAGATAATACGGAAAAATTGTACAATACCTAGTCATTTTGACTGTTGCACAATTTGACGATTGTATTATTGTAAGAAACAATTATCGTTAACATTTTCGCAGAGTGGTCGCACTACCGATTTGAACTTTCTCGCCAACGGATTGAAAATGTAAGTAATTTTCCTTCTCCCAGTAACACAATCACGATATCGAGAGGGAGTGACGATTTCTGTAGGATTTCGATTATGCAATCGATAAACCGTGGTTAAAGCTGTTGGAATCGGTCGAGTGCCGTCCTTGGGCCCATTTACGTGATCTCCGAGCCTGCACTTTCACGCTCCAGGGAGTTTTCTTTTATTTCAACTGTTTTGTTTTTCCGCGAGAGCGCCGACATAATGACTGGCCGGGAGCGAATGTTTTGACCGGATATTTATTAGAGAAAATCTGTATTACCCGGGAGTCCCGATTGTACTTGTTCTGTGAGCAGGAAATAGCTATTGTGCTTTTGTTTGTGTGAATGTGTTTGTTCGTTGTCTATATATAAATGGAAGGAAAATACCGGAAACATGTCTACTTCGTTAAAAGATAACAGAAAACAACACCATGCTCTTATTAACGGAGTGTTGTATAATATTATTACGATATACAATGATTTGAAATGTTCTAATACTTTTTTACAGAAACTTTGATGGGAAGCTAATATTAACTTATCCCCAACCAGCCGCTTCCACGTTCTTAAAAGTTTGTCGATCCATCTGCCAGTGGTACATCCCACACAGCGCCTACGCAGTCTCCACTTCAAAACCTTCAGTCCCCGCCGACTGTCACTTCAGTTGCTTTATCCTTTCGGAGATAGAAACCATATTATAATTATATAATACTATATAATGTTGTTACCTGATTCGCCATTGCAGTTAAACTCCTGGCCATCCTCCCGTCTCCACATGACGTAGGGCTCGGGGTACCCAGTGGCACGACACACCATGGTCACATTCGTTCCCTCGCGAACCACCATGTCCGTTGACGTCATATTGTCGATGATTACAGGCGGAACTATCAACAATGATCGGTCAATTCTACAATAAACATACATTTTAGCCGAACACAGGTTTTATGGGCGGATTCATTGTGTAGGCAAAAGACAAACAAAAGAAGGAACACGCACGAGTTTATGGAACTTGTAATAATATCGATTCTAATCTATTAAATAAAATAACAGTGAAACAGGCCAAGTTTCACTGTTTTAATATTGTTGTTGGGAGTCAACTATTCTTTCGTTTCGCATAAAAATAAACAAGTAGGTACCTATGCAAATTAATGAGTAATGATTTGGATTTTAAGTTGATTACTATAGTATTAATTATTCTGTGCTACTAACTAAATGCTTATATTAGTGTACTGCTGAACAAATAGGCCTTTTCAAAGGCGTGTCGACCATTTTTGGTTGTTCAAATCCAGTCATTAAAAGCCGCCTCATAATTTCACAAACACGTAGGCCTCGTGGCCTCCACTCGAGAACTTAAAATATATGGTGACCATATATTTTAAGTTCTTTTTAAGAGGTGATCGTTGCATTTAGTATTGTATGACAGACTGATGCTTATGTTGTACTAACCTACAACTTGCAGATAGCCCTTCCTGGAGCGCATGGGGTCGGTGTTGACCTGGCACATGCACCAGCCGCGATGCATCTCCTACGATCTAGTTGTGACCATAATCCTTGACCACAAGAAGTGATCGTTGTATGATAGACTGATGTTTATGTTGTACTAACCTACAAATTGCAGATAGCCTTTCCTGGAGCGCATGGGGTCGGTGTTGAGCTGATACATGTACCAGCCGCGATGCAGCTCCTACGATCTTGATGTGACCATAATTCTTGCCCACGAGAGGTGATTGTTGTATGTAGTATTGTATGACAGACTGATGCTTATGTTGTACTAACCTACAACTTGCAGATAGCCCTTCCTGGAGCGCATGGGGTCGGCGTTGACCTAGCATATGTACCAGCCGCGATGCACGTCCTACGTTCTTGGTGCAACCACAAGAGATGATCGTTGTATGTAGTGTTGTATAACAGACTGATGATTATGTTGTACTAACCTACAACTTGCAGATAGCCCTTCCTGGAGCGCATGGGGTCGGTGTTGACCTGGCACATGTACCAGCCGCGATGCACGTCCTACGTTCTTGGTGCAACCACAAGAGATGATCGTTGTATGTAGTGTTGTATAACAGACTGATGATTATGTTGTACTAACCTACAACTTGCAGATAGCCCTTCCTGGAGCGCATGGGGTCGGCGTTGACCTAGCATATGTACCAGCCGCGATGCACGTCCTACGTTCTTGGTGCAACCACAAGAGATGATCGTTGTATGTAGTGTTGTATAACAGACTGATGATTATGTTGTACTAACCTACAACTTGCAGATAGCCCTTCCTGGAGCGCATGGGGTCGGTGTTGACCTGGCACATGCACCAGCCGCGATGCATCTCCTACGATCTAGTTGTGACCATAATCCTTGACCACAAGAAGTGATCGTTGTATGTAGTGTTGTATGACAGACTGATGCTTATGTTGTACTACCCTACAACTTGCAGATAGCCCTTCCTGGAGCGCATGGGGTCGGCGTTGACCTAGCATATGTACCAGCCGCGATGCACGTCCTACGTTCTTGGTGCAACCACAAGAGATGATCGTTGTATGTAGTGTTGTATAACAGACTGATGATTATGTTGTACTAACCTACAACTTGCAGATAGCCCTTCCTGGAGCGCATGGGGTCGGTGTTGACCTGGCACATGTACCAGCCGCGGTCCACCTCCTGCACGTTCTTAATGTGCAGGTACCACGACCGGTGGTCGTTGTACGAGAGGCTGATGCGCGGGTTCTGCGTTATTATGTTGTGGTGGATACTCAGAATCGTCTGTGTGTCCACCCGGACCCATGCCACCTGCCAAAAATGTACATTAACTTAGGCAGTGTGTTACTCATATTACAATTTGGAGTTCTATTTTTTTTTGATAAGGACAACACAAAGTCAGTATCAGCTTTATATGACAACATTACCAGCTGTACGCGGTGCACCTAGATATTTAACAAAGGAAACTTTGGGGATCAATCCAAGGCGATGTAACATTAAACAGTTTTAGCATCAAGGTATTCTTAGTATTTTGTTCTTTCGAATTTTTATTTTATCACCAAATCATAGGCGCTAAGACGTCTGTCCATGCAACTTGGGCATTAGGAGCAGTGCTATAGAAAAGTCGTATCACATAGACGCTGGCGGACGGGCTGATTAATGATACAGACTATTAAAAGTCAACATTGGTCATGAAGGAACAAATTCGGTGTAAAATAGAAATATATTCCAGAATTGTATGAATAAACACGCGTTGTTTAAAAGTATGTGTAATGAGAAAGCAGTAACCGACTTGCTTACCTACTTGTCAAATAATAATAAATAGCTTGTAAAACCGGTTTCCGGCTGTGTCGCTCAGTTTCGTATAAATCTGCCCACATTACACGGCACTCCAATTTCGCTAACTAGCCGTCCTGTGTGATTAATAACGGGCGAATCGTGCATTCTGGGCAAAGTGATATTAAGTTGGCTTGTTAAAACTTTACTCCATGCACCGCACAAATAAAGTTGAATGAAGTTGCTGCCATCGTATCCGTTTACAGAATTACAGCAGTGTACGCTCGTTCATCATCGACTATGACGGGTCGTGAGCTGTTGGGAGGTTGTTTGTACTCTTAATTGATAATGTTTATCTCCATTAAGTGAATGTGTAAGAAAATTAATAATTGTTATATATAGGTATCTTTTCTAATAATTATGATGAGCATTTAGAATCAAGTTTGGTAGCTCAAGATATACTTACCTTGATCAAATTCAGAAACAATGCCTCTAGTTTTTAATAGATAATAAAATAAAATAAAATAAACTTACGCTGGCGGACTGATTAATGATATTCCTAAAAGTCAGCACAAAACATGAAGAAATACGGTGTAAAAGAGAAATATGTTCCGAGTCATCACGTAGTTTGAAAATCTGTGTAATGTGAAGGCAATCACATTTTGCTTGTGTACCTACTTGTAAAAAAATAAAAGAAACTGGAGAAACTGCTAAAAAAACATATTTTGACGTTATTTTTTATTACGCTATTTATTTTATTTTAAATGGAAAGGCAAATTATAGCTGGTGCTTCTATATCAGTAGTCGACTTGGTTTATTTTCAATTGAGAAATTGACTAGGCCTGCATTTTATTCTTTATCCCCATGCGTAGTCCCATGCTACTATAGCATTATGGAACCAACAGCAAATATAGCATGAACAATGTATATGACCCATGTCATAGGATGTCAACCTGCAGAACAATAAAAAGACGAATACTATCCAGAGGCTACCGAACTTCAAGAACAGCATCGTTATTTTAAGTTAGTAAATAAAGTAAGCAGTAAGGTAAAGTGTCATTATAAGTAGAGAGAGATGTTCATTAAAAGTATTCTTATTAATATAAATTATTACAGATTTAGCATTTTCGTAAAATTAAAACGAATTCTTGGTTTTTTTTTACAAATTCTTTATCATGGTCCAATCCAATGCAGCTGTGATTTAAATTGTCATTGTTCTGCAAAAATGTAAGTTCACTACGTTCACAGATACGGTCATTGCATCGGAATTGGATTTCGACCGCGCTAAAAATTGCATGCATGTACAGCTAGTGTAACATAGATAGTACTTACAGTGTAAGTTAGAGAACACAGAACTATGTTCTATCTAGCAGTACATGGCGATTCTGCAATCCAGTAAACTTTATTGCACAAATCTGTAAAAATGCGAAAATAATGCCAATATGGCATTCTCTACTAGTTTACTTTTGGATTATGCAGTGGTAGGCATAAAATACTGATTTAAAAGATTTTTTTACATACTCAATTACTACACGTTGAAATATATACGCTAAATATTAAATATAATAATAATAATAAGCATTATTAGCAAGTGAACCCATAGTACACAAAAAACACAAGTATAAAATAATATAAGTGATATAGATAATATAGAAATATAATCTACAAATCTATACTATATACGAGTATATCTAGTAGTATATATACTACTAGCTGTTGCCCGCGACTTTGGCCGCGTGGACAACTAACATCACAAATTACTATATATTTCCCGTAGTAATGGGATGTTTTTTCGGGATAAAAACTATCCTATGTGCTATTCCAGGACCTAACCTATATATGTACCAAGTTTCATCACGATCCGTCCAATGGTTGAAGCGTGATTGAGTAACAAACATCTAAATATCCAAACTTTCGCATTTATAATTTAGTAGGACATACTATATCTATACATATAATAAAACAGTACAAAAACCAGAGAAAAGCGAATCTGTACATTGAAGTATTTTTTTTTTTAAATACTTCTTGGAAATTACTTAAGACCAGTAGAGTCCAAAAATATAATAAAAAAATTTCGTGTATGTATGTATGTATGTTTTTCATATCATTTGTATGACAGTATAGTTCAACGAGCTATGGAGTGGGCTATGCTCAGGGTCTCTATGAGGAGATACGACGAATAACGAAAGTGACCGAAATAGGCGAAATAATTAGTAAGCTGAAGTGGTAGTGGGTGGGTCATATTTGTAGCAGTACCGACGGCCGTTGGGGCAGACGAGTTCTAGAGGGGGAAAGCTAAATACTACCTGCGATTTTTAATATGATAATAGATTTATTAATGATTAATAGATTTATTTTAGAATTTAGTCATCATCATCATATCAGCTCTTAGACGTCCACTGTTGGACATAGGCCTTCCCCAATGAACGCCACTACACCCGGTTCATCTTTAAATTCATGATAAATATGAAGTAAATGTCAACTTTATTTAAAAATGACGAACAATAATTCTGTAGTCCAACGGGCGAAAACGCCGCTGGCACGCTAATTTTATGTATACATATAAATATTTTGGTTATACACTAACCAGATTAATAGATTTCTTTTAGGATTTAGTAATACATTGGGCCCGATTCTAAAGGCACACATTTAAAATTTGACAGCGTTAAAATTGGTTTCGTCTTTATCTTCATAATACTGTGTGACAAGGATAGCAACAGTTTTAGTGCTGTCAAATTTTAACGTTGTGCCTTCAGAATCGAGCCCATTATGATGTGTAATGTTAAGTTGTCCACGCGGACGAAGTCGCGGGCAACAGCTAGTAATATTATAAAGAGGTAAAGTTTGTGAGGTTGTAGGGGGTAATCTCTGGATCTACTGAACAGATTTTGAAAACTCTTTTACCAATAGAAAGATAGTATCGTAGGCTATATATTAACCGGAAAAATGAAAAGACTGTTTCGTGGTAGTCGGATTTGCAAAGCAAGTCGGAGAAAAAACGGTGGAACGAAAATGTTTCTTACGATCGGTGCCTTAACGATGAGAGATAGGTATATGACTAAGTTCTAGAGAAAAGTTGTAGAGCTTGATAATGCCTACAAAAAAGTCAGCGACAGCATGTGTCTTACTTTTATATTTAAGTCCCAAAAAGTAGTTTTTTTATATTAAAAAAATAATTTAAATCGTTAGGTCATGTTTATCAGTCATATTGCCAACACTCATAATTTCATCATGAGTAAAAATGTTTACCGCCCAACGAAGTGGGCACGGGTCAGCTAGTTGAACATATATACATAACTACATAAATAAATTATAATACACGTATAATTTACAAATATTACATAGTTAGATGCACATAATAATATAAATTGTTATTTATATATATGCACATTACTTACATATAAATAACAAGTGTATGGTATTTTTCATTAAGTAGACAGGGCGGGACCCCGCCAGTAAAAAAAATTACAATAAGGTAGACAACTTTTTCAAACGAAAGACACAGGTTTCTAATGGCTGTCAACTTTTGAGCAGGACTTTCACTGTCAACAGACAGTTTTGTACAAATTGTATGAGTTGTATTTGCACATACTCGTATTTGCGAAATAAGATGTACCTTTTTGTATTCTAAAATTGATGCTTTTGAGATGTGGTGTTGGAGAAGACTACTTGGTATACTATGACAGCCATGAGAACAAATGACTCCATTTATTTATTCTCCACTATCTGCAATGAAAAGATGCTAAGCTTCTTCGGTCACATTGTGCGGTCTCCCAAGCACGACGGCTCATCATTCTGGGACAATTGGAGGGCAGGCGTGCCAGAGGACGAGCCCCGACAAGGTGGTCAGACCCGGTGAAGACGGTAGCTGGCGGATCTTTATATGAAGCGGTGCGGCTGGCCAATGACCGCTTTGCTTGGAGACATATTTTATACGGTCGCGATCTTCAGCAGTGAGGGAACGACGAAGAAAAATAAGATTTGTATTCTTTTATAGGACAAGAAGGCTTAGTTTTGGGGATTCAACAAGTTTAATGTACCACATGATTAACCTTCTAAATTATTTGATTACGCACAGGCTCCTGTAATTGTACCAAGTCATATTACAATGAAAAACCATATTTGAAAGAAGAAAAAAGCCCGACAATTGAAGGGTCAATAGATTTTAAAAGGTAAATTTCAAAGCCGTAGTAGATATATAAATAAGTGAATCTTATTATTAATCCTAACCTTTTTAGGACTTAATTAAGAATAAAAAATAAATTGGCCCATCAGCTTAATAAATGTTGAGCACCTACAGTTTAGTAATTTGATCACGTACATTGTGGTAAGAGGCCTATAGAGTTGTTACTTGTTATTTTTAGCAAACACACTGTACAAATTCGCTATCATCGTTATCTAGAAAAACATATAGATAAAAACATAAAAAATTAAAACCTGAGTAAGGAAAACATAGTATTTTATAGTATTTTCTAGTTATTACACATTTTTAATTTACACCAACAGTACACTAACACCATAAGACGAACTGCATGTGTGGAGTTTACACGTTCAACTGCGTGCAGTCGTGACTTCAACTGCACGCAGTCGGCTGTTGTCGCGTCAACGCACACTTTCCATCATTGTAAACGTTACTCTGGGAGTACAGACGTGAGTTGGTTGATAATTGATAAAGTTAATTTTTAGAACATAATATAATGCACGTATTTTATTTTGTTGTTTGTGGTATCGCAAAATACTTCCATACAATTTGTACATTCAACGCTTCAACTTTACTTTAAAGAGCTGCAGAGACGGTATCCCACTTTTTATACTTAAATACATGTATATTTTGGACAATCTACTTTTTATTTCATTTTTCGTGGTATATTTTAGGCAAGAAAATAACGTCCTAACCGTGAAACACATTATTCGCTATACGACGTACAATAAAAAAACCGGCCAAGTCGGACTTGCGCGCCGAGGGTTCTGTACAAACTTCTATGAAGCACCGAACATTGCTCAAACGAAAAGATAAACTGGATTGAGGGACAAACTTAACTTTGCCGTCGGAAAACTATTGTCCCCATACATCGACCTAGGTCGCGGTCAGTTTACTAACTGCAAATAAGTTTATTATCGCAAAAAACAACCTGTGTGTGATATAACTATAGATTTTGGATTTTCCCTTTATTTGTGCTACAAGATATTGCTTGCCTCATACATACTTGGAAATACCCTAGCTTTTGATTCCCTTGCGAGTGGCAAAATATGCGGCATAAACGGCAGTATCTTTTGATTGCAATGACTTAGAAGATTGATTTATTACAGCTTAAAGGGATTGCAGACCTGAGTATTTGATATTAATTTCAACTTGATACCTCCACGAGTTCTTGAAAAAAGGGTCTAGACAAACTAACAGACGGACAACGAAGTGATCCTATAAGGGTTCCTTTTTTCCTTTTGAGGTACGGAACCCTAAAAAATGACAAACAGTGTCGAATATCAAACAATAGCGGAGAGCCGCGGCATCTCTGGTAACTCACCAAGATATGGCAATATCCGTATTTCATCGTATTTTAATTCATTCGTATTTAATTTTAAACATTCAAAAAATTACTGTATTCTATGACTATTACACTTGCTATTACTTTTACATTTACACTATTGCGAAATCTATCCCGTAGTTTAGGTACTACGAGGCACGAAGTTCTTATACATACAAATATGTAAACATACGAACATATATTGCTAAACCTCCTTTTACTTCGCGTCGGGAAAAAACAACAAAATATGATGGTCTGTGCATAGCAGATAAATTAGAACATTAAATAAGTTATAGAACAGAAATTACATATAATCGTTGTTTTTATTGATTGTCTATTTGATTTTTTTGTTGGAGATTTTACGTTTACAACTGTACGTATGTCAAAGCAAAGGGGAATCTTGATACGACGACGACGCGACGTCAGACGGCTAGACTTGGCCAATGCTGAAAGCGCGGACAAAAGCTATTACAGAACTTTAAATCGTTTAAAAAATATAAAAAGAATAGGGGAATCCTTTTGTGTTTTAAACTGGAAATAATTAGTTCAAAATTAATAATTAGATTTTTATGAGATAAAACTTTCATAAAGAGACTTTACTGAATGAAGCTATTTCTAAAGAACGTTTTACTCTTGAAATGAGTTTCAATTTTCCGAGGGGTAGCAATGACTTAAATACCGTCACGGATGTCTTCTGAATGTTATTTCTGGCAGGGATTGAAGGGATCCGAAACTTAAGATACCTACTTCTAAACTTCTTATTGTATAAATATTTCTGTTTACAAACACTTAATGAATATCTCAATAAGGATTTCTTCCGTAACATCGATATTTCAATAACTTTAAAGCAATTGTTCGTTTGGCATTGTTTAATATTACATTAAAGTTTTAGTTTGAGTTCCTATATATACGTAAATACGAGTAGATTTTAGGTTTAAGAAAGTTTAGTTTAATTCGATTCATACAAATAAAAGTGTTCAGCCTTCTTGGCTTACGATGACATTTGGATCAGCAAGGCGACGAACTGACACACAGAGCTTCAACAGAAGACAACCCAGCCAACCGAAAAGTGACTTTCACGTAAAGTGTCTATTTACACAAAATATTGTCTATTGACTCCTGACTTTACACAAACAACAAAAATCGCTACGTTAGCGATTTTTAGAACTATAGCTATTTAAGACATATAGACTAGTAGGTACCTACCAGTTCGTGTCAGCCTTTAGACGCACACTGCTGGACATAGGCCTTACCCAATGAAATCACACTCGGTCTTCCGATCTCCGCATCCAGCCGCATCCGGCCACCTTCTTTAGGTCGTCCTTCCATCTGGCGGCGGGGCGTCCCACCCTGCGCGTGCCAATCCGTGGTCTCCACTCCAGAACTCGTCTGCCCCAACGGACGTCGGTTCTGCGACAGATGTGGCCCACCCACTGCCACTTCAGCTTGCTAATCCTTTCGGCTATGTCGGTCACATTCGTTCTTCGTCGGATCTCTTCATTACGAATCATATCCTTTAAAGAAACCCCGAGGATTGCCCTCTCCATAGATCGCTGAGCGATTTGAAACTTATGGATCAGGCCCACCGTCAGTGTCCACGTTTCTGCACCATAGGTCATGACAGGCAGGACGCACTGATTAAATACTTTTGTCTTTAAACATTGTGGAATAGGCGAAGTGAAGACTTGACGCAATTTTCCAAATGCTGCCAAGCCCAACTGGATTCTTCTGTCAGCTTCCCTATAAAAAAAATTCCTACCCAACTGTATTGTCTGTCCTAGGTAGACGTACTCCTGAACAGCTTCGATATTGACATTATAGACGATCACCGGACTTAGGTCGACGAGTGAGTTGGACATGACTTTCGTCTTGTCCACGTTCATCCTACGACCTACTCGTCTGGAAGAGCAGTTGAGGCTGGTCAACATTTCCTAGAGACAACTATGTCGTCTGCAAATCGAAGGTGTGAGATGTGCTCGCCGTTTATACTTATGCCCCGTCCCCTCCAGTTCAGTGTTTTAAAGACATCCTCCAGTGCGCTGGTAAACAGTTTCGGATTGGCTTTGTCTGCGTATTTTGGAGTTGAACGATCATTGTCGCAACGTTATACAGGTACCTCAACACCTCGATATATCGCCAATCGACTTGGCATCGCTGCAGGGATTCCAAAACAGCCCATGTTTCGATGGAGTTGAAGGCTTTCTCGTAGTCCACAAATGCAAGACACAAGGGCTGGTTATACTCTTCGGTCTTCTGTATAACCTGCCGCAATGTGTGGATGTGGTCAACGGTGCTGTAGCCTTTTCGAAACCCAGCCTTTTCCGGAGGCTGAAATTCGTCAAGTCTTCGGGCGAGACGGTTCGTAATAACCCACGAGAACAGCTTCTAGACATGGCTCAGGAGCGAGATCGGCCTATAATTCTTAAGAAGTGTAATATCTCCTTTCTTGAAGAATAATACTACTATGCTCCTACTCCATGCCTCTGGCGTTGTTCCGCTGTGAACGACGGTATTGAAGAGCTCCTGTAGCGCGTTAGGACTGCAGTCTCTCCGGCCTTAAGAAGCTCCGCTGTAATACCATCGTCACCTGGCGCCTTGTTGTTCTTGAGCTGCTCGAGAGCTATTCTAATTTCGTCCACGTCAACGTCCGGGATGTCTTCAGTCTAGTGGCGGATCAAGGGTGCGCGACTATCGCCCGTGTCTTGGGCCGCAGGCTTTGGTGCGTGTGTCGAGTATAGTTGTCCATAAAACTCTTCCATTTCGGCAAGTATCTCTGGATTAGAGGCAACGGTCCTACCATCAGACGTCCTCAACTTCGTCATGTGGCTCCTCCCAAGTCGCTTGGCAATTACTTTTATTGTCGTCATAAAAGGCCTCGACCTCATCCACAGTGTAATTTGCCGTGGGCGCATATGCCTGTACGACCTTCAAAGAATATCTTTGGGTCAACTTAATTATAGCAAATACGGCCCAGTGCATGTTTTCATGGTTATACCGCCATTGTCGGTCACCAGAGCCTCGTTAGTCAACCAACAGGGTGCACCACGTGAAGGTGAGGTTAGTATTTGGAGCGTCGGATGTCTGTATGCTCCCTTACACCCCCAACCCTTTAATTACCTACCAGTTAATTACTCTATAAGTTCTCATTATTATAGCCTTTATAACTAGGTGTCTCTTCGAAAAAATGCAACGATTTGGTTATCAATTGTGCGTTAAATGTAGTGAATATGGGTGAATCGCGTGAAATAATAAATTCCCTGGCGTACTATGTTGTTCAGCTGTTAATTACAATTTTTTGGATATTCTTTGATTTTGAACTTTTTTTACAAGAAACTAGTCTGACTGGCAAAAAACTAAAAAGAAGTGTCGTGGTTTCCAGCGATTCATACAGATGTACATTATGTATTTGCGAGTTGTCTTCAAACACGCAATTCAGATTACAAACGTATCCTGACTGACGGTTAATGTTACATAGCTAAGGTTCTATGCAAGGTTGAAGTGCCTCCTCGTTTGTCTGCTTGCAATACCGCCACTTCGTTGGTCTAGTGTATCGTGCCTTTACCTCAAACCTCACTGGTCGTGGGCTCGATATACTCAATTGGCACCGGTTCTACGAAATATTCGCAAGACGAGTCAACTGATATTTCTTATAAGTATTCGTGCACGGATGACACAAAAGTACAGTTACTGACAATCAGGCAGCCCGAAGACTAAACTGTGTATTGTAATGTCTAGGCTTCGAAGTTCTCAACAATTTCCCTGAGTTAAACATCAGGATAAAGGAAAAAGTAAGTGAAATTTGTATTATATTCCTTAGCTTAATCGGTCCAGTTTTAGAGTTATCTGCCGGGCAGATAGACAGACAGCCAAAAACGCTTCTCTATAAGGCTATCCATTTTGATGGATCCCTAAAAAGAGTTAAATAAGTTTTTCAGAAAGTCAAGGTATAATGGTTCCACGAAATGCTATCTAATAATAATAGGTATATCTCTAAATATGAACTAGGCTGTTACCTTGTACCCTCTCAAATCTTCCACGACGCAGGCGAGAAGCGCGTCCCTTCCTACAGTTACCGTCACGTTTGGTACCGGTTCCACAAAACGCGGGAATAGAGACTCTGCAACAAATAAAATATATTTTAATACGTAATTGAAACAATTACCATAATACCGGATACATTGTATGACGATTGTATAAATGTTAAAATTCTGTCGCAATTGAAACCTCGAGAATGCATAGAAGCCATCTGTCTACATTGATTTTTTTGATATAAAGCCCTCTTTCCCTGTCATTATTTGTAAGAAATTGGTAATTTTCGCTTGTAATAAGTAAAATAATCAGATTATACATCATTGTGTAAAAATTGTAAGTGAAATTTATACGACAATAGGTTCTTTTTATTTGTAAATGCTTCATTTCTAATTATGATCTTTGAAATTAGGAAATTGTGTTGCTTGTAGCAAAACACGAAATAAGTAACAAGTTAATTACCTATTTCGTGTACCTGATCTCAACAGCAGCAGTTTAATTAGAAATAATTGATTGATGTTAAACGATTCCAGTGACTTTAATCTCATTAATTCAGTGTTAATGAAGTTAATGAAAGGCAAGTTGTATGCAGTATTCATCGTCTAAAGATAAGGGCTTTGGTCTGGTTCTATTTCTACACATTTGATGATGTTTCTGTCGTTTACTAGTTGACAGAGTGTCAACTTTCAATTAGAGGTAATAAGTACGGATACTTTTTTATATTTATTTTGTTCATATTTAACAATGAATTTGATCTAAGCAGCGGTTTTAACGGTAACATCGCTTATTAAAAATATATAAAAAGGTATTAATAAGCTCTCAGTACATCATGCCTATTACGCGTCACCTCGAGTACCTATCACTAGAGAGTCGACCCGCATTCGGGTAAATGTCAATGCTAATGCGATACACATGTCGAAATAAGCGATGCTCCAATGCCTGCAACAATCTATTTAGGCTGTACAACCTGAGACACGGAAAAATATCCGTGAATGATTGATGAGTGAGAACGCGAATAGAACAAATCCATCCCGCGCCCATCAATCTTGTACGCGGTGCGCCCTCCGTGCAGGCGACGTCGCCGTCTCTAATGAAAGAAGAGCTTACCGAGCACATATAAACAATCGGAAAATGTTGTTTCTAATATCCGCGAAAGATAGATGGCACGAAAAATGTGTTTCTTTTTAAGTCGGGATAGAATCGCTCCCCCTTAAATCCCGATCGGTCGATCCATATAATCTAGACTTGCAATCTGTTTGTGGTTTTATCGGAAGTTATAGTATAGTTATATATGCATACATATTTTTATGCTACATAATATGCCTTTAGGAAAAAAATTAAATACGAGGTAAACTCAACCAACACTATAATTTTATTAATTAGTAAAAAAAATTATATACATTTAATATTAAGTTATATTCATGTATGTTCCTTCACATTCTATATATAAAGATATTATACGTCAGATATTTAATCCAAGACGAACAGCTCTCATGGGAGCGCTTAATGTCAGCGCGTAATGCTTCGGGCCGGAAGGCTATTTATTACACTTTTTGTCCGGCTGCTATAATAATATATGGTGTTGATTTGAACATTTAGAACGATATGGTTCCACATTGCCATTTTATACAATTGTTTGTAATATTATATTATAGTCTAATAATAAGGATTGAACAATCTAGATTGTATTAACGATGATTTCGGCCCTATAGATTATTTACGATGGGTTATTGAAAACAATTTATTAGTTGTTTAGGGTGAAGCAAATATATAACATAGTTCTCCTTAATATAACACTGTTCGGGATCTATCAAACCCTTACAATGCAGATCCAAAGGATTTTATGCAAATTTCACACGCCTCTTCCTCTTGAGACATATAGATTTCCACACGATATCTTCCTTAACTCAAAACACAAGACTAATCAAGTTAATAATCCTAAATCTTATCAATTAAAGTGTTCCCAGTCATTACCTAATACGCAGTGTAAATCAAAGGGATCCGTTGCGTTAATTAGCGTTGAAATTAACGTTAATACTGCCGTAACGAGTTCATAATGTAAGTGGGTAGGTGTTGACGAGACAACGACGTTACGCGGCTACTCGAAATATGATTACGGGCTGTGCTCATCAGGACGTAAGTGTTTACGGATGCACGTGACGGGACGTGACGAGAAGTCGGGGCTTAACCCATGGGACCGAGCACTTTTTTAATACATTTACACATATCCTTAAAACTTTGAGGACTTCGTTGAAATGGATATTATACTATTATTTTTTATTTGTTACTTATTTGCCTATGACTTTTTGTCTACTGTATATGTTTAAGAAGATTCTTAATATCAACTGTACCAAGTTTTACGTGATTAAGTAACCATCATCCGAATATGGAAACAGTCACGCCATCGACTTTGTTATCAAGATTATGTATTATTTGTATTTTATTTTTAAATTAATTTGATTTGTTTTATTTCTAAAATTAATGCATAAGTTATACTGATCTCTAAAAGGAGTTATCAATAAAATATATGTCTACGTTAAGTTCCATTAAGAAACAAAAAATATATATATTTTTATATATAAAAGGTTTTATGGCGGAGTCCATTACATTTCGAGATTTAATTCGTGGTCCATATCTCTTGTCCACCAGTGCTGTCTCGTATACAGGCCGCGTATTTACCTAATTGGCTCAGTCCACTGTGACAAAACTCCGTATGGGCACCCGGGGAAAATTAGATTTTCTCTACCCATCCGCCTCCCCTACCTTGGAGTCTCGATGTTTTTATGACAAAACCACCTCAAAATTAATAATAGTAATGACGTATAGTATACATTAAAACAAATACCACATAAACCATTATGTAGAACATTTAACTACTGTACGATGTGGTCGAATTAGAAACTCCTTGTAAATATTTTTATAAAAATCGAAAAGTACTTGTTTTTTGGTAGTTAGGTTTTTCTGTTTGTGTAATTTAATATTTGTCTTCTTATACATTCGCGGAAGTTGAATGTTTAGCAGATTGAAGGAGTTTAAAATTTTCCGTGTAGTGGAAAAGCGAATGAGAGACAAGATAATGCTGTCACGACCTACAAGCTCAAGTCAGTACCGTAGTATTATTAAGTATTCTATGTCAATACTATGAATCAGAAAGAAGATACTCGAATGTGTTGCATCATAGGGTTAAAGGTGTGCAATTATGTTTGCTATTACAGTATTAAACATCATTTTAAAAAGTATCTGTCACACAGCTTTATTTCTATTTGCTTGTAATCTTTTTAGAAAGGAAACAGATTTGTGTCAAAGTCAAGATAAAAAAAAATTACATTTCTTGATGCCAATCATATTATTTAAATTTCCATATTCGTGTTGCCAGAAAGTAACTAAACTAATCAAATAATTATTTGATTATGAAACTTTGATCACCATATGCCATTCGTGTCTTTCGTCATCAATCGTCCTTTTATAATACGGTCAATTTAAGGTGGCGGCCGACCTGCTAAACATTCCTTTTACGCGAGTGTAGATGATATCATAAGTTGGAGAGGTAACTGTGATTTAATTTGTTATCGTAAGTTGATTCAATTAGTAAAAAGCCTTTTTAGGGTTCCGTAGCCAAATGGCAAAAAACGGAACCCTTATGGATTCGTCATGTCTGTCTGTCCGTCCGTATGTCACAGCCACTTTATTCCGAAACTATAAATAAATAAATAAATAAATAAATATCTCAGACATTCACACCAATTATCCAGTTCCAAACTAGGCAGAGCCTGTGGTATGGTTACTAGATAACGGATAGACATACTTAAATAAATATATAAACATCCAAGACTTGGGTACAAACATTCATATTCATCATACGAACATTTGCCCCTAGCGGGATTCGAACCCGTAACCTCCAGTGTGGCAGTCCGAGCGTTACCCGTTCCGCCACGGAGGTCGTCATAAGAACTATACTGTTGAAACTTGGTAACTAGATGTATTCTGTGAACCGCATTAAGATTTTCACACAAAATGCAAGAAAAACAATAAATTTTGAGGGTTCCCCATACTTAGAACTGAAACTCAATTTTTTTTTCAACAAACTCATACGTGTGGGGTATCTATGGATAGGTCTTCAAAAATGATATTGAGGTTTCTAATATAATTTTTTTCTAAACTGAATAGTTTGCGCGAGAGACACTTCCAAAGTGGTAAAATGTGTCCCTCCCCCCCCCTGTAACTTCTAAAATAAGAGAAAGATAAAACTAAAAAAAATATATAATGCAAACTTCCACCGAAAATTGGTTTGAACGAGATCTAGTATGTAGTTTTTTTTAATACGTCATAAATCGTAAACCACAATACTATTATTAAAACATCGATCAACCCTTCATGGGCGAGCCCGACTCGCACTTGGCCGCTTTTTAACATTTATTTAGCTTTAAACATTAGTCTGAAGGCGGCGCGGCGTGAATACAAGAAGATATACAATTGTCCTGTTTCTTAAGGAAAACCTCAGCAAAATGGAGTAAACCTGTGTAACCTCGCGAAACAAGTGTTTTAAGATGTAAAATTCCTTTGATTAGGAGATTGTTATGCATTTTGTAGAATACACATACAATTTCGTTCCCTTTTAGAGTTAACCTAATGATTTAACTATATAAGTAGGTATAATATATATTTGTCTTCTTAGTTCCTTATTCACAAGATGTACCTTGGGAGTCTCCTATAGTACTTAAATGGATGATGCAATATAAGTATACAATATCTACAATCTGTGGGCATCAACTTCATTGTTTACCGGGGCTCCAAACAGTTCGGAAATGTGTACTGAAGCAGCGATGGGTCGAAACGACTATTTATTACGGGAACTTGATACTTAGCATTCGTACTGTGGGTTTCTATAACAGAATATTAATTCTAGGCTATATAGTAATTTGAATATACAAGCTGCCTATTAGATACGATATCACACCTGTAATAATTAAGTACTTATATGAAGGTAAGTTTACTAGTTTTATGTATAGAGACTATCATTATCTATTTAAAGTTTTTTATGATAGTAGGTACCTAAGTACTATACAAACAAACATGTACCTACTGATACAATATCGAAACACTTTCCTATTGTCTGGAAGTATTGATTTTTGACAGTTCATTGATACCTTATAGGCTAATGGATTTCGAAGTTTATGCTTCGTTTGGTAGCCATAATAATATTATAACCACATATCCATTTGTGGCTGTTTATTTTACATTCATAAAGAAAAATATTGAAGCTAGCGACTTGTTTTATATCATATGTATAGTTTATGTTTATATCACTCCTTTAAAAGAAAAGGGACGTAAATAATTTCAAGCTGGCCAGATCTTTCCAATGGGAAAGATCGTTGGTCGATAAGAAAATGGCCAGATCTTTCCGACGGGAAGGATCGTTGGTAGGTAACAAGATGGCCAGATCTATCTGACGGGAAGGATCGTTGGTCGGTAAGAAGATGGCCAGATCTTTCCAACAAGAAAGGTCGTTGGTCGGTAAAAAAATGGCCAGATATTTGTTACGGGAAGAATCGTTGGTTGGTAAGAATCTGATAATCGTCCATCCTCAATCTTAGAGTAATTGAATTTATTTTTACTTCTTCCCACGAATAAAAATAATATTGAATGAATTTATTATCTTAACATACACATTAAATAAAAATATACAATTTTCTATATACCTACTAATTACAAATTATATTTATTTTATAACTAGAAATATAACAATTTAGAATAAATAAATTGAATGATAAAGATGATCAATAAATAATGCTGTAACTGTTATCTAACCATAATTGCACCTAAAGCATTAGATTATTGATAAAATTTATCATATAATAAAATATAACATTCACGCGAACTGATTCTGAAATTCAATGACATGCCTTCGATACGAGAATCTAAATATAAAACCTATTCTGGCAAATTCAGACCGTTCGAGTCTGGGTGCGGTTGCACGGCGGCCTCAGTGGGCATTCATGACTATCGATTTTATGCAAAATGCAACAAGATTCACTTGGACGAGCCGTCTGTATTGTACGTATTGTGCCATCGTATCTATTCACCAATTACATGGGTATTGCTATCGGCTGTGAACGGCTGCGAGCGGCTGCGAGCGTGGCTGGATGTCGGAGCGCGATGGCCCCATCCGGTGGAATGGAGAGAATTGATGGTCGCGGTTCGTGTTGTACTCAGGTATGAGTATGTTGGCGCCTATACTAATGATTTGCGCCCCCTAATTAACTAGTTAATTGAAATAATTAAATATATACAAATATATCCATAAAAAAAACATTTGTATAAAGAACTATAAACGCCTAAATCCTACTTACAAGTTTGAAAAACAAAATGTAATATAGAACTAAACTACATATAGAACTAAAAATAATAATATTGATTAATTTAAACAAGTTGTATACCTATGAACAGTTTAGAATAAACAGTAGTCTGACACTTGTTTCCTTGCCTAATATTACAGTCTGATGACGACATTGTAGTACAATACGATTGTGTAGTACAATAGATTTTTCTGTCATCTGAACTTCTTAAATGGCAAGTGACAGTTCTGATAGTAAGCGGGTTCTGTCGCTCATGATCCGCATTTTGTTGCGTACACGGTCTTATTACATTGGCTCTTGTACTTGTACGCAGTAAAAAGTAAGCGGGTTTAGAACCTAGTTTTACTCTGAGAATTGAGAAAAGCAGTTGATATTTGACTGATACAAAATATCAAAAACCCATAGGTATATATATACATAAGTTTAAGACATCGAAGGCAATCACTCGGGCCCATACTGCCTTAAAAATACAGTATTAATGATTTCGTGCATATTATTCCCTTCTTTTTATAAGTTGATAGATACCTATAAATCACACTAAACAAACAGGTATTAATTAATGTCGCGTTTGAAATTGTTCAGTTAATAGGAGGACGTCGATCGGCGTTGTGTTGCAATTGGCAATTTGAAGAACACTTTTCTACTTCATTACACATAAATAAGTTTTAATAGTATAGTCAGTAATTCTCGTTGCTGACGGTACCATTGGCAGATAGCGCTCCCAAGGGTCTTTTCCCTTGCCTGGGTCTGAACCGGCCCCATCCGGCGAAATTGTGAGAATTGCTATCCGTGTTTATACATGGAACACAATTAGCGGTTAGCTTGTAGTGTAGCAAGAATATCGATGATTAGACAGTTTTAAATTAAAACAATCGTAACGTCGATAGGCCGATCGGGTGGTAGCCTAGTTAGTTGTGCACTCGCCTAATTATCACGAGGTCGTGGGTTCAAACCCCGCCCGTACCAATGAGTTTTTCTAAACTTAAGTATGGTTTATTTATAATACTATATAGTCTTTTCGGTGAAGGAAACATCGTAAGGAAATCAGCATATGCCAAAAAATAATGCTAAGGCGTATGTGAAGTCCACCAAAGCTACTTGGGCCACTGTTGTTGGTGGACAGGGCTTTGCCACAAAACATCCCGAAGGCTCGAAGTGTCGTCAGAACTTCCTGGCCCCCTAAGAAGATAAGATAAGATAAACGTCGATAGGTTTATCGACATTATTATGAGGTAACTATCATAGCTAGCTACTTAAATATCATAAACTGGAAATAAAAAGTATCATTAAATAGTTTCATGGAACGAAACTTGTTAGAACTAGTGAGAGTGGTTAAAAGTTACTAAAAATATCGTGTCACTATCGATAGTTCTACTGTGGCTAAAGTGAAAAAGGTCTAACTTCGAAAATGCTATGTTTCAGAATACAACCTAAATGATTTTTATTAATGTTCTGATTTTTTTCTCGAATTGAGTTCCTTCATAGTCATGTCACCTTCCATAAAAAACCACGGAACCATTTTCAAGAAAAAATAAACAATATTATTATTTTATTTTATTATGGGAAATTAACAGCATTTCTTACGTACTATATACAATTATTAGATAAAAAATAGAATTATAATTTATTAGCCTAATAAATTTTCACAAACTGATAGATAAAAATAATACAATGAAGAATACGTGTTTAGGTGAATTTATATAGTTCAGAGAAGATAGAAAAGAACCGGGATAGTAAAATTAAAAATCATTGTTAAAAGGCGTTTATTTAGTCTCCTGAAAAGTATCAGTCACTGGAGGCACAGTATTGTCATAATATTTAGTATTCTGTGGTATTGTTCTGTGACTATCAAAACTATCGATAGTGTATTCCCACAACACTAGCTGTTGGATGCGACTCGACCCGCCATAATAAGATGTTGATAAAACCAATTTAGTCCGGATCCGATTTCACTACTGTTTATTATCAGTATCGTCTAATTTTAGTTTAAGACGTCGCCCTATTGTACGCTGAAGGAACAAACAACTAATGCAAATTCCGGTTAGTTAAGTAATTTGAACTTTGTATTGATCGTCTTGGCACTTTATCTAGAATGAGTCCCAATCGTGGGTGGCAATTTAAAGTTTGTGTTTACATTTATATATCTATTGCGTAAATCTAATTTTGTTTTACCACGCGGAACGCCATATAGCCATATATCCATATAACATATATTATAAAATTCTAGTCTATTGATACGATTGTTATTAAAATAAAACTAGGTTAACACTAATCATATTTAATTTCGAAATATTTAAAAGCATGTTAGTTTACACGACGAAGAAATATAAAAGCAATTAGTTTATGCAATCTTTTTTTATAAATATCGATGTTTTAATTTATATTGTGGCGCAACTGGTTTGAAAATTTAAAACGAAAAGTTAGGCGATAACTTGTCAACACCCCATTAAAATTACTCGTTTGGTACTTACTTATGTAATGAAATGTAAGTACGTACATTAGCGCAGCCACTATAAAATATTCATATTTGCAAGTGGCTATATTCGCGAATGGAATTAATTTGGCCTGACTCCGCATTACGCATTACTTACATCCCGTGCTCAAGTGAAATTGTACGCATAACCACGTAGTATGGTAATTGCGGTGTTTAGAATGTGTTCAGTATCTTGAACGTAAATGCAGGCATATTAGACACGTATATTATTATTGCGTTGTATGTTAATTATCTTAGATATTTAGTAATAGAACTTAAAAAACAACAACTAAATTATATTCTGTTGCCTACATGCAGAGTGGTAGTGATTCTATTCAATTTCGGAGACCACTCGGATTAAAAAAACAGGAAATACCTTATGATCTGAAAACCACACGTTTATTTGCTACGGTCGTAGTGCCCGTAGCGCTCTTAGCAATATTATCGCATCAGTGTGTTCACTGTCTCGAGCCAGTGAAAGAAATACAATATGAAAGAGTAAATGTCGCGAAAGAATCGTAAGGAGGTTATAAAAATATCTGGATGACAGGCTGACATTATATTGCTGGTATAAATCAGATGGGCGACAGTGGAGTGTGGCGATGGCGATGGGGGTGGCACGAGGCGTGTGGCGTGTGGTTGGAGCATGTGGCGTGTGGTGCCACGTCGTATCGCCTCGTGAACTCCAATCAGATGCATAAATATTACCTCAACACACCCAGTGCCTACCCTCATCCTAGTAACAGCGGTAACAAATGCAATCGTAACTTATAATGTGATTTTTTTCCCATCGCATTGTTATGCGTAATAGGTTTCCCTTTTTTTTGCAGATGAGCTTACACTTGATTTTTGTATCGCCTCATTGTAGGGAATTGATTAATAATAATTAAATATGATTATTTGATTCATCAATTGATGGATGCGGATGTCGGAGGATCGGGTGTGGTGGTGTTCATTGGGGAAGGCCTATGTCCAGCAGTGGACGGCTAAGGACTGATATGATGATGATTTGATTCATCACAACAAAGGAACAATGTATATGATGAATTTTTATATACATATAAAGTATCCTATTTTGTGGCAGCTGATGCCTCGACTAGACTAAGCCTGTGATTCAGGTCTCCAACCCACGGAAGTGAAACAGGGTCGGAATTCGGATCGCAGATCTATACCTTTATATCTAGAATGTGTGTATAAAGAATGTGTTTAACTACATTTGTTTTCTTTAAAATATTCAAGAAATAGTTTCATTCAAATAATTCTAAGTAATTATACAAAAATATGCCAAGTCCTGAAAACGCCTCTCTATAGAATTAATTTTAATTCTGGTTATTTATCAGGAAGTGATTAAACTGCGCTCCCTGCTGACGCATTACGTTTGAGTTAATCAGCTTAATTAATTTTAATTTTAATCAAAGTCTTTGACAAATGTAGGCATGAAAATTGCTCAACAGAAGCCTTGCAAAAATAAGTTAACAAATATTCATTAAAGTCCTTTACGAGTAAAAAGTTTTGAAAAAATACTCGAGAAAATGATTTACTTTGTGAAAGGTAAATTTCCACTCGGCACCTACCTTTTTATTAGAAAATATAATTAAATGTCGGGTTAGGTCCCTTCTGCGAATTGTGTTAAATGAACAATATATGAAGCGTCACACGGCTCATGAACATATGTGCCACCTTTAAACTATTGCATGGAAAACTAATATATTATATAATATAAAATATATCTTTCTCTATATGAGTATGAGTTTAAAAACTGCATGTATTGCAATATATGCTTTGCTGCTTGACAATTCAGTTATATATTTTAAGGTGAGCTCGTTGCCTAAGTAAACAATAGTTATAGAGGGAGTGTAAATCAACAAAACTTTAAAAGCATAGAGTACACCGTGCACTCGAGTGACTGGCAGTGGTTTCCGGCTCGCTCGTGTGACTAGATTGGAAGCACGAGCGCGCCTGACCAGCATACATTACCTAATGTCAAGATTTTTACAAGCATTTGTTTAGTTTGACGTGTTAGTATGGGTCAAATATTGTACACAGGTCCAGTAAATAAGCGTCCAAAACTAAATTGAGGGTAGATGGAGTCAAGCCCTAACAGAATGTGAAATTTCAAGTAAATATAAATTTAATGAAATGTTGAGATGTTACCGTATTTGATTTATAAATCAGTAAAAAAAAGTTACCCGATTAGAATCTAGCTTGATTGCGTAGCAAATTTAGAAGTATAGAACAAGGAAGACATTTGTTCTCACCGCCTCATACGACATCTACACGAAGATTTACAGGACTTTCGTAGATACATAATTTTTACTTTAATCTGTTATTATAAGACATCGTCATGAATTGGAATTCCTGAAAAGCGTTGGAGGTCGAGTGCTATATAAATTTGAGAAACGTTGCTATAGGACATTTGTTTCGTGACCGAGCACTATTGAGCGGTGCAGTTGAACCGTAAATAAAATTGTATTGTGGCGCGGAAACCGCACATCGAAACACCGGAGAGCGTCGCGTGAAATGCTACCGGTGCGAGCGGCGGAATCGACATAGTCGCCGAGAAATATGGTCTAATAAAGTATATGCGAAATATAAGCTAGCCGCTAAAGGGGGAATCTTTTTATAATGACACCTTTAAAATACCCATCTATATTTTTTTAAATTAAAATCTCAAATTTTCTATCACTTAGACAATTACAGCATTTTGATTCTTACTGAATAGGTCAACGAATGAAAGCGTACTAGGTGTGCAGGAGTAACATAAGTGAAGGATCTACAGGGACCAACTTACTGAGCAAGAAGAACGAAGGTACTTATTCTTCGGATCACTAAGCCATCGGAGTAGCAGAAGCAGTGTTTAAGGCTCATTTCTTCTCACCACTGAAAAATCGCAGGACCATGAACGACAGCAAAGTTTTAGCATCCATTAGTTTCTAAGATAGATGGTTTAACAAAAATACATGTCAAATTGAAAAGTGTTATGTTATGACATGTTCTAATAGGCGGTAGGACTAGAGTCACATACGAAATATATGGCACGACCCACCATGCCGTGTCGCAGCGTACCGGGCGCCATCGCCGGTCGCAGCTCCAATTTCTACCTTCCTATCTATTATTGTCTCCACAAGTAATTATTATGATGGATTGATATTCGTTAAAATATTGAAATATAAATAGGTATTTTTGCTATTTTATATGAGGTTTGCCCTGGTTTGGAAAATTATTAAAGGTTTACTCTTCGCATAACTCTCGGCTTTACATCAAAGTGTACTAGAAAACTAACCCCGGAATGGACTTTAAGTATGTATGTAAAATTGCCCCCTTGCTGCCCAATAATTGCAAGAAATATACCTTCCATCATTTGCAAAAAATGGCAAAAACCTAGGGCTATCTTGACAACAACTTCTCATGAATCGCCCATATGAATGAATTTAAAAAAAATTATAAAAATAGAAAACTACTCATGTCTGTATTCCTGTATTTTTATTTTTTACTAGCATATATCCGTGACTTGTTATTTCAGGATATAAGCTCTCACTATACCAAGTTTCATCATAATCCGTTTAGCCATTCTAGCGTGATTGAGAAACAAAAATCCACACTTTCGCATTTATAATTATGATTATTTAATTATACTGGTTTACTTATTGCAAATGTGATAATGCGGTATTTTATTTCAGTTTACTACATGTTTTTACACGTCATCGGATCTAATACACTCGCATTTTATTGTCCCATTGCATTCAAATCGGCTAATTTATTTACAAATATATGCTAGTTTAGTAAGTCTGTGCTAACGATTTAGCTTCTCTGTAATAGATACAAAGATGGAAATTTTATGAATTCATTAAAACAATAATTATCTCGTGAATACCCTTTTCATAAGCTCGGTATTAAAGTAATAAAAGAAACAATGTTGTGTTAACTTCAGTTCATAATTCCGGAGTTGGAGATTCTCTAATATTTGTTATGAAAGAGTGTTTCATTATAACTCTCGAGCACACGGGTCGCTCGGTAATTTTGAATAGCTCTTGAAATAGGCGCTGTACTCAATGTTTTGGAAGACTCTACCGAATGCAGTTACACTGCATCCTTCTCGCAATGCAACTAACGTTATCTTTAAAGAACTAGCATCGAAATATTTTCTAGTCGAAAAGACCGTGAATTGCAAATATAAGCTTTATGTACTCTGCAGCGATTTAAAATAGAACACGTGCACCAGTCGAACTCCGCCTGGGAGTTAATAAAAATTAGTTGCGAACTCTCTTGAGAGACATGTTTGCAGCGACATCGTATCTGAAAATTTTAGATTAACGTGCCATCACAGACAGCTGTGGTGTATGTAGAGGTATGCATATGGGTATGGAGTTTGTACCAGTTTCCATTTTCCTTACTTCAGAATCAGATGCTTGTTTCCGTATCTACATTTTACAATAAATAATGAATCCTTTATGTATCTTATAAGGTGTTAAATATGTAGGATATTTCTTACCTTAAAATTTAGGTTTTCTAATATTTCCCTTCTTAGAAAAGGATCTTTCGTGTTGTAAAAATATTTTACTAATAAGTGATAAATTCATTCGCAAGCGGAGTATAAAACTGCGACCTGGCCATTTCGAAGCGTGCTCTTACCAATTGAGCTATCACAAATATTACAGCGAACGAATTTGCCAACTACTAGGTACCGTCTAAAGGGTCAGGCTGTATCATTCAGCCTGTCCAAATACTTTTTGCAATAACGATACTATATTGATTTAAACAGAGTGCATGAAAACGAACGCTGTACCACAATATATATTGATCAACATATTAGAGACGTCAAGTCTATAAAGATGGTAAATGGACAGTTTGTTGCTTATTAAATCAGTGGAAGTGGAATTTGAAATCAAAAGTAATCTGCGTGCGCGGAAACGCGGAAGGAGATGGATGACAAGGAAAATACACGAGAAAATTCAGAAGGAAAGCAAGGTGGAGCGGGCGCAGAAAATTGGCTTCATTAGATAGAGGGACCGAGGGCGTGAAATGCTTGAACATACGGCAGCCCCGGTTGGCGAGCTGGATTCGTGGAACGGGAGTACTGAAATGACAGTTTTAGACTGACTGATAGATAAAAATTAAAGAATGTTAAGTTTACAATGAATTTGACATGTTATTTCATATTTACAGTAAAATTATTATACTAATTAATTATTATACCATGATTTCGTGTATTGAATCGATACTTTGAAAGACCGTCGACAAGATAAAATATTAATTGCAGTTAATAAGTAGTAAGTAGACTTTTCTATTATTATGTACTTTAATCCAAAAACATTATATCCAACTTTGATCTTGGGTGTTCATAATCACCGTCCTTAGTATTTATTTAGGATCCCACTTTAAGTCGTACTCGTATTACTATAATTATTTTATTTCTGTACTTTTATGCAATCTGCTATTTTAAACTATATAAATACCTATGTTTTCTCTTTTTTTAGATAACAGAAAAATATTTAGTGAATAAATTGAAGTGAAAATAAATAAATAAATGGTCAAAATATATACAAGAGAAATCAACGTCGGTCGTCGGTCTTGGTCGTTTGTCTATTCTCTCCTCCTGTCAATCGATCTATCTATCTGTCGTCTGTCGATCTTTTTAGCCAGCAATGAAGTCAGTCATGCAGGCTGTATGCCACAATAAGTGTCATTATGGCAAAGTTAAAACCTAATTTTCAATTAAAGCTTTTCATTCGGAAAACTATTAGCATTTCAAAACACAAAGCGAATTTTGGTCCTAAAATAATAGTTTTATGTTCATAGAACCAGTATGTCACAAGCATGACCCGCGTGCCTAGCACTATAGCACGTTATTCGAATTTCATCTACCATTTCCAATTTTTAGTCTAAACAAAATATTCGATGCCTACATAAATTAATTAACGTTCTCAATTCTATAACAATCCTAGATATGCTCAGCAAACTGTCGACAAATTGATAAAATTATCTTTAGAACGATTTCGTTCCCTTTAATAAAGCCAAACAAAAATGTTTACGTCTTTATGCGAAGAACACGAAACCACTTTTCTATAACAAGCAAGATAAGCATTTCCAGGGAACTGTCAAGTCACAAGATATTTCGCATTTCTAGTGCCATAACTTAGGTGACAAAAGTTCTCTTTTCCTTCCAATAATATTGAGTTGTCGACCTATTTGTATGAATTTATTACGCTCACTTCGAACAACGCCGTAGGTACTTATAACGATAATTAATATTTTACGGCTACAAAAGTTTTAGTCGCACTTCATAACTCGGAGAGATGAGTGCTCAAGTTTTGTTACGAAATAGATGTTTTATGATATGTAGTGAGAACAGTAAACAACGAAGTTTCGGTATCGCGACCGCATAGCTCGGGTCGGGAGGCTTGTTTATGTGGCAATTGGCGTCGCAATGAACTGGCATTCTGGCGGGGAGCAAGTTCCCGGCAAAGGCGTTGCCGAGTTGAGTAACAAATTGAACCATAGTGCCGGCAACTCGCAAATAATCATACACAAGGTAAGTTTGCAGTGCGAGCGCTGTAAGTTCAGTTCAACCGACAGTGAGTTTGATAGTAATTTACTTCGGAATCGCAGTCAAGATTTACAAGTACAGTACTCGGTTCAGAAATGCTGTTCTGTAATTAAACATTAAGCTTGCAGGAGATATTTACGTGCACAATTTAAAAAAAAAACAGATTGTAACGATCCATATGTTAGTAATTCACTTGAATTTAGACAAGCTGTTCATCATTCTTGCTGTCTGTAGACACATTCATTGTTGTATTCTTTTAAGATTGCCATGAATAGTCAACAAAAGAGAGAAGAAGATCGATTTAAGCCCAATATTCATAAAGATTCAATGAAATCCAATAATTCCCTTTTGAATATTCTACGACTCATCCAGCAAAAAGCTAATCCGCTGAATAATGGGGTTATAGATATCAGCTCTGGAGCAGGCGTAAAAAAAATATGCCAATTGTTTGGCGCAGTGTGAGCTTATGGTATTAATAACGGCATTTAAATATAAATCTCCTCTTTGTTGATGTATAAACTGCCTTCGGCGTTATGTATAATAATTATTATATAATAACAAAGTCTACAGTTTTTAATCAGAAATAAATTGAATTGCTGATAGAAGTACCTAAACCTTTTCGAATATTCATTATATGAAACTAAGTTATATGCATAATGTAAAAGTAAGTGCCGTAAGAAGTAATAATTAAATAAATAGTGTAACTTAACGGACATCTGTGTAAGAGAGAGTAAAAAGTGAAAAAGAGAAAGGAAAAATAGAGCACAAATTCCAACTTCATTACCTACATTCTTATTATTAAATATGATATTTTATGTCTAATTTTTTTATACCCTGGAGTACATTATTGAAGTTTTAGGAAATCTCTAATTTCCTCTAATTTTTTATAGTAATAAATATAGCCTATATAACTCAGGAATAATGTAGCACTCTAATGGTGAAAGAATTGTTGATATCGGTCTAGTAGTTTTTGAGTTTATTCGTTACAAACATACAAACCTTTCCTCTTTATAATATTAGTGAGATTGTTGGCATGTACCACTAAACGCTTACTTATTCCGCGACGAGAGTTGCTCGGATAAAAATCGAGAAAAAAACGGCAAAATGCAATATTGCGCGATTTCTAACTGCAAAAACAAAAGCTCTGAAGAGACTAAGGTAAGTAGGTACTTTATTTTAACTAAAAACTTTGTTTAATGACAATTTAAACAAATAACTCAAAAATATTGTTGACTTTAGGAACTAATCATAATTTAGATTAGTTTTACATCCATTGCGTAGTATCGTTAAGCACCCAAACTTAAGCACTTCACTTAGGCACTTCACCAAGCGCACAGTGGAAATTTAATCTATTTTTAATCTCACAACACGGTTCGCTCATTGATTGCACTAGTTGCTTGACTACGTTAGTTATCGGACTTGTCGATAATAATAAAAACTGGACTTAAACAAATAAGTCCTTTATAAATCAATTTTTGAAACATTATAATTTGCAACTAATACAAGATATACTTAATCCTGTATTAATACCAAAATATCACAATACAATTAGATAAAGTTTGTTTGCCCGATAGTAAGGAAGAATCGACTAAACCAAACTGATTTGAAAATAACATTTCGATAACAATAATGTGAATATTAATATTTATTATTTTAATGCAATATAAGTTTTCAAAGTATGGCTAAATGATTTAGCAATATTTCAGTTTTCATTTCAGTTTCATGTCAGATTATATTTTCAATTTTTATTACAAATCATGTTCTCGAAATATCCACTCGCTTTTTTTATCTCCCTGTATATTAATTTGTTAATTTTGCAAATCTTACTTTTAGTTTGTTCATTAATATGTTATTTAGTTGTTAATCTTTTAAATATTGTTAATTTTATTCACTTGTTGAGTATTTGAATAGTAATACAGAAAGTGCGTGAATATGTGTATCTTTAATTATTTCTAATAAAGGATTTAAAACTCGAATTAAACGCTCGCTTATCGAGCACGAGTTTTACAGTTTGGTCGAATTTTACAATTAAAAACATGTAACAAATAAGATCGTGTAATACAAATGTATTTTTTTATTTTAAGAATATTATTGTTCACATGGCTAATTAATTTATTGAATTTATTATTTTTGTTTTAATATTTTTCAATTATATTATGACATCTTACATATTTTAATTTCACCTGTAATGAAAATTACCAATAAAGAATTAATATTAGTATTATTACAATTTAAAACACCAATAAAAAGCATGCCATATTGGCATTATGTTCGCCTTTTGTACTTATGTGCAATAAAGTTTTAAAAAATAAAAAATAAAAAAATAAAAAGAGCGGATGATTTACTTTACAAGTATTGGTTATCGATTACTCCGTCCAACTGCCTAACTGTATCCCATCACTAAATACGTGCGCGAGCGACGTCACCGCGTGGCATAACTGGCGCGCGGGAGGGGCTCGCTGTGTCCGAAAATCGGCACGCGGGAGACTGAAATAAACAAGTAGCCATAAACCTTTCTATACCTTTCTACGAAGGGCCCCTGAAAATGGATAATCATGTAATTAATCTAAGGTGTCCATAAACGATTGAGTTTTATAATTAGTAGCAAGTAATTATAAAAGTCAATCGTTTATGATTAAGTTTACAATCACAAAAATATAAATATGGATACTTGTTAGTTTATGGAAGTAAATAAAAATATCTATACACCTACTGCTTAATTTGGATTTTAAAAATGATTTATACTGTAAATTCACTGTTGCAGATATTTCTAAACCAATAATTGGGGCAGACTTCTTATCTTATTATAATTTGATAGTAGATTGCCGAAATGCAAGATTACTAGATGGGAATTCTAACTTGGGCGTAGATGCAATTGTCTCTTAAATAACGTTACCAAGTGTTAAAGAATCACAAATAAAAATACAATGTTTTTTTTGTCACTTATTCATTATTTTTTTATTTTATACTAACATAGTTCATAAGTTGCTACCAACACTATTGTATGTTTCATTCCAGATTAATAGTCCTATGAAAACCAACGCTATTTACGTCTCGGTAACATATACATGAAAGGGTCACCAGCAGCAAAAATAGGTTTGTATTACCAAGTAAACTTTGCGGTCCACTTAGGAACACCATCTATTGTGTATTTTGTTTTCGAGACGCAAATGCGTTTGTTTTCATAGGACTATTAATCTGGAATGAAATATAGACCTTTGTTGTGAGTGAATAAAGAATTTGTTTTTATGTTTTATTATTGATGAAATAGTTACTTAATTACGAAATCCAGTACTTAATAGTCTGAAAACTTACGATGAATGGTCACCTACTTTTCTTTGTTTCTTTAAGTCTAACCTAACCTATAACCGGTCGACATGATTCAAGCACGTAAACAAAGCGCTGTCAGCGCCACTAGTAAACTTTGTAACTATTTCACGATTTGGTTAGTGAAGTGTGACCATTTCATGAAGTTTTGGAATATCAACATACGGTTATTATTCTTCGAGCGGCCCAATGCATTTCATGAAATGGGTGCATCATGATAAGTCCAATTACATTATTCATATTTTGGTTAGATCGTGTTTACTCGTATTGCTCATTGACTCGATACTCTAATGTTATCGACTAGACTTGTGTTTAACTCTTGTTATTATGGGACTGCAATAGATGGATTAACTAGTATCTAATAGTTTAATCTACCCGGTTACCCATATAGCAAAACATTTATTGTCCGTCTGTCTGTCTGTCTCACTGGTAGATAATTCGAATACTACTGGACCGTTTAAATTGAAATTGGTAACATACCTACATGTAAAATTGGCCGGCAATTAAGGAGAAATTCTACAAAAATAATAGTTTTTTTTAATTGACAGATCAACAATAGAAGTCGACGAAGTATTGTAAATACAATCTTGCATTTTTTTATCTGAGCTTATCATTAGAATGTTTTAGAGGTTCCATTTGTAAGTTGGGTTTGAATGTGATAGGCGAATTAAATAAAGCATTAACATTCATAGGCACAATAATTAAACTTTTGACAACTCTGTATCTTTGTCTGCATTTTAAACGTTAATAAACCTAATTTTGAAGGCATTAAATTTTAAGAGTGTGCGTGCATTATTGTAGTTGTGCATGCATTGAGATAGTTAACAATAAAATATGTTTCGTCGTTTAAAAAAAAATCTATTGAATATTCTTAAAACTACCAGATTTCTCACCATATTCTCATATTATACTCTTATTTAATTTAAACGGATCTTTAGATCAT
Source organism: Esperia sulphurella (assembly GCA_947086405.1). NCBI lineage: Eukaryota > Metazoa > Arthropoda > Insecta > Lepidoptera > Oecophoridae > Esperia > Esperia sulphurella. Next base: position 8,108,656 of record OX352261.1, read on the forward strand.
GGTAAGTACATAATGCATTGAGAGAGTGCAAGCACAAGATGGCCGACGCGTCAATATGATTCGAGATGTAGGTGTTTTAGTGTAACAAATCGCGGTTAAAAAGTATAAGAAAACTCTACAGCTCCTAGTAGAGAATACTCAGCGATTTGTAGTGTTTAGGTTTCAAATTTGAGTATCATCAGCAAAGCTGGTATCACGCCCACGGGCTTTTCGTGAGTATAATATTGTGATGTAGCCTGCATATGTTGAAGTAGAAATCCCAAGAACCGTTTCTCTCCATTACACAACATAAGCATATATATAAACATATATATATATACAAAACTCATGGAAATCGATTGAATAGTCGACCTTTGAAAGCTTGACAAACATTTTCGGATTTATTACAATAATAAATTATTAGTTCGGATTAGGATAAATTATAATGATGAACGCTTACACACACTCATTGTCCCAGGTGAATGTGTGAAATGAAACTAGTAGAGTAGAGAAGATTTGATTTTTCTATAGCTGGATGAATGGAGTAAATAAATATTAGTACTAACTATAAAAATCGGACCGGTCTAGCGAGGTTCTTCACTATAAGTGCTAATTATTGGAAGCGTCGCCACTCAATGGATGGATAATAAAATATACAAATAAAGTTATACCTACTTACAACTGCAAAAGTTTTGCTAAAACGGTAACTTGCTGAGTTTTCTTATTTGTTTGAGCCTTTTTATGGGGTTAAACTTACATGTATTCAGTTAAAATGAATTAACATTACTGGTATGCAAAAATATAGGGTACATCTATACTAATATTATAAAGTACCTCTTTGTAATATTAGTATAGATGTACATGTAAGTTTGTGAGATTGTAGCCAGTTATCTCTGGATTTACTAAACCGATTTGAAAAATTCTTTTACCAATAGAAAGCCACGTTATTTGTGAGTGTCATAGGCTATATATATATTAACCTGAAAAAGACTTTTTCTTGGTAGTCGGAACATGTTTACCGCCCAACGAAGTGGGCACTGGTCAGCTAGTTAAATATATAATGGAGTTGTGAAAGATTTGTTTATTATGACTACTTAGTTCACCCCTATTTAAAATAATAAGAAACCCACTCATATATGCGGTACCATCTTAGCTAGTCCGAACCTCCGTATTTTGCTGACAAAAACAAGCATTTTATGACTACATTGCTGCCTGCATGTCAATATAATGTCACAGGGGTGTCCGAACACCCGCGTACTGTGGCATTTTGATATAGCTCTTATTACTATGGCATAAGGTCACATTACTGTGCTGCTCACTGCAAGTTGGAGACCGGTTTACGATTTACGAGAGAGCGGTCACTGCGTGAGGGTTGTAAACTCAAAACATGTAACTCGCATCACAAACTTTTGGTGACACGTCAAAGTTTGTGCGTACCTAAAATTAAAGCGCGATAATATGGTAATATTACGGTACTATTTAGTAGCTGTTTATAGCACCGAATGTATGCTGTAATTTCATCAAAATACGGAAAAAAATGTAAGAGTAATATTTTTCACACATGCGTTGTTTAACAATATCTGTTAACTGATTTTACATATTTTATGTCTAGAAAAAACAATACTTATTTTTCACATCTGAACTCCGTAGCTGTGATAGTGATGACAATTATTAACATATAGGAAAGCGGCAATTGAAGAGTAACACAGAATTCCAGAAGCGTTAAAATGGTAATTTTATTTACGTCATCTTACTATACTTTTAAAGTAGGTACTTTGTTGTTCTCTACAACTTCTAAACAGCTGTTATGTCTATAACTTACCATCGGACGACGCCACAGAACCGGTAACAAAAAGCAGTAACAAAACAGGTGTTACTGCTGTCAAACACGAACCCAATCTCGGACCGGTCATGTTGCAAAATTACTTTAGCCCAGATACATCGTAATCGTATCAACTTTTCAGATCCTTATTGATATGTCAACAAAAGTGTTTTCATGACTGTCGTCGGGGTAAGTGCAGAGTTCAATCATTCATCGCCGCTTAGGAATCGAATCGATTAAAAATTCATTGGTTGAATCGAGCGGGTCCGATCGTCTCGTAATCGTATCGCGAGCTAGGCGGGCGGCGCCGAGCGGCTTGTAGCTGCGAGCTCTGAGCGCGCCGGCTGCGTACTGGCCGCGCTCTACGTAGCGCTTCGCTTTGTCTACGGAGCTACGAGTGTTCTACGGCCGAGGCGCTTGCGTAGCCCCGCCTCGCTCGGATGAAAGGACGGAACATTACCAGTATTTGTAACAGTTTGCGTCAAATTGATATAAATGGAGACGGTTTTAATAAAGTGTAATTGACTTTTGCCGACTTTACGTCGCATTAATTTCGACCACGCTAAGACGCCTCGGGCAGGTGCGGCGTTAAGCACCGCCAAAGTAACTTCGCATTTTGCCATGAATAATTTCAAATTTAAATGAATCTTAATTATGATGGGTTTTCAAGCTCACAGTGTATTTTTGAGATTGATGTTGAGCTACAAAAATATCTCTCATTTGCTGCATATTTTTCTTTAATTAATTTTTTTAAGTGAAGTTCAAAAGTCTTACAAAAACAACTACCTAAATTAATATCAAAATTAATGTTCTAGTTCTAGGACTCTTCATTCAATTGCCCACTCTAACTAATAATGAACTAGACACAATAGAATAGGATGAGATTTAGTTTCGAGGGCCGACCTCCAGCAAAGCAAAACCACTTCAGCTAAGAAAGCTCAATGGAACGCTCCTCAGCAAAATCTTCGTTAATAATACCGTAGGATTGTTGGTGCCTTCCTTTAATAAGGTACGTTATGATAATTAATGACGATCGCTCAGTTACCCACGCCTTGCAAGACGGATTACGTACGTATAAATACCTAGATGGAGAACTCACAGAGAACTCACCTTTAATCAAGTTCATAATTAATAGACACCCGATGAAATGTAGATACACAGGGTATCTTTAATTAACACACACACTAACGAGATTAATAAGATTTACGCGGATATTATCTGTGCGGCAGTGTTTCAGGCCGGCGAGCGAACTCGATAAGCATGAATAATTAATCGTGTTGTGTCAATATATTCAAATATCCAACTCTCATTAGTATGTTACTATAGTTGAGTTTAGAGTTTTCGAACTAATAATCATAGAATTGAAACCCTGTGGTTATCTGTTCCAAATATTATTATTATTATTACTAGGTACTAAGTTCCATATTGCTAAAAAATCTTCCTATGCTATCTGAATAGGTAGATAGTATCTAGTAATGACCGTTTGGTATATCAAGATCCAGTAACTATTATATTTCAATAGTGTGATTATGTATATACATATATATGTTAAATTAATTTTTTACAATAAACAATATGTGCTTCTATATATAGATTGCCGTCCTATAATCTAAATAAAGTGTGTATACGTCCACCTATGGGTATAATTTTTCTAACTCCGTGAACACAAGCAATGAAATAATTGTGTTTAAATTGTTTAAAGAGTCAGCAAAATGTACGTCGTACACAAGAAATTATTTTTAGTTTCTTTTTTATCGTTTTTTTAAATGACCATAATTTTCCCAGAATTGCAGGTCAGTTTTACATGTACGAATACGTTTCAAGTTTCAGCTCCTTCCGTACAAAAAGTCGGACGAAAAACAATCTGTATTTATACATAACAATATTTTTGACACTTTGAAACAGTGTGTTAAAAATAATAGGTACATTCGAGTTCTCTCAAAACTTGTCACTCTTCATTAAACTGAAGGTGTTACCTAAATAGTTTTTCGACTTTGTTATTTTAGTGTAATAGTATTTATGTTGGGAAATAAATAGGGCTGAGCGACGATAAGCGTGGCCAGAGGCGGGTCGGCTATACGGGGGATCGCCGGCTAAGCTTTGAGAACCCTTTTTTCGTCTTCGCAAATCGTCGGGGATTAAGCTAGGAGAGCTCACACCTTTTCACCAATATTTTTTTGCGGTTTTACCGCCATGATACAAAGTGTTGGCGGCGATCAATAGATGCTTAGAAAGTTACCTTCCACGCCTTCAAGTTTTATTGATATTTTGTATGGAACAGGATGAAACGAAAATAGGTTTAGGGGAAACTCTTTTCTCCGGATTGAATAATAAAGCCTGAATCAAAATAAGGAAATGAGATGACGCTTTGAAATTTCTTTATAATGTAAAAAATTTTCATGAATTTTAATGACGTTTGTTTATAATCAGTCTGAAAACGTCCACTATTGGAATAGTTCTAAACAAAAACAGAATCCATGCTCATAATTATAATTATGCGTGGTAACCACGCTCTGTCTTTGTTGGATAGCGGGGCACACTGGTGCGGTGGTCATTTGGAGCACAGTTATTGTTTCACCCCTTTTCACTCTTGATACACATCGTAAAATATTGGTACGGTGTGTCCCTGGATAAACGAAAGGGGATGAAACTATACCTTATATTTATTTATTAAAAAAAATCTTGTTAATACTTTTTTTATTATTGAGCGTCCCATGTTAATCTTTTGAATATCGTTTTAACTAGGTATCAGGTTTATAGTGTTCAAATAATAATAATAATAATATAAAGAAAAAAGTAAAATAATTGGTAATAAAAACTTTATTTCAATTTTTTTTAAAGAAATTGTAATATTTTATTTTAGGTACTTGACCCAAATAATGCCCGTTTTCCAAAGCCTATGAAAAATTCCACTTCGCAAAATCGAATTACCGCCGAAGTTTATAATAAATAGTGTGAGTCGTACTCGCAATAGAGGTGCCGCGGCGCCCCGTAGGCTGCGCGGCAGCGGCAACAGCCTCTTGGCCGTAGTTGCGGAAAGGCTGGACTATCATGAGGCACTGGATCGGGATGCACTCTACTGTTGCTACTTTCACCCGTTGAGGGGTTCCGTTCTAGTGCCTCTCGTGTTTTTGTATGTTGGTTTTTGTGTGCCTATCTGCAAATTATGCTTATATTGCTAACACTTATCTTAAATTTGTTACTAACAATATATGGATAAATATCTGAAATAAAAATATTTTATTTATTTATTTTATTATGAACTAGTTGTTGTCTGCGACTTCGTTGGCGCTGTAATATTAACAATGCAGTTGTGTTATAAACATTTTTCGTAGTTGTAGTGCAACTTTACGCATATCACATCGAAATCGTTGTCTTTTTGTAAAGAAACTGCTTTTTTGCTATAATAGCAAATAGACCTACGACACTAAGTTGCAAGTTTTTAAAATAATATGGACATTTAGAAAATATCCTTTATAATAATAAAATAATAATAAAATACCCTTACCTAAATACTTCTTCCTTTCTCCCCTTCTTCCTAAAGTCCCCAGCTTCCAACTCCCCCACATTTTCCCAACCCATACGCCAACCTTTCCCACCACGTTGTGGAGTCAACTTGTAGATCTGCCTCCTGATATTTTATTGATATATAACTTATACCAGATTGTGTCCTGAACTCAAAGTTATTAAACAGTAAAAACGCTGTGAAATTCGGTACAGCAGTTTCCAAGATTAGTCCGTACAGACAGACGATTTTTTAATTATATTTTACTCAATTTTCAGATTCTTTTGTTTTTCTTCTGTTTTATTAAATGTATAGATTAAGTATTATACCTACTGATTTAAGATCCCGGAATTTTCAATATAACATTTAAATGAATAATTACGAAATCCCGTAAAAAGAAAATAATTATTAATCTACTGCACCATATTTTCGTTTCAAGTACATAATTATAATGACTCTACCTAATTCCGAACCCTAGTCGTAACTTATGATGCTCCAAGAAAACTCTGTTGAAATCTAAAGTCCGTAAACATATTCTGTAACACAATACGCATGCATTCTATGGAGTGATGGCTGCGTCAATCCTAATTACTTTTGTTTATTATTTAGAATATTATGTTACAGTTAGTATTTAACAAAAATACCAAATTATCTTTTATCCCATTTATTTAGTAACTAAATTTCTTAACTGGCAATAAAATGGGAAATGATTTCCCATTCCGCAATGTGGGTTTTCCCTTATTTTAATGTCTGGGCTTTATTAAGAGGCAATTCCCAATAAGGCCTGAAGGATTGGTTTTAGTTTTAAAATAAATACTTTTTAATTTTGTCAAAGTTAATACATATTCATTAACCTAATCACAGGAAAGCTTATTTATGTACTTTCTTGTAAACCAGTTATTATAGTATAATTTCTTACAATAATAGCATAGAATACTATATCATAAAGGCTGATTACTCATATTATTTTATTATTATTTCTAATCTACCCCTAATTCTATTTGTAACAAAAAATAATACTAAATACTTTTCTATCTGTGAGCGCTCAATATAAGGACTGTTTATTTTGTATATCAACCTTATAATAATAAGTATATATTTTTACACGACACTTTGTGTAAAGAGATAGGTATTGCAGATACCATATCTGCGAACCTTCAATGACCCCTTACAATTATATTTGTATGATATCTTCTTGTGATGGAAATGTATTATTATTCTTAAAGGAATTGTACGCACGATTGCTGGAGCTTTCTGCCTTATATCGGAGATTATGTACAAAATAGCATTATTCTTTGATGTCTATAAAAAAAGATAGAATAAGTCTGCACCTTGAAAATACTTCCAGAAAAATAAGATAAGGGACTATTAGGGTTGAACTTCATTATGGCGCACCGCAACGTACTTGGCATTTAAAAACCGCGGTGCACTGTTGCCGTCGGGGTGGATAGATGGCGCTAGCACATCGACCTTTTATATCGGTTTGTTTGGGTGCGCCGCGCTGCAGCGCGTGGCGTGGTGCTACGCCTGTCTGTACACCGACATAATGTGCATGCGCGAGTATGTAGCTCAAGCCTTAAATTAAAAAAAAAAAATGCCTGTTTGTTTATTTGTGTGGTGACCTGTGAAACTCCTAGACGGATTTTGATGTGCGGTGCTTACTATTTGTAAGAATGCGGTTTCTAAATAACATATGCGTATATGTTATCTCAATATGATATCAGGTTACAGAGCAATTTTCCAATTAATAACCAATAACGAAGAGAGAGAAACCACTTGCAAAATCTAGTCGAACATAAATTATTGCATTGTAAACATTTAGGGAAAATCTTTTTACATGTGGCGTTCAAGGAACGTAAAAGTTTGTTCGTTTCAAATTCAATATATTATGGCGAGCGCGCTCTCGCTCTGCCGACACCGAAACTCACTCGAGCGTTGCTCACAGAAAATTTATTGTTTTTCTAAGAAAATTTTCTTCGCACCGAGCTACAACGTCGCTGAACCCTCAAGGAAGAGTTGCAAGAACTTAATGACCCCGAGAAGGGGTTAAATTATTTAACCTTGCAATTTCAGCTTCAAGTTTATGATGAGATAAGGTAGAAAGAAAATAAGGCTCTATCGCTTTTTAAAGAACTATAACAAACAACGGTTTTAATTAATACAAATGTGTTAATTATAGTATAGTATAATCAAATATAAAATTAAATCAAATCAACAGCATATAAATACGTTCTACAGTTTGGTACAGCCTCTCTACCATCATAAAGAGGCGTATGGGCACGTAAGACAGGCTAGCCCGGAACACGTTGTTGGGCTTCACATAAGCCTTAGAATAGGTACATTTTATAGTTACCATTTAACAAATGAATTTGTATTAATGAACATCTACGAGTAATTTAACTTAACCTACATCAAATAATGATAATTTGTTTTTATAAGAATTTAAGCTTTTGAATTCAGAGTTGCAAATTCAATACTTATTTGATATGCCTTTAGATATTTGTCTTTTACAATATGAAATCGATAATGAGGCTGTTTAGTTATTTGTTGAGATAGCATATAAATGTGGACCGCAGGGTATGTATATGTGTTAACTGTAAAATTTGGTAAAAACTTGTACGCTATTACAAAATTTTGTTCGCCAGTGTTTGAACATAATCGTTAATATATTATCTTCTTCTTCTTTTTTCTTCTTCATCAGGTTATTTTTGTCTCCACTGCAGGAGCACAACCCTCTCTCATCTGCCGGAGACAGACGGAGGATTTGGCCTACACTCCCCGCGCTGGCCAGGCGGGTTGGGGAGGCCTGATTGACGTTTTATAATGCATTCCCTTAGTCGCCTTGTACGACATCCACGGGAAGAGTTGGAGTGGTCCTATTCTACTCTACCGGAAACCACACGGCAAATATATTATATTATATTTTAATGAGCAACAATATCATTTTTGTACCTTTTTATGAAATGGATTGTACTATACATTGTAAAAATAATAAATAAATGATATGTAAACAAAAAAAGGCACCTACGCCTCCAGCACAGTTTCAAGATAAAGTATTTTATCGGACACATAATACGTTCTGTGAGAAATCGTTAGCCCGTGCTCACGTCGCTGCGACACGTGCGAGCAGGGCACTCCCGAGACTGATCCCTCCTTCTGCTTAGATTAAATTTGTTCCTATAAAAATGTGTCCTCGAGTCGATAACGTCGAAAATGTGCAGATGTCGCCGGGCAGTGTATGAAGCCCGCGATAGGGTTCGCGAGACGTGCCCGGCCTACCGAAGCGGCGCCGTCGGCGGGCCTAGGGCCGCGCGGGGCAACGACGGCCCAGATCACATCCCGCCTGAATAGAAATAGTAAATCTGCTGATTCTTTGCCCATTCGTTTGTGTGAAACAATGTGTGTTATTACAGTCTATGTTAGTATACAATGTTTATGTTGAATTTCTTTTACGACAGTAGGTACCGACCGTTGCCACTGGTTTAGCTTCCATGATTTCGTGATTCCACTATTAACTGCGATTATTGAACTTTAAGCTAATAAATGATAATAAGGTAACAACATATAAAATAAATAAGTAACCATCATAATTTTCCAAGACCGTTCATTTGCATATTACATACTAATGAATTATAGGGTTAGACCGACAGACCGACGTTATATTTTATAGTAAGTAGATATCTATTTGGAATTGACATTTATATCTCTACATACTCGTATTATATATATTCCATTTACAGAATGTTGCTTTAGCTAGCAATGGAAAGAAAATGAATCAGCATAAAATACAGATTTATCGCATTAACAAAGAATTAGGGAGCGCGTTCCGATAAAAACTTTCTATAAACAGAAACTTGTACATTACGTTTGAAAAAATGTGAATCATTGAAAGTTACAGAATCAATATTTAAAAGCGTGAAAAGTTGGAAACAAAATAAATCTTTTCGGAAAAATCGGAATTCTTTATGACTTTTTGTTTAATGCGCCTTTTCCTTTAATATAACGTTCCATCAGTATATTTGATAAGTAATATTAAAATGAGATCGGCAATCAACGTACACGTGTATTCTATTAAATTTGTAAAATATAAGTAAGTGTTTAATATAGTTATATGTTTTCGTTCTTGATGGGAAATAATATTATAAAGTTTCTAACAAAGTTACAGTTTACAGCTGTAGTAACGAATTAAAGACAATTAGAATAAAATTAAATAATATCCTCAAAACTGTAATAAATGTTAATATAGTACCAACTACAAATTTGTTATATTTTATTAACTCACGCCACTGGTGCAGGAGTACAAGAGTCGAAGATTAAAATAGCAAAGAAGACAAAATTTAGCTTGTCATATGACCGGGAAGATGTTTTCTTTACGAGATTCGGCAATTAGATTAGAGCGGTATGACGGCAGTCTATTGTTTGGTGCGGTAAATAGGCACTAGGGAGGCGCTTAGGCTTGAAACCGGTTTTAAAAGAAAAAGTTGCTGCGTGAAGAAAAACGAAAACTGCGTATTTTTTAACCGTTTATTCAATGCATACTGCATTTTACAGTCTAAAACTTGGAACATGAGTGAAACATATGAAGCCCAATGGCCCAACCATTATTTTATAGGTTGCTTCGTACCGGTTAGAAAAATACTAACAAAATAGATAACTGTTTTGAAATAATTGTGATGTCTGATTTCAAATTTTATTGCACACACAAAACATTAATAATAATTTAAAGAGATGCCAAGCGAGATAATGAAAAAGAAGAGACAAATTTCGTAAAATAATTTTGATTTTGCAGGATAAAGCTCCAGTTCACAAAGCTCATACTGTAAGGTTCGCCCTAAATACGGCTCCACTTAGATCGTCCATATTTTGGCGACCTTAAATAGCCTGTAACTAATTGTCGGTTCAAAAATATCAAGAAAAACGTAATATTTTCAATGGAACGAAATAAAGGCTGCTGTATATATTGTAAGTGACTATTTTTATGACCAATAGAAATGTATTATTTTAATGGTGTGATGTTTCTTATTTAGAAAATAGCCGTTGCCCGCGACTTTGTCCGCGTGGGAAATTAACATAACACATTAATATGAGTAATACCACATGAAAATGTTTTGCAGTAAGTTAAGTATTTTTTCTCTGTATGTTAAATGTTTCATAGCAAGGGCATTATGCCGTTACTCCTCCTCTTCCCACTTCGATTCCCCATCACCTTCCCGTTTCCCTCCCCTTCCCCTATTTTTCGACCTCCGCTCTACCCTACCCTTCTTCTACACCCCCCCCCCCCCCTCTCCTTCTCCCAACCCCCTACCCACATCCCTCTTCTCAACCCTCCCACTCCCCACCTATCGCCCCTCTCCCTTCCTCAATCTCTCCCCTTCCCCTTCTCTTCAACTTCCCCTTATTTCCCTCTATCCCTTCCTTCTCCCCTTCCCCCCCTCTGAGTGCTCAATATTTTGCATACTCAACCAGCAAGCAATTTATTTCTAAACAAATAGATTGATGTCATCATCATCATGTCAGCCTTTAGACGTCCACTGCTAGACATAGGCCTTCCCCAATGAACGCCACCACACCCAGTCCTCCGCCCTCAGCATCCAACCGCATCCGGCCACCCTCTTAAGGTCGTCGGTCCATCTGGCGGCGGGGCGTCCCCCCCTGCGCGTGCCAATCCGTGGTCTCCACTCCAGAACTCGTCTGCCCCAACGGCCGTCGGTTCTGTGGCCCGCCCACTGCCACTTCAGCTTGCTAATCCTTTGGGCTATGTCTGTCACCTTCGTTATTCGTCGGATCTTCGTTCGATCGTCGGATTACGAATCATATCCTTCAAAGAAACCGCGAGCATAGCCCTCTCGATAGCTCGTTGAGCGACTTGAAACTTGTGGATCAGGCCCACCGTCAGTGTCCACGTTTCTGCACCGTAGGTCATGACAGGCAGGATTAAAGACTTTTCGACGGTGAAGTGAAGACTAGACGCAGCTTTTCGAATGCTGTCCAGCCCAACTGGATTCTTCTGTCAGCTTCCCTATCAAAAAATTTCCTACCCAACTATTGTCGTAGTATTGTAGTATTGTCTGTCCTATGTAGACGTAATCCTGTACAACTTCGATATTGACAATTTCGACGATCACCGGGCTTAGGTAAACGTGTGAGTTTAATTTAATTTAATTTAATTTTTAATTCAGATGTTGATCCATAATGTGTTAGTGTCTATTATCCATAATGTGTGATATGTTAGTAAATAAATGAAAATTATTAGAAAGGAAAATTAAAAACATTTGCAACCATTTAAACCTTACATTTGTTGTGGACAAGGTGGACAGCTTCCCAGTGCCAGAGTTGGACATGACTTTTGTCTTGTCTACGCTCATCCTAAGACCTACTCGTCTGAAAGAGCAGTTGAGGCTGGTCAGGATTTCCTCGGGATACTGCAGCGACTCTGCCATCACAACTATGTCGTCTGCATATCGAAGGTGTGAGATGTTCTCGCCGTTTTTACTTATGCCCCGTCCCCTCCAGTTCAGTGTTTTAAAGATATCCTCCAGTGCGCTGGTAAACAGTTTCGGTGATATGACATCCCAATGTCTAACGGTGACTTTTTTGCAGGCATTATTAAACTCTACAACTTCTCTCTAGAGCTCAATCATATATCTCTCATCGTTAAGGCAGCGTTCGTAAGAAACATTTTCGTTCGACCGTTTTTTCTCCGACTTACTTTGTAAATCCGACTACCATGAAAAAGTCTTTTCATTTTTTCGGGTTATTATATAGCCTATGACACTCACAAATAACGTGGTTTTCTATTGGTAAAAGAATTTTCAAAATCTGTTCAGTAGATCCAGAGATTACCCCCTACAACGTCACAAACACACAAACTTTACCTCTTTATAATATTAGTGTAGAGAGATGTAATAAGTGCACTGCCGTTACAGGGGACTATATTGAAGGAAAAAGTACCCATACAAGTCTTTTTTCTTTCATAGTCAGGTGATTACTTAGCAGCTAATCTTCGTACATAATATTCCTACATATACGTTTGTCTAATCATTTTCTTGTGCGTGTCTGAATTAGGACCGAATAATTCACAATATAGCAAAGACCAGGACCAACTTGTACAAAGTCGAAAATTAAGAAAATCGGTTAGCACTGAAATAGGACAATGCGTGCATGTTATCAGAAAACCGGCCTAAAATTTGACCGGTTAGCAAACCATGGTTCTGAGTAGGACGCGGGAGCGGGCCGCAACAATGCCTCCGTCCGATAATGCTTGCAACCCTGAACGATCAATCTTTAGGCTATTACGATGTTTTAGCGCCTTGATGTATTGTTTCAGCTTCAATAAAGTTTTGATGAATTTTCGTGTTCTCGCCGCGTCTTTGTTGAAACTGAGGCGTCTAATATTGATGAATAAATTGACGGATAAATAATGTTGTTGTAATTATTCAAAGGGCGATATCGCGTTACGCCTTGTTTATTAAAAATTCAGTGGCGTAGTGTTTGTTTTACAAGATTGAATAAAAATTATTTCCTAATTGGTAACCAAATAACGCGATTCTAATGATTGTTCTTTAGTAAAAGCAGGAAAGAAAATTAAGCTTCTATAAATTTCAACCTTTATTATTTATTTCTTAAATTTTTTTGTTAACAAAGAAAGTCCTTCACGGTAGCATTTTTCTTTTAGTCGAACACTTTTATAAAGCGATGATAGTAGCCTTTGAAACTACTATTTATTTCAGAAAATAGTTTCCTAAGGGAAACGTCGGTAACCGCAAGCAAAGCCATTCGGTAAAAAGCTATGTTACACAAAAATATTATGTTCGTGTCATGTATTGATCGGCTGAGGGACATTTTATAAAGGATCCCATTGTGCAGGACAATTCGAACCAATTTCAGTTCGTCACATATTGCTTTTGAAATGAGCTGTCACCTACATTCTTCGATAACAATAAACTATTTTTAGTATGTTTATTTGTAGTTACAATATCAATGGAAATCGATATACTTAATACTTTATTTGTACCTAATATGGTTTCCATATTGAAATCAAAATGGTGTAGGAAGAATTTATTTTTAGAATTTATTCTCTTATATCTGACTTCAGACCAAAAACAGTCCATGATCATAAATTTTCCAACAAACACAATTCACTTGTAATTATAGGTAGGTTCACTATCCAAGTGGATCAAGAAACTTATATTATAAGTAGCTACACACGAAAAGTTGAGAAATCTAATTTCTTATACCTACGTTAAAATGTAAACAAGTCAAAATGATTAAGAACGAAGTAGAAAATTATCATGAAAGTGGTAGAAAATGGAGCAGAATTCTTGAAAATTCCGTCTAACACTTTCCATCAGGCGAGGGCGCTACACGCGCGGGCGCGACGCAAGCACCGGCGAAGGCGATATTTCATCCATGCGCCATGATTCGCCGCTTAAGCGCGATAGGGAAATCGTAAATTCAAGGGAAAGAATTTTCTTTATAGTCTCCTAAAAAGTTTCCACACACAAGCACGTATTTGAACACAAGCGGCAACGCGAGAGCAAATGGCACCGAATTGTAATATCATCCGTTCCTTTAGACACCCCTACTTTTCAAATTTTCTTTTACAATGCGACGAGGTAATATGCGTTTTATTGGATCGTTTTTTCCCTTTCAAATGAAATGGAATTGTTGTTATGTTAAAATGTTTTTCGTACGTGTCGTTTTTGTCTGTAAATGACTTCTCACGCAATTTAAATACATTATACAAAGCGGATAGGATCTATTGAAGGAGGTAGTTAAATACAAATGTGATTGTAACTTTGGGCTGGGAATTTACGCCATGATACCTATGTATCATGCAAAACCTGCAACCGAGTTCTTGTTCTTATGCAATCGTCTATTTTAACCCTAACCGATTTCATCATTTCTTCCACTGTAATGTTACTGATTTATCTAATGTACGCTATTTATTGTCCCAGTAAAATAGCACCTCATCGGGAAAGAGCACCAGTGCAAGGACCGAGCACCTCCCCCGCAATTAGGCCTATATATCCTAGATATCGAATGGCCATGGATAGAGGGACTGTCACAGTAACGGGGGTGCCCACAGGAAAATCGGCTACTCGTGAGATACGCCGCGGGACAAAAACTAGTCAACTACGAGTACATGCCAAGAGCCAAAAGTACATTGTATATCATAGAATGACATTCGATCCACTAAAGTCTGCGGTTGCGCGCGTTTGACAGAGATCCACGGGTCTGTTGCGGCGAACACACGATAGACTTTATAAACGGAGTCCTTTGTTTTCGACACAAAAACATTGGTAAACCTTTGAAGATAGCTCTATATACGGAAACTTTCCACTGAGGAAAAAAGAAAGAAATAGATGCTTTAAATTACAACCAATGTTTTATGTAAAGTGTTTGTCAAGATACTAAGTTCATTAGTGCAAACTCTGAAGACTCTATTATAAGTTTCGTTAAACACTATTTCGATAAACAAAAGTTGGTTGGTCCCCTAAAAGTACATTGGAAATAAAAATAAAAATTTATTCAAAATCAAACCACACATGCCAATTTATATACTTCAGCTGTGCCTCTTCACCCCAAAATGTACATACTTACTTCGGTGCTGTCCCTTGTGGAGGTCTCCCTCGGCCACATCCTGTGTAGATTCATTGCTAAAATCAGCGTTGTCAAGAATCCTCAACCCCTTTCACCACCCTTTTCATCAGCAAGATTTTAATCGTATCTTATGAAGCTGAGTTCGAGTGGCGTTCCTGGAGGAGGCGAGGACGGCGTGGAGCGCAGTTTGTCCTGGACAGAATACCCCCACCGAAATGTGTAGGCAGAGTCTCTGGGACCTGCCGGCCATTAAACTTACACACGCCTATCTCATCCAGCTTTGTTCCGACGACTTCAAGTCAGGCCCCTGGCTACACGCTCTCCCCTCGCACAACATTGGCACTATTTTAGGCCCAGCCGTTTGCAGATAGCAGTGTGCCTGCGCCTTGGCGTAAAAGTGTGCGAGGCTCACGTTTGCCCGTGCGGCCGAAGTGTGGACCAGTTAGGACGCCATGGTTTTTCCTGCGTAAAGAGTGCCGGTCGGGTTTACTGCCAAGGGGCTATAAATGACCTCATCCGGCGAGCTCTCGTCACCGCCTCTATCCCTGCCACCCTTGAACCGGTTGGCATGCTCAGGGACGATGGCAAGATTCCGGATGGTGCCCTAGTGCCGTGGTCCCTGAGGCGGACGCTACGTGGTGGACGCGGACGTGTGGAACGCGACATGCGTGGACACCTTGGCACCGTCGCATATCTAGGGCACCGCGGCTAGAGCCGGTGCTGCAGCCAAGAGTGCTCAAACGGCCAAGCGACGAAAGTACTCGGCGCTGACCGTGCATAATGAATTTTCGGCTTTCGCAGTGGAGCCCCTGGGTTCGTGGTCGTCCGATACCAAAAAACTGGTCAAGGATATCGCCACTAGACTGGTGCACGCTTCTGGTGACCTCAGAGCTGGCGCCTACTTTGCCCAGAGGGTAAGTCTCGCCATACAACGCGGCAATGGCGCCAACGTGCTGGGGTCCATGCCGCAAGGAACCAGCTTGGACGACGTATTCGCACTATAGATTATAATAATTTTATGTAGGTTTTACATTAAGTATTTATATAACCTTTCTGTCTATTAACCAACTTACTTTATAAACCGGCAATAAAATGTACTAGTTCCTGAGTCCTATAATTTTTATATTGGAGTATTAATGCTAGCTAGGTAGTCAAACTTTTCATAAAGTCATGTTCGCATAGAAAGCACAAGAGCAGAAAATATTACTCTGGCACGTGATAAAATAATAGGCATCGCGAGAACACGCCTTTTAAAAATAGGACCTGCGAATGCGTTTGACAACTCGCAGTAATTCTGGAAAAGAATGGACGAGACATGACTCCAGAGCGCTGCTATATTATTCTATCAATATGTGATCAAATAGGACGTAGTTTGTGGAATTATTATGCTAAAATGTAGTATTTGATTTTCCTCAAAACCTTGAGAAAGAAAGAAAGGAGGACGTTGATGGAGCGCCGGATCCGTAAGTCAAAAGTTGCCATAAGAAGATTCGGAGATTTTTTGAATAATATATCGAGAAGTGGGTCACTAAGTTTGCCGAAAGCATGCTAATCCAATGGCTGGACATCGGCCTCGTTCAGTCTCACCACTGAATATCCAAGTCGATGTTTCCGCTTAAACCTGGGCTCCACTCTGAAATCCATCTTTCCCGGTTATCGGTTCTCCGACAAATCTGATTAGTCCACTCGCTAACTGTTCGAGCTACGTTGATGATAAGTTATTAATGATATTTTTTGTTCTCTGAAGGATAAACCTCACTTTGAATCATATCTTTTACAGACACACTATATATTGTCTGATGATGATTGTCCGTGTAAAGTATGTAAAGATCGCGTATCGATAGGCGCAGAATGTAACGTCCCCTGCGGATGGATTCGCCACCTGATAAAGATATGCGAAAGAGTAAGACGTATGACCGGATGTGGTCACGTGTTTATGAGACGGCTTAAGCCACCCCCATACTGGCGCGGTAGCGACCCACTACCTGCTGGTAAGGCGGTACCGGTGCTTAGTTACAGGCAGTCCCCAGGCTGTAGGCCGCGCCTTGTTATCGTCAGTGTAGCGTCCTCTATACAGTCATTTATATCACTATTGGGGACATCTCAGTATGGGGATGGATTATGTCCAACACTGGACGTGTGTACGAGGCTTAGTCAACACAAATGATTAACTAATTAATATTCATGAATAAATTTAGATTATAAAGCGAATGGAGTGCTTGATGGCTCAGCATAGGTAGACTTAATGATTGTAATGAATAAGATAAATCAAAGGTAGGTAGGGCCCTGTGCCGTTGGGTTTGTTGCCACTTCTTCCCCTCGGTTATACAGGTGGAAGTGGAGTAGTTTTAGGCAGAATTTGACGTCAAAAAGAGAATAATGTATTCCAATTTTGAAAATAAATATTTTGATTTTGAATTTTGAATAGTGTTCACGTTTTCATCTTACTTAAATGTTGACCATAATTAAGAATACACAAGGGCACGAATAAATTAAAAACAAGTTATTTGAAATAGGACGAGTTTTGAAAGCCTCGAGACAAAAACATCAATCACTCTCACCTTCAGAATTCCCAATGGAATATCTACAGCCAGCCGCGAAAAAGCTCTTTTTTAAACCAAGCTGAGGTTTTAGCTACTCCTATTTATTATTTCCTGCTAAAGATTTTACGAGAAATGAAAGATACTAAAATAGGCACAATTTGTTGGAACCACTTGACATTTATTTGAAGGACTAATGATAATGATGTGGTAAGGCTTAATGGTTAGACGATCTGCTGCGAATAATTGGGTTTGTGTACAACTTCTAGAACACTGGAAAGAGGATTTTAAGGTTTTAATTAGTCGTCGCGCAAATATGTTGTGTTTTCACATACCTACATTTTAAATATTATATCTATTATTTAAGAAAGGAAAACGTTAACTTTGCGTGTCTGTATACTGAAGATATTTACAAAAAATAATCGGGGAATCTAAGGATAAGTAACAGAACACATTTCGATAATTTTTGGAATTTTTATCTGTTTATCTGTTTGTTTGTGCACGCATGATTTAAAAACTACTGAATCGATCGTGACGGACTTTTCACAGAAACATGGTGCTTAATTCGGTGTAATATATATAGGCTTTATTTAGCGGGAGCAGGAACGGGAGTGGGAACGGTAGCGGGAGTGGGAATGGGAGCGAATTCTGTAGTTCACGCGAGTGACGCCACAGGCACAGCTAGTTATTAAATAGAAACGTAATTTCGCGTGTATTTGTAAAAAAAATTGAGGGGTTTAAGGATAAGTAACAGAACACATTTTAATAATTTTTGGAATTTTTGTCTGTTTGACACTGAACCGATTTTGATGGACTTTTCAAAGAAACATAGTGCTTAATTCGGTTTAACATATAGGCTTTATATCATTGCAATCGGTCCAGTCAATCAAAAGTTATGCGAATTTTTAGTTTTTAAACTCGCATACACTGCATTAGTATACAACAAAGAAGTGTAGGGTGTAAATGCTTGAGGGAATTCGTGAGCGGGAGCGGAAGCGGGAGAGGGAGCTTTAGGCTTTATTATAGTTATCTAAACTCACATACATTACATTACATACAGGACCCGGACCCGGACCTGGACCTGGAGCGAGAGAGGGAGTTGTCGATGGAAGGGGAGGGGAAGGGAATTAAGACTTAATAATTTTCAACTTTATTTAATTCAGTAGTCAGTAAAACAAATTAATTAAATACGAGTAGTGTGAGCGAAAGGACATGTTCTTTATTACTAACTGAAGCTTAACTAGACTGTAGACGCGTCATGCCACCGACCGCCTGGGCTCTGCTAGGCTAGGCTCTTACTTGTATGAGCGCGTGGGCGTGTGGGTTGCGAATGCATAACTAGATTCTGACATAAACAAAAACATTTTATTTTTTCAATTATACAAACCGTGGCCTGAGTGGAGTTGTGTGCTCGTTCAATTTATTTCACACGTCGTTAATAACGTGATTGATTTCGACGCCCGGCCCTAACGATACATGAAATATTCTCACTCATTAAATCCGGGGCCGCGGGAGTGGAGTGCTCGCGAGGGCTCTTCCATCACGGCCCAATACATATATGATGTCCGCCGCTCAATTAGTACTGTATAATTATGTTACGACACTGTCCGACTGACGTCAGCAGTCAAAAGGGTTTTAAAATACCATACAAACAATAACACTGTGGTAGCTTTGTATCCAATTTCAGAGCAAGTGCATGGCTACGTGTTGCAAAAATATCAGAATAATTTCTACGCATTACCCATTACACAGTTTATTTATTTAAAAACTTCATTGCACAGATTGTACGATAGGTTTTCGTTTCCATTTATGCTACTTAGTTTTATTAGAGTTTATAGAGGATTATCTTGTAAATGTTACAAGGAAAATAAAATGATGTCTCTAACACAGTTTTTTTTAGAAATCAGAAAAATTCTTTTCCACACAAACGAATTTATGAACAAAAATGAACATATTGCAAGCTTATCTAAAATTTGACTTTGTCCGACAATACCTATAAATATCTACTTAGATATCGTTTCCTTTCAAGGTAATCTCTCCATTTAAAATTTGAATATTATAAATTTACTAGATAAGCCCGCGACTCAGCTCGTGTGGACTACATAATTATGCTACACTTAATTCCAATTATAGCAAGACATACATTGCGAGTCAATCAATCAACAGCCTATTTCTATGTCCTCACTGTGGGTGCATAATTTTACCCACTCAAAAACGGGGTATAGGCCATAATGCACCATGCTGGCCCAATGATCACCACGGTTTATTAAAACATCATCAACCGAAATACGTCCACTGCTGACCATTAAGTCTCCCCAATTCAGCCTCACTCTTGGTGGGGCTGTCTATTGGCGGATTTGCCATTATCACTACGCTTGGCAGGTGGACTGGTGTAATGATCCTAATATAATGAAAATACACAGGAGAACGCTGCTGCCCGTCCCTAGTGCAATCCCTTAATCACTTCGACGACACCCACGGTGTGTGGTGGCCCTATTCTAAGCCGGGAACCACACGGCAACAACATTAAAACACCTATCATCTATTTCTAGCGAGAACTTCACGATGCTCAAGTCTAAAATTTACAATTCAATAGAAACTGCACAAGGCTTTGCATGCCAATACGTCCATTTGGGGCACACGCGATCGACTTCCCATTTGAAAGATGAATGAAATCATTCAAATGCGCTTCGGTTCGTTCGTACCTGCACCACAGATTTCATACTCGTAAAGTTTAGAAACTTGCTTCATGTTTATGAGTAAGTATATTAAAGCTATTTTTCTTGACATATTATTGGCACAATCCCGGCAATCCTTACAAGCGAACAGATTAATGAACCTACTACAGGAGCACCAGTTTGTCCGGGTACGTTTGTGTGCGCGTAAATTATTGTAGGGATGCAGCTGTAGCATGCGCGCGAGCATAGTCGATTGAGAGAGGAACAACGTTAAACGTCGAGCGGTAGCGGTAGCCAAGTTTGCGTACTGCCAGCCGTGCTCTATTTTGCCGTGTTCTATCTTCTTTACATAGTTCTTTGATATTAGTATCTAAGACACCGTCATAAAACTACGGATTACTTGTCATATTCATAGAAACGGCAGGTGGGTAGATAAGCGATCGATACCTACATTCAGGGTTTTGATGTTCGAGCCACTACACTCAGTCCTCTGATTCATCAGCTTTTAGCAACTTTAAATACTATATCGTCAGCTATATAGCAATAACAAGTCGATATTTGGCTGTTCCAACATTTGGATCACAATAGAAGATAATATCCTACTATCCTACTAATATTATAAATACAAAAGTTTGGACATTTGGATGTTTGGATGTTTAGATGTTTGTTACTCAATCACGCTTCAACCACTAGATGGATTTGGATGAAACTTGGCACAAATGTAGGTTAGGTCCTGGAATAGGACATAGGATAGTTTTGATCCCGAAAAACATTTAATTCCTACTGGAAATTTTTAATAATTTGTAATGTTAAGTTGTCCACGCGGACTAAGTCGCGGGCAATAGCTAGTATAATAATAAACTATAGCACAGTAGGATTCTAGATACTGGTTTGTCGTATCCGCCGGGGATGCGCACAGGGGATGGATGTAGGATGAAATTACTTGCGCGGTGTTGTTTGGCTAGCTGACATGTCATCGGTCTATCGGGGCCCACTGTTACACCCTTACCCTTGCTAATTACACACGTGTTCAACAGTGGATGAGCTGATGGTATTTAATTAACTGGTAATAAAGTGTTGACGATGCCGTAACGTGGTCATGATAATATCTTATAGATTGACACCCTGTAGCAGATCGAAGAAACACTGGCTTATGAATGATCTAGAATACAGTGTACTGAAGAACGAAGTAACGAGAATGATGAGTAGGTATTTGAAAAATTATCAAAAAATATTTAATTATACTTATGTTACTTTGCGCTATCCAACGTCATAAAGCGACTTGCCTTCGTCCACTTTTTGCTCCGTGATATCACTTGGCGTGAGTGTGGCAAACAACACCGCCGCATCCGTGTTGAGACTTACTCATGTTTTTGAAAAAAAAAACCATTGCTTTTGATTGAATAAGCCGATTGCTATGAAATAAAGACTAAATGTTACTCCGAGTTAAGCCCTATATTTCTGTGAAAAGTCTATCAAAATCGGTTCAACAAATAGATAAAAAATAGAAATAGATAGAAACAAATAGATAAAAAAAATTAAAATGATCATAATGTTTCGATATTACTTATCCTTAGACGCCCCAACATTTTTTTTTGCAAATGTATCTAATGTTTACTCGATTGTTTTGTTACACGCGAAGTTTACGTTATTATTTATTAGATATTATCTTTTTTTTAAACAACGCATACTCGTATGTAGCGAAAATGATTTTGGGTTCCTTTATTGTATAAACTGTCCTTTTTTCAATATTTCGGAATTGAATGTGACTTGTGTCACATCCTTTTGTTGGTTACAGGTATAAATAGGGTAAAATAACATCCAGAAAAAGTACCAGTGATATCATATCAACCAAAATTTCCATAATCAATTCGATTGAACCGGACACTGGAAGGCAATTGCCATGAGACCATTATTCAATCGAGGCGATATATCTCGCTCGGAGTCCGTAGTGAAGCGTAGCGGGCGATAGCTGGCTCCGCAAAAGTTGGCACTGGCGCGGTCGGCGGGCGAGACCATTGCCAATTTCCATTAGCCCATCATCCAAAACGAAAAAATGCATAGACGATCATTTTTTCATTCAATTAAAATTGGCCGCCAACCAAAACGGTTAGACATTTTGACAGGTACCAGGAAAAGTTGTTAAAAGGTTTACATTTATATTTTGTTGAGAAAGAGTCATGCATCATTATCGTTTACCCAAATATATTTATTACATAACTTACACAAAGGGTCGGCTTAACTCTAATTGTGATAGTTTATAAAAAGTAAAAAGTACACTATAGTTTTTTCCAAAAAAAATCATAGTTGAATATATTTTTAAAGAACTACAAATACGTTTTATGGTTTTGAAAATTCTGTGAAATTTTATAGATAAATAATTTGCATCATGATTAGGGTTCTGTCAAAACGTATACTCTTATAGCGAAGCTTTTTTCTGTCTATTTGCCACAGAGTACAAACATTACTGGACCGATTGAGCTCAAATGTTGAACAAATTACGTAAATTTTCCCGGCAATGATAGCAAATAAATATTGAGTTAGAAATCTAATAAGTGAATAAGGTGTGAAGGTGCTCTAATGCCGGCTATTATGAAACCCAATCAATCGCTTATTATCGAGTCATTCTCGTCGAGAACATCGAAAATCCATAAGCTTTCAATATCGTGGTGTTAGCCTCGGTTTTGTTCCCAGTGGTCGCTCGATCTGAATATCAAAAATGTGAAAGCAGTCGTCAGTAACCGGGACACGTATATCGGGACCCTATCACTCCGCTCTTTACTTACTAGCAGAGCGCCATCTGCACATTCTCTACCTAATCCACTAACAAATTTGATTATATAACAATGTAGAGACGGTCGTCTTATTCATTTTCTTCCTCCATAACAAATTTCAGCATCTACGAAAAGAATAGCAAAGGAAAATTATTCATTTCTGTTTTGTTCTTTAGATATAATAGAACAGTCTTTAATAGAGTTACGAGAACTTATGGTAACTGAAAACTAAAATTCTTCGCTCCAATGGAAGTCAGGAAACGAAATCATAAAGTTTAAGTGCTTATGTCTGTGTAAAGTTAGGTAGGTATATTAACTTTGGAAAGTTGGGCTAAATTTGATACAAGGAATTAGAACTCTGTGTAGAGACCGATGTCCCTTTTGCAATATAAAACTCGTACGAGTCTTTTCTGAACCTCATATTTGTCAAAAAGAAATGTCGTTTTAACCTAACTGGAAGTGTAGGTACTCGCCTCTCATATATAAAGGTCGAGGGTTCAATCCGGATCAGGTACCATACATCAGTAGGTACCTGAGTTTCTCAGAAATGGAGTAATTTTTTGTGGTTATAGTGTAAGGAAACCTGCATACACGAAAGATGATTGTAAATTCGTTGATTTGATACTAGAAAAAAGTACGGCTACACAGCACAACTGCCTCACTAAATCTACTTTACAAGTTACCAAGAAAAATGATTTCGACTTTCATAAAATTCCGTTCAGCTGTTATGACGTGATTGAGCAACAAAGGGACAAATAAGCTACATTTTCACTTTTATAATATTCGTCTAAATTATGTTAAGTAACTTGAATTGATTCATCGTATAAGTCGCATTATGAACTAATGTGTTTGGATTTCATACTATTTAAAATTTATTATTATTATACTTTATTGTACACAAATAGAAGTCACACAACTAATTTAAACACAAGATGTACAAAGGCGCACTTAACTCTGTAAGAATTTTCTTCCAGTAAACCTTTGGGTGAAAGAGAAAAGCAAAGCAGATAGGCAGACAGCAGTGCACATTATAGTGAAAATAAGTAGTAAAAAAACATATATGTAAATAGCAAATAGAATAGTTTAAATTTACTTCTATCTATATAAAAAAATTACATATACATACTCGTACAATATATAAGTATATACATACAATATACATACATACAAAAACGTACATACATAATAATTCTACATACTACTCTGTCAAGATAGTACCGGGAAAAAATCAATAATGCACAAAATGTTAATTATTCATCCAACTTTATTTCATCACCTTAAAAGTATGCTCCTTCAGAAGCGACACACTTACGCCAACGAATAATCCTATCATCAAAACATTTTTGAAACGCTTTTTCCGGAATTGAGTATTCTTGAGTTCTCGCCGCGAATTCTCCTTTATGTCTTCTATCGAATGGAAACGGGTGCCACGAAGTGGTATTTTGAGTTTAGGAAAAAGAAAAAAGTCGCATGGAGTTATATCTGGTGAATAAGGTGGTTCCCAATGATGTTTGTGGAGTTTTTGGTCCTAAATTCATTCACCATTCTTATGCGATGGCGCATTATCGTGGTGCAAAATCCAAGACTTTTCTTTCTACAAATCTGGCCTTTTTCGTCGAATTTGCTCCCTTAAACGACGCATAACGCTCAAATAATATTCTTTATTTATAGTCTCACCTTCCGGCAAGAACTCTGAGTGCACAACACCGCGATAGTCTAAGAAAACAGTCAACATGACTTTGACTTTCGATCGATTTTGGCGTGGTTTTTTCGGTTTCGGTTCAGTTGGAAGGCGCCACTCTGAAGATTGTTGACTAGTTTGCATGTCAAACTCGTAAACCCACTTCTCGTCACCAGTAACAATGCGTTTCATGAATGCTGGGTCGGAATGGACTCGTTCTAGCATGTCCTCAGCGACTCGTAAGCGATGAGTTTTTTGAGAAAATTCAGGTCATTTGGGACTAGCCGAGCGGCAACATGTTTTAGGCCCAATTGATTATTTAAAATGGTATGGATCGATTCGAGATATACAGAAAGTTCAACGGCTATCTCTCTGAAAGTTGAATGAGAATTTTCAGTCACTATTTCCTTCACTTTTGCGATGTTAACTTCAGTTGTAGACGTTGATGGCCAACAAGAGCGAGGCAAATCTTCCATCACATCTCGACCGCTTTTGAACGCTTTGTACCACTCGTAAGCACGTGTTTTTGATATAGTCGACTAACTGTAAGCCTTCTGTAACATTTTCAGGTGACTCCGAACATGAAATTCCATTGGCTATGCAAAATTTGAGACAAACTCTTTGTTGATATTTGTGTTCATTATGAAAATCCCAATATACACTAGATATATTATAACTAAAAACAACACTGTATTAAATATAAATAACAGATGCAATTCAAACTGCGCGCCAAAATGGAAAAAAATAGTGCCAATCCAACAACAACAAAAAAAGAAAAATATTGAATTTGGAACCATAAACAAATTATCCATTCCCGATACTTTTTTGACTGAATGTACATACACACACAGATATCATTCGGATAGATAATGCTCTTTTACTCTAGCCTTGAATATGCCCAACGATCTGCTCGCGCGGATAACATGTGGCAGAGAATTCCACATTCTCACTGCTTGGATTATGAAGGAGCCGCTATACAGACTTGAAGTATGAGTTGGAATTTGGAGAAGAAGGGAAGTGATAGATCTGCAGGGCTTACCCCTAGGGACGACATAGTCAAAGCGCTCACGGAGGTACGGAGGGGATACAGGATTGTTTAAAATGTTATAGAGATAACACACCACATGAGCATTACGTCGGCGTCGAATAGGGAGCCATTTTAATTGTGTTCTGAATTGTGACACATGGTCATACTTGCGCAGTCCGAATATGAATCCGATGCTCAAATTTTGAAGGCGCTCCAGTTTGTTTAACAATTCCTCCATGGCGTCCAGGAAACAGACATCAGCATAGTCTAAATAAAGAAGAAGGAGAGCTTTGTCGCTTGAGAGATTGGAAAGAGTAGTTCACCTTTTTGCTAATTAAGTTAACGTGGTCTGACCACGTCAAGTTGCTTTTAAAAATAACACCTAAATTCTTTGCGCTCCTGGCGAGAACAATAGGAACAGCATCATATACAATTGGTGGCAGCGTAGAATCTAGAAGACTGCAAGTATGAGCTGCCAATAATCATAGCTTGCGACTTTGATGGGTTCACCAAGAGACCAAAAGATCCGGCCCATTTTGCTGAGATCCCTATTGAGAAGTCAATAGCTTCATTCGCATCCCCTGCCTTGAAATGTCGATACAGTTGCAAATTGTCTGCGTAGAGATGATAGTGAGAAGAAATTACTTGAGCAACAATTTAGTGCAATTTAAAGTCGAATCTCAAAACCAAATGTCTTCCACACAGCAGAGCTCTAACCTAGTTTCGAGATCGATTTAACTCATTTGTACAGTATATTTGCAAAAACAAATACTTAGTGTAGCTGTTTAAATTTTATACATGTACGATTTATAGGCATAGGATATTTGTAGAACCGCAAATTTAACTTTGGAATTTTTAAACTAATGATGTCATGTGATTATTTGTAAAAGGACCAACATTCTTGTACAACGACAATTAAATCGCTTTACCGTTTCTGAGTAAATCATACATAAGCGAATTTTCAAGCAAATCGAAGAATTCTTAGGCACAGATTTCGAGAAGATTTTTTGTACGTTTTAGTACCTACCATTAATTTCAAAGTTGGAAAAAACCCCGCGAAATACAAATACAACATTTCATTCAATTCGCTTCACTAGTGTCGTTTTTCTTACTCGAAATTCGAATTTACACACAATCTACCTCGTTCACTTTTGTTTGTCGTTCGAAAGTAAAAATATAATCAAGGTAAGTAGGTATGATCATAATTAGTTACTACGAAGCCTCTTCTAGCATGCACTGAACCAAACTAAAGCTGGTTTTGTTTTCAAATTTATTTTCAAAAACTTTACAAAACGTCATGTGTGAAAAAGTTTTTACCAAAAATAGTCTAAATATCGATGTAGGTATTAAATAAGTATTAAATAAGCGAAAACTTTGAGGAAGTCTATTGTAAGAGTTTTGGATGTGATCTTAAGGAGATGGCTCGGCTGAGGGCGCCTTAATGGCCTCTCGACGAGATCTCACCGGGGCTCTCCAGGTCACTTCGTTACTCGGATTGTACTGCCTGTATATACCATGAATAATCTTAAAGAAAAGTTGGAGTTTGGCTCCGAGTGCAAACTATAATATAATGCACCACGCATATATAGGTAGGTACGTCGCTGTAAATTAAAAAAATACAGTGATTATTTTATTAGTATTTATAAACTGGAAAGCGTGAAAGATCGTATCGATCCCTCCGCCAACTAAAATTTTATTCAATTTTGTTTTTATCAAAATCGAGTCATTGAACTTCACGACCTCGAATATAAGGTCGTTTTTAATTGCTTTGAGATCGTTCCTTTCCTTTTTACAGCGGTGGCGTAACAATACTATGAAAACATAGGTACTACGTCGTACGTACGTAGTATCTTATCTGTAAGGTTACAATTTTTTTAAATAAATAATTGTCTAAATCTATAAATATCTCCAAAATTACTTAGACGTGATAAAATGAACATCCTGAATGGTTAATAGTTAATCTAAATGTTTTGTTAGAAAACAAAATTGAGCATGAGGCGTACAGAAACTTCAGTAGACAAGTGAACATGAGAGTGGAGAACCTTATAATATCTATTGAATTAATTGTTTTTTCTATGATTAATATCAACATTATTATATAGCCTACCCGCGTGGTATCCGAAACAGAATACCACATACTAAGTACCACTTCCAGTAAAAGAGGAGACTAAAGGATATATCAAGGCAATGGGAAGGAGCACCGTATGTGTATTAAACTTTAAATACGCGAGCACCAACCGCTGCTGCCATATCTAAATTATCATCATACAATTAAATAAATTATTTTATTTTACAGTTTACTGCCTGTCATAACCTACGCTGCAGAAACGTGGACACTGACGGTGGGCCTGATCCACAAGTTTCAAGTCACTCAGCGAGCTATGGAGAGGGCTATGCTCGGGGTTTCTTTGCAGGATATGATTTATAATGAAGAGATCCGACGAAGATTGACCACCTGAGGAAGGTGTCTGGAAGCGGCTGGATGCGGAGGGCGGAGTGTCGGGTGTGACATCTAAGGATGGTGATGAGATGGTGATATGATGATGATGATTTTACAGTTAGTTACTCTTACAAATATTCACTCTCATATCAATTTCTTTCAATGTCAATAAGTAGCGGGTTTTAAAATACATTATATTACTCGTAGTAATATCTAAAGTCTTTGTTGTTGCTCAACAGCCTGATCAGTGTTGAAGCGAGAAAAGCTTTTATAACGGTATTGCATGTATTGATGCAAATACACCGTTGCACCGCCATGCCCTCCGGTGGGATCACCTTCCCGGCTAGCACTTATAAGCTGGAAACGTAAAACGAATATTGCGTACACTCTGTATAGTCATCTTGTGTATCCTTTATGTGTACAACTTACATACACTCACACTTATCCTAAGGTTGGTTGGAAATGGTATGTAATGAGGGCTTTCACATTTTCTAACACAGGAATATTTGTTATATTATAAATTTTAGAACATCCTATATAAAAATTATGTTGATCAAATGATTGTATATTTTAAATGATTGATTGTGACTTAAATGATAACTAGTAATTTTATTTACAACTAGCTGTGCCCACGGCTCTGCTCGCGTGAACTACAGAATCCGCTTCCCTTCCCACTTCCGCTCCCATTACAGCTCCAGTTTGAGTTTGGATTACATTGGAGTGGGAGTGGGAATTGGAGTGGGAGTGGTATGGGAGTGGGAGTGGGAAAAGGGGTGTGGGAGCGGGAGCGGGAGAAAGAGAGGGAGCGGGAGCGGGTATTTTACTTACCCTATCTGGAAAAACTATGAAACATACTTTGAAACTTAAAAGAATTTCAGTTATCGAAAACTAAATTAGCCTGGGAATTTTTTCCGTTAATATAATCGTTACTAAAAATATTTAACATCTACATTAGATTATATTATGCCTGTACACAATAAAGAATAAATCAAAACCTGAATATCTCACTTAATTTTGTGTACCCTAGTATAGGCTCACCCATGGGCATCCCTTACATTTTTATGTATGGACTACATAATTTGGTTACTTCGAACTTATGTATGTTAATTTCACATCAGTACCATAGAATACCTAATAATATTGTGACATAATTGTGTTGTCCGTCAGAAACAACAGACTTTACAATTCACATAAAGTCCAACTAGGTAGGTACTAATAGAATTAAAATTTTGCATTTCAAATAGTAAAAGTTTTACGTCAGTTATTTGGCATATGAAGCTAGGATAATCTGCAAATAAATATTTTACTGTCTATGCAGCAAAGCATTAAAAAGAGCAAACCTTGAACGATGGTGTCAGACTGGTTTTTTAAAGCTCTATGTTGGATGAATTGTAATTCTTCAATTGCCGAAAAACTAGTAATTTTCATAAATTAATTTAAAAATAACAGTTTGATAACTTTATTGACAATTTCTAAAATGTTGCCACTAAGCTAGCAGGGCTGAATGTATCTTGAATAAAATTATTACAAAGTGACCAATAATTCCTAAAGTTAATCGCATTTTTGGCACATTGGTTTCAATACGAGTACGTAATGCGGTGGTTTCCACACGCCTCATACAGATATATCCGGTGACCAGAGGGCTGACAAGTACCTCAGCCAGCGCATTAGCTTGGCCATATAACGAGCCTTCTGAAGTACTTCTGGGCACCACACCCCAGTGTGACCACTTCGAGGGAATTTTTTACCTGTAAATTCCTGTTTTGTTTTGGTATTTTTATGTAAATGATTGTAGTTAATTTATATATTCATAAATTGTTCCTACATAATTACAATATGAATAAAAAAATACATAATTAGATTTAAAATAAAATGTAAATTCCAATACTTTTAACTCACCCAACAAGTCTTGCACCGATAACTGATTAAAAGTCCACAAAAAATATAAGTAATATGTACATTATAGAAACTTTAACATTAAATATTAATTCGTATACCAACAAACTTAATTATTAGGTAAAATGGTTTAGTAAAATTACTATCGTAAGTTGGCGGTAGCCGTTCGTAAACAATATCGGGTCTGACCGAACGGCGCCCGTTTTACATTCAGGATATTAAATTCATTGACGCAACAATACTAGCATTATACATTAGGTTATCCGAGTATATTAGTTTGGTTACGTCAGAACCGTGTAATCAATTTGAAGGTAATGTTAGACGGGTTGAAATGAAATCTAAACATCCGGAATGGTATGATGGATTCATTGATTTCGGTAAGTTAAGTTGTAAAAGAAACTATAATATAATACCCGTGACTTCGTCGGCGCGGAGATATATAAATATCTAGATCAAGTCATCAGCCTGTTCCTGTCCACTGCTCGACTTAAGTTACATCCGCTTCCCATCCAGCTTACTTAGGGTATCCCACGCTGCGCTGTCTTCACACCAGAATTCGTCTGTCTATGGCATCAGGCCTGCCCACTGCCATTCCAGCTTGCTAATCCTAAATGCTATATCGGTGACTATTGTTATTCGTTGGATCGCCTCGTTACCTATCATATAGCAAAGCCCTTTCCATGGCTTTTAGAGAAATTAAACTATACGTAGTTTTTAGGATTTCGTTAAAATGGAAACATTTATAGTAAGTCTGTCTGCCAAATAACTCGCACACTACTGAACCCATCGATCTGAAACTCATCCACAGCAACGGAGTAACCAAGAATAATATTTCCTGTATCGTTATTCCTTTGACATATTTTTTGGAGATCTCTTTCAATGTTATTGTATATAATATAAGTACCTATGTAATTAGAGAGGTTTAGACATTTAGGTAAGAGTTGATTCCTTCTAATGAAGAAGCTTTGAGCTTGAAAGTAGTGTCAAGTCGAATTACTCATTAATAAGTACAGTGGGCTTTAAGACTGTTAAAATATTTAAAAGGCAACTGCAGTAAAGTAAAGTTTGCGAAGTGTATCTCATACACAATGTCTCAGTAAATATTTATTCTTTTTTTTCACGAATAGTCTGTGATATTATAAATTAACGATACTTAAGTTTCCAAAACTCATTGGTTGGACAGAGTTTGAACCCACGACATCATAAACGTGAGGCGAGTGCACAATAAACTACGCTACCACGGCCTAAATTTGTAGTCAATGCCATTACTTATGCCTTTTAGATCTGAAAATGTTTTGTGGCCTATATAACAATCCACACTCATATTATTATTTACTTTTATAGTTATTGATAAAACTAGCAGCTGGCGTGCCCGAGTTTTACAGTGAAATTTCAAAAATCATTCTTATTAGTAAGAACCTATTACTTACGTGGAACTATTTACATTTGTGGAACCTTTTCAATTTCAAATTTCTAGACACAGAGTGGATTGAGTTGTTCGTTTTGTTAACTGTGTTATTACTTAATTGTGTATATTTATTGGACATTTACTTGATGATTAATTAAATGAAACTTGGACATTGACATTATATTACAAACGCGAAAGTTAAAAGTTGACTCTCTCACGCTATAACGGCAGAAAGAATTTGGAGGAAACTTATTACACTGACAATTCATATTATGGAATAACATACATACCTACGCTATGATGAAAACCCTGACTTTATATTTCCGCGCGGACAATGTCGCGGGTATAAGATAGTAGACTATAAAATCCATAATAATTCACAGGAAGGCAGTTAGAATACGTTCGGAAAAAACTATACAACACGTTGATGATAGTCAGGTATCCTTCTAATTATACATATAGATTACTTGCCAATTTATTTTATGTATCCGCCTTAGTGCTT
Source organism: Esperia sulphurella (assembly GCA_947086405.1). Lineage (NCBI taxonomy): Eukaryota > Metazoa > Arthropoda > Insecta > Lepidoptera > Oecophoridae > Esperia > Esperia sulphurella. Next base: position 8,140,511 of record OX352261.1, read on the forward strand.
GACACCACATTACTGGCTCTTAACCACAGCTGCGTATCCACTTAAGCACCTCACAGGACGTCAAACAAAACATTAACTGTTATCGTAACGTGAGCATGGTATGCCATTTTAGTGCACACAAACAGCAAACTCTGCTCATTTATCACAAAACTTCTGCAGAATGAAATGATAATATATTTAAGTTCGTTTTGCTACGTAGTATTTTGTTCTCACACGGCACGGTAACGCGAATTTCTGCATGCATTGTGCTCAGATCGCGTATGAAACTTTTAATGTTAGTACCTACCAATATATATTATATCTTTGATGTTAGTAATTCCTATAGATTGTGGTTTTGATGTAATACTTGTAAATAAGTAAATTATCTTTTTATTATATAATTATAGTAAAGGGTCAAACATCAATTGCAGTGCTTGCTATATGTAACTGTCACATTCCGCGGACGGTGCTTTAACTCGGTCCGCCACTGTTGTTAAATTGAAAAACTGCTGTGCGATACCCAAATATATGTGTTTTTACTACATAGTTGCCTGTCCGGTGCTATCCAAACGAGTCACGGGTATGCGGTCCCGGCTTCCTGAGCTATCGCTATACAGTCCCACTATCCTTCCGTAATAGAGCGGTATCTCAAACCTAACCTATACTCCGTACCCATACCCCCATTTCCTGTCTTTCTCGCCCCGATCCCTATCCCGTCCGCCAATCCAAGGTCTGCCGTGATGATGGATGCGTATTCCAGGGGCTGTCCTGGTGGTAAGCGTTCAGACATCCTGGAACTGAGTGAAGTCCAGGTACTATTAGCTTTACCGAGTCATGCGGGGTGGACGATTATTTCCATAGATAATCGTGGCACCTACCTCAACACGGAGGCGATGATGTTGTTCGCAACAAATCACGTCAAGGAAGTATCACGGAGCAAAAAGCGGGCGAAGGAAAGTCACTTTGCTAAATTGGACTGCGCAAGGTGTGAGCATTATGTATGTATTGTGTTTATAAAAAATCGATTTGATAGAGCAAGGAACATAAGGACGAACTAATCAGTTGAAATAGAGTAAACAGGATAACCATAATCCAATGTGGAATTAACATTCTATATTTGTACGCTATTTAGTTAATTATTTCACAAACCACTAGCAAAAGCGGTTTACAGGAGTACACAAAAGAGGTTGTGTTTATTCATTCCGCTTTGATTTCTATCCGAATATTGATTGCAATAACTTTAAACCCATTTGTGTATCAATTATAGATAAATTTAATGTAAATTATACTAAATTTAATCCTAGGGCATCTGTTATTGATTATGAGTCATCTGTTATCTCATTACCCAATGTTACTTATTAACCAATTAGTGGCAATCATGAAGGCAAAAACTTTGAGGTGACTTATGAGGTGCATACATTATTTTTCATCATGGTTATGACCTTTACAAATAAATAATTGATGTATCTGCTATAAGTTTTAGTATCTGGAATCTATAAAATTAAATTAATAGGTACCACAAGAAATGTAGTTTCAAATTATCAGTGATAATAAATCATCATATGGCACTAATAATTAGAACAGCATCGCTTGTGAGCGGCCTCCACACACAAAAGTGGCGATTCCGTGTAAATTACCCCGTCAATGGGTGCTCGTATCTCAATGGGCCATAAACAACGCGACCGTGAATACAAATCGGATATTAGAGCGTTCTCTAAACGGATGTAAACGGATATGCTGCACATTAACGGATACCGAGCTCATGAGTCATTAAGTCAAGTTTACACTAGGATTAGGTATCTCATATCTTCGTACAAGCACGGTCAAGTTCCACTCGACATAAGGATTGTAGACGTTGGAGCAGCTTTGTCAAGTGGCTTATGAATTGTAGTTAACGTAAGCGCAATAGAAATTAAATTAATACTAAACATTGTTGTAGAGGAAAACCACATTATATGTTTTCATACCCATTCTAATTTTGTATATAAGTAAAGTTAATAATTTAGTAGACCGTAGAGTTGTAATAAGTATATTAGTAGCGAGTGTAAAATCCAACTAACCTACCTCTATTTACAAGGGTCTAGTTCAGGGTGAGGAACTATAACAAGCTACTAATCTACTATCCTAATGTAGACCGAGCCTAATTGCATTTGTTTACCTTGTCTCTGTTGCGATTCGTAAACACAGAGAATGGTATGACTCTCCCAGTTATGTATGCCATTATAAACTCTGTAGCTTTGACATACGAGTACATTTATGAATACAATTATGTAGCTATTCCCCTTTTGATAGATCGATAAGAAACAATGTTACTTAACAGTATATCGGAGAAAAGTTTAACAGCGTAAAGTGAACGTGTTAATAATGGTTTGTCTAAAAAATCTAATATGTTAAAAGATTTTATTACTTCATTTTGTTTACCTTTATTTGAAATTTAGCTTCTTTTTCCGTGTGTTAGGTAATGTAAGCTCATTGCTTCTAATCTTTTCAATATTAAATGTTCAAAATTACCATTTTTAGGAATTCGATTCCTCAGTTGTGTTCAGTCATCATCATCATCAGTAAATAAATCATCATCATCACTCTATCGACGTCAACTACTGGAGAAGGTCTTCCTTTTCCGCTTCCAATTTATTTCATTCATATTGTTTTAAATATCAATAAATTAAAATAACGAAACATTATGTACTCGTCTATGAGTATTTTTACCTACCACTTGCACACTTACTAGGTTAACAATTATTGTATTTGAATTTTCCGTTTATTAAATTATAACTTATCCAATGGAAAATCCTATTCGCACAGTTATAAAAACATATTGAATTTAAAATAAACTGTCTAAACCCATTTTAATCTGAGAATACAGAAAGCAGATGCAGATCGCACATCATACTGACTGAGGAAAGAAAACAGATGGCAGGATTTCATTACAATATCTCAGCGGGGCGGAAGGAATCGCAGACGGGACTCGTAATGTTTCTAGATTATACAAGACGTATGGACTTCTCTCTCGGATTTGATAATGTGGATTTTGGAGGCGACTCCTGAATACGTTTTCCTTATGGCTGACGATTAGAAGAAAGGATGAGATAATTTTTGACTTATTATTTTTACATAATTTTGATAAGAAAGTCCTCCTTCTAAACGTCTCGTATTTTTTTATTATCTGAAGTTACCAGCGGCAAAAAACAGACCAATTGAAAAAACCGCAGAAGTAACTAATTGACATTATGCATACAAAGCTAAATTCTCATAACTGTGTTACCCACTAGCTGCTTTTTTGCTATCTTGTGCTTGTTTGAATGCTTGTACTGCCCTAATTTCGTTTATCAACGTCCAGAGACATTTAGGATGATAAGCTTTCGGTTTACCTATACGCAATATCGAATCTTTATACGCGAAGGAAGGTGGATTAAGTAGGCACTAAATATACAGATATATACTTTACATACTTTATAGATTTCTTAATAAGTTAGGTAACAATAATAGTTAAACCTACAAAACCGAGGAAACAAAACTTAAAGTAATTTTTAAGTCAATGCTAATTAAACTTTACTCAAATAATTAAAACCAAGGTCTTCCCAATCAATTTTTCGTCACGAGTTCCTTTTTCCACAGGAAATGAACCAACAAATTCGTAATTATAATGTCACGGCTTTTAGTATGCCGCGGCCCTCAATTTCAGTTAACTTCCAAAGCTCACATTTCTTAATTAGCATTCATTTAGTTGCACGAAATTTTACCTTTCAAGAACAAACAAAGCCAGTTGTCCGTCTTTATTATCAAGTTTAAATTATAGTCATTAACTAACGAGAAAGTGTGCGGAACCTCTCAATTTGCTTTCAGGTTTTAAGGATAAGGTTTTGGGTTTGCGAAGGCTTTCACGTAAATTGAGAGTATTGGAAAGTTTGAGTAAATATTTTGGAACCTGCATTGAAGACAATTACGAAGATGAAAGACGGGAATGGCGGTAGTATGAGAGTAAGAAATGATTGTGGATTTATGGAATTATTTTGCACGAATATCATATTAAATAGTTTCACAGAGCGATTTTTTCACCTGGATCTTTATAGTTGTTCGGTTTCCTGCTCCTACCTACAATGAAATGCTAGAGAGAGGAATGCCTATTTTATATTTAGTACTATATGTTATATAGGTACTGTCGCTTTGGATTAATTATGTTATGAGTATGTTGCAATAGATTGAATAAAATGTCAAATACATTGGAGCATTTTTAAGAGTCATTGTAATTTGACAGTGTTTTAACATTTTCCATAAGAATATTTTAATAGTATCTGGTCTAATTCTAGAATGGTTTTCTTTGTTCGTCGTTCGTTCATCCGTCTGTCCGTCCGTCCGTCCGTCCGTTAGTTCGTTAATTCGTTTGTTTGTTTGTTTGTTTGTTTGTTTGTTTGTTTGTTTGTCTGTGTTTGTTGCTCAATCACACTATAACGATTTTAATCTAGTTGGTACAAGTTACAGATTATTTGATCCTGGAATAAAATATAGAATATTTTATATTAGTCAAACTTGCTGGTATATTTCCACGATGACGAAGTCGCGGTTATAGTCGCGGTTATAGTTTAGTTAACATTAAACAGAGGAAAATGGTTGAGCTCACGCTAGGTCTAGTCATGTTATTACTTGCACGGTAGAGTTGGCTAACACACGCATAATTTGCCACCCGAAGCTGTTTAAAGTGAAATTATTTAGCACCTACAGGGAAGTGAACAGTCGAGCAGTTTTTGCCGGTCTCACATTCGCACATTAGCATTTTGAGCGACATGAGTGTGTGGAAGCGAGAGAGAGCGTAGGGCTGCAATATGGTGACAAATGGAAATTACGAAGGGCTGAAAGTTTGGTACGACAAAAAATTTGGATTTTTTCATTAGCGAATAACTTTTTCAAAGTCATTAGTATAATAATTATTATCAAATAGGGCGTTAATCATGGTAATTTTTCAGTACACAGTACATTTTGGATGTTTGACATTATTTATTTTATTATTTATGTCAACTATTTCCACTGCCGCGAGGAAACTATATATTGCAGCGCCTTCTATGCCGTAGCATAACCATTTCGCAAGTGCATGTTTTACGCGATTCGTTTTTAAAAGTATATGGGTACAAAAATATTAAAATAGGTATATTACTTTAGCAGTACTTTACCGATTTGCGGAAATTTACGTTGCAGAATACGGTAACTGATATTACTAGCTGGAAATACAGAAAACCACTCAGTGTTACGCGATAAACCGTAGCAATCGTCTGCAGTTTATATATTTTTTTTTATTAGCAGCCGTCTGCGATTTTGTTCGTATAGAATTATTATTATTAAGGAAATGTTTCCCGATTATCGTCACGTTTTGCTTCCTCCCTTTTGAGAGACTGATAAGATGAACATGCCCCCTCCCACCTTTATGGAACCGAATAAAATAAAGTCTATTTGTGAAAATACACCCTTCCCAGTCTTCCCTCTCCCCTTCAGAGTCAAAGTCAAGCTATTCCTTCAATCCTCTCCTGGATTCCTTCCTCCTTTCCTCACCCTCTCCCTTACGTACTCTCTCTCTATCTATCCCTCTCAAAACAAAAATCAGTTTTTCAGTGTTTGACACTGAATGCCTGTGTAACGGGTCACTGCTGTTTTTTATATTTCTGTATAGGCTGTCCCATAAACCAACGATAATCCGGTGGGTGCTGATGGGCTAGATCATGACTAGCTAGAATATGTGTTTTCCATTTAGTAAAAGTGTCATAGTATTTGAGATATTGGCACATTTATAAAATTCTTGAAAATCTCTACTTTACGACAATATTACGAATGAAACATCTACAAATTTAAGACTAATGTAATTCTTATTCTATTATTTTTTCTCAGTACTACAGAAGAATAAGGCTATCAAATGCAACCAAAGATTTTTTAAATGGCTACGGTTTACTTACAATTTTTTTTGTTAAACAAATTTTAATCACCTACCGCTAAAAAAGTGTACTAAGCTGTACTGGCATGTTTTCTAAAAAGTGTGCGTTTCAAGTGTAGTTTGCAAAATATTAAAAGATTTACTAATATTCAATTTACAAGAAAAAGATATTTCACTTTAACTGCAAAATGAGCTCATTTAAAACTAAACCAGATATGGGTTTAGTTTGTATGTATTTCTAGGCTAAGGTATTTGTCTATGGGCTAAGTTGCCTGCAAATAAATGATTTTATTATTATTATTTTGTTTGTTTAAGCTCTTCCTGGCACTAAATCTTACATCAATATCAGAAAAAATGTGTGCAAAGGGGAAATTAATCCCTTAAAGGGATCTCTTCCAGTCAACATTTGAGTTGAATACCTTGAGAGTTTTTAACTAAAATGCATTTAATTTTTTCGTATAAAGTGTTTATTATTAAAACAAGGATTTAAATCTAAATTAAATGTTCAAATTGTTGGGCCACTAGCACAAATACAGGCGCGACATCTTCTTTAAAATGACCTCTTTACTTGTCGGCGAAATAAAAAGAAAACTATAGTAATAACAGCAATGATAATAGAGGAGTCGATTTGGAGGCGCAGTGCGTGTTCGGCGCGCCGTTCGGCTTAGTTCGGCTATCGTCAGGAACATGCGCTGACAGAACGTGGAAAAGGGCCGGTGGAGAGAGCCTTCGTGGGATATGCGTGCGGTGCGCAGGCATTACTCTGACGGAGCGTCTCCTTTTAAAATCGTTACTTGATGATGTAGTGTAATTTCCTGTAGTGTCATTGAAGCCAGTAAACGTTTTAACTTTGAAATGGTGTTGAATTCAATTTGGTAGCCCACCCCGGCTATGATAGCCTGTATAGGTTGTCGTACACCGATGAATTTGACTCGCAAGAGTAAGCTTAGTGCACGTTCTCCCCTGTGGAAACCACGACATGAGAAGCGAGATGCGAACCCATGGGAGCCCTCGAGGAGGCGGCACCTGGCACCTACGACATCAGTAGAGAGATGCGACTACTTATCTTGGATTCCATAAAAAGTCAATTTTAATTTGAGCATCTCCGAAAAATACCCATCCATTTCGGATTCAGCACCAGAAATAAAATAGCAGCCTATTCCAAATGAAACCTAGTTTCTTGAATTAAATGTCTACCTGCCGATTTACGAGTATAAACAAGATTTTGACTGCAACGGTGATTACACGATCGATCAGTGCATAATTTATTTCTGTTATTAAAAAAACGGGTAAATACTAACTTTACGCCTGTATGTTCCGAATTAAATATGATATGATATCCTTTTTTACTGAATAATTTGGATACAATACATTTAAAGCTACGGTTTCAAATTTTAACTTTGCCGTAATCTCAGAGACACATTGATAAATCCCTGAAATATGAAAAAATTCCGCCGACTTACTTCATTTCAACTCCTTTTGTGGCTAGTTTTTATAGAATCGATTAAAAAGTCTTCGTTCAAACAGAGAGTATCACCTACCCAAAATCAAAATAATTATTCAAATCAGTTTAGTGGTTACAAAGATTATTCAAACATACTTATATCTATCAAAACACTCTTTAGCTCGTTTATTTTAAGTATAGATATATATTATTTTGCATGGAATAGAAATTTCACATGTTACATTTCACAGCAAAGGTGTGACATCCAGATGTCAACCCTGGGCGTAGCGACGTCATCGGCACAGCGGCAGCGGGTGCCGCAAACGTACGGCAATACGGCCTCTTATTTATGTAAACGTGGAAATGTAAATTAATTTCGTCGTTTATGAAATGCGACTTTTTGGCGGTCTTTCGTGAAATTATTACACGCAAGTCGAGAAGGAACGGGATGGTGGATACCAAATGGAATATATCTTTTTTTTTATTAAAATTTGTATCACCTAGCCTAATGACACTGCCTGTGTAATTTAGAACCTTAATGTTATTGATATGTATTTAGTTGAGAAAGAAGTACACACACACTATGTCCACCAGGTGACGTGACAACTGATGGTTGATGAATGATGATGACTTTGAGTTTAGTTTTAAAATGTCCATTTCGAAACTTTAATATCTATTAGACGAAATTTATTTAAAGAAATTACTCCTATCCAAAAAGGAAAATGAATATTCCCTTAAAGGTCTTTGAAATGAGTAGGTATTGCTTAAAAATAATTGGAGATAAATATTAAAGGTATTACCCGAGATAGAACGTAAATTTAAACTTCTATGGGTATGTAATTTTTGACAGCATTATATTAAAAGCTGTCATTTTGGGTAAGTCTTTAAAAAATGAATCAAGTGACATGAAACGGGGCTACCCCGAACTTTGCTAATATGTGCCCAACCTCTGTCATCTCGTGAAATAATGGTGCTAATATTTGAAAACTTTCTCGAGGTGCGGCCATTCTATAATGCCGCAAAGAATTTTGGTTCCTTAACAACCGCTGGGCTTTCAAACTCTTATTATATAGATCACAATGATAGTGAAATCATTTTAAAACACATAAATTCAAAAAAGCATTTATTAAGGTACTTTCTAAATTTTATATTTAAAACAAACTAGTTATACCTAAGTACTCCAAGTACAAACAAAATTTTAGTAGGCAAGTCAATAAATTAATGGTTATTATAGTATATCATTTGGGCCTAGCCGATTTTATATTTATCCCTCTAATCTGACAAACTGTTTTGATTCTGTCTGTTTATGCGTCTGTCCTGCCGATTTATTTGGTCCTTGCACTGCCCATGTGCGTTTCGTCACTAAAGGTCACACTGGGTAAAACATAATTTTTATTTAACATTGTATTGCAACTGGATCGTAGATTACTTTAAGTTTGTCTCTCATCATTATCATCATCGTATCAGCCCGTACACTGCTGTACATAGGCCTTCCCAAGTGAACGCCACTACACCCGATTCTCTGCTCTCCGCATCCAGCAGCTTCCGGCTTTTTCAGGTCGTCGGTCTATTTGGCGACAGGTAGTCACACCCTGCGCGTACGGATCTGCGGTCTCCAATGTGTATGAGATATGTAAAACGCCACTCATATAATTATGTTCACCGAACCATGACTACGTTGGCGATGATTGAAGCTTAACTTTTTTTGGTGGTCCACTGTTCAAGACACTATTAAAAAATTGTTGCACTGCAATGCGCAGACCATTGCAAACGCACTTAATCCAAGTTGCTTATTCATAAAAGCTAATATAAAAACGGTTGGTTGTGACAGGAATCGGCAAAGCGTAATAAAGTCGGGCTCACCCGGTGGTGTTAATAAGTGCGATCATTTTTTATCAGCCTTCCGAGTGAGGTTTCGCAAAGCCAAAACAATAAATCAACTCGTGCGGCGGGTTGTGGCTTATTATTTCAGGCCGCGCACCACCACTCTTTTCTGCTAACTAACCAACGCTCAACGATACGATATATTTTCGTTGGCATCGCATGCCTCGTACACACCGGGGCACATTTGTTCACCACAAATGGCTGTATGTTCTATAATTGTCGATACGATACTTTAGTATTCCTGTGACGTGGATTGAGTGTGAGCGCGTGTATCGCGTGCGTCGTTTTATCAGCAAGCACCCTAATTGTCAGGGTGGCAGTACTTCGCTGCGCTTATATACTGATGCATCGCTTGAGGGCTGGAGAATGCGTGCCGCACTGAATAATTGAGATATAACAATTTAATCCAGATCACATTTTTCACGAATATCGCACGACATGTATACAATTTTATGTCTAACTAGCTTTTGCTCGCGACTTCGTCAGCGTATGTTTCGATATTTACACATCTTGAAAAGTGGCGCCACGTTGTGAGCTAATTCACTGCTTTTAACAATTAAGATGGTTTCCCGCAGGAATTAGATGTTTTTTCGGAATAAAAATTATCCTATGTCCTATTCCAGGATCTAACCTACGAGAATATGTGTACCAAGTTTCATTCCGATCCGTCCAGTTGTTGAAGCGTGAATGAGTAACAAACATCCAAAAATCTGAACTTTCGTATTTATAATATTAATATAGTGGGATGCGCCTAAATTTCAGCACATCTAAAATTTGCTGTTAGATGTGCTCTGATAAAAATCGAGGGACTTGGTCTGCCCCAGTGTGTACTAGGCACCATATACCCCGACAACCTTTCGCTCATTATTAATTAACTATACCGGATGCGGACTTTGCGTCATATGTAATAAAATATTGCCTAACCCAACAATGGTAATTAATCAGCTGCTACTACAAATAAACACATAATCTAGGTATATAAACACCCCACCGAAAAAAAAGGTATAATATTTTTTATCTGTGTATATATAATTTTCACTTGAAAATATTTTGAATTCGCTTTATATTCGTTTAGTAGGTAATTAAACCCAAAAAAGTTCTTTCTAAAACTAAACAAAAGTTCTTTTCATAACTATACCCATTTTTTACAGTAAGTATATGCAATGAGAGAGGGTTGTGCTCCTGCAGTGGAGACAAAAATAACCTGACGATGATATGCAATATAACAAAGAAGTATAATTTTTATGTTCGGTACTATTCAGATTGCAATGATTTTGGACTATATTTGGAGCTGTAGTGGGAGCGGGAGTGGGCGTGGGCGTCGGCGTGGGCGTGGGCGGGGGTGGCGGGGACGGGGTTTCCGCGCCGTAGTCTTTAAACATTGTGGAATGGGTGACTTGAAGCAGTTTTCCGTATGCTACCCAGCCCAATTGGATTCTTCTGTCAGCTTCCCTATCGATATCGTTTCTACCTAACTGTATTGCCCGAAATAATAAAAGAAGAAACTAACAATAAGATTTTTTAACAAATACCTGAGACAGCTATTGATTTTGAAAAGCTACTTACACATTAAATGAATACCTAAATGATAAATTATGATAAAATTCGATAACAAACCGATATGCAACAAATGAAATAAAAATAATATTTATACAAATAACACATAATACGAGTACATTTATGTACATTATGTATTAAACAACTCGATAACGTCGACAATACAGTTGGTCCTCCTCTCTCCTACTTGCTGTGTCCAAATGGGTCCATGAGAACTCTGTCTTTTTATTAGCTGTTAACACCATGGAATGCAATAAAGTTTACTGATTACTGATCGTTTGTCCTAGGTAAACGTACTCATGAACAACTTCGATATTGACATTGTCGACGATGACCGGCCTTAGGTCAACGTGTGAATTGGACATGACTTTCGTCTTGTCCACGTTCATTCTAAGACCTACTAGTCTGGAAGAGCAGTTGTGGCTGTCCAGCATTTCCTCCAGATCCTGCAGCGACTCTACCATCACGACTATGTCTTCTGCAAATCGAAGGTGTGACGTGTGCTCGCCGTTTATACTTATGCCCCGTGCTCTCCAGTTCAGAGTTTTAAAGACGTCCTCCAGTGCGCTGGTAAACAGTTTCGGGGATATGACATCTCCCTGTCTAACCCCATTTTGCAATTGGATTGGCCTTGTTTGCTGATTCTGGAGTTGAACGGTCATAGTGGCAGTGTTATATAGGCATCTCAACACCTCGATATATCGCCAATTATTTGATATCGCTGAAGGGATACCAGAACAGCCCATGTTTCGATGGAGTCGAAGGCTTTCTCGTAGTCCACAATAGGATGTGGTAATACATATTAATTGTATAATATGAAGTTATCCACGCGGACGAAATCGCGGGCAACAGCTAGTGTATTTATATTTATATCATTAAATGCCTTAGGTTTATCTGATGGTGGCGGAGAATAATACTATTGTACTTGACTACTATTTCCATTGCTTCATGAAGAGTTTGTTGAAGATTTATTTCATTAGCGACTTATGTATTTATGCCCTTGTCGATTATTCGTACGGAAATCAATTCTCTAGATAGTTACGCTTGAGACGAACAAAACCAATATATTTTCCGACACTTGAGCTCCCAGGTAATTGTGGCAGAAAGTTTTCGAGCGTGAGCGCAATATTGATGAGTATGTACACTCGTAGAGGCAGCTTGACCTACTACCTACTACAATTATTTCCTTTTCTATGAAAAATGTCAAGTGAATTTTTTTAAATACATAATATTCAGAAATGCATATAATGGGCCCGTCGGGAAAGTGTCAACCATTACAGTCACAACTTTGTTAGATTTATAACCTATTTAGTCCGAATGGTTTTGGTGTACCGCTTTTGTTCTATCGCTGGGTCAAGTCTATTAGCTGGTGAGTTGATTTATAGTATGTATCTGTAAAATGACCTATATGTATATATAGGTCATTTATTCATAGCTACGACTCATTTGAAGGATATGATTCTTAACGAGGAGATTCGACAAAGAACGAAGGTCAGCTGAAATGATTAGCAAGCTGAAGTGGCAGTTGGCGGGCAATATCTGTCGTAGAACCGACGAGTTCTGGGGTGAAGACCGCCGAATGGCACGCGCAGGATGGGACGCCCCGCCGCCAAACGTACTGACGACCTGAGGAACGTGGCCGGAAGCGGCTGCATGCGGAGGGTGGAAACGGGGTGTTGGGGAGTTTGTTGGGGAAGCCTATGTCCAGCATTGGACGTTTAAGGGCTGATATGTAGATGCTGACGATACATAAAAAATATCATAAGCTTATGTAATACTTCTCTTAGAGTGCGATCAAATCAATTCCATAACCTTTTGTAATTACGTTATCATGAAATAAAACATAAATCAGAAAGATACATTGGATTAATTTTTCTGTATCAGATGAACGCGATCAAAACACCATGTACGTGAAAACCACAACGGTAAATTTATTATCGAGGCGATTCGAAGGGTCGAAGGATTTTATTATTCTGCATACAATACCATTTTCCTATCACAAATTATTCCAACGGCAACGGTTAAGGTTTTGCATAACGTGCGAAAATTGCGCTTTCCGCGAATTTATGTCCGTTTTGTTTCTTAGCGGATACCTGCCTACGTGAGTGGTATGATAGGGGGAATGGATGCTCTTATGTTGTTTCGACTACTTTTGATCCCCTGCATAGAAAGAGGGTGTTGTAAAGCTTTCACTCATATTTATTATACAAGTTTCATATGTAGTATGTATTTCTTTGCTTATCTGAGGTTTCATTCGTCGTCATAAGTCTTTGGTGATATTACATTACGTCTGATTTTCAAAATGTTTTTTTTCAAAGCTGTTTTAAAGTGTGTAGTAATTTTTTATGAAGTCTCATTAGATTGATAGCAGTGACATCTCACAGTGACCCATCACGCTGACTCCTTCCCTCACATTAACCCCTTCTTGTCATCTTCCCCCTCCCATTCCTTGCCCTTGCCCTTGCCCTTGCGCTTGCCCTTCCCTTTCCCGTTGAATTCTGTTCAGTAGTTTCCAAGATTAGCCCGTATATACACACATACATACATACATACACCCCTACATATATACATACACCCCTACATACATACATACAGACAGACACGAAATTGTATGTTATATTTTTGGACTCTACTGGTCATAAGTAATATCCGGGAAGTGATTTTTTTTTACTTTAATGTACAGATTCGCTTTTATTTTGTTTTTCTACTGTTTTTTTATATGTATAGATCAAAATATTTTTTAAACTGATACAATATTTAAATTACTAATTGTTAAGTAATCATATTTATAAAATATAATAAAATAATCAAGAAAAGGGCCTTACCTTAGTAATGGGATAAAAAGGGCTCTTCAATATTAATTAATAATATTAGAACCAGTTTTTTTTTTCTAAAATGGAAAAATATATTAAATTTTTTGAGTTAGGCTTACATCTACTTGAAAGATTTCCTTGAAACTCGAGACCCTCAACAATGCCTTTTCATGTTGTCCCAGAAAACTTCGAGAGCCTCTAACAGCTTCCTAGAAATAAAAATGCGTGTTTTCGAGTTTACGACATCCCTTCTCTTATCTTATTACAGTAGCGATAGGTGCCGAATGAACGATGTTAAGGACTGTGACATATTTCCGGACTTCCACGGATAAAGAAGAGACTAAACCGTGAAGTATTTTCCATTTTATTAAATTATTTAAGGTCGCCTGAACATCTGAGGTCATTAGCGACCACGTTAACTTAAACTATATGGAATCGTATAGATTGACTAATTTTAGGAGTTTTATTACATTTTGGGAACCATTTTGGTTTAAACATTTAGACTGTTAGCCAATCCACACGAGTACCTTTCTATATTGTATCCTAAACATTCTATCCGAACATGTTTTACTGTTAGATCTAGTCTGTATTTAGTACATTTATTCCTTTCGGTTTTGGTGATAATGTGAATATGAGTCAAGTTAGTATGTCCAATGCGTAACCTAGTGATAACCACCTGATCATTTCTACAAGAAAATGAAGTTAACGGTTTATCGAAAATGGATTTTCTGATTTCAAGTAGTTTGCTAGTATTATTTGCCTTCCAATCAGTGTCCCATATCTTCTTAACATTAAATTTAAGGAATTTTTTAAATTTCTGTTTGAGTAGATTTCACAGAATGGTCGATATGTTCAACTTTAGTAACCAGCTTTGCCTCAGTGTCAGCTTCTTCATTTCCAGTTATCCCTTGGTGACTAGGAATCCAAATAATTTCGAATTTATATTTATTTTCTATTAGGAAATTCATTTTTTGTTGAATTTCTTTAATATATGTATTTAGTATGTAAATTATTTATATTTTTGATGGCCATTAAACACGATTTGGAGCCCGTATAAATGATATACTTATTTCATTAAATTTGATTCATTTTCAATTAATTCCAACGTTTTAAGTAAAGTTGTTGCCTCGCACGTTAAAATCGAATGGAAATCTAGAAGCCTGTATCTATAACATTCACTACCTGACACTATTGCATACCCTGATCTGCTATTCATGACTGATCCATCAGTATAATATGCCTTACAGTCTTTGTATTTATCGTTTAATTTATGGAAAAGGCTTTTGTACATATATTGTGGTGTATCATCTCTAAGGTTCTCGGCAAGTTCAACATTAATTGGGAGATCCGGGTTTTCAAAAGGTGGAGAAGTCAGTATCTTTTTAGTAAGTACAGTAGTAGGCATACTTATATCACATTCTTCCAGATATCTTGCTACTCTGATTCTGAAAGGTTGTGGCAATCTGCAGCAAAATTGATATTCTATATCTGACACTAATTTTCTATTATAATAGTAATACGATGGATTATTAGATTGAGCTAATATTTTAGCTGCATAAACCAAAGAAAGTTCCTTCCTTCTGAATTTTGACGGTATTTCTCCTGCTTCCGCCAATAAACTATTAATGAGGGTGGTTCTAAAATCACCCAAACTAAGCCGCTAAGAGCCGTGTTTTGTACACTTTCAAGTAAATTAAGCGTTTCAGACTTTGCAGAATCATAGATAACTGACCCATAATCTATTTTTTGTCTAATTATAGCTCTATATGTATTCAATAAACAATTTTTATCTTATCCCCAATTTAGTGATGCCAATACTTTAATTATATTTATTCTTTTGTAACACTCCGTTTTTATTGCCTTTACATGTGTTTTCCATGTCATTTTCTTATCAAAGGTTAACCCCAAAATTTTAACAGTCTTAACTTATTTAATGTTCTGCCCTTTTAGTTTTAATGGAATTTCATTTGTTTGTTTTCCCTTGGAAAAGATAATAAACTCCGTTTTCGCTTTTGAAAATTTGAAACCTCCTGTTTATGAAAAATTTTCTAACTTATTTAGTGTATGTTGGATAAGTTTCATTGTCAGCTTAAGATCCCTACCAATACAAGTAATTGTTAAATCATCAGCAAATAAAAATCCTTTAACAGGTTTTTCAACAGCAGTTAGGATATCATTTATAGCTTACAAAAAAAGGACTACACTGAGGACAGAGCCTTGGGGCAAGCCATTTTCTATGGAAACTGGGTTAGATAATATATTATTTATTTTTACTTTGACTGATGAGTAAGGAAATTTTTAATGAAAGCCAGAGTGTTTCCTTCGACTTTAAGATTTTGCAGCAACTTTAGTACTCAATGTCGCCAGACCATTTCATAGGCTTTCTCAATATCTAAAGCTACAGCAATTACATGATAGTAATTTGCAAACGGTTGTAGAATCTCATCCTACTAATATTATAAATGCGAAAGTTTGTAAGTATGGATGCATGTTTGTTACTCTTTCACGTCAAAACTTCTGAATGGATTTTAATGAAACTTTACATTATATCAGAATAACATATAGGCTACAATTTATAAAGCTATTGTTTGAATGGTCCAAAATATCAAGTAGGAAAAAATCTACCATCTGCGAGCTATTCTGGCGTGCGCTGCCAAAACCGCTAGTTACACATATGTAATGTATGATGGAAATGTTTATCTTAAATAGTCCTACAAAAAAGCCCGCCACAGTATATATCTATATCTTATGTGTAAACCATTATAGCCAAAATAGTGAACCATCGTGATGAAACTTGACACACATATAGGTTAGGTCCTGGAACAGGACATAGAATAGTTTTTATCCCGAAAAAACATCGCATTCCTACGGGAAATACATAATAATTTGTGATGTTATGTTGTCCACGCGGACGAAGTCGCGGGCAACAGATAGTCTTCTATATTCATTAAGTGATCAATTGTCGATCGGAATTGGCGTAAGCCGTATTGGAATGGCGCTAAAAAGTTGTGTTTTTCTAAGTACCATCAAATTCTTTTATTTACAATTTTTTAAGAATTTACAAAGGTTACATATTAGTGATATATTTCGATTTCGAAAACTAGCTGTTGAACTTGGTATCTTCCAGGTTTTAAAATCGGAATAACTAAGGCTTCTCTCCAACTATCTGGAAAGACTTGTTTGAGCCATATATAGTTGTAAAGTTCGAGTAAATAATTAAGTCCACTAACTGGCAGATTTTTAATAATAATATTAGGAAGATTATCTGGACTGGGGCTAGAATTTCCCGACTGAGAAAGCACAAACAAGAGTTCATGCATCGACAGCTCCTTATTAATTGAGTTACTAATATTACTTATATTAAAATCATTATCTGTTTCTTGTATAATTATGTGTAGGATAAATATCTCGTCATAGTTATTTGAACTAGAATTAGATGCAAATGTTGTTGCTAAGAGATTGGCGATTTCAAAGGGATCAGAAGTCAATTTACCTTCGGTATTTTCTAGAACCATAGTGTTAAATCTAGTCTTGTTACTATTTATTCTCTGGTTTTTGTCCACATTTCACATATTGGTGTATGACTATTAATTGATAATACATACTTTTCCCAGTGATCTTTCCTAATTTCCTTTAAAACTCTTCTTGCTTTAGCATTTTTTTTCTTATAGTCAATTTTATACATAGAATCAGGCTCGTTGTCACTTTTTTCTATATACTCTTAGAGTTTTCTTAGATTCTTTCACTGCAATTGTGCATTATTCATTCCACCAAGATAGATGTATCTTTTTGAAATTTCCTGATGTTTTAAGAATGGTCTTTTCAGCCGCTTCAAGGACAGAATTAGTGAATTGTGCAACAATAAAGTTAACTGAGATATCATGACAAGATTTCAAATCTACTAACTTAGATATATTTTCATCAATTTGTTTCCTAAAAAGGGGCCAATCAGCTGCATAAAATTTCCATTTCTGTGGAAAATTAAAGTTTTTTGACATGACATCCGAGGCGGAGGATTTAATTAAAATTGGAAAATGATCACTGTCATATAGATCTTCAAAGGCATTCCATTCAAAATATGACGCTATATTTTGTAATGCAAATGTTAGATCAATATTACTAGTACGCCCTGTCTTGCTACCAAAGTGTGTTGGTTGATCAGTATTTAATAAAACCAGGTTTTCTTGTTCATCCAGCCAGTTGGATAGTATTCGTCCTCTTTGATCATATTTCGGATCCCCAATAGAAACGATGACTGTTAAAGTCTCCTAGGATGATGAAAGGTCTGGGCAACTGATCAATTAATTTATTTAACTCATCTAAGTTTAAGGGAAGTCTATTTGGAAGGTATAGATATTACAAATTGTGATATTTATGGGAAATTTAATTCTTATAGCTACCGACTCTAAACTTGTCTTAACTCTCACTTTGGTGTGAGGTTTAATGAAAATAGTCACACTTCCAGTGGCCCTAATACTTTGTGGTCGGTTTTTTAATATAATTATCATATCCTTTAATTGTAGCACAGTGATTTAAAGTAAAGTTAGTTTCTTGTACACAAATGCAGGTCAAATCTAATTGATTAATTAACAATTTAGTGTTCTCTAGTCGGGTATAGAACCTATTTATTTATATTCCACTGCAATATGTCTATGAATTTTACTAAAAAGAGATTTATCTTAGTTCTATAATCTACAAACAATTAGAATCCTATAATATAGTCGTTACGATAATTACGGTTTGTCTGCACTGATGGTAAGGTTCAGTATTTCATGTATTATTCTGCATAAGCGTAAGCATCGATTTTTTAAGTTTGTATTCATTTTTGGGTATAATTGGTTGATTATAAAAATAAGGTCTTTTACATTGTCCGTGTAATCATATACTAATTCTTTGATATTTTGTTTGCCACGGGACTTATCCATTTAACTAATAAATTGATCCAAACACAGTCTATTTCTTTCACACCATTTTCTACATCCTTCCAAATTTGTTCTTCAGTTCTAGTGTCAGTGCTTTTTATTTTCTTCTTTTTCCTAGTGTTTTTGGTAACATTCCATCCTTCTTCTAACGACATGTTACTGCTTGTGTCATCCGTTTCATGTTCTAAACTGTCAAGGAATCTGAGTTAGTAGTAGAATGTAGGCGTTTATTTCCTTTGCATATAGTTGTAGAATAAGGCCGTTTTTCGGGCGCAGGTAGATGTATAATGGGGGCGTTTTCACCTCCATCTGTATTCTTATTTTTTGGTGTTTCTACTTGAGAGATGATTTCATTTTTATTATTTATATTTTAGGGGCATTTTCTAGCTAAATGGCCCATGGTACTTCAGGTGAAGCATTTGAGTGAGTCAGTAGAAATATAAATCCAGTAGTTTGTACCTTCAGAGTTCACCTGGAACGATTCTGGTAGTTTATTTTTATGTTTATTTATAGTTAAGTACTCCCTCAGTGTAATTCCATCGATGACGTCAAGAATAATAGCTTGCTCTTTTTTTGGAAATCCTATGTTTGACGCCACCATTGCATAGCTCGTCGGCTTGGTTGGAGAATGTAACTGATGGTTTGTCGGATCATTTTGTGACTGGTTTTGTTCTAACACTGGGGTTTGATTAGACGTTTGGGTTTGGGGGTGAGTGTGTTGAGACGTTGAGGGTGGGTATACTAGACATATTTGTTTATTAAGGAACTCCCTTTAGGATGAGTTCCCCTTTCATCGTCCGATAATAAAGTCTCGTTTAAAATTCACTGTATTTACGCGTTATCTACACACCGCGTGCTGACGACTAGCGATACGCGCGTTCGCAGTGGCTGCCGGCGTAATACTGTAGACATTTTTATATTGTATTACATTTTGATTATGTTTCATGTTATGTTTTTATTTTATTTTTAAGTGCAAATACTTAATAAACATTAAAAAAGAAAACCTTTTAAAAAAAAATTCAAATGGCCGATATACACATTATGCTTAAGCGTGACATTGCTGGTAAAGTTATTTCTCAAGATAATGCGCTGCTTATAGTTCAAAATGTTAAAACTCCATATCTAGATAAATACCGTTTCTATTGTTCACTACCCAAAAAGCTTCGAGACATATGTGGATATGTTTCAAAGCTTTTCTGGTCTATCATCATGTCAGTGAATTAACAATTTTGTTTTATAATAATAATAATAATATTATAATAACAAATTCTTTATTGTTGACAAAAATTTTAGGCACTCTAGTCGTCTATTGCAGTTTCCCAGACATACATATTATATAACAATATGTTACGCATTAATTATATTAAATGTTACAGGAATAATAAAACGCTTTCACAGTTTTATAGAAATCAGCAAAAGCCCTTTCCAAACAAACTTAGTTATGCGGTCCTAAAAATGAACTCTGCGTGGTAATAATACCTACTTAAATAACTTTTTCTACGTTTCCTTTCAAGGTACAGGACCCTCAGTACGCGACTCCAACTCGCACTTGACGGTTTTAATATGTAAGCGTGTTTTGTATTATATGACTGTACAAGATTGCTTATATAGTTGCTGATTGTTTGTCGAGAAGTTATTTTAGTAAAATGGTAGTGGTCTAGTGGCGTTTTCGGTTTGTAGATCTCGCGCTTTTCAACAGAGTCAAGTGTTTATTTGTTCTCTGAGCAACTTTAGTTTTAACTTTTGGGGTACACATTGTTATCGGAACAACTTACGTGTGTTAGAAATGAGCTATTAGAAATATATAGCCAGTGGCTTAAAATCAGCATCAATTATTTGAGAATCTGAAAAAATAAATATAATGGAAAATAACATATATTTCAGAATAAGTAATTGCTTGTAACGTAAATATTCCCGTCTTAGAACTACAAGGAAAATGTGCTGAAGTTTGACTACCTGGAAATCAAGTGCTGAATATAGGCTGAATTAAGAAATATGAGAAAATTAAGGTAAATATTATTTTAGATTTATTTGTATTAGAGCTTTGATGTGTTTGTATTATTTATGAACTGATTAATGTAAACATATCTATATTAAGCTTAATATGATAAAATGTTCTTTAGATATATGAGTAACTTTTAGTACATTTATTTATTACTTGTACAAAATAACTTATTCTTGGCTTACGTCGTGTTCAATTCTATGGTAGTTACTCGTATTTGCAGTACCTTAATCAAAATCATACCTACGTAAAAGAGCGTTCAACTTACTCATTTTGATTTTTTACAGACAAAACTGTATTTAATCCCTAAACAGACTGACAGTATATTTCGATTAAAAATACGAACATTCATTGTTATTGTCTCAAACTCAAAACAACTCATCGCGTCAAAATGTCTCATAATATCGTTTGATGAAATTAAACATTTATTACGAAACTTTCTCGGCGTGAAATAAACTTCTGCTCGAGTCATGAATATGTATGATCCTATTTATTATTAACATACCCGAAATATTTGTGTTTTGTTACTTTTAATTGACTGCAGATTTACTTTATATTATTTTATACAAACACAATTCATTTATATTAATTAGTTTGAATTTATCTAAATAGATTTAAAACATGAATTTCTTTTAAAATGTTGAAAAATTAAAAAAAAAAACTGTATTTTTTTATTCGTTTTTGTTGTTCAATTTAAATTAATATTTAATATACATTTAGTATGAATATTCATAATTGTTTTATAAATTACATTGTTAGCTCTTATGCTGAAAGATAATAATCAAATCAATTTTTTTTATGTTTTTCTTATAATCGCTTCCAGCCTTCAAATTGGAAGTTTTTGTGATTTGTAGGTATAAATGAATTTACTCTACATAATTTTACACTATGTCGGATATTTCGGACCGAATTAATTATTTTCGCCTATCCAACACCAAAGTTCAAAAATACAAGTCCGGAAGGAATTATTTTGCTTAAACACAAGTTGTTTTCGACAGACAAGGGGAGGCACGTGTCGGATCAAATACCGCCCCGGGGCACTACAAATCATGCCGCAAAAACCTGTTGTAGGCTTGTAGGTAATTCCGAACCGTCCGTGATCTTACCAAAACTCAAGATAGGCGGGTTTACAAATTGCGTTCGACCTTAAACGGCAATATTTTATCTGTTTATTTATTGCCGATATCTATTAGGGTATCGTCGGTTCGATTCAAACTCGCCTGTCGATTGAGATGTGTTTTTATACGGCTGCTTTCTGTAGGATATTGTAGGCCGAAATTCGAGAATTACATTACATATACTTACTTACACACGTCTTACATATACTTGTCTAATCTCGAACTAAGATTTTGTCCTGTGCTATGGGAATTTAACAAGGATAGGACAATTCACAAATATAACATCCAGTCCGGGACCAATTTGTACAAAGTTGTCTGTCCCCAGTGTGAATCGAACCTACGACCTCTGGCACTCGATTCCAATAACCAAGCCGCTAGGTCAACGAGGCGGTCATTTAATGGTCAGTGTCAGGCGGAATTCAGTTTTAATAACTTTTGGCACCAGGTGATACTGAAAATATACAATAGTTTCATATTATGTCAAATTAGTGACAACTTTAAATGTTTTGTGCAATTTTAAGTCTCATGTCAGCCCCTAGAAGTCCACTGCTGGACATAGTCCTTTCCCAATGAACGCCACCACACCCGGTCATCCGCCCTCCGCACCAAGCCGCTACCGGCTACCTTCATCAGGTCAATATTAACATTAATAACTGTGTTAAATGTTAAAATCTGATTTGTTAAATCTCAATTAAAAATCATACAATTATATTCGTTTATAATTTTTCTAGTATTGATAGTAATCAGCACCTTAACGTCCGCTAATATACCTTACAGACATATACCTTTCTTCATAATAATATACCTTTTAAATCCCGAATCCCGCGGGTTCGAATCCCGCCCAGGGCAAATATTCGTGTCATGAGCACTTGTGTTTGCCTTGTGATATATATATATATATATATATATATATATATATATATATATATATATTATGTATGTATATCAGCTGTCTGATACCCATATTACAGGATTTGCCTAGTTTGGGATCAGGTGACCGTGTGTGAAATGTCCCCACATATTTATTTATTTATAAATACTTGTCGTTAGGATTCTTTATATAGGTTTCTTTTTCAGTGCCCAAGCTTCTCTCCTTTGATTATTATATGTAAGTCTATGACTTATGACTAAGTCTATGACGGGCTGGTAAAGTGCTGGGATGTTGTCAATGTCATCCTAAAATCGATATCAGAATCGTTACGCTACCTGCTGAAACTTATTTTATTTTTCGTTTTGATTTCATTAGTGTTTATTTTAAATACATTATAAATCACCTTGGTATATTATTTTTTAATGTTTCATGTTCTGTCATAATCATCATGTTAACGTCCACTATTGGACGTACACCTTTATTCATACGTGAGTACTGCCTATAATATAGGGAGATATGTCTTATTTTAACAATAGGTGGATATTTCAGGTATGCATTTGCGTAAGTTGTAATAATGTGCTAAGAGTATTAACGATTCCCTTATTATTTAAAGTAAATGCGACGCAAATGTTTACACAAAATAAAGCTGCGTGCACACGAGACGCTACGATGCCGGCTTAAGCGTTATATCTCGGGATTAGTATACATCGTACCTAATTTACGTGACTTTGCGTTACATGATGACGCTTTGTTTGTAGGATCAGGTGCGAACTTTTTGTACTAGTTGGCAGCAAGTAATGACTTTGTTCAGTTGTTTTTTGTTGTACAAGTGATACGCGGCATTTATTCTTATACTAGTTTATTCTTATATAGCTACCAAAAAGGCTAAAGCGCAGTGTCAGTATCTCACTAATAAATGCGAAAGTTTGGATATTTGGATGTTTGTTACTCAACGCTTCAACCACTGGACGGATCGGGATGAAATTTGGCACACATATAGTTTAGGTCCTGGAATAGGACATAAGATAGCTTTTATTCCGAAAAAACGTCTCATTCCTACAGGAATTATATAATAATTTTTGATGTTAAGTTGTCCACGCGGAGGAAGTCACGGACAACAGCTAGTTTAAAATAATATTAACACGGTAAAACAAATAAAAGATTAAGTAAATGTAACTGATTATTGTTATCTAGAGATATACTTTTAAGCTTGATGTTATCTAATTTACATTGCAATTTTTGACTCTGAAACTATAAAGAATCTACTAGAACATGATCGCATTATTGAATTAAAATTTTAATTTATCTGCACGATGCTTTCAAAATCCTATTAAAAAGAATTGTTTTTAATAATAGATACGTGAGCAGCAAAGGCAACTAGTAAAGTTAATTTAATCATATCTTTTGACTACGATAATTATATTTACCTTAACTAAAAGCTTTGTTTAAGTTACTAATTCAAATATAAACAACTTTCATGAGGCGTGTACTTAACTCATAAATATAGGATAATAATTATATGAGTTTCTGTAGTTTTATTTAACTGCCTACATTATGCTTTAAGTAACAAAATGAAATATGTATATGCAACTGAGAAGAAAATTTATTTAAAAAAAAAATTATACGGAATGTATAAAACAGGTAAAGCGTATGATTTATTATTGTCGTTTTTCATGTAACGATTCAGATTTGCTTTTTTATTCTTAAAGTACTAACATCTAAGCGATTGACGAATCACAATTGCTCTTCTTTTTCTTACTACACAAAAAGAAAGAAGTCTTAATTATACATATAATGATCTTTTTAGTCTTGAAAAGAATTATATACCTATACCCTAATCGTAAGTGCAATAACTGGATTCATACATCATAAAGCTCACGAGTGCTACGTCGTAGCACTCCTGAAATGTATGTAGCGGTTGATGTAGCGATTCCCGATTTAGGGTTGATCCTCACTTTATCAATACAGAACGCGTGATTGTAGCGGCCGTTTCGAATAGAAACGGCGCGGTGGCGGCGGGCGACTAGCCGCGAGCGATCGCATGGATTCTTTCGCATGTCCTACCGCGAGTGGTCGGTTAGACCTTTTGTATGTATAGGTTTATTCTTGAGTGGAGCTGTCCTCTATACTACTCTAATCTGTACAGGACAGTGGACAGCGTGTCCGGCGCGGCGAAGAGCAGCGTAGGTAAAAGAGCGATTATGTATATAGACTCAACCCTTGAAGAAAAACTCTACAACCAAGTAATGTGTAATCTCTGCGAATAAGGACATCAGAACGGCTGAATCAATAATGCAACATAATTTGGACCTTTTAAGCAGGTGGTCTCATGACATGGGATTGGTAATGAATACACAGAAGACTAAGTTGATGCATATTTGCTCTAGTCATAATAAAACTGATTATATTGTAAAGGTTATAGCACACACTCACGAATGTCTTCATACAAATCAATTAAATTGCAAGTGTTTAAGCTTAGAAATTGTACAAAGTTACACCTACCTAGGTCGTGTTATAGATAATCGTTTCTGTTGGAGAGCTCATATTGACATTGTATGCAATAAACTAAGGGCGATCCTTGCAAAACTTAAAATCTTAAAATGTAAACTTTCCTTTAGCACTCTTATAATTTTATATAACTCCCTTGCTGACTCAATACTGACCTACGGACTGAACTCATATGGAAGAACGTTTAAAACCTACTTAGATGATATATACCAACTTTAGTTAAGATTATTAAAAACAATAAATGCCTGTCAAAATTAAAGAAAAATTAAAATTCAATGACGAGGAAGTATTTAGGTTTTGCAAGGTTCTCCCGATCCAACACAAGACTAAATACTTGCTACTTTTAGAAAATTATCCTAAAGACTATATCAGAAATAATATTAATGTAACTAAAAGACAATATTCAAAAGCAAACAAGAGAATAAATGTTCCAAGATGTGTCAACTATTACGGTGAGCGTACCAGCGGTTATGTTATGGCTAAAATTTGGAATTCTCTGCCATCCGATTTAAAATTCATTGTATCAGGTGGATTACTAAGGCAAGAACTGCACAAACACTTCTTGTCGATGGGTGCAGACTAATGTACAGATCACGTGAGCGCTCTGTCCACATACAAATGGGCTTCCATTTCTGTGGACATTACTGTAATGTATATATTGTAAAATTTTGTTCAAGAAAAAAAAATTGTCAGTATCAAGTAAGTGTCAAAAATGCAGCGAAGATTCGCGAAGATTTTCTTTCATTCTAAGTACATCTTACATGTGAAGTAATACATTCATCTAATATATTGTACTATCGAGTTGCTCGGACATTATTTTTCCAGTATAGGCATGGTACAGGACGTTAAGTCACATTAAGTGCCAGTTGCACGGCAGAGGTCGTGAATCCCGACACACCTACTAGCGAGAGACCCTCCCCTTTCGATTCCCGCCTACGTGCTATGCTGATAAATGAGTTTTTACTACTAACTTACCTGTACTCGGAATTTTGAGTATAGATATCGTCTTGAGAGATAGGGCTTTGAATACGATATTAGATCATGAAGGAAATACAGTTTGGTTAAGTCTGATCGACGATCAAATGTTTGATACAATTTGGTCCCGGACTACATTGCCGCATTTTTTAAGCTTCAACTTTAAAACTCTATTTGAGCTACAATTCTAAAATATAGTGCAGTGTACTCATTTCACGATGTTTCTCTTGCAGGCAGATTCAATTGTTTTGCAACTGGACAATTTGAGCTCACAAAAAGCTACACCAGTATTTTAAAGAACGTAGTGTAAAAAATTGCAGCGCGCGATGACTTTGCTTTTTAGTTTTTTGTTCAAATTGCAATTAGTGAAGAGTTTGCGAATCCTCGCCGTGATGTCAGAGATTGATGACAATGGAAATTTTATACATCGTTAGTCAGGGCCGCGTTAGGTGAGAACGCTGTTTTTTCAGTAATCCTATCAGCGCAGGTATCACACTTATTTGTCATGAAGCTGGCACGGGTAAACCCTCCAAAGCTGTTCTAATTATCTCAATATTTACAACTCAACGTATATCCTTTTTCACAGCCAATTTTACGAACATGTGTACTGATTTTTGGTACCAGTTATTATACTCGCGTCGCTACGGTTAATCTCCAATTAATCGATAGCTAACAGTCGATAAATTCATATCACCGCAACGATAAATAAGGGGAATGGAAAACGATTATTCATATACGATTGCCCAGACACGGCAAACAATGCGACCGTAAAAAAATTGTCGATTGCGCACTCCAATCAATTTTTATCCAGCGATGAGGTATTATTGAGCTGGGCTGCGGATCCGAGCTCATTCGTTTGTGTTTATCAGCAGGGAAACCGATAACCCTCATTCCGCTCGGTGCGACGCAATGCAGAGATTAAAGGCTTATACTCGTAGTCGTAGCCGCGGTGGATATGGATCGGCTAGATCCAATATGAGCCCTGTCTGACATGCGCCCGGCACTCTCATGTCAATATGCGAGGGGTTATTTTGACGTTCATCTCTGTATTGCAACTACTGTTGTTCTTAAAAAATACCTTGTACAGATAAAATAAACATTCCCGGGAGTAATATTTATAATAATCCTGGACATAAGATGAAAAGATGCGTGGCAGGAAAAATGAAAGGAATCCATTTAATATAGAATGAAACAAAGGCGTAAATCTTGGCTGCTCGACTGGTTGACATACTGTTACAGGCAGTTAATCCGGTGATCCGGGTCGGAGGTCTTGGCTCAACTGACATCGGGGAAACGCCGCCTCCTTTGTGTCCCGCCACGCTGCCGCGGCGCGCCGTAGCCTTAAATCGCCACGTCACACGCGCTCTTCTTTTCAACCGTAAGCTTATTTAATTCAGAAAAATCAAACGCAAAAATATTTGCTCACGATTTGTTAAGCTTCATCAACAGAAATAACGGTAAAGCTTGTTGGTTTTGAACAACTGAATTTTTAGATAAAATCAGCAGATTATACGCTCAGAATAACGACAAGATAACAAATGATAGATTTCGTATATTAGGTATTGTAACGTGTAAATAATATTTAACTTGGAGCAAGTGCGCGGCCAATATACTCTATTGATGGGGCAAATAATACTGTAGACAGCGGTTTGTTTTATCGGCCCTGTACAAACACTCGTAATTTATTGGCATTGATACTGTCAAGCCTCCAGGAATCCGCATAATGAGTTAAATCTGCCGTCGCGCGATAGCTTGATCAAATATCCGCCGGGCAATTCAACTCATTTAACAATGACATAAAAGAGCTACGCCTTATAACGCTCTAGAATAATGATCATGTCCTTTTCGAGACTAGGGAAGTGTTAAGATAGGATAAAAATCTAATTGGACTTGTGATACTTAAAAGTAAATTAAGGATAAAAGGCACATAGAAGGAGCTGTGGAGCGTTTCGAGACGTTTCGATAAGTGCACGAACAGTCTTTTAATTTAGTTAATTGCTAGTCACAGTGGAGAGGTTCAACTTGTTCTTGAGAGATCACGAACGTCTTTATCCAATTTATTTAACGATGGAGGCGCTCTCATTAGGGAGTAGAGTAGTGGACGGTTCGGGCTCGCCGTCTCGGCTGGCTGTTGGCTACCTGCAACATCTTGTTCGTTAGTGCCCGAGACAAGTACCTTCCTGCCTGCCTGTCCGAC
Source organism: Esperia sulphurella (assembly GCA_947086405.1). Classification (NCBI taxonomy): domain Eukaryota; kingdom Metazoa; phylum Arthropoda; class Insecta; order Lepidoptera; family Oecophoridae; genus Esperia; species Esperia sulphurella. The sequence goes on from OX352261.1 coordinate 8,168,701, forward strand.
ATACAGGGCCGTAAGGAGGAACCTCGAGCGACTCTTGTAGCCTCAGTGCTGTTGAAACTCTGAAAATCATATTTTTACAACCAAACCAAACTCAAAGTTCTGTACCTATAATGTACAAAATTGAGACAGAGGCAGATTTCTAATAAAAAATAATAATAATAATAATGTTTTATTAAAGACAAAAGCCCATAGAACTGACTATACAAAAATAAAATAATTAAAATAAAATATTAAATAAAATACCTACCAAAAGGATAGGTGGTCAATTCGTCGATTATAATTCTTTTTTATTTCCGGTTCACGCTGCGATGAACTTCTATTCAGTACCTATAGATTGAGCTATTCATGTCACAGCAGACGGTTTTAAGTATGCTGATATGAGAGCGCGCGTAGCTTTCTTTACTCATAATTGAATAGAAGTCGGGCTCCTTGCTCGAAGTAACGTGGCAGTCGCATAAGGGTGCGATATGCGTCCTTTAATTAGGCTTTGCGGCTCCATATCATTCAAATACTTTGTACCTATTATACATTTGGTCCTTCCTCTCTACATTATTCTCTAACTCACTGCTAGGTTCGTATTACAGCTTTTAACGTAGTTACTTATTCTTTTTATATCCTGCGACTAGAAGTGGACCCTGTTGTCTGCCATAAGAAGATGCAATTATCCTTATCCTGTAAGTCGTACCATGGTTTGTAGCTTACTTATATCCGTTTAAGAGCTTACTTAATAGGTCCAAGTAAGCTCTTTTCTGATACCAACATAGTAATATAGTATGTAAGACCTATAAAAATCTATAAATACGAGAATCGTAAAGGCAAAGTCTGTATGTTAAATAATCGAGGGGCAGCGGCAACATGCTCCTGGCCGTGGTCGCGGACCGTATGGAAGAACGGCCCGTTTGTGGGACACTGGGTGGCATTACATGCACCAGTGCCACACAACCAAGCTAGAATTTTATAATTTGATTTCGTTTGATTTATAATATTTTGACATTAAAAATATTTCAATATTTGAACGTTATGTATTATTAACAATTATTATTTGACATCTATATGGATTTAAATTAATTAATTAAATATATTCGGAAAAAACCAACTAGGCCAACTTAAAATAAGTAACTTAACATGTTAGAACAGTTTTAGACATTTCTTTATAAAAAAAAATTGTAACATAATATATTTTTAATTTAGATTTTAAATATACCATTGCGGTATATCTAATAAATAAAATCATAAACTTCGCGTGTCTGTACATTGAAGATATTTACAAAATAAAAAATTGGGGGGGGGGGGGGGTAAGGATAAGTAATGGAACACATTTCAATTATTTTTGAAAAATTTGTCCGTTTGTGTGTGCACGCATCACTTAAAAACTACTGAACAGATTTCGATGGATTTTTTGTTGTTTAGAAACATAGTGCTTAATTCGGTGTAACGTATAGCTTTATTTTATTGCAATCGGCTCAGTCAATCAAAAGTTATGTTAATTTATAGTTTTCGAAAACTCGCATGCAACAAAGAAGTGTAGGGTGTCAATGCACGACGGAACTCGTGAGCAGCGGGAGTGAGTGTAGCGGGAGCGGGTGGTACCAATGTAATGTATGAGAATTTTTGTAAAATATAAATTCGCATAACTTTTGATTGAGGAGCTGGATCTGGAGTTGGACCTAGACCTAGACCTGGTCTTGGTCCTGGGCCTGGACCTGGACCTGAACCTTGATGGATATCACCATGCGCCTTTGGTGTGTACAGGTTTCCTCACGATTTGTAAACCCTGACCTCGGAAACCTGAGGCGAGTGCACTACCAACTAGGCTGGCCAATGTATGTTTGTAAACGCTTTATACTACCAAAATTCACAACAACAATAATAAAATAGGAATTAAACTGTGTACAAAGGCGGACTTATCCCACTTAGGGATCTTTTCCAGTCAACCTTAGAGTAACTGAAAGGACAAGTATAATGCGTTTAGTACCGAATTTTGATAAAGATGATAACTCAGATGTACTTATAATAAAGTTCGCAAATACATATTACATAAATATAAACGAACAATATACAGGGTGGAATTTTGTAATGCCCCATGAATGGAAAGTACTCTTAATACTGTAGATAGAAAATTTTACTCAAAGAAAACATTCCTTTATTTTTGATGTCACGTTTTTATTTAGTAAAATAAAAATACGTAAACATAAGTTTAGAAATAGATTTTATTAAGAAAGGTCGTGGGTTAAGACCTAGGTTTAGGTCGCACTAGCACTGTCCCGTGTATAATACCGCACTCTCCTTGTCCGTCGAAATCGGCTACGTTACGAGGTTGGATGGTGGTCAACCCTAGATGTTTATCCGTTATCTAGTAACCATAGCACAGGCTACCGGTGTGAAGTTAGCAGCCAAAAGTAGCAGCCAAAAAATTGGCTGCTAAAAAAGTGTGAAGCTAGCAGCCAATTTCTATAACCCGACAAAATTGAAGAGTCACGTTATTTATTTCAAGAATTCAGAACTAAATGAATATATATTACCTTAAAACCTTAAACATGCAACAACAAACAAAAACAAAATCAATAAATCCGCAAATTTAATAGAAAAAATATATGGATTTATTAAGGACGAAAGTTAGGAAGTCATCCATGTAACTAACCACCAAAAAAATATATTTTTCACACAGAAGGCTTTCCAGGCTGAAATTCAGAGGTCTTATGAAAGGATTAATACTCTTTCATATGACGTATGACAGAACCCCTTACGCAGGCGATATAAGGTCGAAATTAAACAAACTCTTCCACCAAGCTGACCGCTAGGCAGAATGTAGAGTTTGAAAAAAAATATTTTTCACCCTGAAGGAAACGGGTTACTGGGCTAAAATTCACAATACATGTAAAGGGTTCAACACTCTTTTATATGACCTATAAAAGAATCTCTTACGCAGGCTATATAAGGTCGAAATTAAATAAAAACTTCTACAAAGCCGACCGCCAAACTAAATGTAATGTTTAAAGAAAAATATTTTTCACCCTGAAGAAAACGGCTTTCCTTGCTGAAATTTAGAGGTTTCATGTAGAGTTTAATCATCTTTCATAAGACATATGACAAAATCCCTTACGCAGACAATATTAGGTCGAAATTCAGAAAAACTTCTACCAAGCCTACTGCCAAGCAATATTTGAAGTTTAAAGAAAAATATTTTTCACCCTGAAGGAAACGGCTTTCAGGGCTGAAATTCAGTAGTCTTATGAAAGATTTAATGCTCTTGCAAATAACGTAAGACAGAATCCCTTACGCAGGCGATATAAGGTCGAAAATAAACAAACACTTCCACCAAGCTGACCGCTAGGCAGAATGTAGAGTTTGAAAAAAAATATTTTTCACCCTGAAGGAAACGGGTTACTGGGCTAAAATTCACAATACATGTAAAGGGTTCAATACTCTTTCATATGACCTATAAAAGAATCTCTTACGCAGGCTATATAAGGTCGAAATTAAATAAAAACTTCCACTAAGCCGACTGCCAAGCAATATTTAGAGTTTAATGAAAAATATTTTTCATCCTGAAGGAAACGGCTTTTCGAGCTGTAATTTAATGGTATTGTAAAGGGTTTAATACCCTTTCATACGACGTAGGACAGAATCCCTTACGCGGACGACATAAGGTCGAAATTCAGTAAAAACTTCCACCAAGCCTACTGCCAAGCAATATTTAGAGTTTAAAGAAAAATATTTTTCACCCTGAAGGAAACGGCTTTTCGAGCTGAAATTTAGAGATAATGTGAAGGATTTAATACTCTTTCATAGGACGAGGGACAGAATCCCTTACGCGGACGACATAAGGTCGAAATTCAGTAAAAACTCCCACCAAGCCGACTGCCAAGCAATATTTGAAGTTTAAAGAAAAATATTTTTCACCCTGAAGGAAACGGCTTTTCGGGCTGAAATTTAGTGGTATTGTAAAGGGTTTAATACCCTTTCATACGACGTAGGACAGAATCCCTTACGCGGACGACATAAGGTCGAAATTCAGTAAAAACTTCCACCAAGCCTACTGCCAAGCAATATTTAGAGTTTAAAGAAAAATATTTTTCACCCTGAAGGAAACGGCTTTTCGAGCTGTAATTTAATGGGATTGTAAAGGGTTTAATACCCTTTCATACGACGTAGGACAGAATCCCTTACGCGGACGACATAAGGTCGAAATTCAGTTAAAACTTCCACCAAGCCGACGGCCAAGGAATATTTGAAGTTTAAAGAAAAATATTTTTCACCCTGAAGGAAACGGCTTACTTTGCTGAAATTCACAAGGCTTGTATAGGGTTCAATACTATTTCATACGACCTATGACAGAATCTCTTACGCAGACGATATAAGGCCGAAATTAAATGAAAACTTCTACAAAGCCGACCGCCAAACTAAATGTAATGTTTAAAGAAAAATATTTTTCACCCTGAAGAAAACGGCTTTCCTTGCTGAAATTCAGAGGTTTTATGTACAGTTTAATCATCTTTCATAAAACATATGACAAAATCCCTTACGCAGACAATATAAGGTCGATATTCAATAAACACTTCCACTAAGCCGACTGCCAAGCAATATTTAGAGTTCAATACTCCGTCATATGTCTTATGAAGGAGTATTGAACTCTTCACAAAACCTCAGCATTTCAGCCTGGAAAGCCGTTTTCTTCAGGGTGAAAAATATTTTTCTTTTACATTACATTTAGTTTGGAGGTCGGCTTTGTAGAAGTTTTTAATTAATTTCGACCTTATATCGTCTGCGTAAGAGATTCTGTCATAGGTCGTATGAAACAGTATTGAACCCTTTACAAGCCTTGTGAATATCAGCCCAGAAAGCCGTTTCCTTCAGGATGAAAAATATTTTTCTTTAAACTTCAAATATTGCTTGGCAGTAGACTTGGTGGAAGTTTTTACTGAATTTCGACCTTATGTCGTCCGCGTAAGGGATTCTGTCCTACGTCCTATGAAGGGGTATTAATCCCTTTACAATACCACTAAATTTCAGCTCGAAAAGCCGTTTCCTTCAGGGTGAAAAATATTTTTCTTTAAACTCTAAATATTGCTTGGCAGTCGGCTTAGTGGAAGTTTTTATTTAATTTCGACCTTATATAGCCTGCGTAAGAGATTATTTTATAGGTCATATGAAAGAGTGTTGAACCCTTTACATTGTCATTAAATTTCAGCTCGAAAAGCCGTTTCCTTCAGGGTGAAAAATATTTTTCTTTAAACTCTAAATATTGCTTGGCACTAGGCTTGGTGGAAGTTTTTACTGAATTTCGACCTTATGTCGTACGCGTAAGGGATTCTGTCCTACGTCCTATGAAAGGGTGTTAAACCCTTTACAATACCACTAAATTTCAGCTCGAAAAGCCGTTTCCTTCAGGGTGAAAAATATTTTTCTTTAAACTCTAAATATTGCTTGGCAGTCGGCTTGGTGGAAGTTTTTACTGAATTTCGACCTTATGTCGTCCGCGTAAGGGATTCTGTCCTAAGTCTTATGAAAGGGTATTAAACCTTTTACAATACCACTAAATTTCAGCTCGAAAAGCCGTTTCCTTCAGGGTGAAAAATATTTTTCTTTAAACTCTAAATATTGCTTGGCAGTCGGCTTGGTGGAAGTTTTTACTGAATTTCGACCTTATGTCGTCCGCGTAAGGGATTCTGTCCTAAGTCTTATGAAAGGGTATTAAACCTTTTACAATACCACTAAATTTCAGCTCGAAAAGCCGTTTCCTTCAGGGTGAAAAATATTTTTCTTTAAACTCTAAATATTGCTTGGCAGTAATCTTGATGGAAGTTTTTACTGAATTTCGACCTTATGTCGTCCGCGTAAGGGATTCTGTCCTACGTCGTATGAAAGGGTATTAAACCCTTTACAATACCATTAAATTACAGCTCGAAAAGCCGTTTCCTTCAGGATGAAAAATATTTTTCATTAAACTCTAAATATTGCTTGGCAGTCGGCTTAGTGGAAGTTTTTATTTAATTTCGACCTTATATAGCCTGCGTAAGAGATTATTTTATAGGTCATATGAAAGAGTATTGAACCCTTTATATGTATTGTGAATTTTAGCTCAGTAACCCGTTTGCTTTAGGGTGAAAAATATATTTTTTCAAACTCTACATTCTACCTAGCGGTCAGCTTGGTGGAAGTGTTTGTTTAATTTCGACCTTATATCGCCCGCGTAAGGGATTTTGTCCCTCGTCCTATGAAAGAGTATTAAATCCTTCACAATATCTCTAAATTTCAGCTCGAAAAGCCGTTTCCTTTAAAGTGAAAAATATTTTTCTTTAAACTTCAAATATTGCTTGGCGCTTGGTGGAAGTTGTTACTGAATTTCGACCTTATCTCGTCGGCGTAAGGGATTATTTCCTACGTCATATCAAAGGGTATTAAACCCATTACGATAACATTAAATTTCAGCCCGAAAAGCCGTTTCCTTCAGGGAGAAAAATATTTTTCTTTAAACTCTAAATATTGCTTGGCACTAGGCTTGGTGGAAGTTGTTACTGAATTTCGACCTTATCTCGTCGGCGTAAGGGATTATTTCCTACGTCTTATGAAAGGGTATTAAACCCTTTACAATACCACTAAATTTCAGCCCGAAAAGCCGTTTCCTTTAGGGTGAAAAATATTTTTCTTTAAACTTCAAATATTGCTTGGCGCTTGGTGGAAGTTGTTAGTGAATTTCGACCTTATCTCGTCAGCGTAAGGGATTATTTCTTACGTCATATCAAAGGGCATTAAACCCTTTACAATACCACTAAATTTCAGCCCAAAAAGCCGTTTCCTTCAGGGTGAAAAATATTTTTGGTTAAACTCTAAATATTGCTTGGCAGTCGGCTTAGTGGAAGTGTTTATTGAATATCTACCTTATATTGTCTGCGTAAGGGATTTTGTCATATGTCTTATGAAAGACGATTAAACTCTACACAAAACCTCTGAATTTCAGCAAGGAAAGCCGTTTTCTTCAGGGTGAAAAATATTTTTCTTTAAACATACATTTAGTTTGGCGGTCGGCTTTGTAGAAGTTGTTACAGAATTTCGACCTTATCTCGTCGGCGTAAGGGATTATTTCCTACGTCTTATGAAAGGGTATTAAACCCTTTACAATACCACTAAATTTCAGCTCGAAAAGCCGTTTCCTTCAGGGTGAAAAATATTTTTCTTTAAACTCTAAATATTGCTTGGCAGTCGGCTTAGTGGAAGTTTTTATTTAATTTCGACCTTATATAGCCTGCGTAAAAGATTATTTTATAGGTCATATGAAAGAGTGTTGAACCCTTTACATTGTCATTAAATTTCAGCTCGAAAAGCCGTTTCCTTCAGGGTGAAAAATATTTTTCTTTAAACTCTAAATATTGCTTGGCACTAGGCTTGGTGGAAGTTTTTACTGAATTTCGACCTTATGTCGTCGGCGTAAGGGATTCTGTTTCTCGTCCTATAAAAGAGTATTAATTCCTTCACATTATCTCTAAATTTCAGCTCGATAAGCCGTTTCCTTCAGGGTGAAAAATATTTTTCTTTAAACTCTAAATATTGCTTGGCAGTAGGCTTGGTGGAAGTTTTTACTGAATTTCGACCTTATGTCGTCCGCGTAAGGGATTCTGTCCTACGTCTTATGAAAGGGTATTAAACCCTTTACAATACCACTAAATTTCAGCTCGAAAAGCCGTTTCCTTCAGGGTGAAAAATATTTTTCTTTAAACTCTAAATATTGCTTGGCAGTCGGCTTAGTGGAAGTTTTTATTTAATTTCAACCTAATATAGCCTGCGTAAGAGATTATTTTATAGGTCATATGAAAGAGTGTTGAACCCTTTACATTGTCATTAAATTTCAGCTCGAAAAGCAGTTTCCTTCAGGGTAAAAATATTTTTCTTTAAACTCAAAATATTGCTTGGCAGTAGGCTTGGTGGGAGTTTTTACTGAATTTCGACCTTATGTCGTCCGCGTAAGGGATTCTGTCCCTCGTCCTATGAAAGAGTATTAAATCCTTCACATTATCTCTAAATTTCAGCTCGAAAAGCCGTTTCCTTCAGGGTGAAAAATATTTTTCTTTAAACTCTAAATATTGCTTGGCAGTAGGCTTGGTGGAAGTTTTTACTGAATTTCGACCTTATGTCGTCCGCGTAAGGGATTCTGTCCTACGTCGTATGAAAGAGTATTAAACCCTTTACAATACCATTAAATTACAGCTCGAAAAGCCGTTTCCTTCAGGATGAAAAATATTTTTCATTAAACTCTAAATATTGCTTGGCAGTCGGCTTAGTGGAAGTTTTTATTTAATTTCGACCTTATATAGCCTGCGTAAGAGATTCTTTTATAGGTCATATGAAAGAGTATTGAACCCTTTACATGTATTGTGAATTTTAGCCCAGTAACCCGTTTCCTTCAGGGTGAAAAATATATTTTTTCAAACTCTACATTCTACCTAGCGGTCAGCTTGGTGGAAGTGTTTGTCTAATTTCGACCTTATATCGCCCGCGTAAGGGATTTTGTCCCTCGTCCTATGAAAGAGTATTAAATCCTTCACAATATCTCTAAATTTCAGCTCGAAAAGCCGTTTCCTTTAGGGTGAAATATATTTTTCTTTAAACTACAAATATTGCTTGCCGCTTGGTGGAAGTTGTTACTGAATTTCGACCTTATCTCGTCGGCGTAAGGGATTATTTCCTACGTCATATCAAAGGGTATTAAACCCATTACGATAACACTAAATTTCAGCCCGAAAAGCCATTTCCTTCAGGGTGAAAAATATATTTTGTCTTTAAACTCTAAATATTGCTTGGCAGTAGGCTTGGTGGAAGTTGTTACTGAATTTCGACCTTATGTCGTCGGCGTAAGGGATTCTGTCCTACGTCTTATGAAAGTGTATTAAACCCTTTACAATACCACTAAATTTCAGCCTGAAAAGCCGTTTCTTTCAGGGTGAAAAATATTTTTCTTTAAACTCTAAATATTGCTTGGCAGTAGGCTTGGTGGAAGTTTTTACTGAATTTCGACCTTATGTCGTCCGCGTAAGGGATTCTGTCCTACGTCGTATGAAAGGGTATTAAACCCTTTACAATACCATTAAATTACAGCTCGAAAAGCCGTTTCCTTCAGGATGAAAAATATTTTTCATTAAACTCTAAATATTGCTTGGCAGTCGGCTTAGTGGAAGTTTTTATTTAATTTCGACCTTATATAGCCTGCGTAAGAGATTCTTTTATAGGTCATATGAAAGAGTATTGAACCCTTTACATGTATTGTGAATTTTAACCCAGTAACCCGTTTCCTTCAGGGTAAAAAATATTTTTTTTCAAACTCTACATTCCACCTAGCGGTCAGCTTGGTGGAAGTGTTTGTTTAATTTTGACCTTATATCGCCCGCGTAAGGGATTTTGTCCCTCGTCCTATGAAAGAGTTTTAAATCCTTCACAATATCTCTAAATTTCAGCTCGAAACGCCGTTTCCTTTAGCGTAAAAATTATTTTTCTTTAAACTTCAAATATTGCTTGGCGCTTGGTGGAAGTTGTTACTGAATTTCGACCTTATCTCGTCGGCGTAAGAGATTATTTCCTACGTCATATCAAAGGGTATTAAACCCATTACGATAACACTAAATTTCAGCCCGAAAAGCCGTTTCCTTCAGGGTGAAAAATATTTTTCTTTAAATTCTAAATATTGCTTGGCAGTAGGCTTGGTGGAAGTTTTTACTGAATTTCGACCTTATCTCGTCGGCGTAAGGGATTATTTCCTACGTCTTGTGAAAGGGTATTAATCCCTTTACAATACCACTAAATTTCAGCTCGAAAAGCCGTTTCCTTCAGGGTGAAAAATATTTTTCTTTAAACTCTAAATATTGCTTGGCAGTCGGCTTAGTGGAAGTTTTTATTTAATTTCGACCTTATATCGCCTGCGTAAGACATTATTTTATAGGTCATATGAAAGAGTGTTGAACCCTTTACATTGTCATTAAATTTCAGCTCGAAAAGCCGTTTCCTTCAGGGTGAAAAATATTTTTCTTTAAACTCTAAATATTGCTTGGCACTAGGCTTGGTGGAAGTTTTTACTGAATTTCGACCTTATGTCGTCGGCGTAAGGGATTCTGTCCCTCGTCCTATGAAAGAGTATTAAATCCTTCACAATATCTCTAAATTTCAGCTCGAAAAGCCGTTTCCTTCAGGGTGAAAAATATTTTTCTTTAAACTCTAAATATTGCTTGGCAGTCGGCTTAGTGGAAGTTTTTATTTAATTTCGACCTTATATAGCCTGCGTAAGAGATTCTTTTATAGGTCATATGAAAGAGTATTGAACCCTTTACATGTATTGTGAATTTTAACCCAGTAACCCGTTTACTTCAGGGTAAAAAATATTTTTTTTCAAACTCTACATTCCACCTAGCGGTCAGCTTGGTGGAAGTGTTTGTTTAATTTTGACCTTATATCGCCCGCGTAAGGGATTTTGTCCCTCGTCCTATGAAAGAGTTTTAAATCCTTCACAATATCTCTAAATTTCAGCTCGAAACGCCGTTTCCTTTAGCGTAAAAATTATTTTTCTTTAAACTTCAAATATTGCTTGGCGCTTGGTGGAAGTTGTTACTGAATTTCGACCTTATCTCGTCGGCGTAAGAGATTATTTCCTACGTCATATCAAAGGGTATTAAACCCATTACGATAACACTAAATTTCAGCCCGAAAAGCCGTTTCCTTCAGGGTGAAAAATATTTTTCTTTAAATTCTAAATATTGCTTGGCAGTAGGCTTGGTGGAAGTTTTTACTGAATTTCGACCTTATCTCGTCGGCGTAAGGGATTATTTCCTACGTCTTGTGAAAGGGTATTAATCCCTTTACAATACCACTAAATTTCAGCTCGAAAAGCCGTTTCCTTCAGGGTGAAAAATATTTTTCTTTAAACTCTAAATATTGCTTGGCAGTCGGCTTAGTGGAAGTTTTTATTTAATTTCGACCTTATATAGCCTGCGTAAGACATTATTTTATAGGTCATATGAAAGAGTGTTGAACCCTTTACATTGTCATTAAATTTCAGCTCGATAAGCCGTTTCCTTCAGGGTGAAAAATATTTTTCTTTAAACTCTAAATATTGCTTGGCACTAGGCTTGGTGGAAGTTTTTACTGAATTTCGACCTTATGTCGTCGGCGTAAGGGATTCTGTCCCTCGTCCTATGAAAGAGTATTAAATCCTTCACAATATCTCTAAATTTCAGCTCGAAAAGCCGTTTCCTTCAGGGTGAAAAATATTTTTCTTTAAACTCTAAATATTGCTTGGCAGTCGGCTTAGTGGAAGTTTTTATTTAATTTCGACCTTATATAGCCTGCGTAAGAGATTCTTTTATAGGTCATATGAAAGAGTATTGAACCCTTTACATGTATTGTGAATTTTAGCCCAGTAACCCGTTTCCTTCATGGTAAAAAATATTTTTTGTCAAACTCTACATTCCACCTAGCGGTCAGCTTGGTGGAAGTGTTTGTTTAATTTCGACCTTATATCGCCCGCGTAAGGGATTTTGTCCCTCGTCCTATGAAAGAGTTTTAAATCCTTCACATTATCTCTAAATTTCAGCTCGAAAAGCCGTTTCCTTTAGGGTGAAAAATATTTTTCTTTAAACTTCAAATATTGCTTGGCGCTTGGTGGAAGTTGTTACTGAATTTCGACCTTATCTCGTTGGCGTAAGGGATTATTTCCTACGTCATATCAAAGGGTATTAAACCCATTACGATAACACTAAATTTCAGCCCGAAAAGCCGTTTCCTTCAGGGTGAAAAATATATTTTGTCTTTAAACTCTAAATATTGCTTGACAGTAGGCTTGGTGGAAGTTGTTACTGAATTTCGACCTTATGTCGTCGGCGTAAGGGATTCTGTCCTACGTCTTATGAAAGGGTATTAAACCCTTTACAATACCACTAAATTTCAGCCCGAAAAGCCGTTTCCTTCAGGGTGAAAAATATTTTTCTTTAAACTCTAAATATTGCTTGGTAGTAGGCTTGGTGGAAGTTTTTACTGAATTTCGACCTTATGTCGTCCGCGTAAAGGATTCTATTCTACGTTGTATGAAAGGGTATTAAACCCTTTACAATCCCATTAAATTACAGCTCGAAAAGCCGTTTCCTTCAGGGTGAAAAATATTTTTCTTTAAACTCTAAATATTGCTTGGCAGTCGGCTTAGTGGAAGTTTTTATTTAATTTCGACCTTATATAGCCTGCGTAAGAGATTCTTTTATAGGTCATATGAAAGAGTATTGAACCCTTTACATGTATTGTGAATTTTAGCCCAGTAACCCGTTTCCTTCAGGGTGAAAAATATTTTTTTTCAAACTCTACATTCTGCCTAGCGGTCAGCTTGGTGGAAGTGTTTGTTTATTTTCGACCTTATATCGCCTGCGTAAGGGATTCTGTCTTACGTTATTTGCAAGAGCATTAAATCTTTCATAAGACTACTGATTTTCAGCTCTGAAAGCCGTTTCCTTCAGGGTGAAAAATATTTTTCTTTAAACTTCAAATATTGCTTGGCAGTAGGCTTGGTAGAAGTTTTTCTGAATTTCGACCTAATATTGTCTGCGTAAGGGATTTTGTCATATGTCTTATGAAAGATGATTAAACTCTACATGAAACCTCTAAATTTCAGCAAGGAAAGCCGTTTTCTTCAGGGTGAAAAATATTTTTCTTTAAACATTACATTTAGTTTGGCGGTCGGCTTTGTAGAAGTTTTTATTTAATTTCGACCTTATATAGCCTGCGTAAGAGATTCTTTTATAGGTCATATAAAAGAGTATTGAACCCTTTACATGTATTGTGAATTTTAGCCCAGTAACCCGTTTCCTTCAGGGTGAAAAATATTTTTTTTCAAACTCTACATTCGGAAGAGTTTGTTTAATTTCGACCTTATATCGCCTGCGTAAGGGGTTCTGTCATACGTCATATGAAAGAGTATTAATCCTTTCATAACACCTCTGAATTTCAGCCTGGAAAGCCTTCTGTGTGAAAAATATATTTTTTTGGTGGTTAGTTACATGGATGACTTCCTAACTTTCGTCCTTAATAAATCCATATATTTTTTCTATTAAATTTGCGGATTTATTGATTTTGTTTTTGTTTGTTGTTGCATGTTTAAGGTTTTAAGGTAATATATATTCATTTAGTTCTGAATTCTTGAAATAAATAACGTGACTCTTCAATTTAGTCGGGTTATAGAAATTGGCTGCTAGCTTCACACTTTTTTAGCAGCCAATTTTTTGGCTGCTACTTTTGGCTGCTAACTTCACACCGGTGCACAGGCTCTGCCTAGTTTGGGACTGGATAATTGGTGTGAATGTCTGAGATATTTATTTATTATTTAGATGTCCCACACGATGAGCTGGCCGGTGAGATATTGGTTGTAGTTGGTATGTTGGCCCAAATATTGGCCTTGCCAATTAATTCAGCGAACATGGCAGAAAACTCAATAGTCCCAACGTAGTTCCTGGAATTCGACCACACATTACAATCATGTCAAGTTTCTAACCATGACTGCCGAGATCTTATAAAAAGGGAGTGCGTGATAATTATAAACTAGCATATCTAATGTGATGTGGCAGTCTAGGTGGTAAATATTAGAAGCAGATACGGTTACATAGAATATGCTTATGGCGAGAAAATAATTAGTCTATTAGAATTTGTGATTATGATAGACTGACATTTGTATCCAAAATTTCGTTATCACAATATTGAATATCTATCTATTATCTATCACCTAATTCAACATGAAAACGAGGAACATTTAGACATTTACTTTAAATGAATAATTTATACAGCATACTGATTGACCGTTACGTCAACTACTACATATAAGCACTACGCGTAAAATAACATCATCTAAAACTACAAAGTAATAAGTTTTGCACAACTTGCCCAGTACGAGAAATCCAGTATCATAAGTATTTATGAGTAAATCACTACACTTTTATAGCACAAAAGTGTAACATAATTATTTAGGAAAGGCTTAGATGATATTCAGGTGTCCAGCGAGCAGAATAGCCGAACGTTCCATTATACTGTGCAGCCAAACGAGTTCTCAGAGATCGCCGTCAATGGCAACAAGTAACAGTTCTCGATTCACTGCAGATTAATTTTAATCCACCTACATTTTCAAATATGTTGAATTGTTTATGAACAGTTTAGTTTAAGTAAGTTGTAGATTATATTTTATGAGATTGAGTTAGTTTTAGTAACACTTATGTTACATTGGAAAAAAAAAGAAAACTGCTTTCAAAGATTTTCGATAATTCGCTTGCCACACTCGAGAATCGAACCGACAAAAATCTATAAAAATTACACCCTTTACTTTTATTGCATCGATCATTAGGGTCAATTATAAGGATGAAATCTCTCTAACAAACTTTATAAATCAAATGAGAGGGAACCATGAAATCTCAATTATTTTAATTATTTACAAAAAATTGTAAACTAATTAGTGGGATTCTATCATGCCGGCCTTCAGGTGGCATTAAAAAATTCCAACCTGTATACATACACCATACACGAATAACTAAATGATACAAATATCTATACATTTATTGTATATATGTACATAAACCCATATCACATATAACACATAAATATATAAGATATATATATGTATACATATGTTCATATATACTATTACATTACATATCTTAATAAATACTTGTTAGTAGTCTATATACTGTATTTCTTATATATTTATTGTTTAGGTTACCAACAGAGTAGTCAGCTCAGAGCATCGCGGGTATTGAACCAATAGTATATTTTTAGGTTGTTTTTAAATGACACCAGGGAGGGGGAGTTTCTAACGTGGATAGGGAGTTGGTTCCAGAGCCTTGCTGCTTGCACGGTAAAAGACTTGGTGTAACTGTAAGTGGCGTGACTAGGGAGGCCAAGTGCTCGAGTATCGCAAGAACGCAGGCGATCGCCACTAACTTCCGCATGATAGTGAAATCGCTCGTGAAGATAAAAATGTGCTGAGGGACAATATAGAACATTATAGAGAAGTGACAACATATTTGAGTTCCTGCGCTCTCTTATCGGTAGCCCATTCATCTGTTTCCGTAAAATCTAGTACCTACATCATTATTATTCAGTCTATAGGTAATTACTGCTGGAATTACTTGGTGTCAAAGTGTCAAAGGCTTTAGGTGATTTTAGCTCCTTACTAAGACTGGCCTAACATACTGTCAGGTTTTCTTGCACAACAGAACTTTTTTAGTGGTGTTTGAACAACACGACTCCTAAGAATATCACGAGAATAAAGTTATATCTCGACGAATATCTTTTGTCGCCGCGTGCTCGTGACAATGTGATATAGACAATGCCTTAGAAAAGGGTAATGCTGCGTTTACACAGATCTAATATTGGAACGTGTAACTGGCACATACCAAGACTATACATATGTATTTCCATATAAATTTAGATAAGATCGCTTCTAAAAAAATAGAAGTCGATGAACACTTAAATCACGAGCCATTGGTCCAGTGAGGGCATATATCTCCCAATATATGGCATTGAAGATGCATGGACAACAGTGGACTAAGTTTACTTATAGACTGTTGATTTAAATCGATTATTGATTAAGTCATCAATTATTAGGTAATTAGTAGATGATAGAATATTTAATAGCAAATAGTTCTAAAAATCTGTCGAAATGAAATTTTTTGTTAAATCTCACTTGTGGCTTTTGGATTACACATTTATGGGCGACAGTGACCGCCTCTCATCAGGTTGACTATCTGTCTATTTGTGTGGCAAATCCTAAAAAAATAACGTGGTATTGTTGCATTTTGGGCTACAACAACTTTATTTTCAAATGATTCCGACTGAAACAGCTACTGGCCCTTTCTGGTACCATCAATATCGTTTTATATAAAACATTGTGAACGCGGCTTACAAGACAATGCGTGGAAAAGGGTAAGCTACAACGTCCTCCTCACGTTCCTGAAATATGATTTCGATAAGTCGCGAGCTATTGGACAGGGTCTCCTTTTTATAATATACTTTATTTTACACGCGATTTACTTGAAAGTAAGTCATTGTCTACAGTGTAATTTTATTAAAATTTATTTACGGTTTGGTTCACGTGTTTTTATTTTACGAAGGTGAGATATCTTCTTATAAATAAAATCGTAAACTTCGCGTGTCTTTACAATGAAGATATTTGCAAAAAAAATATTGGAGGGTCTAAAGATAAGTAATAGAACACATAAGTAATAGACCTGGACCTGGACCTGAACCTGGACCTGGAGAGGGATCGGGAATAGGAGCGGGATTGTAAGTAAGATTTAGAGTCTGAGTGGAAGTGGAAGAGCGATAGGGAGCGAAAGTGGGAATGAGAGCGGATGTAGTCCAAGAGCGGAGCCGCGGGCACAGCTAGTTAATTGAATGTTAACAAAATCTTCCAACATGAATGTCTCAAATCATTATCCTAATTATCTATATTCTATGAAATTTTATTTATTGAGTCTGGAAGAACAGGCTAGCAGAGCATTGTATGTATTATGGCTAATTTGCCCTTAACTTACCTACTAGCTGTTGCCTGCGACTTCGTCCGCGCTGTAATATTAACAATGCAGTTGTGTTGTAAACACTTTTCGTAGTTATACTGCAACTTTACGCATATCACATCGAAATCGTTGGCCTTAGGTTATTGGTATCATTTAGTCTCTATTTTATATAGATTTATATCTAGGTTATATAAGGTTGTCTTTTCGTAAAGAGAACGCTTGTTGCTATAATAGCAATTATACATCAGACACATAAGTTTCAAGTTTGAAAAAGAATATGGAAATTTCAAATAGATACTTTATTAAGCTCCCTTCCCCCCTCCAATTTTTTTTAACTATAATGTACAGATTAGCATTTCTTTTTCTACTGTTTTATTATATGTATAGATAACTTTCGAAATAAGTATAGTGCAACTTATCATTAGGCACAATATTAGATTCGCCTGAGTGGTCTGACCTGGTAGGGAAGGACATATTTACCTCTTACTTAAGCATAAAGTTTATTTACATAAACAAGATTGAAATAGATACCCCTTCTAAGAAAATACTAATCACCATTAAATTACGTCATTGTTTAGGAAATCAAACAAATTTGTACAACAGAAGATTATTACCCTTAACGATTATAATTAATGACTGTTGCCGACTAAGGAATTTTCGATTAACCCATTAACGGAGAGCCAAAATACTTAAGTGGAAACGAGAAATGATATCGAAGGACGTCATTACGGCAGAGGGAATAATGTTATTAATCACTCTATATGATGCCGGGAAAAATAATATCGTCACATGCTCTCGACACCGTGAGATTAACACGTCTATCCAACGCTTTTCCGAACCCACACCAGAAAAAACATTGCGTAACGTTAGAATCAAAATATATCCTCGTACACGGGATGTGATGTAAAAATAAATCCGTCCCTTCTAAATCAGAGCAGCAAGTCATTTTTTTATGGAAACTGGAATATGTATTTTGAAGATTCAACATACATATTAAAAAAACATTATATTTTAAGTATAGTAATTTATTTGGTAAAGAGGGATTAGCAGCGACAGGTTTACATATTATTGGGTATTTTATGATATTTATATAGGATTCATACTCGTCGTATCTACTTTCTACGACAAGTACGGTGAGAGCGAAGTAAGGTTAAATTAATAACTAATAAAGAAAAAGCAACAGAATTACAATTAATCTGATGTAATGTCAAGTTAAAGAATATATTTAAATTGGAGTAGTAATAGGAGTTTTCATAATGTCCGCAAGGGTTGATAAAAGTAGTGGAAGCAGAGTATAAAGCGTTGTGAATATTTATGAACGTTCGGGATATTGTAACTCAGTGAAACTTCACCACGGAGTATATAACTACGTACCCGGTATCCTGTGGGTACGGGTATATGCCGGCCGCCTATTGTGCTGTATCCAGCTAAAAGTGGTAAAATACGAGTTGCTTCAACAACTTTAGACTTGCATATTTATGAGTGAACTTCCAAAGACTTGAGTGATGGGAGAATAAAAGTAATAGCTACTGCAATGTTGTGTGTTACTTTAAATGGGAATGAAATATGTTCAAATGCATTTCTGTAAAATCGGTGTCGAAAACACAACTGGAAATGAAAAGAGCTCAACACTTGCAGCGTTCTCCTTGTTTATTTTAATACTAGCTGTTGCCCGCGACTTCGTCCGCGTGGACAACTTAACATTACACATTCTTATGTATTACGTGTTACTAAATCCTAAAAGAAATCTATTATTCTGGTTATGCATTAAAAATATTAATATACATAAAAAAACATACTATCCAATTGAGAACCTCCTTTTTTGAAGTCGGGTAAAAATTAGCGTTCCGGCGGCGGTTTCGCCCGTTGGACCACAGTTTTTTAGGTTTCCGTAGCCAAATGGCAAAAAACGGAACCCTTATGGATTCGTCATGTCTGTCTGTCTGTCTGTCTGACTCTTTACTTCTATAATTAAATTTGTATGGGGCCCAAGGTAGCGTAAATTCATGACTTGGGACTTGCCCTACCTTCACTGGTAGGTGTCTTTGCAGTTACCTCCGTTGATCCTCGCTTAGAGGAGTTGCGGGGGGAGAATGGTGAGGGTGCGGGAATGTCTGTCTGTCTGTCTGTCCGTCCGTATGTCCCTGTATTTTGGGGGTTCCCCATGCTTAGAACTGAAACTCCAAATTTTTTTTTTATCAAACCCATACGTATGGATAGGTCTTCAAAAATGATATTGAGGTTTCTAATATCATTTTTTTCTAAACTGAATAGTTTGCGCGAGAGACACTTCCAAAGTGGTAAAATGTGTCCCCCCCCCCCTTAAGAGAATGATAAAACAAAAAAAAATATATGATGTACATTGCCATGCAAACTTCCACCGAAAATTGGTTTGAAAGAGATCTAGTAAGTAGTTTTTATTAATACGTCATAAATCGTAAACCACAATACTATTATTAAAACATCGATCAAAGTTACAACGAACTACAATAACTTTTATATTATGTTACTTGCTGCTACGGAACCCTTCATGGGCGAGTCCGACTCGCACTTGGCCGCTTTTTTTTAAATAAAGTTGACATTTACATTTATCATGAATTAAAAGATTATCATATAATCAATAAAAAAAAATATATTTTAATATTGTGCAAATCAGGTGATATTTCCTTCCCCCCCCCCCTCCAATTTGTCCTTTCCATACCCTTTCTTTCTTTCCTTCTCCATCCCCTTCCCACAACGTTGAAAACCCTTTCCCCCACCCCTTCCCTCTCCCTACTCCTACCTCTCCTCCTTCCCTTAACCCACCCCTTCCTACACCCTTTATTTACCACTGCCCCCTCATCTTTCCTCTCTTACCCTAATCCCTCTATTCTTTTCCATCCGACTTCCTTCCCCCCCATATGCAACATAGGAAGGGAATACCCTTCCTATGTTGCATATCCAATTAACTGTACAACAAAATGTCTGTCAAACTGTTGGACATGCCTTCCCCAATGAATGCCACAACGCCCTACAGATCCAGCCGCTTCCGGCCACCATCTTCAGGTCGTCCATACACCTGGCGGCAGGGCGTCCCACCCTGCGCGTGGGACGTCGCGTCCCACTCTAGAACCCGTCTGCCCCAACGGCCGTTCGGTACTACGACAGATGTGACCTGCCATTTCAGCTTACTAATTCTTTCGGCTATGTCGGTCACCTTCGTTATTCATAGGATCTCCTCATTACGAATCATATCCCTCATAGAGACTCCGAGCATTGCCCTCTCTATAGCTCGCAGAGCCACTTGAATCTTGTAGATCAGGCCCACCATCAGTGTCCACATCTCCGCGCTGTAATCATGACAGGCAGGACGCACTGATTTAAGATTTTTGTCTTTAAACATTGTGGAATAGGTGACGTAAAGACTTGACGCAGTTTTCCGAATACTGCACAGCCTAACTGGATTCTTCTGTCAGCTTTTGAAATGGATCCTACCCAACTATATTGTCTGTCCTAGGCAGACGTACTGCTGAACAGCTTCGATATTGACATTGTCGACGATCACCGGTCTAATACAGGGCCACTAATTATCGTATAGCGAATTTTTTGTATCGAGACTTGTGGAAATACCTGAAATACTTCAGCTAAAATAAATCTATAAATGAGCTTTAAAACATCTCTGTCACTTTCTGTCAAGTTCTTGCAACGACCAGTAATGTTGAACTACACTTTCATACAAATGATATGATATGAGAGGTCAACTTGTATATCAGCATCCTGACATTTTATTGAGATATGACTTATACCAGTATGAGGCCCGGACTCAAAGCTATTAAACAGTGAAACGCCGTCAAATTCTGTTCAGCAGTTTCCAAGATTAGCCCGTACATACATACATACATACAGACAGATAAGAAATTTTTGAATTATATTTTTGGACTCTACTGGTCTTCAGTAACGTCCGGGCAGTGAAATTTTTTTTTTAACTTCAATGTACAGATTCGCTTTTCTTTTGTTTTTTCTACTCTTTTATTATATGTATAGATTAGAAGATTTTATTTCTCGTGCCTAAAAACAAGCTTTACTATTTCACAAACTAACGTTTCATGCCTTTAACATCTAGACTTTATAATTAAGTATTAGTTAGGGTGCAGTCTGAAGTATTGAAAATATAACAAAACAATTATGGATTAAGTATAATCCCTTAATATTATAATGCAAATGGCATATTATGTATAACAACGAATGACTGAGAAGCACAAATGGAAATAAGGTGTATATGCAACAAATATAACAATAACAATTTATAGTCATTGTGTATGAAAGCGAATATGTGTTACTGCTATGTTTATGAGAACTCTGGAATAGCACTATGATATAATCGCAGCTTGGTATGAGGCAAATAACATACTGGTCGTAATTCAAGCTGCATATACCTACAGAGAATTTATAAAGTTTTATGCGTAGGTTGGACAAAAATGCAGAGTCCATAACCCTGTCTTCTAACGACAGCAAAGGGTACTAGACGAAAGAGAAAAGGTATGTACTAAATAAAAGTTTTACGAGCAATAAAAATTACAGCAGAGAACGTAAGTTAAGAATCTACATCGAATTTATTTCGAAGCCATAAGTTTAAAATTTGTTACCTGACATTATAGTAGATAGGGTTTGGTCAATACACAAACATTTTTTAGTTACGATAACGTTTGCTTTTATAGCATAGAAACATCATCAGGTTATTTTTGTCTCCACTGCAGGTGCACAACCCTCTCTCATCTACCGGAGACAGATGGAGGATTTGGCCTACGGATTTGATTGACGTTTTATAATGTATTCCCTTTAGTCGCCCTATACGACATCCACGGGAAAAGTTGGAGTGGTCCTATTTCTACTCTACCGGAAAACACACGGCATAGACACACAACACAATAAACATAGAATATAACATACACAAGGAAAAATGTACCCCCCCACCCCTCTTCTTAATTCAAGGAAGTAAAAAGTTAACGCTATGCGTATGTTATTCTCCCCTTAATCCCTACTTTGTGCAGTTAGATGGACCCAAAGGCAATGTGCACACATCGAGTACCTATTAAGCTTCAAATTCACAGGTGCGTCGAAATGCGTTACTACGAATGCTGGGGTAGTCCATAATCAGAGATAAAGCACGTACGTGTTATAGGAAGGCGTCGACCCTGTTTTAGTAATGACAAGATCGTTTGACTCGTTTCCCAAATTCACGGCGCGTACGTTACTCTCAAACTTTTTACGATTATTACTGCGATTTTTGATCCCCCTTGTTGGCGAGATACCTTCGACTTTCGCCCTCACATTTATTAACCGCTAAATGATAATGGGCGCTCGTGATCAAGAATTTATTCAGCACTTATTAGCTGAACCTCGAGTATAATAGAGTCTTTATCGGAGACGCAGAAACAGTATGGAAATATAATTTTTGTATAGTTTGATTACGTTTTCGATGACAAATATATTTTGGCTCAGTATTGCTATCTATATCAGGATACTCTGTTTTTAATTAGAAGGAGGCTAAACATAGTTACTGCCGTACATTTGATAGGTACTTAACGGTTTATTTCCAGTCTGAAAAGAACCCACGGTAAACCAAGCTATACAAAGTGGAAAATCACATTCGAATCTATTTAGTGGTTTTGGAAAAGAAGTTGGTGACGATATCATTATCACAACTTATTTAATCTACTTGTATACTTGTAATACTTTTAGTTCATCATCATATCAACCCTGCGACATCCACTGTTAGACATAGGCCTTCCCCAATAAACGTCACCACACCCGGTCCACCGCCAACGAATCCTGCTGCTTCCGGCCGCCTTTCTCAGAGTGTTCGATACGTCTAGTGGCGGGGCACCCCACCTTGTACGCGTGCCTATCCGCGGTCTCCACTCCAGAACTCGTCTACCTCAGCGGCCGTCGGTTCTGCGGCAGATGTGGTCCGCCCACTGGCACTTCAGCTTGCTAATCCTTGATACTTTCAATGTATCAATAGGTTTGGAGAACTTCACTTTTACTTTTGAACTTCATTTCAGCTTCTTAGAGCACGGTTTTTAGGGTTCCGTAGCCAAATGGCAAAAAACGGAACCCTTATGGATTCGTCATATCTGTCTGTCTGTCTGTCTGTCCGTCCGTATGTCACAGCCACTTTATTCCGAAACTATAAGAACTATACTGTTGAAACTTGGTAAGTAGATGTATTCTGTGAACCGCATTAAGATTTTTCACACAAAAATAGAAAAAAAAAACAATAAATTTTGGGGGTTCCCCATACTTAGAACTGAGACTCAAATTTTTTTTTTTTCATCAAACCATACGTGTGGGTTTAGGTCTTCAAAAATGATATTGAGGTTTCTGTGGTAAAATGTGTGTCCCCCCCCCCCTGTAACTTCTAAAATAAGAGAATGATAAAACTAAAAAATATATATGATGTACATTGCCATGCAAACTTCCACCGAAAATTGGTTTGAACGAGATCTAGTAAATAGTTTTTTTTAATACGTCATAAATCGTAAACCACAATTTACCTTTCATTCGATCAACTCAAATATATAAAAAAACATTTAATTTCATAAACCGTGAACCATTATTTTCTAATAATAAATCTATAACTTTTATATTATGTTACTTGCTGCTACGGAACCCTTCATGGGCGAGTTCGACTCGCACTTGGCCGCTTTTTTTAAAACTGTAAAACCCGTGTGGAATCATTAAATTTACAATTACTCCTACTAAGTTCAGTTGATAGAAATGTTTAATAGTTTTACTTTATACAAACTTTGGACCCCCATTTAACCCCCTTAGGGAATGAATTTTGAAAATCCGTTACTTAGTGCTTGCCTATGCTATATAAGGAACCTTTGTGCAAAATTTCAAGCCTCTAGACGCAGCGGTTTGGGCTGTGCGTTGATAATGTCAGTCAGTCAGTCAGTTTCTTCTTTTATAGATATAGATATTAAAAAAAAATATAGATATCGATAAATCTGCATACAAAGTGGCGCCACGTTGTGAGCCAATTAACTGCTTTTAACAATTAATTTGATTTCCCGCAGGAATGAGATGTTTTTCGGAATAAAAACTATCCTATGTCCTATTCCAGGACCTTATCTATATGTTTGCCAAGTTTCATCCCGATTCGTCCAGTGGTTGAAGCGTGACTGAGTAACAAACATCAAAACTTTCGCATGTATAATATTAGTGGGATTAACTTATAATATTGACACAGTTACAGTACAGCATAGGCGATGACCTCCGCAAACATCACAAAAGTTGTCGCACACCTGATGGTTATGTCACATAGTAATCTGAAGTGTGTGTTCTGCTAAGCAAATTATAGAAGTAGAAAAAAGTCGTGGAAGTAACATGGATAGAAAGTATGAATTAAATTAAAAATATTTAATAAAAATAATACAGTTAATGATAAAATTAATTTACAATATTATAATAATAATAAATTAATTAAGTATTTAATTTAGTCCAATAAGAGTGTAAAATATGTTAATATAACAATATATGTTCAATGAAAGTCTAACCTAACAAAATGAAATTAAAGATTTACAAAAACAACACTCTTGTTCAATTTGGTGTAGAGCTTATTCTTGTTTTCTTTTACAAATTATTTATTAGTTAATAAAAAACATTGAACTTACATCTTTTCGGTGTTACAAAAACCAGACTTGGTTTATCTGTGAACCGCGACGACTTACAAACAAAATGGTCGTATGTACTAATTAAGTTATCTACCGCAGTCTAGGTCAGGCACGTTAATTATGCAATTTATCACATATTTCTTATGCATATAATTTTTTGGAGAAAATAATAGTAAAGTAATATAATGAAAAATAATAAAGTAAATGAATGAGTCATAATAGTTTATTAGAAACCCCATTGTCAGATTTTTATGTTGGTCCCAATGCAAGACAAGTAAAATATTTAGTCTGGTCTTACTGTGTCGAAGTGAAAAGTCGAGGAACTTTTCCCGCAACCGAGTGGCAGCAACTATATAGGCACTCGGACCAAGGAACGAAACCACAATCGTTTCGCCAACTTCGCCGAACGACTCACTTCGCTCGCAGTGTCACTTTAGAATAGGTATTGAGTAAAACATTTTATGCACCCATTTCTAACTTGTTGACTTCAAAAGTGATTAGTTAGATGACAATATAAAATGAGTAAATAATAATAGTTATTATGATGACAGTTTGAACTTTGATTGGATGATTCTGTTATTGCCGTTTTTTTCCCCACCGAAACGATAGCGTTACCGAGTTACAAACTCCACTTGCATACAAGTGCTGGCACTGTACCAACGCAATTCGGTTATAAACGCAGAAAGTTTAGAAAGTGATACTTTGTATCCCACTTCGGTTTGAGTTTGAAGTTTAATTGATTTAAAGAACTGTATGTTTTTTTTTTAAATTTTATTGAATGACTCTTTATTGCACGATGATTGCACGATGATATAATAATAAAATAACTTACATTTGTATATCTAAGTGGTCTTATCGCTAAAAATGATTTCTTCCAGATAACCTTCGGGTAGGAGAATAGCTGAGAAAGGTTGGTTGAGCATTTAAATAAACGGTTTAAAATATATATTATATATAGGTGTCTATATAACAACAGAGGCAGATTATACTTATAAAAAGGACTGTGCATAAACTAATTTGACAGAGTTCGTTTTTTTACATAATGTGAGAAAAGACCAACCCGTAAAAGAACACACGAAGGATGAGAATTTTATTTTCATGCTCACATTCGGGCAATTTGTATACAGAATGTAAATTAGAAGAGCCTTATTTTGGAGAAAGACGTCACGTTATTTGGCGCAGTCTCATTGTCGCCCAACAAACGAAACTAAACGTATAGTAGTACAAAAAGCTGCTTATTTCACTAAAATTCTCCCGAATTTTCATTTGTTTGCGCAAACATTTAATATTCTAATCATTTTCATTATTTGTTTTATTAAGTAT
Organism: Esperia sulphurella; assembly: GCA_947086405.1. Classification (NCBI taxonomy): domain Eukaryota; kingdom Metazoa; phylum Arthropoda; class Insecta; order Lepidoptera; family Oecophoridae; genus Esperia; species Esperia sulphurella. The sequence continues at coordinate 8,194,208 of OX352261.1, forward strand.
ATTTAGTGAGTATCTAAATTTATTTTAGAATTGAATAATATAATTTCTACGATACAACTTATGAAAAAGATAAAAACATTTTATACAAAATTTATATATATATATATATATACCTTTAAAGGTATATATATATATATATATAATATTTGTATTGTCTTAATAACTATTGTTGCAATCTAACGAATACTAATATTCTTATTCGCCGAATATCGTCACGAGTATTAAATTAAAATAAACTGTTGTAAAATTTAACAAACACCAAAACAAAAAAGTTTTTATGGTAAGTTCTAGAAACCCTTTTTTAGAAGAATATCCAGTAGCCTCTAGGTTATAGCATAGTCTTTAGGTCATACTTATAGCAAAAAGAACAAACAGTAACTGAGCAATACAAAACTGTATACTAAAATTTATTTTTATTAAATACAAAGTTAAACCAAAAAGCGGTTGTGGCTTGTAACGCGGGGTGGGCTTTGGGAGCCGAATGTGTTTGAATAATAAAGTGATCGCGCAACCAACTGTTTGTCATTGTTCAATTTTGTTGCGACCCACATTTCGGTGCTCCAAATTAAGTGGTGGATGTAAATGAACGAAGCGAGAATCCTTAAAATCGTTTTGGTCCACGTATGCCTATTATTTATTCGGTTATTAATCCATTCATGACACAGTTTCATTCAAGGAGGAATATGATTTGCAGGAGTAGATCAATATTGATTAATTTTACAATGATTTGTTATTTTACCCACACAATATAAATATGTACCTGCTTACCGTATTTTAGTCAATACCAGAAAGTTAAATATGAAATGAAGAATAAGTTTTAGTAGGTTTTCACTGACTCACAGTCAATGTGCGTCAAGTTTAACCATAACTGCAGAGAACACGCCTCACGTGTCTACGTTCTTTAAATGTTTTATGTAGCAAAATTTACGGAGCTCTATGAGCGCTACGCCATAGCAGTTTTAATCTTTTGGTGCGCGGAAATTAATTTATATTTTGCTTGTAGCAAGTTTTATTTCCAAAATACTCCCAATTTCTTAATAGATTCGATTAGGCTATCTCTATTCTTGAGCTAACTCGTCAAACGTACCGTCCGAAAGTCTGTAAAGTGTCAAACAAGCGTCCGAACTAACCAATTGGAAAAAGTGGTTTCTAGTACGTTTACAACATATTGAATGTTGTTCAGCTGTGTAAGTCATCGATATTGTGTTGGATGTACAAAATTTACGAAATCGAATATGTACGTAGTCCCAGGGGACTTAATGAAAAAATGTTTTGTAGAGCGGCGCGTCGCTGTCCATCGAAAGATTTACAATATTCCATTACTGATCCATAAACTCATTCCTACCTATTGATCAACAACTGTTATTGTATGAGTTTCGAGAACTTCTGTATAGGAAATTAATATTGTTAGGTAATAACATGATATTTTGTATAGAAATATCAAACGTAAATGAAAAGACAGAGTAACGTTTTTTCAATTCCGTAAAAAAAAATATTTGTTTTTGTCAATTCTCTTTTCAATTATGAAAATCTTATGCTTAACAATATCAATCGGAGGCGATAACCCTCTACTAACCATGTCGGCGCATCTATCCCTTTCCAGATTAACTCTAAAAGAGCGTCGTTATAATTACCTAATTAAATTTGTCATTGCTGCAATGACAATAACGACGAATTATTCACAAAACAAGTGTTTTAAATTTGTAGTGATAGTAATTCTGATTTATAAAAAAGTTATGCTTTAATAATAAATAATTTGTCATCTTATTGACCTATTTTTCTAACGCCTGTTATTGCGTACATTATGTGTATATTTTTACGAATTAAAACAGATTCCCAAACTCATTGCTCAGCGAACTCAATCGCTGATAATATTTAATTATATGTGTGTGTGTGTATTAATGAAATGGAGAATTAATACAAACAATTTTGCGGTTGCTCCAAACGAAATTGCTTCGCAAAATAAACTTTTCGACGTCATAATTTCGATTTTGTGACAGAAACCGTTTAATGTAATTGAACGTGTCAGTGAACAGATAAATTATTTATGCTGTTTGTTTAATTTATATTTGAATTTGCATAGTTCAAGCTATACAAAGCTGGTATGTCACCATAAAGCATTGAATAAGCCGTGTTAAATTAATGAACATTTTTATTATCTGTTGATATACTTTCATCAAAAGTAAAAAAAAGCCTAAATCATTTTATACACTTGGTACATTTATACACATCATTTTTTTCCACTACCCCTTCCTAGGTGTTCACTTTCTTCATGTTCACATTACAGCAACAACGATGCGAAGCCTAGTACACCGTCCGGAATTACTCTCACATAAAGAAATACTTATGTCCCAACAACAGTTTATTGTAGTTTTTCTAATATACCTACCTCTTATGTAGTGAATTTTTTTGGGGGGTTTTTAACACCATTTTAAATTTTTAATAAATAGGCGTACTGTAAAATGGTATTAAAAACCATAGAAAAAAATTACCATATATTTTAGAAATAACGACGTTATGATATTTAGTATAGGGCTCTAAGCTCTAATAATGTTTAGCATAAAGATTCATTGAATTTAGAATTATTGTTTTGAAAAAGGCTAAGTTCTCTCTGGATATAGAGGCACAGGTTTATTTTTGACGAACACTCAAGAGCTGTTAGCTTTCTCTCAAAGCTTATTTCCAGGGTCGTAGTCAGTTTTATACAAGCTTACGCTTGAAGATCCTCCTTTGCGCTATTTGAAAAATATCTGAAATAAAATAAAACATTTATTTTGTACACTAACGTTATAAATCTCCTCATCTCGATATAACAAAACGATTTTAACTTTTATGGTAACTTAACTTCAAGCTATTCATCTGAATGCGTCTCGTGTACGCCGAAGTTCTTCCTACCCTCAACCACTCCTGATTGTCTAAGTCAAAATGTTCATTCAAAATTGGATATAAGCTATCGCTTTCTGAACGTTGTATAACTCTAATGTGATTAATTTATTAGAGTCCGAGGTGTCAGTCTTTAAGTAAGTCAGTCAGAATCTACTAACGCTTCGGATGGGTCCTCATTTGTTTCGAAAGCATGTTTGAATGTACACTGCGTAAATACTCGTTAGTACACGTTAAATTTCTTAAGTAATTGAAATGTATACTCTGTAACTATAGGTTCCCTGATGGTATATTATCATTTCGTGACGTACGTGAAAATGTCGATGTCGTCTGCGATTCGCTTTTTATGAATCAGATACTTTGCGTCGCGTATTTTATATGAAGGCCACACGGAAAGAGTCCTGGTAACACTATTGATATTTTGAGATATTCCGTATTTAATATTTATGACGAAATAATTACACTTACCCCGTTTGGATTTTTACAATTGCTTGTATGTTCGTGAATAATTTATATTTTGGGCTGCTTGTTTGGGCAAATGATAATTCAAAGAATCTGCAATTGAAACTAAAATAAATTAAATTAAAATGTTAATTTCTCCAAAAAGGTGACCTACATAAATCTTTATGTATGATGGTCAATCAAATGTGATAATGCGAAAGCGCGCGTGTATATTTAGTTAAACCTTTATACCACGCGCCTTCTAGTCTACTTTCAAACGCCTACTTAATACTGGGTTTCATATTTCATATCAGGGTCCAACCTATATCAGGGTACTGCTAACATTGTGATCTGTGACAGGCGTAGAGACGGCTCCATTCGCACCTCCCTCATTACAGTACTGTTATTTCTCCGAGTTCCCCTTATAAACCGAAGTTAGCTAAGTTTATTTTCGTTCAGTGCATTTCTTGTTTACTATCCATCATATTGTTGGGACGTCGTATTTGCCAAGTTCAATTTTAGTTTTCTCATTCGAAATAAAACGCTTGAAAGCATCTAGGTTTATTCAGCTTACTTGTGACTGTTTATTTTTAAAGTAGATATAAATGTTGACTGGTTAATGGTTATTTACTAAGATATAAAGTTTTTAGCCATGTGGCTTCCGGTAGAATAGGACCACTCCTACTCTTTCCGTGGATGTCGTACAAGGCGAGTAAGGAAATACATTATAAAACATCAATCAGGCCTCCCCAACCCGTCTGGCCAGCGCGGGGAGTGTAGGCCAAATCCTCCGTCTGTCTCCGGCAGATGAGAGAGGGGTTGGTTGGTTGTCCTGCAGTGGAGACAAAAATAACCTAATGATGAAAGTTTTTAGATTTTGGTCATCATACAAAACTTGTTAATAAGTATAGTGTAGGTCGGTAGGTCTTTAAAAGATAATTTAGTTACAGTTGAGCAATGAAAATATGAACAACATTTGTTAACTTCTCATAAATAAATAAAATTATTACAAAAATAAGCATTAAATGTAAAATTAAATTAATCTTGTTAGATAACATCAGGTGTCATGAACACGAAGAACAGAAGAAGAAGTTATTACAATAATATATACCTACTTATACTTATATATGTTTACTGGCTTTGTGCTCCATGAAATTATCGGTGTAGCGTTTTAACCATTTTATTAACCGTCCGTAAAGTCATAAAGGAGTTCAGTACGCAGTCGTTCTTGTGACTAAATGAAGAACCTTACAAATCTTTCTACAATTATAATCATTTAAAGAGGATTTAAAGATACATTTATAACATTTTGTCGGGTACGTTGAAGAAAGCAGATTGTGTATGCTCCTCACGACGCGGGCTCGTTTGTGGAGGTAACAATGTTAAGAGGAAAAAGAGTTAAAAGACTCTCCCGCCACCGAGAGGCTGCAAGCTTGGCATTTAGCTTAGAACGTTTTTACACGCGACGATTCGACAAAGTCGGCTAATGACTCTCTGCACGATTTCGGAACACGAAACATATTATGCAACTCGACAGCACTGGAGTTAAGAAAAGGAAAGAATCTACACAAACTGCACCCGGCAACTGTTTAGGGTCAAAAATTGCGTCTATGGTGAAAAAGACTACTCTCTCTGGGTCTCTGAGCAAGTAAGTGAGTGTACGTAATGGTATGTCAAAAGCATGTCCATATGTTCTTTTTTAAAGATAGAAAGAGAGAACTTGAGGTAGTCGGTGATATCGTCCGGTTAGATCTGCAACAATAATTCTATCGTCTGTATTGCCGCGGATGATAATAAATGACATGTTGTGTAAAAGCGCTCGCTCCAATGAGTTCTTTGTATAAAAATCGAGCATTACAAAATTTTGTTGGAATGGAAACAAATTCAATTGACGTGCATTTGACGAAACGTCTGATAAAGTCAGTTGCAAAATTATAATTTGTTTTGAAAATGTATGAATATTTGGTAGAAATTCTTATAGTGATTTTATTATATTTACATCTAATCAGATGGCCGACGACTTGAAGAAGGTGGATTGAAGCGGCTGAATGTGGAGGGTGGAGGACCGGGTGTGGTGAGGTTCATTGGGGAAGGCCTATGTCCAACAGTGGATGTCTAAGGGCTGATATGATGATAATGAATGAGATCTGATTATGGAGCAGTGAGCGTCAACAAGTAGGCGATGGTTATTTACTTATTAACTAAAAACTAATATTTATTGTAAACCTGAACTACTGGTATACACTTTTCACTATTCTTGTTAAATTCCAATGTATTAAAAGAAAAAAAACACTATTTTAGTTATGCGACCTACAACCCATACATAATTGTTCTGCGAAATCTACATGAGATCATTAACAATCTAATAATTCCAAATCCCTTGTAAAGTAAATAGTCAACAGAGTGCCGAAAATAAGTTATTCATTCCGCGTCCGTCGCCATAGATAAACAAAATGTAAATGGTCGCAACTAAATCGGATCCAGGTATACACGGCGCAAACAATTGAAGCTTATGGAAATCAGGGGTCCGTAGTATTTTACCGGATTAAATATACTAGCAATTAGTGCCCTCCCGGCTGCCCCGGATGGCTAGTTATTTATCGCGAGGTCTTAGACTTAATTAAAACATCTTACCAAAGTAAGGGTTGCTCAAAGCAACCCCGAGCTACATATGGACGTATCCGTTTTAAGGTGAATTGAATTAGGTCGCAACTTGCGTGGTGATAGGTTAGTGTTGCAAAGTTATGTTTGCTTTAGCATTACTAATAAGGCGTCCAAACTGTTAGAAAGTCTTATTAATTGGTATTAATAAGACTGATTAATAATAATTGATTGCTGTCAATGGCATAAAAAGTATACAGTTAATCACCTCAATTAAATACTATTGTCCATATGGGACTTTAATGATTCATTGGCGATTAAGACTTAGGTACTTTAAATTGATTTAGGCCTGTTTTGTAGACTGTTATTTAAGACTTATTTAAAAATATACTATAGGTAACGGATAGAAGAACTTTTAAAGCTATAGATGTCCGTAGATATAGATAATATGAATAGAATTCAGTGACAGCTTCGGTATTTCCAGACAAGTACAATTTGGATATTTTTATAGGAAGAGTGAATAGACATCTTCTGGGTAAGCGCGCTCCACCTTAGACCTCATTGTCATTTACCATCAGGTGAGATTGAGGTCAAGCGTAAACCCACCAGGAATAAAAAAGAACTAACTAAAAAAGAACACTAATCTCCCTTAGTTTGTACTGACTGAGGCACAAATACATATTGTAGCAAAATAATACAGTCCAATATTAGTGTATTACGTTACATACCTGATATACCTATGTAACTTATGAAAATAATTGTAGCATGGAAAATTAAAGTTTTAACTTTACTCGTAGGTATAGGTTACTGAAAACTAAAGGGAAAAACGAGTGCTAAATGAATATAAAAATTAAAAATACGCTAGCATAACTTTAATCTCTATCGAGGGAGGCACTGATCGCGTCTGAATGTGCAGTTCAACTCAGAAGTCGAGCCGGCATGCAGATTCGAATTAAAACTCTTTCTAAAGACTTCCCAGGATTAGAACGACTCTCGATGAACCGTCTTGCGAATTAATTTAACTAATTTTACGCTTGAAGATGTAATTATCAGTTCAACTCGAAGAATTTCATTTTGGGCACTCATAATTTTGAGTTTTTAGACTTCAAGTAATGTTAATTAGGTGAGTTATTAGCTAGCGTGGTAAGTTTCAGAGAATTTATTAGGACTCATTTGTTACGGACTTACATTTTGATTTAATTTTTGATAATTAATGAATATAACTGTCTGGCTACTTTAGGTATTATATGAAAAAATCACATTGTTTTATTATGAAATGCGTGAGGTTTTGTTTAAATTTCACACAACACGCATTCAATGAAATAAAATGCAAGGCAAAGTTACATCCCATCATTAACCTCATCTCGACGCGCCTTTTGACCCATGATAAGCTTTTAGCGAATATTTCACACGTCACACAGTTTAGCATCCATTATAGTTTAAAAAAGTTAGTAAGTAGGTACATATATTCAAATAGTTTACTGCGTTGTAGAATTTGAAGAAACTTTCTTTTTTCAACTTCTTTCTTCTTTCAGCTTTATATTACAATTATATAGTTTGTAAAAATTAGAAATTGGATTTTATAATGCAACTTATCAGATGAACGCAGATTTTGTCATAAAAAATTTGGTATTACTGGTAGTATTTTAGGTGATTATCACATATAAATTAATTTACTGATTAGGTATAGGTATAATAATTTAAAGACGAAGTATAAATAAAGACTTGTTACGAAAACGCTTCTATCTCGTAAAGGAATAAAAACTAAAACCACTTAAAGGTCAACTTCACTAATTCAAAACCCGAGTAATAGAAATAAATGTGTTTAGGTGTTTAATGTAAAGAAATAAAAACTCTTTTTTCTGGAAAGAAAGTAACAATGCCGACCTGGCATTCAGCCAAAGCTAAATTAGATAATGGAGTTTGCGTGCAAAAATATAGGAAACGGGGAACAAAGACAAATGGGGTCGTCTCTGACTCTGAAACGGTGAAATGAAATAACACGGGAAGATTGAGGTTGGTCGGTCGTACCGGGAAACCTCGTGTCTCGCTGTCTTATATGCCTATGTATGCGATTGTGGATAAAATCTTATTATATTTCATCCCTGTATGAAATTTTAAACAGAGTTATCTGATCGGATGGTTTACTAGGGCTCGAAAACCGGTAAAAATTCCAAACCGGAATGTGAACCCAGAACCGATTAACCTGAAACTGAAACGTTTTCGGTTTCACTAAATTAATCGGTTAATAAATGGAACAGTTCTGATGTCTAATCCGTTCAATGATTGTAAATTAACTGGTTGACTTGAAAAGTTAATCGGTTTAAACGTATCCCTTCACTTGCAGATTTAGGCAGTATTTCAAAACATGTTCCGACCCCTGGTTTACATAAGAAAGTAAAATGATTTTTGTATATTTCCTATTATAAGATGAAATTTGCAGAATGATATATGAAATAGACGCAGATCGCTGATTGCAGACTGCACATTCTAATAGTGTTCTTTTGGGATTTCAATAAACTTGTATCTAAATATACTTAGTTACTTATCAAACTGATCCGTTAATTATATTGTAACTATTTAGTACCCCCAAAACTTTTGAGAGTTATTAATAAAAATAAATGCTTGATCTATTTAGTTGAAGAGTCGTTAAACAAACATTTACATACATTTCATTAATATACATTACTTCGACATAACGAAAAATTACTTTGATGACAATTTGAACTTATAGGAATGTTGTAAAATTTGGGTTTAATCAAAAAAAATGTATATCTTTTCATATGTCATAAAATTTTTGATTACGATTGTCATTTTAACATGTTGAATTTCTCTTTACTCGCTTGCTTTTTAATGAGAGTTCATAATTTCGTTAATTACACTGACATCATAGTTATGTAAGATACCTACAAAGTAATTAGTTGATTCAGTTATATTCTAAGACAATGTAATGGAAAATCCGTGCAAACTAGTGGTAGAAAAGTCACTTCGTTCCTTACTGAGATTTTCAATTAAATTCTGTAACATTAGTCTGAGGTTTTCAAGAAATTCATTAACGCTGTTCTACAGAGTGGACTATAGACTGCGTGCCCTGGTTATGCCTGTACCCAGCATGTATAGGTACATGTATGCTGTTGATTGTACATAATTTGAATTTTAAAAATCATAAGTAAACTAACAAAAGTATGTGTTCTTTGAGCGTAAACTAGTATTTAAGTTTATTAAATTGTAGCAAATCTAATAATGTAGACATTTTTGTAAGATTTTACGTTATCTGGGTACGATTCCCACCAGGGACAGACAACTTTTTGCAATTTGTACAAGTTGGACCCGGTCTGCATTTTATAACTGTGAATTGTCCTATCCTTGTCTAATTCACGTAGTACAATAGAAAATCCTAGTTTGAGATTATAGACATATGTAAATATATGAAATGTTTATTTATATTTTTAAAAATACTAAAATTACAATAACATAAAATAAAATAAAAATACCAACATATATATGATAGTATTAGTCATGAATAGTTATGTTTATACATAAGTTTATGAATACATATATTTTGAGGTATCCGGCGGATATACAGTCACAAGCTTCGCATAAGGGTTTAAGTTTTGATGGTACCGTCAAAAATGAGAAAAATTATCACTAGTAAAATAGATTGTTTTAGTTAACTGCTTGTATTTCATTAAAGATTTGACCATGTTGAACCATTTTTACTCAAAAGCTAAATACGTAATGATCCAACCTTATTTGTCTTTATTTATGACTATAAATTCTAAAACCCCGATAATTCTCGTAGAATACTTTAAGTACCTAGATAAACATTTTGTATTGCGCATAAAAAATGATAGGTGTGATCTATCGCTGCTAAGTCCGTGATAGACGTAGACTTTATAACATGCACGGCTAAAACCGACTGGACTAAATAATAACGTCGCGATGCTGGCAACGATGATTTATTATATCGCTTTCCCGACCGCCCGAATGAACCACATGAAAAATGATCTTGGTTATTGCTACCAGCAACTCTGCAGTTGACGGTTTGTTTAAGCACAAATGACTCGCACTATGTAGTTGTTATTTCGTCCGACTTATGTTTTTACCGGATTACGGGTCGACGCGGCGTCGACGTCGCTGGGATGACAAATCGTCCAGTTCGGAACCCACGAGCCTCTTTGTCCGGGGCAAGGGGCACGCACCCTTTATCGATACATATTTATAAATTTACATAATGAGGGTGTGTGAGTCTGGCGCAGAACCGAAGGCAGGCACACAAGGAGTTCGAATCGCCTCGAGGACTGACGAACCGACCTGAGAAAGGTAACTAGAAGTGAACGATAATTAAGGTAACGGTAGGTCCGGGTGACTTAATGCACATTCTGAGAATTATTTTGCAATTTTTTACTTCATTACTTTATATATTTACTCCAATTTATATTTTTATACATTCATCACAACGAATTTCCTTTTAGCATAACTATTTCTTCTGCATCTGTCCCTCCAACATTAAAACTACTCGACTACTTGAGCAAAAATTTGGAACATACATGTCTAACTATCAAGAAATTTTGAAAAACATTCTGCTTAACAATTTTTTTAAAGTTATTGAAGGAAAAGTAAAACTGTCCACTTTAAAAAAATAAAACAATTTGATGTACCCCACAATGTGTATGATGAATTTTTGTAACAATGTAATTTTTTAGAGCTTCGTAGCTAAAATCACTCATAAGATCAATTCGTTGTCCGTCTGTCTGTCTGTCAAGGCAATTTAAAGAGCTGGAATATTTTATTGTACACCCTGCATTTCCTGAATGTTATATTGTTATTGTGTTGAATTATTATGGCATATGTTTATATAAATGGACACAAGGGAAGGCGGGAGGGACGTATGAAATTAAAGATATTTAATACGAAATACAGTTATAGTTAGCGAGCATGAGTGTACTTGAAAGCGCTGGCTGTTTTTGCAGTGGGAGCGTAATGGTCTAATTGTCACTCCAATCCGAGCGAGTGCGAAACGCTTCTGATAAGGGTTTTCTTTTCTCGTTCGCGTCGGTGCCGGAAATTAATTGTCACCGAACGGAAAATAGGGCGAAAGTCCAATTAATTATTAGTCACTTCATTTATTTAACCCGGCCGCGGCGAGGCGCTTCTTTCCGATATTAATGTCTAAAAGTCCCAGACTAATCTCCCCCTTTAGGAGTTACTTTATTTTTTAACCTTAATTCTAATGTAGATAACTTTATTTTTAAGTAGGCGAAGTTAAACTTAGGCAAGGTTAAAGCGGGTGAACGAAGTGACTTGCAGTTTTCAGCTTTCTCTAAGTTGGAAGTTTAAACAGGATTATTACTTAGCCGCAATTATACCGCATCTTCACAAACAAAAAGGTCTTAACGCAAACTTTTACACCTAAACAGAAGTTTCCCTTAAAATTGGCAAAAGTTTGAATGAAGTGACTTAACTGGCGGCGTTTGTGCCGTCAGCTGCGGCGGTCCCACCGCGTCCCTAATGTTACGAAATAAAAAAATAATATTTATGTATACTAGGTACCTTTTCGATAATGGTAAAGCTCCCTGCGTTTGTAAAAATCAAAAAGATAAAAAAAAGTTCTTTTGTAACTTCGCTATTAAATTAGAATTAGCAAGTCACGGCTTTCATAACGTTGAAAGCGTGAATGGAAATCAGAGATAAGAGAAGTAATTCGGGACTGTAGAGGTTCTAGTATTTGCAGAGACCAATAATGTAGGAATTCGGGCGCCTCAGCACGGGGTTGTAGGCAGGAGATTATGGTGGGCCTATAAAATCTAAACTACAGTTAATAATTTTCAAAATAATACCTATTATGAAATTAATTATTATAAGTAGTCGGTTATGAACTATAATATTCAATAAATATTACATAAATATACATATATTTAGATACACTTGTATAATCCCAGACTAGGATTTTCTACTGTGTTATGGGAACTAAATAAGGATTGAACAATTTGCACATACAACAGGCAGCGACCTCTTGCACAAATTGTACAAAGTCGTTCGAGTCCAATGACCAAACACTAGGCCGACGAAGCGCTTAGTAATGTTTTGTCAATTAATATGAACAGTTTGTATTTGCACGAAAATCTGGTTCAATGTATAAAAAAAACGTGAGTTCGTAGCCCTTGTGTTGCTCGACTTATCAAATACGTGTGCCTAATATCTAAGAAATTTTTTGTTTTTAATATTTTCAGTCAATTGTTTTATTTAAAGTCTGGAGATAGGTATAAGGTATTGTTACTATTTAATATGTTATTTATAAAGTAGCTACACTTTTCTTGAAAATGTTAGTTGTAAATCATTATTTAAAAAAAATTGTAAATTTCCACACAAATTTAATGAATAAAACATTCAAGCCAACAACCTACTGGACCCACCCGGAAATTTCATTCTTCTAGCTACCTCCCTGCACCGAGGCGTCTGGGAAGTTAGCAAACAAATGGTATTAGCATCGCCGTAATCGACACCGCGGGAGCTGTGAGCACGCCCAACCGCTCCCAACCGCTTCAGTGTGTCTGTTCCATAACAATTTTCTTGTTTACAGAACACGACTCAGTTTTAATACTGTCGTCAGTATAATGTCAATGATATTCAAATTTCAAAGGCGGGGAAACTAATTAGCTTTTGTGAGAGTATGTCGTTTAATTGTCTTTAAAGACATTAACAGGTAACAATATGGCGCATGTTAAACATCTGGAGAAACGTTGCCAAAAGCGCAATCACTAAAATTGTATAACGTTTTTGTTTATAGGTAGTTAGGTTTTTGGACCATTATAATTTTATTTTTGTCATTAATACCAATATCAAAAGGCCAATTTATAAAGCATCCTATTCTCAACAGACGAGCTTATCTCGAACAATGGTGGTAACTTTAGTAGGAGTAAGTTATTTATTGAGCACAGAGATTAACAAAAATGTTTTATTGGTTCATTTCGTCTAATGTCTTTGTTTACGGATTCTAGTACTAGTCAGGACTACATTCGATCGACAATATGTAAATAAAATAGACCATTAAAGCGATGTGCTCGATCCCCACGTTCCTAACATTTGACCTCTCCATTCAACTCTAGGTCATAACCCGAAATCCTTAAAGTCTAGGGGAATCTACGGCTTTCAAAAAGTAAAGGATTGAATACTAGATTTCTGTAATGTAGGTACGTTGGTATAAAACTAAGAACTGAAGAGTAGAAATTTTAAAAATATGCAATAGCAATTATCTTGAGTAAGTGTATTTTAAATTACTTCAAAAAATATGTGAATCGCGACACAGTCTGTTATTAAAATTGAGAAAAGCACTGTAAATTTATTAAAGAATATTTAATAATTATATATAATTAACTATTTTACTATTAATGATAGTAAAGTTTAAAAATGCCTCGAAATCAACTTAAGACTCTAACCCTAAATGTCATGATTATGCAGTTTTGTGATAAAAACTCTGGCATTGCTTCGACGATACTGACAAATCCTTAGTGACCGACAGGCAATACTGCTTCTGTCGAAACCGACCCACTGGGGACATTCTAGTTTATGCAATGCACTGCTGGCTGGAGTGAAACCATCGAAAAACATTGGGAATCGCTCGCCGTTCCACGCCATTTGGCACGTTTTTAAACAAGCTTCCTTGTTATAACTGAAAGAATACCTGTTTAAGGTTAAGCGGTACTTCACGCTGGTACAGATTCTCCGTCTACATCAAGCATAAGTGCGGTCATGCATGGAGTACTGAAGTCACGTCTGGGATGACTTTACCCATTATCAGCTGGCAGCCTAGGACGCGGTCGAACGTCGCACCGAAGACTCATGCTCTGTTTAATATTAAGCTTTAGAGCCTTAATCGCAGTTTAGCCTATCTTTTATTTTATTTGGACATATTCTGGAGAGTGAGCGCAGAAATGGCGAGAATTAATCCCCCCTTCCATTTCCACCACCAGACTACCCGGCGTAGTTCCGGAATGCATCCCTATATGTAGTTAATCTATAACACATTCACACGCAGCGTTACACTTCATCATTCATTATGCGGACTGCTAAGGAATATAATTCTTTGCTATCTACTTTTCCGTATACTTATAACTTACATCTCTTTAAAGGAAGAGTGAGCGCAATGGATTTTCTAGTGTAAACACCTACCATTTCATAATTAATATCACTTTTGTAATACACATACGAGTACTACATTATACATTCGGACATCCCTCACAAATTTTATAGCAGACTTTAATAACATGTACGATATAATTTAAAGTAGAAATTGTTTTCAATGAAGGCAATGAGACCACGAGCGCCGAGACAGCGCTGCAGTCGCCCCACTTTATTGGAGTAAAGGAAGCATTTATTACATGTTAAGAGCCTCTTTATGTCTATACGGTTGCCAAGGACCTTATATAGTATAATTGTGTCACGAAATGAGTTTCAAAGCAAAGTGGCACGAACCCTAGTTTCGAAACTTTAAAACTAATCTAAAATATCTTCGCTATAAATGTTTATATACATAGATTCCCCTCCATTTGTAAAACGGCAATATCAATGAATTTTGTATTTCGTGACTTTGTGGAAATTCGTCCCCTACAGGGGTAGGCCTCTTTCGTTCCCCTAGTATTATTGGATTTTGGCATCTGTGCATACAAAGTTTGTTTACGAATGAAAAGTTGGAAGTGATTTAAATCCTCCCTTCCTCTTTTTGTTTTGGTTGCATGGTATTATTGGAATGGGTTTCTTATACTTAGATTGAAATGCGATACAAGTTCAGTGACTTAGACTGACTCCGTATATTATTAAGCTATCTGATCAGTTTAAGGTTACAGTGTTCGATTGAAACCAATTCATTTAGATATTCAATTTCTTTTTCATTATCGAATATCATCTAATGGGTCTGCAAACAAAGAGTATCGGTTATATTAGCACCGAGTGTAATTGTCTATAAATACTTAGGTATAGCTGAAGACTTAATTAGAGACAGTGTATTTTATATAAAACTTATGTATACAATATGCTAACAAAGCCAAAGCTACAAATACAGCAATCGCCTTTGGCACCCCATTCATATACAAAACATACATACTTAATGCTCACGCCTTGGTCCCAAAGGGGTAGGCAGAGACGATGGATCGCCATTTTGCGCGATTGTGATACACCTCACTAGCCTCACTCACATTCATCAACCTTTTCATGCACCTCCTTTTATTCTTCTCACGACGGACCCCACCCATTTTGAAGAAGTTACTAATTTAATCATTCATGATAACCATTCATATACCTAACATAATATCTTAAAACAGTCAATTTAAACTATAATTTACGTAATTAATTACGAGTATGTTCATTCTGTAGATATAAATAGGTGTCTACGTACCTTTCTCATTCTATTTTAGAAGACGTGCCCAGAAAACAATTAGACATGCAAATAACGTAAACACTTTGCATGTATTGGCCGGCTCCCTTCCACCTCGGTAAGAAGCTTAGTGTTACGGGCCTGGGCCGGTGCTTTACTACTGACTATAAATAAGGCTCCACGCCCAAATATCCAGGAACGAACTAATTGCCGCAACACTTAATCCACCGAAATAAAATGGGGTTGGATTCTAAGTGATTTACTTCAATTGCTAGTGTTTTAGTAACAAAAAGATCTACTGCCTGATACTGTGATCATTTGGGTGTACATCGTAATTATTATTCTTATTGACCTAGTTAGTAAGTCGTGTGGTTCCCGGCTTAGAATTAGCCACCCCCAATCTTCCTGTGGATGTCGTCAAGGCGTCTCAGGGTTTGCACCAATGACGGACAGCAGTGTTCTCCTGTGTATATTAAGATCATACTGCGATCACCAATCCGCCTGCCAAGTATGATGATTATGGCAAATCCCCCATTGACAGCGTAATGTAATCTAACGTTTGCCAGATATCTGGGGCTTGATTCTTACTGCTTCTGTAATTGCATTCTTGCGGATAGGCAATTTGTGTAAATTCTGGTATTTATGAGTGACTAAGATATGCAAATGTTTCTAAGCGCTCAAACTGATCAATAATAACATTATAATCATAAGAACAAAGTGTAGTAGATTTATAGTTCAGTTTGGGTATTCAGAAATATTTGTACACGTTATCAGCTCATAAATATTGATGCTGACGTTACAAGCGCGTATCTACTGCTATACAAAATACTGGCGTTACATTTATTGTGAAACTAGCTGTTGCCCGCGACTTCGTCCGCGTGGATAAATTAACATCACATATTATTATAATTCAATTATAATACCACATTACCTTTACCCCTCCTCTTCCTCCTCCTGTTCCCCTTCACCTTTCCCTCCCCTACCCGTTCCCCCTCCCATTCCACTCCCTTTCGACCTTCATTTTACCCTCCAATTTTCCCCAACCGCCCCTCTCTCCTTCTTCCACCCACACCTTTCTTCCCAGCCCTCCCACTCCACCCTCTATCCCCTTTCCCTTCCCCTTCTCCAATCCCTACCCTTCCTCTTCTCTTTCCCATCCTCCCATTTCCCCCTACCCCTTCTATCTCCCATTCCCTCTCCCCTATATTCCCTCAGAGTGCTCAATTTTTTGCAACCAGTACATTGGTGTTCGGTAATCGTCCCTGTCCGATCTTGAGGAGCATGTCTAAAAACACTTGAGCGTGAGAGTTGCCATTAAGTTGGAGCCGCACATAATGCGTGAGGCGCCATTTTAGTACTTCCGAATATATTACAAAGTACTTGAGGCAGGCGTTTACCTTATCGGCAGTAGTGCCCCGCGTCCTACCGCCAAAGTCTGGCGAAAATCGTGATAGCACCCATCGTACCCCCTCCGGATGTCCAGGAGCATTCTGTTCAGAGCTTCTACAACGTTCTTGTGCGCCATAGTACACTCATTCCTAAGGATCAGACAGCAGTGCTGGATCACCCGAAAATTGTCATTGTTACGTGACGCAACACACAGGAGTTTTCGTGCTGCCTAAATGGATGGGAATCTTGAAGGTGGTACGGGCCCTTTTACTGCCAGGAAGTAGTGTGGCCTTGCTGGCGCATTCTTGGATAATTTTGGAGTTTTTTTAATATATTATGTTATTCCGGGATATACACTATCAATTTACAAAGTTTCGTCAAAATCCGTTCGGTAGTTAATGCGTAATGCCCGTACAAACAGAAAAACAAACAAACAAACAAATAAACAAGAATTAAAAGAAAGTTCTATCATGTTCAGTTACTCATTTTAAGTCGCCCTGGTTTTTTTCCGAAAATATTCAATGTACAGCCTAATATCCAATGTGCTTTTTTGTTTTTACGATTGTATTATATGTATAGATTTAATACTGTTGTCTAATTCCTGAGGATGTCGTTATCTGTCCTGTCTATCATCATTATCATAGTCTACCAGACCACTGTGGGCATAGATCTTCCTATCTGTAAAGATACGAGAAGATAGAAACAAATATACAAACGGATGCTCAATAGATTAGTTTTGATATGTAAATTCTATGCCAGAAAGCTGTGTAGTCTCTGTCCCCATTTAATTTGAAGAAAAAAAAAATTCCTCGATGTAAAGAGCTGACTATCTACAACTATATCGCATTAGTGTTCGTTCATGATTTATACGCGGTCTTATACCCTATTGATCGGCTGCGATTGTGCTAACTACCTCCACATTAATCACTTCTTCGACACTCGCCTACTTTCCAAGGGTCACGTATGGTAAAAGCCATATTTTTATTTTACGTAGGTAGGTAAGGCGACCGGTAACGACTGGATGAGAAGAACCGAGGATCGGGTTCAGTGGCGCATCCTGGGAGAGGCCTATGTCCAACAGGCTCTATGGCCTATGTCTCTTTCAGGCTGGTGATAATGATGACGTGGTTACAAATATTAGCCCGTGCGGCAGAAGTTTTTGTTTCCCGGGGGAATAGTTATTCCTCCAGTAAAAATTTGCCTATATCATTTATTCATCATGGGATCGCTTGATTTGTCGACCAGCGAAAGCGTAATAAACAAACACACTTTCGGATTTGTATTATTAGTAATAAAATTAATACGTATTCGACATACGTAGTAACATTGTCTAATTAATTTCAGTATCTCAGACGTAACGTCATAGAAAGTGTATATAGAAATGTCCTAAACCAATTTTTTTATTATATCTTATTTAATTTATAGAAGTTTATTAATAAACTATCTGTGCCCGCGGCTCCGCTCGCGTGGACTATAGGATCCGCTCCCATTCCCACTTCCGCTCCCTATCCCACATCCATTTCCACTTAGACTCTCAATATCACCCTCAATCCCGTTCCCGCTCCCACTCCCGCTTCCGCTCCCGCTCACGGTCCAGGTCCGCATTTACCCTCCTTAACCCTGCCCTCAACTCTGCTCTCAGCCCTGCCCTCAACTCTGCTCTCGACCCTCCCCTCAACCCTTTCCTCAACCCTCCCCTCAAACCTTTCTCTCTTACCATCCTTGCTCCAAAGTGGACCTCCTAAATAATCCATCACAATTAAATTCCACCGCGCATTACTTTGTTGCATACGTATGCAACAAATTTCATCGTAATCGCCTAACTCGTGAGTGGTAACGGGAGCTGGTATGGTACCAATGTAATGATCATATATTACACTGGTACACTGGTACCATACCCGCCCCCGCTACCGCTCACGAATTCCGTCGTTGTATACTAATGAAATGTATGCGAGTTTTCGAAAACTATAAATTCGCATAACTTTTGATTGACTGGACCGATTGCAATGAAATAAATCCTATATGTTACATCAAATTAAGCACTATGTTTTTTTGAAAAGTCCATCAAAATCTGTTCAGTAGTTTTTAAGGGATGCGTGCACAAACAAACAGATAAACAGACAAACAGACAAAAATTTCAAAAATGATCGAAATGGGTTCTATTGCTTATCCCTAGACCCCCAATTTTTTTTTTGGAAATATCTTCAATGTACAGGCATGCGAAGTTTACGTTTTTATTTATTAGATATTATCAATTAAACCTAATATTTTTCTAGTTATTATTAATGCCCACCAATAACAATATTTTTTGTAAAATCATATTATTCATAATTTATCAGATTACTTTTATAATTCAGGCGGCAGTCGATCTCGCTGTTGTTGAAGTTCATTGCAATAATTTCCCATACATCTCAAATACAACACAAATATCTCGCTAATTTCCTGGATACGTAGTAGCACACGTCTAGTAATAGACTACACGTACCTAAATCCGGAGCTAAGTCAAGTTAGTGGTCGGTACTTGAATATTTTACAGTACCCGATCGGTAACCCCCTGTGGTTCGGCAGACGCGTTCCGAGCACTGCCCAGCGGCCACCGGTTCCGACAGACTATAAATAGCAACCCGGCGCAGCCCTATTAATCACTATTACCACCTGCGACCTGCAGGCATACCTGAGAGAAACGCTAGCAAAAACAAATAGCCTCTGTACTAATTTGATTTTTGATCTCTATACTAAATCATATTCCATAAAAAGGTGATATTTGGAGTCATTTATCCCCTCTATTATCAGAGCCATCATAAAATGTGCTTCTAGGTACATTTCCATGGCTTTATTAGGTGTTTCGTTTCATCGAAAATAAAAATTCCCAATCTTCAGAGGCACGTCCAGCCAACTACTTTTCTTGTATCAAGTGGGAAGAGAGGGGTTAGATAAAGACCCTATAGAGGAGATTTCCTAAAGAAGAGAGCCTCTGCTATTTATTGTTGTTATTACATACTCCTGTGCCTTGTACACTCCATTTCAGAAGTAAAAATCTCAAGTCTTCGTATGAAGGTAAACAGCGTTCTAATGTTTTAGATATCTAATAAATAAAACCGTAAAATTCGCGCGTCTGTACATTGAAGATAGTTACAAAAAAATGGGGGATCTAAGGATTTCCATCAGTTTTGAAATTTTTGTCTGTTTGTCTGTTAGTTTGTGCATGCATCACTTAAAAATTACTGAATCGATTTTGATGCACATTTCAGAGAAATATAGGGATTAACTTGGAGTAACATATAGGATTTATTTCATCGCAATCGGTTTACTCAATCATAAGCTAAGGACATTTTTAGTTTTCGAATACATTAAGGTTGCATACTACAATATAACAAAGAAGTATAATTTTTATGTTCGGTACTATTCAGATTACAACGAGTTTGGACTACATTTGGAGTTGTAGCGTGGCGTGGGCATGTTGCGGGAGCGGGAGCGGGAGCGGAAGCGGGGAGTGGATTCTGTAGTCCACGCGAGTGGAGCCGCGGGCACAGCTTGTTTATAATAAATTTGTATCCATACAGTCCATGTGTGTAACACTACTCATATCGCTCAGGTATGTAAAATGTAGACCTGTTTACGAAGCATAATTCGAGGTAGATGTTTTATTTCCGGTGGATATTTTTTTTTTATTTCGTAGTCCATACGAACATTGTAAACATAAATATAATAAATATAACCTTATTCTAAATTTAATGTATTATGTCTATAAATTAATAATTTATATTGTCATTATTTATGTCATTCGTTATCATTTTATTTTTATATTTCTATAGTGCTATTACATTTGTTTATATTGTATCGTATTTTTCCATTATTTGTTTGGTCTTCATTCTCCTTTTTTTCAGGAGCTCTATTTCGAGCGTAGGCTTCATACATACATACTATTATAAACAAACCTACACGAATTTTAGTCGTGTAACAATTATTACTTTCTATACATACGAGTAGGCCTTGGAGCGCTTTTTGCCAATGTTTTTTTTATAGCAATGCTATGGTAATTGTTTATTTTTACAATTGCGTTACAAATATAATATGTAGTTTAACACAGCATACAGACCGTATCAATCCATATGGCTACTGCCAAGCCGTATCGTTATCGCCTCTGGAACCAATTAACTAATGAAATCTACAGACAAGGAGAATAACGGATGAGAGAATAGATGCCTATACTTACTATAATAAAACTTAGATCATAGAGAAAATATTGTTTGCCTCTATAAACATTATGAAAAGAACTTTTTTCTTATACTTATTGCATAGATAGAGATAATATCGTATTGGGTACCTGAATAAATTTAATAGAAACAACAATACAGAAAAATAGAATAACAGTACAAAAATTGTAATACATTGCTGTCTAAAAATATAGTCTACGTTTTTGTCCTCTACGCAATTGCTACGCGCGTAGCAAATGAAACGTGCATAATTGCCTGTAATTTCAAAGCAGGAAAAATCTCTAGCATATGAAGACACGGTATCTATCTGAAGCTATGTAGATTTAAAAGATCTTGATCGTTTTAGATTTATGTGATACTAGGTGTTGCCAGCGACTTCGTCCGCGTGGACAACTTAACATCACAAATTATTATGTATGTTCCGTAGGAATGGGATGTTCTTTTGGGATAAAAACTATACTATGTCCTATTCCAGGATATAACCTATATGTGTGCCAAGTTTCATCACGATTGGTCCAGTGGTTGAAGCGTGATTAAGTAACAAACATCCAAACATCAAAATATCCAAACTTTCACATTTATAATTTAGTAGGATAAGGAATCAGGTGTGCCACTACGAAGCTAACAAATGATAGACTTTTATCAGATATTGTTTAGGATAATATCGTGTTGTGAGACCAATGAAAAAAAACATAAAAATCGTAGACAGACCGCACGAGCCTACACTTATTCCATATGCGCAATGTAATACGTGAAGTATCAAGTGTAGCTTGCATTATCGCCAGTCATGTTAAAGCTAGAAAACATCACAAGTGCTTAAATGACATGCAACAGACTCTAGTTGCACAAAATGCATAATCCTCTATAATTTCAAAGCCAGAAAATATCTTCTGCCTTAGGTTTACATACGTGTGTGTAAGCATGTACAAATGGATGACGACTGCAATTGCCATTTAACATAAATATGATCATACATAGATATGATATGATGTGTGGGATCAGTGTTGGAATCGTATGGACTGTATATTTTTTATGATATGCCCTAAATGTGATAATGAAACAACGTCTAGCTTCGGATGTAAAATATTTGTAAACATTAAAAATTATTGATAGTCATTTGGACACGTGTTGACATGACATTAATAAACATATTGCTTGTAATGTAACTTTTTGTTGACTTTACACAACTACACCCAAAGATCACAACCGTCAAGTGATTTACCTATAAAACGTGATATGTATATCACAAACTTTATAGCTGCACAAAATCCTGTATACGGTGCAGATTTAAAAGCTTGCGATAGTTCCAGACTAAGGTGGAGCCACAAATAAATAGTTGGGGGAGCATCGCCACCGCCTCCCCAGGGCCAATTAATCATGTGGGGCCACCTGTGACCGTACATTGTTATATTAGACGGACAATATCGAGATAGTTACCTTACCTATATTATTACGGAAGTACGGCTTTAAGTAAATATGGCTTCCTATTCTGATTCCATCTTTTATTAAAACGTGTGTGATTTGATTACTGATTATTATAGAATATTATACAAACTACTTATTACTGATTTTATTTTGTAAATGTCAATTAAATAGTTTCTGACACATTGACATTAGTATTATTCATTTGAGAAGTTAATTGTGTATCGTAGTGTATTGTGTATTGTATAATCCCGTGATGTAGACCGACGTGCCGAATGCTTATTTAGACGTAACTTAATTGTTTACGGAATTCGTCTATAAAGGGCACTGTATAACATATTGAGAAGGGCTCTAATTTTTTTTATATATTTCATAGAAATAAGATGGAATGAAGTTTTTTCTAAAGGATTTTACTCGCTTTTTATTTCTTCAACTCATATTTTTTTTTAGTTGCAAAAAGTTTTCAAACGAAAATGTCAGGTATCAGCGCTATATCAATGAAGTTTTTTTGTTATTTTTTTTTATTAAAAAAATAGTAATTCAACTTTGCACAATTTGTAAATTTTTGTGCTATTATTCCTTTTTTACAGCGCCAGAAACTGACAGTATTATTTATTACTCTCATTCTAATATGGTCGATACGTTTGAAATGACAGTAGGTAGGTATACAATTTTAAAAAGAAAACAAGTGTGAAGTGAAATATTTATTTTTGATTCTAATCAATCTAAACTTGTGATATCGTAAGTCCTTGTTAATTAAATAACGACTAAGTTTTCAGACAAAATCCACAAACTAAAGTCACACTTTATGCAACATCTTGACTGCTTAATATCTTATGAAGTTAATTAAAGTTCTTTTAAATGTTAAATGGATCACAACAACGACAGCTTCTTTTAAGCTCAAATTGGTTTACTCTCAATTCTTTTAAATAGTCACAATTTATTGAAACTAAAACTCAAATAGTGCGGTGAAAGACCTTTCGTTTAGTACCCTAGAATGACCCTTAGAAGGCAATTTGAGCGGGTTTTCAAATACTACTTCAAAGACTTATGACTTTATTATAGGGAAAGAAACCGACATCGCCGACATAGGCTCACTCTTGTTGATTTAAATGTAAGCAACCACATGTGTATATAAAATATACATTATATCAAATAACACAAAGTCAACGAGACATCCAAACCAAGCAAGCTTACTTTTTCTTTAAAATATATAAGTGGAGACCACTCCGCAAGTACCTATTTAGGAAAATATCCGTCCACATTTTAATAAAGCCATTTCGTACTCTCTAACAAGTCATTTTATTTATTCTGATAAACGTTTGGTATTTAACTACTTATCCGAATATAGAACATGGCCAAGGCTAATGTTATATTTATAATATTCTAGCTGTTGCCCGCGACTTCGTCCGCGTGGACCACTTGACTTTACAAATTATTCCAGTAGGAATGGGATGTTTTTTCGGGATAAAAAATATCCTATGTCCTATTCCAGGACCTAACCTATATAGGTTAGGTCCTGGAATAGGACATAGGATATTTTTTATAAAACTTGGCACACATATGTGTGCCAAGTTTTATCACGATCCGTGCAGAGGTTGAAGCCTGATTGAGTAACAAACATCCAACTATCCAAACTTTCACATTTATGATATTAGTAGGATTATATTGTATTAAAACAAATTGTAAACTAACTTTAGGTTTAAGAATGAATAAATAAATAAAATAAAAATGACACATTAGGGAGTACAAAATGGATTTTAATTCGACGGATATTATCCGAAATGCTTACGGAGTAGGCGCCCAGATTTCTTTCACTTTTTTGGAAACATCTGCCTTTATGATTATAACCACTAATTTTGTTAGTGTTTTCACACAGTGTAACCTGTGTCAACCACTTACAGTATTACTCTAAAGGCAAGTGTGGCCATCTGCATTTCTGCAGCAACCAGCGCATCGCAGACGCTCGTAAATAATCCTCTGGACCTGAAAAACGTTTCAGTGAATCCAATAAAATACGTATCCGCAGAGACTACGCCGCACCCGCAGCGTGCTCGTTACCGCGCCTAGACGATTTATTGAGATTTGAACGCTGAAATATTATAGGTGTTCCATTTTAAAAATCTTTCTATGAAATACACGATATGTAAGACACACGAATTTAATGTTAACAAAATGTTACCAGTCTTTTTAGGGTTTTGTATAAACAAAGGAATCCAGGTCACTGTATAAATTCGACTGGAACCGTAAGATTAACCTCCTAAAATTTCCTATAATTAGCTACTCATATTTGGTGGTTACGATTGATTAGTTATGAACTTACGACGTTCATGACGTTTTTTTTGCATTATGCATCGAAAGGAGAATTACGAAATACGCATAACATCAAACATGTGTACAATTATTTAATTTTACTCAAGTCACTGAAATACTTCACCTACTGTGTTATCTATCTGAGGGTTTTTGCTAATTATTATGTGGCATTCTGCGTACAGTCTGGCTACCCATAGAACAGGGATTGCCTAGTTTGGGAGCCAGGCTACTGCTTGTAATATTATATCTATAATCTACATACTTAGATATAACTGGTATAAGGACTAATTTTTTTAAGACATAAATACTTATTAGGTACTCACATATATACATATACTACACTTGTCTAATCACAAACTAGGTTGTTCTCCTGTGCAATGGAAGGATTGAACAATTCACAAATATAACATCCAGTCCGGCACCAACTTGTACAAACTGTACAAAGATGTCTTGGGAATCGGACCCACCACCTCTGGCGCTTGAGTCCAACGACTGGCTTGCCAATAGGCCAACGAGGCGGCAAGTTTTTTAACCAATAAATTTATGTGTCTTTGTTTATAGTTTTGTGACCTTGTGGCGTTTTTGGCATTATCGAAAAGTTATTATTATTAATAGATGATTAAAGGTAAAACTAGTTTATATTATCACCATCGCTAATTAATACAGAAATAGACAATTTCATCAGCTTCATTATAATACGGAACATGAGCTTAGGGAAACATTATTCATTATTGAGGTACTAATTTCGGTGCATCGACTAGGAGCACACCATTATAACAGTAATGTTCGATGCTCTATAATTTTAGTCTAAACACAAGAGTGTCGAATTATAATGCTCTGCAATGGTGGTAGGACTTAAGTTCTGAACTTAATTAAGTCTTAAGTCCTACTCCGTTCTCAGATAAATACCCTAACTAAACGATAATATTTTTATCTATAATTTTGGTTTCATTCAATTAACCGGTTGAATTTCGTGAGTGAGCGGGTGAGGAGTTTTATAAGAGATAGTGTCATAATCAAGTTCACCGTCATTCTAACAATAACGTTAACAATAACTTGTAATTGAGTTAGTACACTTCTAAACTTAGTCTAACGGACGTAGTGTTCCGCTAGGTAGGTGTGCATGCCAACGCAACGCAAAAGGAACTGCACTTGTCTAGTGCTTCAAGCAATCACCTCTACAAAATATCCCTCCCAAAGCCAAAACGCTCACTGGCTGAGCCTCATTCGCCAATCACACGCCGACGATACTGTTTTCCTGATATACTCCGAACACACTTACCAGCGTTACACAAGAGATGGCGCTGTACCTAACTCTCGTCCGTCAAAGTATTTTAGTATTAATGAAAATATAATGATGTCGCCTTATTCGCACTAAAATTAATTTACGCAAGTACATTCTTGCTTTTATATGAAAATCTATTAAATGTGTAGTAAAATAATAATAAAAAATACTTAAAGATGAAGCAGCATATGAATAGGGTAAATATTCTCCTTTCATTTAATACCCCACTTAAGTTGGTAAAACCCCTAATTTCGATCCACTTGCCAAAGAGAAACAATATGTTTTCGATTTTGACTTCCGAACTAGGTACATATATGCGAGATAGTAAGTTTGATAAGTTATTAATAGTTAAGTTGTAAATTATAACTGAGCTATATTTCAACTCGACAGCGTAAATAAACAGTTGCTGAGAAAACTACTGTGACATACGGACGAACCAACATCGAAGTTTCACCCTGAGGGTTTTCTTTACTACAATGAGGATATATACATATTTTAGTACTATACCTTAAAAACAACGATATAATATTAAAAAGTTGTCATAATTCATCTGATCACTGTCACCACATACACCACCAAAAGTCTTTGCACAAAACAATGAATACAAAATGAGATTGTAATGTACTTACAGAATATAAACATTCCAAAATTGAGTGTCGTAATGTGATGTTTTTACACAAAAATTGCACCTATTTCTTTTCCGATAGGACGAATTCCTTTAATTTGACAGCTTCACTGCTGGTGGAGAATGGAGCGAAAATAAAATAGCATGTAAATGTGTTTCCATTGAGCTCTTTGAACGGCACTCAAAGCGTGCTTGGGGCTCATTTACGTTTGCACCGAGCCGTGCGTTCTCGCTGTGCCGCGATATAATTACATAAGATAGGTACTTGTAGAGCCGTATACATAGATATATACAAAGCAAGCATGCCGAAATTACAATTTTAATCATAATTAATTTTTATGAGTTGATGATAAATTACAAGGAACTTTTTGGTACAAAAAAGGAAAAGAGACTTGCAATGCAACATTGATAAAGGCAGTATTTACATAGAGATTCCTTGGAATGCGATAGTGAAATTTATCTTAGAGAGAGAGAGAGGAAAGAGAGAGAGAGAGAGAGAAAGGAATGAACACTTGATACCTGTTCCCGGCAATAATGAATAAAGATCAAAACACGATAATCAACGAAGAAGAGTTACTTGACAATGACTGTATTTTTACAAAAAAAAAAAATGAGGACCTGAGATCTTAAGCGTTGATATCAAAAAGAGCTATGTATTCTTTGTAACGACATAATTACCTACACGAGGTATACAAAGCAGGAATGCCCAAAATATACTGGCTAATCTTCATTATGAATGTGAAACTCGTTCATGGCCCCAGGCACTCGCGTTTCATATGACATGGGACACAATGTACTAAAGATAAGGTGTTCCCTTCCAAGCCACTGGGTCTATTGTCAATCTTACGCAGCTCGGCTTCTGAAAAGGAGCGGACGGACCATAGAGCGGTTGCTCTGGTTTTTATTTTAATGGATTAAATATCAGCATATCATCAGACACATCCTCATCTGTTTTAAAATAATAAACTCTGCGGGTTGCAAAAACTATAAATATGAACCACCGACATGTCGGTCAAGAAGACGACAAGGATACTAATAATTGAAGACCTAATAGCCTTATCTTCATAATGTTTTCTTCACACAAATATTTTAATAAGTATAAAAAAATTATAAGTTTATTCACGAATTAACAATATGTAAATTAAAATATTTTTCATTACCACACAGATTAGCGAATTACGACCTAATGTCCTTATACTTGGCACCAAACCGTTAGTTATAATAATGTAAGAGTCGGACCGATTCCCAACTACATTTCTATGAATATCTGATAGTATGCCCGACAAGTGATCTTTATAGGTTACTGTAGATTTAATTTTTTTTATTACTTTACTGATTTATTCTTTCTACCATAAAGAGGTGTGTCAGGGTCGTGATACGTGGCGCTCCGTTCGTGTAGCCTGCTCTGTCAGGGATGTAGTGTAAAGATAGTATTGGTAGTTGAGGAATGTGGAAATAGAGATTATAATCACCTGTGTCTATATAATATATTTCACAAAAAAAAACAAGTAATAAAACGATAAGCGAAATAAAAATTAGGCAGTTTAGTTCTCCTTTAGTGAAAATGGCTTCCTTTAGATAGAGAAAACGTATAATGGAATGCAATAACTCTTGACCGGGTGCGCGAAGAAATAACAGTGTGTCATATTTCACAACCCTCCAACATTTTTATAAAAGAAGACCATCTGCTTTTGACCCCTCATTCTTTTTGTTTCACGAATTTATATCTATATAACTAAAATATTAGTTTGATAGTATAAGTTTTCCTTCCTATAAGGTTTCTTAGTATAAGGTTTCAATCCAATATTTATTGAATAAGAAATTATATTTTGCTCTTCGATATTGAAACTTTGTAATTGGATACAAGTATAAGGTTATATAAAAGAGATTGAAATGTTATAAGGAATTTACGATAAACTTTCCAAAAACTTTAAAAGCCACCTACACTATACATACGACAAACGTTTATGACAAAAAAATTTCAATGTCTACTACCTGAGAAAGTGTATCATCATCATGTTTAGTCCGTATATGTCCACTGTTGGGATAGAACCTTTCCTCGTCTGGCTATTCTTCTCTACATCATTAAGCATGATGCACCTCACTCTTGGTTCTTCATTATCATATCAGCAACATAGGCCTTCCCCAATGAACGCCACCACACCCAGTCCTGAGTCAATTTTGTTTAATGAAATCTAAGAGCGAATTTTAAACATACAAGCAGCACACATGTTGATTTTCAACGAGCCGGGCGTCCTGTTCGCCTTTTTTACGCTGACTATTAATAACAGTCTTTAAAATAGTACAATAAAGTTCAAAATTGCAAGTAGGAGTAAAATGTATCCAGCGGATAGTATTTTCTAAAACCTTTAAAGAAGATTATTAATTATCAGCGAGAAATCCACCTTCGCGCTGCTCTTCGCTAGGTCAGCGTTGACCATAAGTATAACGACACACCGCACACTTAACCTACGCGATCGTACTTGACGTCAGCGGGCTTGCAATGCTAATCATACGACCCACAACACATCATGCCGAGCTTACGCCACATCGTTGCGTCCAACCGAATCGTCGATCGGGTGGAAGATTAGGAACACCGGCTCTTGCATTTTTGTATAGGAGGCGACATCGACACAACATTACGCGACTAAAAGATTATACAGGGAATCGAAGTACAAATCCGCCAACGTGTAAAACGCTTCACGCGTATTTTCATCCTTGATAAGTCGTTGCAACCGAATACGCCCGAGCGACGGTAGGCGATACCACCTAACTTCGGCCGCGTCAGTTCCGCATAGGGTTGCCAGGTCTTAATACGGCGAAGCCGGACTGGACAGGCAGTTTTCCCGGACTTTTCGATATCAAGGCCGGACACTTTAAAAGCCAACGATTTTATCCCTTAATTCTAAAATAATAAACATTTATTTACATTTTTTTGTAATCAGTCTTCTTATCAACATTAACACATTAAACTTTTAATTCTTATACATTTGTTTCAACTTCTTATACATTTGTATTATTTCAAAAACAAAAATTGACTCGATCGATGCCGTGCATGAGCCGTGAGATGGCCCAAGATGTAAAAACCTAACAAAAACCGGACGGACCGGACACTGGCGAATTTGGCCGGACAAACATGCAAAAAGCCTGACCTTGTCCGGCTTTATCCGGACGTCTGGCAACCCTAGTTCTGCATGATTTTGCGCTACACATAACACAGTATATTTCCCTTTCGACATGCAAACTGGACCGTCCGACATGGTCACAGAATAAGTAATAGTTCCTACAACTACAGAAGACGCACTCCCTAAGAACCCTTGTTCAGTGTCTCATAAACATACCGACCAAATTCAGTGCAAGCTAAATTGAATCCTACGCGCATGGAAGGAAGTAAATGTTTCGCTGAATAGCTAAACTCGCACACATAGACAGTCGTACGCGATTCGCCTAGGTGCTCCAGCAATCGGGGCGCAAGCCTGGCATGGTCAGAATCGGTAGGTATGTGGTTAGGCTAAAAAGTTAATTCACATGATATTTATGTAGATATGATTTTATATAGGTAGTAGTAAATACCTACTACGAATAGGCTTGTTTTACTTCATGGGTTGGGTATCCATGAACAAAGTTTTATAAATTGTCTGACCAGAGTCTAAAGTTGTGGGTAGGGTCAGTCGATGAACTGTCGGAAAAAGTAAAGGTAAGTATATATTTGTCGAACAGTTAGTAATTTAAGTACCTATATAGTAAAAAAATATATGTATACTACATTAAATAGGATATATATTCGAGCCGATTTTTTTTCGATTTTTTAAACGTTTTCATATCTGATTTGTTAGCATATTCACATTCTTTTAGCCTGAAAATACACATGTAGCGTTTGTACATTTGTAATTTTAATAAAAAACACATTGATTATTTATACTCAACTTTATCATTATTTTATTTATTGCAGACAATAAAAAAATTTACAAACACTTATATTAAATACATCTGTGTTTTCAGACTATTTTCTAACTACGTTTTCCGAGAATAATGCTCTTTACAGCTCACATAGTTTAATTTTAACATACCGCTTCCCGTGCTGACCATACTCGTACCTCTGTATACGCGTGGAATTTCTATGTGGTTCGCTGAACGATTTTATTCTGAATAGAAGATTTGCGCAGATTTACTCTGGTCTTGCATGTTGACTAACTCTATGCACTCAGAGCACTGCGATCTGCATATACGAGTATCTACTTTGTCCAGCTCCCGTTATGTCAATGCTATTGAGTTACGTTCGTCCGTCCGTTATATTCATATACATTACCTATTTTCATTCGAAACGTTTTTATTACACGACAGGAAACGTAAAGTCATTGCATACATTTGCATTTTAGATTTTCACGCTATTGTAACGCTGTAAAAACAAAAAACGTATACGTAAACCGTTTATAAAAAACTAATTTCCTACGCATACAAAAACATACAATTCAACAAGTTTATTTTTATTAATCTTTTCCATTATCAACAAGTTTGGTTATCGTTCTATTATGAGCATTACTCCCGCATTAGCAAAGGCAAACATTGGCAGCTGATGATAATCTTTTCGAAATTAAGGAGAAATGAAACCTATATCTACTTATATATATTTCTTTTTACCTAAGCTTACTTAAGAACATTTAGGTTCACGCACATAATCAACGAAAAAGACCTTTCTTTTATACTTTCTCCCGTAAATAGTTTTATATATCATCCGAAAGGAAAATCTTAATAGAAGACCGGGTGTTCGTTGTGTCCATAAAAACTTCTGGGGAGTGAACGTGTAAGGAATAAGCGTCACCGGAACTGGGGTGACTGCGGTCATTCCGCTAAACGAAGATCAGAATCGCAAGCTGTTAGCATAGAGATTGCGATCGAATGAAAGCCGCCCGAAGTATTCCATCCCGAAATCGAGGGGGCACGGAATATTGCGGGGCCCCAAAACAGCCCCTTTGACTCTACCAACATTCTGCCGCGACGTAAGCCGCCCTTTGATTTTATTTATGGCCTAAAATAAAGTGCTGCACTGTAAAATTAAATAATAAAAACCACACACGGTTCACCCAGGTGATATTAAAATATAGGGAATATAAAATCGTTTGACCGTTGACTGTGACAAGTAAGTAAAGATTTGAAATTCTGTTAGTGAGCTTTGTTACTTACACTTTTTTAGAAAGAATCATTTTGTCATTAGAAACTGGTTTCTGGTAAAAGAATACTTTTTAAAAAATAAAACCATTTTATGCCGTAACAGCAATTCATTCTCTAGTCACAAAGCATAATGACACATTCAACTGAAAGAAAAATATAGCAAGCGAAATTTTCAACCTATCGATTGTTTTGTGTTGAGAAAAACTTTCTTTGTCATTTGATCGATGGCCTCTTGTCCATTAGGGCTTTTTAAAAGTTGTCCTGTGATTTCATTGTGTATTTGAACAATAAATATTCGCCCAAAGTTTTATAAAGAACTTTCGGTGTTCGATGAGAAATAAATAGCCATTAATCATGCGAATGTTTTATTCCAGAAATTTATCAAATTATCGATGAATTTATTCAAGGCATTCGGAAGGTTTGTTATCTATTCTGAATTTTGATTTGAGTGTGCTTATTATTAGATATTGGTTTGCCTTGTATTTCTCTCTAATCTCCAGTGTCGATCAAAATCAGATTGTAGATGGAAGATTGGTATCGGTCGCCGCCGTAGCGTAGTGAGCGAAATGAAACGAGCGAGCGGTGCGACGGTTTGGCGTTGCGCTACGATCGCTCGTTCGAGCGAAGACGAAGTCGGCGGGCTTGCAGGAGGTGCCAATATATTTCCTGACGGTTGAACGGTCAGGTAATTGTGGCTGAAACTTATCTCAGGGGGCGAACGTGAGCGGAATATCAAATGGTTTGTAGCGCTCTTGTGCAAATTATAAACGCCGTCCTCAATGTTTTAGTCTACACAGCTATCCCGCAATATTCGGAACAGTTCCAGATGAAATTATAATCAGTCGTGAAACTAGCATTGTTTGGTATTTTAGTTCTACGGCTTCTTATAAAATCGTACATTAACTAGGGAATGAAGTTGACTTTTTCATACAACTTACAAGCAAGTATGGGAAAAGCAGTAGTTGGTTGCGAGACACATGGGTTACTTCATACGCCGAGATATTTTTAATTTAAAAGAAGCTGAAACTACAACAAAATATTTACATAAACTTGCTGAGAAATTTTCTTGCAAAGAGCACAGCAGGGTGATATTTTTAACTTCTTTCACAAGTCGCCGCGAGTTTCAGTTAGCAGTATCAAAGGTAGAAGCTGGCTTGAAATCTCAATGACGTAGACTTTGTTCAAGTTATTTACTGTAGAGCGCGCTCATTAGCTAAATGACCGTTCCTTATTGAAAGAGTAACCAAAAGGAACTAGTCACGTTGCAGAATTGCAGGAAATAGGGATTTTGATATCTTTGAAAACATGACTTATCTTGTTCGTTTGCTGCTCTTCCTGAAAATTGGTGTTCTTCTTTTAGTTCTTAGTAATTACTTAAGTAGTAGTCTTTTTGGCCAGAAACCCAAGTCTAAAGATTAAGTTTTATAATTTAAAATTCTATGAACAACTTACAGTGTTTTTGTTAACGAGAATGGAGTACAAAAATGTTAATTATATTTGTAAATAATTAAGATTTAAAACAATTTACGTTTGCCTTGTTGACCCAGTTGTTTGTTCGTTAGATTCGTGGTGTCAGAAGTGACAGAAGTCGTGGGTTATGTTGCCACTAGTGATAGATAACTTTGTACAATTTGGGCCTGGTCTGGATGTTATATTTGTAAATTGTGATATCCTTGCCTTATTTTCATAGTAAACTAGAAAATCCTAGTTTGGAATTATATAACTTACTAGTTGTGCCCGCGGCTCTGCTCGCGTGAACTACAGAAACCGCTCCCATTCCCACTCCCGTTCCCGCTTCCCTCCCGTTTCCGCTTCCGCTGGCGCTTCCGCTCCCACTCCCGATCCCGCTCCCGCTTCCGCTGGCACTTCCGCTCCCGCTTCCCGCGCCCGCTTCCGAGCCCTCTCCCACGCCCGCTCCCGCTCTCGCTCCCGCTCTCGCTCCAGCTCTCGCTCCAGCTCTCGCTCCAGCTCTCGCTCCAGCTCTCGCTCCAGCTCTCGCTCCAGCTCTCGCTCCCGCTCTCGTTCCAGCTCTCGCACCCGCCCTCGCTCCCGCTCTCGCTCCAGCTCTCGCACCCGCCCTCGCTCCCGCTCTCGCTCTCGCTCCCGCTCTCGCTCTCGCTCCCGCTCTCGCTCTCGCTCTCGCTCCCGCTCTCGATCCCGCTCTCTTTCCCGCTCTCGCTCCCGGTCTCGCTCTCGCTCCCCTCCCGCTTTCGCTTCCGCTTCCGCTCCCACACCTACTCCTCTATTCCTTCGCCCACTTCCACTCCCGCTCCCGCTCCCGCTCCCGCTCCCGCTCCCGCTCCCGCTCCCGCTCCCGCTCCCGCTCCCGCTCCCACTCCCACTCCCACTCCCACTCCCACTCCCACACCCTCTCCCTCTTTGGAGTCGCCAATTCCAACTCCTCCTCGCAGGTCCAAATGTAATCCAAATTCATCGCAATCTGAATAGTACGGAAATACTACTATGTGCAATACGAGTATATTGCATACTAACCTTACGTAACTAATGTGTTTGAAAACTAAAAATGTCTATAACTTTTGATTGAGTTAGCTGATTGCGATGAAATAAAAACTAAATGTTAAGTTAATCCCCATGTTTTTGTGAAAATTCCATCAAAATCCGTTCAGTACTTTTTATGTGATGCGTGCACAAACTCACAGACAAACAGACAAAAATTCCAAAAATGATTGAAATGTGTTCTATTACTTATCCTTAGACCCCTCAATTATTTTTTTTGCAAATATCCTTAATGTACAGACACGCGATGTTTACAATTTTATTTATTAGATAATACAGAATATTAAATATGTAAGTAGATTAATTTTTCACGATAAAATAAAAGCAAAATATAAACCAAAAACACATTTGCTCCTACGCATACCAACACCTACGCATTTATTCTACTGAATATATTTACTTCAAAAACCCACTTAAATTCCAAATACTTACGTATCAATTGAAACTAAATGTCAAAAAATAGTGTAACTCAACATATAATAATGATAAATAAATATTTCATATACGTATACACTTGTCTATTCCCAAACTAGGGTTGTCTCCTGTACAATAGGAATTTGACAAGGATTGGACCACTAGCAAGTATATTTAATATCCAGACCGGGACTAACATGTACAATTGTACAAAGTTGTCTCTCCCTGGTGGGAATCGAACCCACTACCTCTGACACTAGAGTTTAACGACCAAGCCACTAGACTAACAAGATGGGCATCAGTCTGTCAACGTTAATTGCTGGCTATAGACCTTCCCTTATGCGGAAGTAATGCTCATAATGACCACGTTAGGCCATTACAGTACTTGTCATTGCACCGATGCATGTGATGTGTTGAATACATGTTGAAAAGGACATTCATGGGGTGCAGCAATTTTACAATAGTTCAGCTAAACTAGTTCGCACATTTAGAGTTATTTATTTATTGAGTGGAATTTTTTCATGAGCTGTGTTCCCGACTTTGAATAGGGCCACCCCCAATCATCCCGTGGGTGTTATCAAAGCGAGTAAGGGATTGCACCATTGACGGGCAGTATCGTTCTCGTGTGTATATTAAGATCATTACTGCGATCACCAATCCGCTTACCAAGCGTAGTGATCAGGACAAATCCCCCATTGGACAATGCACCAAAAGTGGCATTCTGTTGTGGAAGTTCTATATGTTCAGCAGTAGACCTATTTCGGATGATGATGATGAGTTCTAGAGTGGAGACCGCGGATCGGCACCGACGACCTGAAGAAGGTGGCCGGAAGCGGCTGGATGCGGAGGGCAGATTACCGGCTGTGGTGGCGTTCATTCGGGAAGGCCTATGTCCAGCAGTGGACGTCTAAGGGCTGATATAACGATGAGAGTAAAATTTGTTGCACTTTTATCACCTAAGTCACGTGTAGGGCAACTGTGGCAACACTATACACGAAGGTTGGCAACATCTGCCTAGTGATTACGTCAGATATAGAGTTATTTTTATGGATGGGCACACTGATAGACGGATGTGCAAAGTAAGATTCCTGTGTCAAGTTTTTGTTTATGTCCGAACACTGTTTTTTTACCTTATCATACTTTGGAAGAAGAATAGTTTATTTTATTTTTTAGGTACTCAAACAAGTCACAATAATTACAACATAGATACATTAGGTTAAAGGATTTGAGATATTGTGACTCAATTACAGTAATAGTACAGATTTATAGAGGATTTTTAGTCAAACCGAAAACAGGTATATCTTGTTTTTGTGTTATCTTTGCTGTGTATGTTATCTTTGTTGAAAGTATTTAAGAAGTTACAGCACTTAAAAAAAATTAAGTATCTATTCATCATAATTTGAAAGAAAATGTAGATGTAACGAAAGTAGAGAAGGCAATTTTGCGTTGGTTTTGGACATTAAGAGTGTATGACAGTGCGAATGTGGAAGAAACTACAGCTACATAGAGGTCGTCCTAGGATCAAATTAGTAACACCCTCAAAAAGGCTGGGGTCCGCAGTGAGAAGAATAAAAGGAGGTGCATGGAAAGGTTGATGAATGTGAGTGAGGCTAGTGAGGTGTGTCAGGATCACGCAAGTGGCGATCTATCGTCTACACCTCTGGGACCAAGGTGTCAGCATTATAAATGAATGAACATTAATATTATATGAAAGTGTTATCGACAAATAATTACCTTCTTATTTGTGTGCAAATAATGATGAACACTTATAATTTAAAAAATAATAAGACATATCGTCTTACCTTTAGTATGCAGCATTCGATATTTCTGAGCTGTCTGAAGAGATGTGAACATTTAAAAAAAAATGAATTGTTAAAAAAAAAACACATTCGTCATTCACAGTTTCAAAGAAAAGTATCATTTTTATAACTTTCAAATTGCTAACTATAAATTCCTGAAAGCTTCCAGCGTCTACCAGCTTGTTATAAAGTATGATGAGGGAAGAGACCCCGCTGTTTAAAGGTGCAATAGGTACCTACATCAATATAATTTCGTTGTAATGCGCGGGGACGGGCGCGGTGCTTAGGGACGCAGTGGAAACAAAACAGATATACGGTTATTCCCCGACAGCTGAGCTCTTAGGTGATTGTGGCGGAAACTTTTATCGGATGTCGAACGTGAGCGAAATAGCGATTCCCGCGAGCTCACCTGTTTACACGAGCAAACATACGCTGGACGAGATACTGCTCTGACGACAAATTCAAAAGCTTGTGACAAAAATACCTGTAGTGACCCATTCATTACAGTGACATTAAGAAATCAATTCTCCACCCACAGTGGTTTATTGAATGGTTCAGTTGGTATGGTAAATCTAATTAATAAAAAAGTTAACTTCGCATGTCACTGTACATTCAAAATATTTGCAAAAAATAATAATAATAAAAAAAATAATAGTCTAGGGATAAGTACAAATTTCGATTATTTTTGGAATTTTTGTCAGTTTGTGCACGCATTACGTAAAAACTACTGAACCGATTTTAATTGACTTTTCACAGAAACATAGGGCTTAACTCGGAATAACATTTTGTCTTTATTTCATTGCAATCAAAAGTTATGGGTATTTTTAGTTTTCAAATACATTGGTATGCAATATAACAATGAAGTACCTATAATTATAATGTTAGGTGTAGGTAATTCAGATTGCAATGAGTTAGGATTACATTTGAAGTTGTAGAGGGCGTAGGTGTGGGCGTCGGGGTCGGAGTCAGAGTCATAGTCGAAGTCGGACTGAGAGTGAGTAGTACACGCGAGCGGAGTCGCAGGCACAGCTAGAAAAAAATATTTCTACTGTAGGAATGTTGACACATTTTAGATTGAGATGTTCATAACTTGTCGCTCGCAGCTGGGCCTCGCACGATAGGCAGGAACATAAACTTGGTAAATGGATGAGGTGTTTTATTTTTAGTCGGGCACCCGCGGCTCTGCGAAATATGTTCGATGCGTTGCAATAGCGCAGTCTCATAAGTTTTCGAAATGCGTCATTGTATAGTTAGTACCAACGTGGTACTACTGTACAATTTCCTACGGATACAACCCAGAGTTGACATTATGCTTCGAATAGTGTCAAATTTACCTCGCTCGTCGCTAAACTTGCAAGCATTGCTAGTTGACGGTAGAAATAAACAAGAGACTGGTACGCATCCAGACAAACCCTGCAACAGGGTCCTACTACCGTGTTAATGGCAATACTGCTCTCAACAAGTTACAAATTACTGTTATGAGCCACTTCTAGTTTCTGTTCTGTATCCACAATAGCTTTTAGCCTCTCACACCCAAGCATGTCGGTTTGCTATCAATAACGCGTCATTTTATTCCATCAGATAACTAAATAAACTTCTCAGAGTTGTTGATCCCAGTAATGTAATTGCCGTAATTATGGAGATCCATGGTTGCATTAGTATAACAAAGAAGTATGGTACGGAGCGTAATACGTATATTGATACGTATTTCAACTGATTGAGTGAGCCGACTGCGATGAAATAAATATTACCCTATGTTTTCTGAAAACTAATCCGAATTAGGTCCGTAGTTACTACGTGGTGCGTGCATATATCGACAAGCAGACAAAAAATATTCCAACAATGATCTTATAGCTCAAATATTGTTGCAAATCTTATCAATACACAGACATGCAAAATTTACAGTTATATGTAGGTATATCGATTTTTGTCTACAACTCCGCATCTCTCGCTACCCACACCACCGCGCATCCCGGCAACGATTTTTTGCAGTGACTAATTCTCCTGATTACATTTTTTCAATGTTCAGTTCTAGATCAAAGTCTAGTGATGTATATTTTTGGTAACATAACTATACTACTTTGGTAAAATACTATGTTCATTATTTGTGCATCACGTCTATGGTGTAACGGTCAGCCTGAGTGCTGCGGCGAGCAACTCGAGTAAGACGTACGTAGAGAGGCACCTCTCCATGCCAGCCAGCTCATGATATCTATAATGGCCACTCGAGCTATCTGCTCAGCTGTTATTCCCAACAAATCTTCCATATTGCGGCCAGCTGAAGCTCTATCAATATCGGGAAATAATATGAAAAGGCTTTCTTTTCCAGTCTTCAATCTGTTATTATAACTGTATAAGGCGTCTTTGTTTTAAGTGTATTTTATTGGGATAGTAAATGTCAATATAAAATTGTTGGAATAAAGATGGTATTTGAAATTTACGATGATTAATTTTTTTGTAAATAATAAGCACTAAAAATGAAAAACCATTGTTAGTTTGATAGTGTCACCTCATTTTCATATAATACTTAATAATATTACGTATCATCGTGTTTATATATTATCTTCATGTTAGAAATGTATATTTTTGTATAGTTAGGATAAATGTATATCTTTCTATACTTACCAGACATTTCCAATGATGTATAATAACTTAACGAATGTTTATACTTTAAACAATTTACACAAATTCCTAAAGTGTAAATTCTCGCACGAAGGTGTACTTACATGTAATTTTACTTCCAAGAAAATTTTCAAATGGAATCGCCCAGAAAAGTTATTAATATTCACATTCGTTACTCATGAGGTAGCTTGCTTTGTTTCCTCCTTGGCAAACTTTGTTGCCTGGTTACGTTACGTTGTTCACTTTGTTAGAAATCGCTATTACGCTTTATGGATTGGTATTCGTTTTCCTTTTGTATTCGCTTGAAAAGCATTTTCTTGATGAGATACAAACTAAGTAAGGCTTTTTCCGAGACTTTTTTTTGTTGGGTTTGTCTTTGTTTGGAGTGTTTTCAAAGGTTGTTAAATGCTTTTGTCGACTTTCTGTGTAAAAGAATACTATAAGATATGCGATTACTTAGATGACAAAGATGCTTGGTGTTAATGTTATTCATGTTCTATTTGAAATACTTTCGATTTAGTAGATATATGTCTAAGTACCTACTATTGAATGTAGTTATGTCAGAATACTTTGTATTGCATAATTGTATCCGTACAAAATTCTTTTTCTTCGAATTTTGGATGTTGAACCACATCGTGGCAATTAATTACCTAATACTTTGGAAGACGTAACTCATATGAGGTGGTATTGCAGTCAAACCGGTTCCAAATTCTTTAGCAGAATTTTCTCCTATATGTTCTAAGGTCGTCAGTCATTAGTCGAGCCAAGCTCCGCAATTTATCACTATGTGGTGAGCCTACGTTCTGACTTTACATACATTGATGACCACCGACAATACAGCACTCTCCGTTATACCTATTTAGGTCCATATCTGGTGCGAGATACATATAAGATACATAACCGGCGACATGGAACAGACGCACCGTTATTTTATGTTATTTGTTACATATATAGTTCACAACATGAGTTCTGTGTCTTGTCCCTTGAAAATTGCCTTATGAACACTACTACAAGCTAAATAAAATAAATGCGTGTAAAAATGTTGATTCATTTTTATAGAAACTCCGCAATCTAGATCAGGGTAAGACCACTTGCAAAAAACACCTGTTAATATTGGCAAGGGTGTTTGTTCTCAGCGTCGGGATTAAGTGGGGCCGTTAGAGCAGTGACAGAGGCCGCGAAGGCTGCGAGGGGAGGCGGCGAGGTGAATAATTGCCGCAATCACGGGCTAGCCAACTAAACAATGATCAGGGAGAGAATAAGCAATGGAAATGTTGCATATTTTTCTGGTTAATATTTAAAAAATACATTCGCGCTTTTAGAGTCATAAACACTCTCCAAACCTTACTAGTAGGTAATAAAGTTGAAATTAAAATGAAATTTTCTCTACTAAAGTATTAGTTCATTATGTTTTCAGACTGCTAATCGACACATTGGTAACTCAAGTTTAGTTTAGTCAAAGTAGCTCATAAACTATCGCATGTAGAAAATTTCATGCAGATCCTGTTAAATTACAGAGCTGCGAAAACCAACAATCATACAAACGTTTTTCCAGTATTAAATGTAACTATTTTATTTGAATTGAATTGATAGAACTTAAAAAAGTCTTTATTTCAATACTTCTATTATAATAACTTGTAAAATAATTTCTACTTAGTTGAGAATTTTTAGTAGATGACTAAATCCATAAGTTGCTAAACGAAAGTTCTTCATCAAACTGGGTGCTCGCAGCATGAAATAAAGTACTAACTTATTCCATGTACAAGTAACAACGTCTAACATTGTTATATAGTTTTAATAACAACCCTTCTGCAAAACAGATATGAAACTAAAGTTGCAGTAGCTCTAAAAAAAGGTGGTAAAATATTTAAAACACAAATGTTCCGTAAGCAGCTTTGGTACTTGCAATGTAGAATATAACTTTATCCACTCCCGTACTGTAATTTGCTAAAGTATTATAAATGCAAAATAGTGCATAACAGCATGTGAAAAATCGAATAAATGATTTTAATCGCGTAATGGCGGCAAAATAAAGCGCGTGATAGCACGATGGCTACCGCCAACCAATCCGGCCATGACGCGCCACTACGCGGTGCATCCAATTCATAACGAATTTTGAACTAGAATTTCATTATCCCACAGAAAACGATAAGCGTTTGGCGTCTAAGTATCGTGGTTAGACGGCAAACGTTTTTAAGAATATACTATAAGACCCGTCAGAGAGTACAATCGCGTTTCGTATCTGTCTGTCTGTATATATGTATGTTTATATGTATGTACGGGCTAATTTTGAAAACTACTGAACAGAATTTGACGACATTTTTACTGTTTAATAGCTTTGAGTGCTGACCACAATCTGGTATAAGTTACATCTCAATAAAATGTCAGGTGTCTGATTTACATGTTGACCTCTCATTTCATATCATTTGTATAAAAGTGTAATTCAATACTACTGGTCTTTGCAAAAACTTAACAGAGAGTGATAGAAATGTTTTAAAGCTCATTTTAAGTTTTATTTATTTTCCTTCTTGTATTTTAGGGTATTTCCACAAGTCTCGGTACAATAAGTTCGTTATTCGATAATTAGTGGCCCTGTATTAGATCGGTCATCGTCGACAATGTCAATATCGAAGTTGTTCAGGAGTAGGTCTACCTAAGACAGACAATACAGTTGGGTAGGATCAATTTCGATAGGGAAGCTGACAGAAGAATTCAGTTAGGCTGGGCAGCATTCGGAAAACTGAGTCAAGTCTTCAAGTCGCCCATTCCACAATGTTTAAAGACAAGTCTTTAAACAGTGCGTCCTGCCTGTCATGATTACGGCACGGGGACGTGGACACTGACGGTGGGCCTGATCCACAAGGCTCAAGTCCCTCAGCGAGCTATGGAGTGGGCTATGCTCGGGGTCTCTATGAGGGCTATGATTCATAATGAGGAGATCCGACGATTAACGAAAGTGACCGATATAGCCGAAATAATTAGTGATCTGAAGTGGCAGTGGGCGGATCCATTTGTCGCAGTACCGACGGCCATTGGGGCAGAGGAGTTCTAGAGTGGAGACCGCAGATCGCCACGCGCAGGATGGGACACCCCGCCGCGCCGCCAAGTGGATCGACGACCTGAAGAAGGTGGCCGGAAGCGGCTGGAACCATAGGGACCGTGTGTGGTGGCGTTCATTGGGGAAGGCCTATGTCCAGCAGTTTGATAGACATTTTGTTGTACAGTTAATTGGATATGCAAAATAGGTCTCAAGGATAAGGGAGAGGATTAAGAGAGGAAGGAAGTCGGATGAAAAAGAAGAGAGTCAAGGGAAGGGGCAAATTGGGAGGAGGAGGGATAGTGGGAAGGGGTTAGGGGAGAAGAGAAGGAGAGGAAATAGAGGGCGAGGCTAGCGGGAATGGGAGGTGATAGAACAGAGGGAGGGGAGCAGTGGAAACTAGGGAAAAGTAGGGGGAAAAGAAAAGGAAAGTAAATGGTGAGAAAGGGTAGGGGTAGGGAGCGGGAAAAGTGGGGGAAGGGGTTTTCAACGTAGTGGGAAGGGGGTGCGGAAGAAAAGAATGAATAGGTGGTGGAAAGGAAGAATGGGAGGGGAAAAGCGAAATACAACCGGTTTTTTTAGTCGTATTTCGATAATGTTTTAATTCATGATAAATGTCAACTTTATATAAAAATGAAAAACAATAATTCTGTAGTTCAACGGGGCGGAATTTTATGTATGCATATAAATATTTTCAATGCATAACCAGATTAAAATATATTTTTTAGGATTTAGTAATACATAATGATATGTAATGTTAAGTTGTCCATGCGGACGAAGACGCGGGCAACAGCTAATTTGTAATAATTGATTGCATGACAGTAAAAAATGATGAGAGATATACAATGAGTTTCAAGTTTTCATGTTTGTTTGTACAGAACTCCCTGCCAGCTTGAATATTTCCTGACAAGTACAATTTGGATCTTTTTAAACGAAGAGTGAATAGGCATTCTCTATTCATCATCATCAAGTTATTATTTGGGATACCCCACTTTATCTTCTCGGATCAAGTGTTCATTTCGGCAGTAATTTAAGTTGAAATTAAAATGACATCATTTGCATCGTTTACGCCGCTGCCGCCGTCAATATAGAGCCTCTACACCGCCGCCCGGTGATAACCATCATCGGCGCATATGTCTAGTAGGTATCTAGTTGAAATAGAAATGAAGCAAAATCAGACCGGAAGTCGATTTTCTCAAAAACCTTATCTTGACCTAGACTTGTACGTGGAAAAGTTTCATACATGTCATTAGACATGACCATTTATTTCATCACGGAAAAATCGATAAACCAAACAACTCATAAAAAGATAATATTAAACTATTATTAAGATGCAATTATCTCAAAAATGATAAAAGCGATTACATAAGAAGTTTCTTGTATTTTTACATGGAATAATAATATGACATCACTGTTTTTTTTTGTAAAAAAAAATTAAAACGTAATGCTGTTACTAATTTGCTTAAAAATTTGCATGTCGTAAAAATCCATAACCTGTTTATAATACTATAATATCCGGTGGTCCGGGAAAAATCAGTAAACTCTTACAACCCATTCAAAATGAACATTTATGGTCCTATATTTATTCAGAAACGGTTGAAGCGATTTAATTATCATCATATACGAATTGGTATATCCTTTTACATAGAATCATTTGGCGTCTATTGTCTATCGCTCATTTGCGACAAGAACGTGATTATTATCTACTCAATATAATGTTAGAGAGTTATCACGTTCTTGTCGAAAATGAGCGCTATGTCAAAAATAGGGTATAAAATGTAGTTTTTAAAATATATAGGTTATATATATATTATATTCTATGCCTACAAACCGTAAATGTATTAATTATCAACATCTACATTAATGAATTAAATCGATCTCTGGACTCGGATAGAGCTGGTAGTGTGTAGTAGTCATTTTTAGAAAGAATGTGAAACCAAACTATACACGTTTTGATTTTTTGTACTTTAGTTATTTTAAAAACTTAATCGTTGATCATGTTAAAACTCGTCTTTCTCGGTGACATTTACCTGAGTTTTCAAGAACTTATTGAATTGAATTAATCTTATACCTCGGTTTATTTCAGGCTTAAGTATTTCATTTATAGTTAAAGAACGCTCGTTAAAAATCCCAAAGGATAATTAAAGAGAAACTGACTTTACTACATAT
Source organism: Esperia sulphurella (assembly GCA_947086405.1). NCBI lineage: Eukaryota > Metazoa > Arthropoda > Insecta > Lepidoptera > Oecophoridae > Esperia > Esperia sulphurella. Next base: position 8,238,487 of record OX352261.1, read on the forward strand.
CTAAAAATTTACTTACGTAGGTATATAGTATAAAGTTCTGTCGCTTTTATAAGAACTTCCTTTTTGACATATTTCTGCAAAGTTGACAACTAAAAAAGCTTCAAGGCGTACGCTCTTTGCTGCATTTCTTCCGCTACTTCAATTTCAACTGCAAAGTCTCTTGACTGTCGTGCATCTAGAGTTGGAAATTAACTTCTTAATAATTTTGATATTTGATAACATCTTAAATTTAATAAGCAACCTACATTATTTTTTAATACTTACGTCTACATGATTGTACATTGAATAATACAATTTCTTGTGTATTTTTGTCGTTTATATCTATGTCTTACATATAAATAAGCGCACTTGTGCTTTATTTAATTGGCATGTGATTTCTAACGTGTTAAACATTAACCCAATCTGTAGTCTTGTATATTTGATAAGACATCTTTGTAGTATTTAATACATTGGTCTACATATACCTGTATACAGGTTGTATCAAAATAAATGCAGGGACCGGGTTTACTGTATCTATAGAGACTTTCGTAAATTCGCTGTTTTTTTACTTTTCTTACAAATTAACCCACCCTACCCCACCCCACCCACACGGCTACTCATTATATGTAATTATAATTATATATTAATAAATATATTTTTTATATACAATTATGCTAACACTTTCTAATTCAGAACTAACATTTCTCCTGTACAGACTACGGGAATTATACAAGGATAGGCCAAGGATAACACAGATCGGGACCACTTGTTGTAAAAAGTTATCTATCTCCAGTGGTAAATCTACTTCTCCAATGACAAAGCCAATGGAGAAGTAGATTTTTTTAGGAATTTAAAACGTTCGGAATTCGTTTCTGAATACCTCTGTAACGGGGACCACAGATGATAGATTAATTTCGACGATAACTGTAATAATCGAGAACTTTGTCCTGTTGCGGAGTAGAGAGAATCAGGCAGTTTTTATGGGCTAACTTGCCGGCACAATGCCTTGGAATGTGCGAAGTAAATACTTAACTGCAGGTTTACTTGTCGTAATGCAGTGCAAGTTTCGCCTCGCCTCGCCCGCCGCACACCAACTCCGCCCGCCCAAAGTTTTACGCGTGCAGTTTTAATGTGGACTAAGCTCCGGTGAGGTCCACGGTCTATGTACCTAGCTGTTCTAGCGTTACCAACGAATTAACTTTATTTTTGGCATAATCACAGTTTTTTTTTCTAATAAGACCTTCTAATAGCAACAGTAGTATATTAGAAATTTGTTTAATTTATTTAATAATCTAATTTTTTAAATAGGTCCACCCCCAATTTTCCAGTGGGTGTCGTCAAGGCGACTAAGGGATTGCACCAGGGACGGGCGGCAGCGTTCTCCTCTATATATTAAGATCATTCCTGCGGTCACCAATCCGCGTGCCAAGCGTGTTGATTATGGCAAATTTCCCAATGGACAGTCTACCAAAAGTGGCATTTTATTTGGAATGCTTAGGTTCAGCAGTGGACGTATTTAGGGTGATGATGAGGATTTAATCATCTCATTTTATACGCTTTAATATATAAAGGTCTGTTAAAATATGATTTCTTCAAAGAAAAGAAAATTAAAATTTAAGTTAAATGTTGACGAAATAGTAAAAATAAGTGCCAAGTGTACTTTATCTGTATTTAGACACAAACGCAAGTTTAATATCATCAATAGGTATAATTGAAATGACAACATAAATCGAAAGGCAGGAGTTAAATCGACCGCTCCGGATGATTTTAAAGTACTCTAAAATAAATAGCGAATGTTCCCGTAACGGTCGGTGAGTCAGGGAAGTTGGAAAGTAAATGGTATTAGCATCGTCTAATCACTGCCAGGGGAGCTCTCCGTCTAGCTGCCTGAACCGAAGTACCAACATTTCCGAGCCGTTCCCGCACACTGGTCCGTACTGGGAGCCTTCTTGAATGCAAATAAGCATTCGAAACGCCTTTACAACGTTGAGGCCCTCTTTATTGGGCCTGTTCGAGCAGAGAAACCTGGCGGCTTTGTAAACAATCCTTTATTCTACTACGCACAACCTCTCCTGTGTTCATCTGTACAGTGTGGATGACACTACTAATTACTAAGAACGACAAAAGACAGTACCTAGAGTTTCAGTTTGTATTAAGTGTATGTATGTTACTAAGTGACTCATGTACGAGAGGAATTAGAGAAGTATACAACAATTCAGAAATATTCAGACTGGGACCAACTTGTTCAAGTTGGAATGTACAAGATTTAAAGTTTATTAAAGAGACTAGCTGTGCCCGCGGCTCCGCTCGCGTGGACTACAGGATCCGCTCCCCTTCCCACTTCCGCTCCCTATCCCACTTCCACTCCCACTCAGATTCTCAATCTCTCTCTCAATCCCACTCAAGTTTTCGAAAACTATAAATGCGCATAACTTTTGATTGACTGCACCGATTGCAATCAAATAAAGCCTGTACATTACACCGAATTAAGCGCTATGTTTTTATGAAAAGCCCATCAACATCGGTTTATTAATTTTTAAGTGATGCGTGCACAAACAAACAGATAAACAGACAAATAGGCAAACAGACAAAAATTCCAAAAATGATGGAAATTTGTTCTATTATTTATCCTTAGACCCCCATTTATTTTTTTGTAAATATCTTCAAATGTACAGACATGCGAAGTTTACGATTTTATTTATTAGATTTGATCCTATGATTGACTCTATCCATTAGTGTCATAAAAGGTGCTATTTCTCGCATTTATATCGGTTAGATTCCTGTCTGTGGCAAGATATTTTTCAAAAACTTCAACGTACCGTTTTACTTAGTTTTTTAAAATAAAGAAATGTTTAGTTTCGGTACAATTTGCTCCCTTAAATGTTAAGGTACTTTACCTCCAGGTGGCATTCGATATTGTCACCTTGTATATAAAATAATTATTTATTTATTTAGGGCAATGCGTTTTATTCACTACACACTTAATACAAACTAAAACACTAGAATTAATTTATATTAGTATAATGTTCCCAGTATATTGATTTTATTTATTTATTATTAAGCTTATAGCTAGTTTACACTGTTTTTAGAACAATATAATGTAAACGAAACATAAACCAATAACAGTCTTGTATTTTGTATATTGAAAATTAAAGGTAGTAAAAAATATTAATAGTACTTAGGTAGAGAAAAGAGATATATAGATCATGTAAGTATGTATATTTAATATATGCAAATTAAATATCATTAAAATTATTTCCAATTTACTATGGACAAGAGCGTTAAAATACTCTTCTGCATAAAATTAGAAAAATAAATAATACCGCCGTGATACTGCCGTGTGGTTTCCTATAGAGTACATTATGACCACTCCAACTCTTCCCGTGGATGTCGTACAAGGCGACTAAGGGAATACATTATATAACATCAATCAGGCCTCTCCAACCCGTCTGGCCAGCGCGGGGAGTGTAGGCCAATTCCTCCGTCTGTCTCCGGCAAATGAGAGTGTTGTGCTCCTGCATTGGAGACAAAAATAACCTGATGATGATGATGATGATGAAATAATACCCATATTGTCACTGCACTGACGGAAATGTAACTTAAAAATATATTTGGTAAATAGATCCACTGAAATAAATACCATAATAGTATACTTAACTAATTTCAAAAACATAAGACTACTTAATCTCAAATAGCATTCTTTAATTGATTTCAGACTTGAAAAACACATAACATAGCTCAACTTAAGGAAACCTTATCACAAGAAAGAGAACAAAAATCAAAAGGAAATGCAAATCCACGAGGAAAGACGAACTTAAGCGTAGCTGTAAATGTAATTAGATTTTCAAGTTTACAAAGACAAGCGCTCAGGTTGGTAGATTTACTGCGGGCTGACCCACCTCCCTGTGGAGTACGATAAATGAGACGCCGCGAGGTAGCGATACTAATTATCCTATAGGTAGACGCGTTATACCGTTCAGTTCCATCTAAATCTTGTTAGCGGCTACCGGTGCAACACTGATAAATGCAGTTGCTACGAAAATTAACCCTATCATTGCACTTTATATTCCCAAAAGCGAATGCACAGCGGTATAAATTTTGCAGGGTTGTTATATGAAAATGGCTCTGAATTTTATTTTAGCGCTGACGTGGGAGAAGGTATAGCGTTTCTGTTCTGTGAAGATATTTTAAGAATGACTTATTGTTATATTTCCTTAGGCATACGTATTTTAATACGCTATTCTATTTTTGATATTTTTGTGTTTGTGTGAATAAAAAAACTTCAAGAAAAGTGTACGTCACATATAACGTGCGGGTACTGAAATTTTTTTTATATCTTTCACAGTAATACTTTAAAGAAATTTTCATAATTTCCTACAAAACTCAATATTCCAAATTTCAGCTCATTCTGGCTTGTACTTTTCAATTTTTATCCTTCGAACAGACAGAAGGATCAAAAAGTTTCGCTATAAGGGTATACGTTTTGACGGAATCCTAAAAAGACTCATGTGAAAGCAGAGTTTGGTAAATTTAAGTAAATAAAGCTAAACGTTACTAAATTTATTTTTCTTTTTAAATATTGCTTTTAAGATAATCCAGTTAAGGTAAAACGTTAACCAGCAGGTACCTATTCAGTGAGTAAACGGAGCTTGCGGGGGAAGGCATTAGACTTGAATAATTGCGGCAATCAGTTGATGGCGACTGACAAACGTACGGCCTTACAGCCAGGAAGGAAACATTTAGTTTTAATCAAATTTTGGTCGCATGCTTGATATAGGGTTTACTTGCTTCATCTTATCTTGATCATCTTTAATTTACCTAATCCAAATTATAGTATAATAAGTACTATTAAAATATATTTATAAAATAAAATGATAATAATGCATATAAAAAACTTATCTAATCCCAAACTAGAATTTACCGTACCATGGAAATCAAACCACACTAGATCATGGACCACAGTATGAATTGTACAAAGTTGTCTATCCGTAGTAGGAATCGAAATCACGATCTCTGGCGCTCGAGTCCAATGCTCGATATTACATCATTAAAACAGTTATTTGGGCTCCCCCCCCCCTTTTCTTTTGAATTTAGTATTTGTCAAATTGTGTATTTTTTCCATCATCTCTGTTTCTCTTTGTATAATATATTGGCAGAATTAAAACAGTACGTAATGACGCAGAAAAATAATACTTAATAAAATTTACAGTGAATAATGTTTTTTAATGACAATGTGTTCAATTTAAAACTTTCAACGAGACATAGATTCCGGAAAAATAAGCCTTTTTTCGTTTGCTGACATTCACATTGCTACTAAATTTTCTGTCAAGTTTCGTAAAACCTCGTAACTACGTGACGACTAGAAAATAATCCGTGTTTAATACCAGACAGGCGTATGGCCGTAAATAATCGTTTAGAAGAGAGAAGCGTTTCAGTAAATCTAATAAAATACGTATCCGCAGAGACTGCACCGGGACTCGTTACCGCATCTAGACAATTTATTAGGATTTACGAGTTATCTACAAGTTTAGAATCATTTTAAACATTAAATATGGCAAATTTTGTTTATATTGAGGGTACTGTAACAAAATACATATTCATGACCTGCATCGATTAGGTACTATAACTACACCCCCGGCACTCAACACAGGCGAATAGATTTAATTAGCTACTACTACAGGCGCACCAGCCTGTCCGTACACGTTTGTATATGAGCGTAAATTATAGTAGGGCTACTGCACTCAAAGCGCTGGAAAATAGTTGATCAGAGAGAGACCACGGTATAGTACATCAACAACATAAGTGTTTCTAACTTATAGCGGCGGTGCCGGTCGATTGCGCGCTAGCGTAGTAACCGGTGTTTGTACCGGCGGCCGGCGGCGAAGCGCGAGCCCAACGGCAGCAGCCCAATGGTCCGTACTGCCAGCCGTGCTCTACTCAGCGACTGGCGGGGAAAGAGAGTGTCTTCTTCTTTATGTAGTAATAGTATAAATACCCGCTGTAACACTTTTAGTGGACTACTTAATTTGTATAAAAACGCACGTGGCCTTTAATAGTACTAAACCGGTCATTACACGGGTTTGGATCCGTGCTCACGTACCTTGTTGCATCATGTAGTATATGCGATATTTTAATAACATTCCAAAAAGCCCCGGGCTTCAAAAGCCCTAATTGACAGTTGTGCTAATGGATTCAATATTTAATAATCCGACTTTGTGCCGACAAATGCAACGTAAATTATTTAATTAGTAAATTTATAATTATGGAACACATTTTAATGACTAAAATAGTTATTAGCCATTAATATATACAAAAATATGTTTTATTTACTACCTACTAATACTTTCAATTAAAAATGGTCACGTTACTGAGTCAAGAAGAGACAAAGATACTTAGCTAAAAATAGCCACCAAAAGTACTTATATAAATTGCTGTTTAAAACCATCCACAGAATAATTATTCTTCTTGTTGTCTGTCGTCCCTTAGAAGGAACATAGTAAAGTTGTTAGTAATAAAGCTCTCCATTTAAGCCGGTTTTGCGCAGTATTTTGTATCTGTTGCCAGCTTTCATATTTAGGGTGATAGCCTCTTGCTCGACCGAGCGAAGCCACGTTATTTTCGGAGGTTCGTCTTTCGTTTCTAGGACACAAGTATGCTAGCTAATTATATTTTTATAGTAGGCAGTCGTCAGGTATCCTCAAAGTGTGTTCAAATTTTAGTTTTGTGTAATCACTTTAATTTTGATTATAATAATGCTGGATACCCCGCCGCCAGGTGGACCGACGACCTGAAGAAGGTGGCCGGAAGCGGCTGAATGCGGAGGGCGGAGGACCGGGTGTGGTGGCGTTCATTGTGGAAGTCCTATGTCCAGCAGTGGACGTCTAAGGGCTGATATGATGATGATTTGCACGAAATAGGTCGATAAAGAACCTTAGAGCTTGTTCTTAAATCTGAAAAAGAAGCCAAGGTGATAACTTTCACTCCTTTTCAGCTGTTATAGAGCTTATTCTTAGCGCGTCGTGCTATCTTGGGTGGTTTCTACGACAATTATAAGAGTCTATCCGTGCTGGGCAGTATGAAAAGAACATACGATGATGCAACCCGTCCCTCAGAAATCTAGGATTTATAGAATAAATCATAAATAAATAACAAAAATAACAATCCCGATAGAAATGTTATGCGAAAACATTTCAACTTTTGAATTTTTGCTTTAAAAATTTAAAGGAAGGCAGTGAAACAATTTCGAAGATGGAATAGGAATAGTATCGAGACGAGCGCCAGGCGTATGCGATTTCCAATTATCGATGCACACGGTCCCGCGCCGCCCGGTGCAGTATTGCGACTCATGTGTCGACATATGTCGTCCCCGAACGTATATATTCGTTCAAACGAACGCTCGAATTGGTTTAGCACGTGTTGCTTTCTAATCTAATGTTATTATCTAATGTTCCATTTTGAAGTTTGGTTAGCAAAATAAATTATTGTTTCCTCAAATTCGAAAAGTAATCAGTGGAGAAAGATTAGGTAAAGGGTACAAAACTTAACAAAGGTACGAAAGCGTATGTAATCTTCATTGTAACAATTAGTTCAAATGATGATTAAAAAAAAATCAATTGACCATTGAAGTCAAGACTAAATTTTGTAAGAACTGAAGTCTGAATCATTAAAAAAAACTATTGATTCAAACTTTTGTTCTTATAAAATTTAGCCTTCAGAATTTATTTTAAACAACTAACAAACAAAACAAATTTCTATAGTTGCAAAGAAACTAAAACATAATGGATACCATGTTTAACCTTAATTTGGATATACAATAAAATAAAGGAACAAGATACAAGTTAATAGAAGAGATATGAAGTCAAGCATTTTAAATAAATGAAGTGGCAAACGGCCTGACAACCACCTGATGGTAAGTGGCCATTATCGCCTATAACCTGTAGCCTAAAGGCCAAAAGAAACACAAACATTACCCCCGTGTAATTACATTGATTCAGTTAAATTCAAACCGGATTAATAATAAAATAATAGACGCTTTACATATTTTTTTTGTAGAAATGGGCAGGACATGTGTCTTGGATGAATGATCAAAGATAGGCTGTAACTGGAAACAAAATGTAAGGTCAAATGTACAGAAAGGGCATAATACAGAGACAATAGGTGAGATAGGATCCAGGGTATTTTATAAAAAAAAAACTAAATGATAAAAAATATTTTTATTATCGAGATATATAACGTCTAATAATAAACGTCTATTAGTATCAAACAAAGTCAGGCCTTTGTTGCACATGTTTTGTAGACTACTGCATATTTACTTAGGTGTTTGCGCTATGAAGAAGAAACGTCACAACCATAGAAGAGAGAGATAGGGTCACAACCAAATATATAGTCTAATATATAACTAAGTAGTCCTCTAGGCTATGAGGTTCTAAAGGTTTAGCACAATGAGGACACCAATTTAGGTCATATTGAAAATCATTGTGATATAAGCAGAAAACAAAAGGAATCAAATCTAATAAAGACGATGAAACTTTGCTTGTGTTTTTAAAACGGTTATATAAGTAAGTCGAGTAAGACTGATTCTATGGAAGAATGTATAAAAGTTTGCGTTCAAGTTTTGCTAAGTTTTGCTGAACAACGTATGAATATTCACAAACGCCTCGGGATTTCTCACGTGCTTCCAGTACGTGAGATTGGAATAAATAGCATGCTAAATAGTGACAAGTGAGAAAACGCTGCGCACTTTAGTAATCAAATATCAACTAAATTTTACCGCGACTTTACCTATGTTGGGAAATGCACGTTAGGCGACACCTAAAATTAAACTCTTATTAGTTCTTGGTAAAAATATTCTGGAGGAGAAAAACCCATAAACTTCACAGGGGATCAAAATCTTTTTTTTAAATCATCTATATATAGATAACCGTTAAGTGCGATTGGGTAACTAACAAAATAACCAGTCAATAGTGTATTTTTTTGCAGTTTAAATTGTTGTAATACCTGTCATATCAAGTTGTCAGTCGTGCAGATGATTGCAACCATCATATAAATTATTATCAACAGTACATGTGGCTCTACGTCTACGTTCAGAATGTTTTAAATTCATTACATTACCATAATATTTAGTACCATACTAATATTAAAATATGAAAACTTTTCAGTTTGGTACTTTCTTCTCCATCGTTTCCTCACTGCTGAGGATCGCGACCGTATAAAACACGCATCCACGTATTGCGGTCGTTGGTCAGCCGCACCGTTTCATACAAAGATCTGCCAGCCATCCTCTTCGCCGCATTTGACCACCTCTTTGTTATTATTTGATTACCTTGTTATACCAAAGATAATATACATATTACTATTTGCAGTTATACTTAATGTCTTGCTAGCTCAGCTCCGAGAAAATGTTTAACTGAGAAGCAAAAGCATACAATAACATCACACATTTAACAATCAAATATAATACGGAGAACTTAGATTTTACAACATTTTGTTATATTCTTAACGACTTATGCGTCCTAACCACAGCTTTCTTTAATCTTCGAAAAGACTGTGAGTTTTTTAATTTAAATGTTATTTAGGTACATAACCGTTAATATTTTACGTTGAACTGTAGCCCTAATAAAGTTAATGAATCGTAATTTTATGTCGAGCAAAGTGTGTAATCACGATGGAAATTTCAACGGAGAGAATGTTTACAATCGCTGTCGCGCATACAGATAAATAGAGTACAAAATAGTCCACAGTAAAGCGGATCCAACTCTCGCATGAAACAAACAGTGGAGGTTTATGCAAATTGGGCCTCTTTGTATTTTGCTGGATTAAAATATAGTGGGAATTAGTTCCGTGTCAGATATTCGGCCAGCGGCCCACTTGATTTTATTGCTCGCTACTTTATTTGAAACACCGCCTTTATACACGTATCTGGTAGTTTTGTCATTCCTCTACTCTGTTAGCGTCAGTCCCCGAATGTACTTTGCTCGCAGCGATCTAGTTGCTAATAGTACGTTGTGGCTAATAGTAGTTGATAATAGCACGCCATATCTTTGACACGAGTTTGCTCTGCTATGAGTTCAGCTCGTCATCGCATCATATCGCATTTTCTGCCTTCCTGGCAATATTCACAATTCAAACCAAACTGCAGATTTTTAGGCACGAATCGATAAAAAATATTACTTTGTGTGTTGTGATTGGCTGAATCGTTAATATGACAGCTTGCGGTGATATCAAGGTATTGCATTGTAAATGCATTTTTTTATATATATTATAACTTATTATCATTATTTTAACTTTATTGTACACAAAAAATATAAAAATAAATACACAGAAGGAGAGGACGTACACACAGGTGTGCTTATCTTAATATTTCATGCCAAAAAAAGTTAATCTTATTTAGACACATAAGCAATGAGGTAATGTGCGCAACAGGAATGTTAGGTTATGTATAAGTTTCAGTTACAATAGACTAATTATGTTGCGAACTAAATAAATCCAAAAGAAATAGAGGAAAGTTTTACTTTACAGTACTACAAGAGGCTATTACGCTTCACTGTTTTCACATTACAGGAAACACAACAAAAGAATCTACAAACTTACCGGAAGTACTCAAGTATTGAAGAATAAAGTCTCGTATTCAGACCCAGGCTCTTACTTCTCTGTCTAATGATGTTGAACGGTACGACAGCCCCTGCATATTCAAGATAGCCCCGTGGTCGTCATTTAAAAAAATGGTTTTCCTTTTCATACCCCCTCCTAACATAAAGGAACCCCTAGTTATTCAAAGAGACTTTAGTGTCGCCGCTACGCTCTATTGAAACGGTAGCAGTCTGTTAGAATTATCTGTGCTTTTTTACTTAATGCTTTCTTACACTGGATTTAAAAACGTGTATATAATGTTCATAATATATTTAATTACCATTTGCCAGAATTCAGATAAATTTTATGAGAAGTTTTAGAAACACATTACTCACTTTAAATAAACGTATATCAAAAAATGTGAATCAACAGTCTAAGGTCTCAGACAGTTCTAATAAGGGATTTTACATTCAAATGGCGGCATGGCGGTGGACGATATGTTAAGTCCCAAATGAAATTCTACTTTATGTTTAGAGGAGGTAGAGATTTATATTTTGCTACGTAATTTAGCAAAAAACGTTGTCATATATGGAACTAATTAATTATTTGTTCATTTATAATTTCAGATCCACAACACGCAACCTCTCGCTCTGTCTTCTGGAGTCTTTATTTACGATGCTGATGTACGAAATTGTAGCTATTATAACTATACTTCTTCGTCGATATATAGGTTCCCATTCGAAACTACGAGTATGTAGCATAGAAGTTATTATACTGAACACTTTTAATCGCTGATCAGGAACTAGTTATAGCTATTTTAAGTTTATCTGACAGTGAAGGTTGGCTGGAAGAGATCTCTCATAGGGATAAGTCCACCTGTGTAGTTTTTTTTTAATTGATATTCACGTAAATAAAAAGATGTATCACTTCATGAAATGTAGGATGACCATCCATTCAGTAGGTACCTAACATTTTTCAGGATGCGTAATTTAATTTTTTTATATTGAAATACACATTTTCATACCTATTTGGTCAATTTCCTTTTTAGCTGATAATTCTAATTTTTCAACTCCTGATCACCGATTTAAAGTCTTCGTGTATAGCATAGAAATAAGCTAAAATATTTCCTATAGTTAATCATGTATCACGGATCGTGTCATGTAATCGATAAAAATAACGTACATAAATATAGCAAGTGTACTCATGTCCAATAACATATGTATACTTTTGACTTCGACTTGATCGGTTCAGAAGATTCTTTGGATGGCTGTCAATTAGCGTGACCTTAAATTGTTAAAGCGAGCTTAGAGGTGGTATTACTACGAGTATGTCGTTTAAATGTCATTTATGTAATATTGTCTAACTGCAGCACTCGACTCTACTGCTATTCGCCACGGAGTCCAGCAGCTTATAGTAAGCTGTCCTCAGTATTAAAACCGGGGTACCTACAGTTCTAAATCGGATTAACTGTTACCTATTTTAGACTAACAATTTTGAACTGATCCAGACACGGTTTATCTCTGGTTAACGATCATTTTGTTATTTAAAAAATCTTTTATATCTTAAATTAGGTAGCTATTTCTGCTATATCATCATCATTATGTCAGCCCCTAGTCTTCCACTGCTGGACATAGATAGGCCAATGAATGCCACCTGCTATATGTGGAACAAAATTATTACTTCTTCAGTTCCTTATTCCTGGCTTGATGTTTCTTTATAAATTGCTATTACTTGTTCTCCACAACAACAGTTTAATCTAGTGTAGAGACTAGAGTGCCAACGATAATACCTATGATAATACTGTATATGTTTTATGTTTTTCGAATAATAAAGAATAGCATTATAATGAATCGTTATTTTGAAAATGTATAGTAAATACTACTCTAAAAACTGTCTAACGGTGTTTCAGTTCTAATTTATAAGCATATAGACAGACATACGATTCCATTTATTACCAACGTCGAAGTCAAAATCTGTTTTGCACAAGAATATATCTAGTACATTTAAACAGGCAATTTTTTCTCTTTTATTAGTTAGGTATACGAGTATTAAATTAAGAATTCGTTTAAAGATGTTATGTATCACCCCTCCTCACAAATTAACAAAATAAAGTTATGTAGGTCAATAACACAGCATTATAGGACTTAGGATGTGGAGATTTATTATTTCATTAATTGAAGTGGTCAGGATTGTATAGCAGTCAGCACTGCTGCCGCAGGGCGCGCTTTTGTTGTCTCGTCGAAAAAACACAACGAAAACATGAAAGCGATCGGATTAATTCAATGACTCACTTCAATATGAATTCCATTTCATTAAATTTATGTGCAACCACTGCAGAGGGAACGAGACAGGAAACAGCTGGATTAGTCACATCCATTCCATTGTTTCAGTGATGGGCTCCCGGGGTTGTATAAAAGTAAATAAACATTTTAGCTTCCACAGACTACCATATAAAATTATGATAATGATTAACCAATACCCGAGAAAATAAAACTTCTGGCCTTTTGCAAGGAAAAACCTTTTGAGTTGTAAAATATTTGGACAATTTGATATTATGAGCGAAGTTTGTAGACCCTCGAACGATTTGCGTTATAAAGAAATTTGTTAGTGTTGTTAACATAAACGGCGTTGAAATAATTTAGGGCTTAATAAACTTTAACAACCACTGTGCTCACGCTACGATGCTAATGGGATCCCGAAGCGGCGATCACTTGCCTCGTAATAATATCATCGACTTTCTATATGGGTATGACTATTTTTAAACTCAACTTAGTGCGTCGTAACTTAAATTCTTACAATATTCAGCTAACTGTGATTGCCTTATACAAAATGTAATACTTTGGGAGAGGCCGGTTCCAGTAGACTTATTACCTATATGATGATGATGTTATGAGTTGATGATGCAGATGGCCAAGTACCGGATGTGGTAGCGCTCGTTACGGAATTTGCTTGGTGTTCGATCGTCCGTTATAACGAGGCGTTATTCAAATACTACTCCATCGAGATGTAATTTTGAATCCAATAAGCAAATGCAAATTGCCATACTGTTCTGGAAAAGTCTTGAAAAACACTGATGTAATTTGCCCTGAAAGTAAATAAATAATTAAATGCTCTACTTATAAGCTTAAGGTAGTACGAGTACCTCTTATAAACATTGAATACCTAATGAGCCCAAAATAAATGTCTCCAGTCTCATTAATAGTGCATTTAAATCAAGGCTCTGGAGGGTGGCCAAGTGGGCAGTGGGCTGCCTCTCGTTTCGTTGGCTGCACTTGTCCACTTTAGTGCTCGCTTTCTGGAACAAACAAGCACGCTCTGCGGGTAGAATGCCAACGTCTTCGAATTCAATCAGTGTTGTTCTGGCACTCGCGTCATTGTTGTGCTATTTGTTCGGATAGATACACGATTATAGTCAGTCTGCTTGATTGGTCGCTCGTATCTGTATTCTTCAGATTATTTTTATAATAATCCCTATACTTTGGGAATAAGATAAGGACAGTTTCACAAATTAATTAACATCCAGACCAATTGCCAGCCCCCAGTTAGAATCTAACCAATTTTCGAAATCAACGGCTTAGACAAGAATCTATATAATCTTTGATCATTTTTAAACTCACTAGAAATACTCCTGTTATTTATCAACAGTCTACATTGCTCGAAAATAGGTATGGTCATAAACTCCGAGGGTCTAGTGTTTATATAACTCCTTAAATATTTTAATTGAAACTTTCTCTTTTAATTGAAATTACCTGTAGTTGGCGGCACGTAACTTGAGCTACATGCTACCAACTTTTACCAAATTATCTTTAACATACAAAACGAGACACCACGAACAAAAACCATGGTTTAAACATTAAATTATGTTTAAGAAGTACTATAGGATTTTCCTTAATAAGATTCTGCGCCATTTACGTAACTACCTCCAGGAGAGCTTTTACGAAGAAAGAAGGTAAAATCGAAAAGAAATATGCTGAATTTGAATAGTTTTATAGCAAGTGGTGTTTTAAGTTATTTGAACATAATTTAAACCCATATTTTTTACAACATTTGTTAACTTTTTCAATGAAAGGCTGGCTACCCATAGAACAGGGAATCCTAGTTTGGGAGCCAGGCTACTGCTTGTAATAATATATCTACATAGATAATATGTCTAGTATAAGGACCCTAATGTTCTTGAACCAATAAAGTTATTTGTATTTGTATTTATATTTTGTATATGATTTAAACTTGGCATTTTAGTATTTGCAACGGTGACTGACATTAAAACGGGGAAACAATTTACGAGCGGGTGTAAATTAGTAAATTTTCTTATTATTAATTACTTATCTCTTCCTTTTGCTAGCGTCGGCGTCGGTAGCGCAGTGGGGCAGACACGGCTTATCATGTTGAGAAGTCCGAGCTCCATCCCCCTGTCATGCCTTTTTTACATAGAAATGCTTATTTTTTCTAAACATAAGTGATTTATTGACTGCTATCAAACGGTGAATGATAACACCATGAGCAACCTACCCATCGTCATCTAAATGGCAAAGTTGATGCAATTCTAAAAAGTCGACAACATACAGAGTAATAATTGTGGAGGCTGCTCCATATACACTAATTATACATATTCGCACACTGTCCTCAGCTCGTATCTTCATATTCCTCACATATACGTAACTTTGCTACTTTTTCAATGTTTTTGCGCAATAAAAGCGTTGTGTGAATGTGACAAATTCGCAACTCTGCAACCTGGAGCCCTATAAGAGATAATAAATCTTTCCCTAGATATGACTTATTATACTATTATTTTTACTCCCTCCCCCCCCCCCTCCCCACACATACACACACACGCACACACATTGTAGCAAAAACAGAGCTGCACCTTCTGCAGCACCAAGTATCTCTTCAAGGAAGGAATCTCATCAAGTGCACAGCATCCTCCAGTTCTTATGTTTCAGGATTTTTTATTTCATTTAATTTAAAAACAACTAAAAATTGTTATGTATTATGTTGTGTCAATAAAATAATTTCTCTCTACCTAGATGTATGTTTATCACTTAGGATATCAGAAGTTGGCAATGTTTTCCTATTGTTTAGTCTAGTCAAGTTCATTGTCCTAAATTGGCAGACTCAGATTTCGTGCTAGACGACCCGCTTATTGAAACATGACCCTGTTGTTGCGTAATCGTTGGTGCCTCCCTGTCTAGTCAGGCCTTGCATTGGGAACATAGACAAATGGATGTGAATATAGAAGGGTGAATGAATATTCGAGCATCAAAAGTAGAAGAGATCATACCAGTTCATATTTTTTTTAAACAAAAGCTTTCGGGGTTTAGCACAAATTCTGTATTGTTGAAATATTTTATTCAATTTATTTTATTTTAAATGGAAAGTCTGGCGCTTCCATATCGTTAGTCGACTTGATTATTTTCTTTTAAGAAATTGTCTAGTCTTTTCTTAAACATGTTTATTGATTTGATAGTTACAACAGATTCTAGCAAATTGTTCCATCTGGATACAACCCTGTTGCTTAAAAAAAATGATTTATTAATTTGTTAAATTTCTTTGTGAATATATTCTTTTTCATCAACTTTTGGGGGTAAGGATAATGACGGCGGTTGAGTCGCTGGAATATTAACTCGGAAACTAACACAAAACTTTTATGGTTACGCATGAAGGTTCGTTCATGGGGTTACGTCAAAACGGATACCCTTATAGCGAAGCTTTATGTTTCTGTCTGTCTGTCCACCGAATAGCTCAAAGCTACCGCCCAGAATATATTAGGTACCTACTGAGGTATGATGGTTCTCTTTTCCAAGCAGTATTTATTTATACTTTATATACAGTAATGTTTTGGTAAGTTCTCATTGAATAATGTAGGGCTGACAACAGTATAGAAATCTCACAACTCCATGTCAAGTTCAAAGAACTTTTACTATAGGTACATTCTACATTTCTTCCACCTTACGTACGTACATATTTACGTCACTTGAACGTATTCAGCTGCGCCTCTGCAAACATGCCAGAGGTACTGTAGTAGTACTTACTAATCGCCTTAACATGGTTTTCACCATATTTCCATCATAGATTCCAGTTTAAGACAGGTTTTCACCCTCGTCGGTGTCATAGCAACATGGCCAAAGGCTGCAAAGATCTTAAAGTCTTATTAAGTACAAAGTACAATAAATAATCCTAAGAATGTAACAAAAAGTTAAGACATCCGAACAAAAATAAATCAATGACTTAAAAGATTGCATTATGCCGCTCTCGGGGGAGCTCGCATTTTTCGCACTAAATCCAAACAACACAAAACACGCAGTTAGTGTCCGTGACGAGCGTGAATGAATGGCGTCGCATTTTTCTCGCCAACTCTCCGTCGCCTCCGCAATAAAACATTCATGAATTCAGAATGTTACTACTCAGTGCCGCGTGGATGGGGCGGCCGAAGCCGATGGCTCGCCACGCCGATTGGGCCGAGGAAAAAGGGCCAACAAAAAAGAACATCGATTTGTTACTGAACATTTTAAATGAATGAATAGACAATTAATTACTTTTTTATTTTGTAAAAGCAAAGTTTTTACCGGAATAAATCTTAGGGTACGTTCAGATTTAGGGATGTTTTTCCGACATCCATGACGGGATTGCTCACGCTCGCCGCCGCCGGCGGAAGTGCGGCGAACTATGCGCGGCGCGGGTGGAATGCGGACAATTTTACAAAAGCCCACCGAGTGAGACGTTCGTCGTGATAACGCGTGAGGGCTAATAAATTCGCATGCGGGGGAAGTGACGAAAAAAAGCCTATTACATCTCCGTTGTTCATTTAACATGCTCAAGGAAATGATGCGAAATAATAGAAAAATATGACGTAGTCACAAAGCTTTTTACCAGAGCTTTTATTATTGAAAATAAGGAAAGAAAAAATGTCAGATCCATTTAGAGGTATACAATAATTGTATGAAATAGGATATTATTTTAGCGGAAAAGCCAAAAAGAAAGAATCCGCTTGAAGTAGGTAAGCGTTTTCAGCGCAAACATGTTTAGCCGTCAGATTTATGTTTTCTGATCCATCTGCCGTGCCGTCTCGCATAATATTGCGGACGGACTTGGAAAATAATAAAGGCAGAGAGATAAGGTTTTCGTCTGTTTCAAGGGAAGCAGCGGAATTGAGTTGGGACAGTTTTATTTTTCATTTTCCTTAAGCCAAACACGAATAAATCACTATTCTGCCTAAGTGATGTCAAGCTAATTCTGGTTTGTTTTGTACAGATTCAGAACTGGTTTTGTCTCGGATTTTTGGTGAAATGAAAGTACTTACCTGTTATTAAACTAACACTTAACATACCTATATACAACAAGATGATAATGGTACAACTGGTTTTTATTACTATAGGTAGTCTATAAGATAGCGAAAGCCATATAGTACTATACTTACAAACAGGTTAAAATCTACACTGAAAGTTGATACCAAACCAAGGTTATGAGCAGGATCTAGTGAGTCCTTAATAGAACTAGTATTCCTTTATATGCATAGTTTTTTATATCCTGTATCTCCTCGTGTAGCTGAGGGCCCTCAAAGTCTCCCGGAATATTCTTGACAGCATATCCATGTCACTTGTGATTTGATTAATGCAATGTTCTCATTTATTTGAAAATTTTAAGCCCAAGTACGTTTATGTTATAAATACTAGAGTTATTTCTTGTCCTTGCCAGTAATATTGAATCGAAAATTAAAAGCAAACATTTATCACAAAACAACAAGGAAGAAAGAAACAAAATAATAAAAATAGGTTTAGAGCATAGCAAGTTTCCCGAGTAGCCGAGCGAAGGAAGAGACGAACCAATTTCTGAGCCGATGCGAGCGTTTTGTTGGAAATAGCTTTCCTTCAATCTGCATTTTCTTGCTGATTTACCAACTTTCATACAGAGCGGAACTTTCCACTGGATACCTAGTCGAAACTTCGACCGAGTCGACACATTAAATTATTATTAAACTTGCATTGCAACTACGTTGCGACTTGGGTAGGATATGCAAAAGTATTCTAGCTGGTCGCGGTAGATTTTCAGGTGTTTCTGTATTTCTGTGTTTGTTAAATTTATTTAGCAAAAATGAAAATATGACTTGCACACTTTGAATTCTGATAAATAAATACAAAGCTTTCATCGAATTATATCAATCATAAACATAATTTTTTTACGAAGAAGAGTCCTTGCAACTGTTAATTAGGATAGAAAAATTAAAACTGCTACGAGAACTAGTATGAATATCATATTGTTGCCAAAAAAAGTCCGATACTTATATTATAATAACATACAATAATGATAATAAATTAAATTAATTTAAAGATTTATCATAACACTGTAATGTAATTGCATGAAAATCAGAATAAAAGCTCTTTTTATTTATATTTATTTTAGGGGAACGAGGCCACGTATGTTGAGTGGACACTCGTAAAGTCCCACTTCGATTGCATTACATACACGAGCGAGCAGGCCTAATTTAACTACCAACCAACCCCATGCCGTCCACGTGACTGGAATATTTTCTAAATAGCCCCTCTATCTTTATGCGTTTGACACAATGGATTCACGATACTTGTATGAAAATTATATAATAATATAACATTGTCAACCCGCTTACTGAATATACAAATATTACATAACAATACTACATATACACATTTATGTACACTTATATAATCCCAAACTGGGATTTTCTCCTAAATATAAGACAATTCACAAATATAACATTCAAACCGGGACCAACTTATATAAAGTTTTATGATGGGAATCTAATGACAAAGAATTCTTAAATTTGTTACTAAATGCCTCTGAGTCAAGCTGACACAGAGTAAGATTTTATTACAGCCTGACGAATCGAGCAACAACAGATAAATTCATAAAATACTTCATTCTTCTACCTCTTTGCTCTCTTAATATGTATTTACTTACCCAAACGTACATGCAACATACTAATTTATTCAGACCTGCATCAAAAATTTTGCTGCATATAGGCCTTCTTCAATGAACGCCGCCCCATCCGGTCTTTCAATCTCCGCCTCCAGCCGCTTCCGGCCACCTTCTTCAGGTCGTCGATCCATATGGCGGCGGGGAGTGCCGATCCGAGATCTCCACTCCAGATCTCGTCGCCCCAATGGCCGTCGGTTCTTTCAACTTATTTTCAGTAGTAAAAATGGGGGGATGTACGAGTATGTTTATGGAAGCTCCAGGTTTCAGAAGAAAAATGTCGAGGTCCTGGAATATGGTGTATATATTATGTTTTCTGTCTTATATTTGTTTGTATATTTTGATAATAGTAAAAACAATAGTAATAGTATAATTAATTCTGTGGTATGGATAAACAATTGAAAATTCATTTATTTTATCATGTGCTAGCTGTTCGCCACACGAGGGTAAGTATTTTTTATCAAGGCCTTCCTCTGATAAGGACTTGATCAATGATAAAAAACTGAAATATAAATTAATTCAGTAGTTTGCAAGATTCACTCGAGCATACAGACGCGATACGACGACGACAAGCGACTGGATGAGGAGGGCCGAGGTAAGGTTGTGGTGGCGCGCCTTGGGAAAGATCTATCTATATCCAGCCGTGATCATTTGATACATATTTCGGCGCGGACGAAGTCGCGGGAATAAGCTAGTATTACAATAAAAGAAAATTTCCATAACTCTCTATTGTTAGAATGTTTATGAGGACCTCCGTGGCGGAACGGGTAGCTCTCGGACTGCCACGCCAGAGGTTGCGGGTTCGAATCCCGCTAGGGGCAAATGTTCGTATGATGAATATGAATGTTTGTACCCAAGTCTTGGATGTTTATATATTTATTTAAGTATGTATATCCGTTATCTAGTAACCTTAGCACAGGCTCTGCCTAGTTTGGGATTGGATAATTGGTGTGAATGTCTGAGATATTTATTTGTTTATTTATACCATGAATTTGTATCAGATATCAAGGTCAGAGCTGTTTTATAAACGCTTTAAACGTCATCGTTATTTACCGTCTCGATTTAAAACTGAATATAAAATATGAACTCTAATAACAGTGCTAAATATAAGACATTTAGCTTTGAGATAATTTTATCTAATCACAAATAATACCTACTTGAGATGTCTGAGGTCAACAACCACTTTGAGACGATACGATGTAAAATTATATAGTTAGGTACCTACAATCTGATATTGTCTACCCACCTACCCCAAACATTGTAGTATTAATAGCAGATAGATCAATCATGATGTCGAGTAGAATGTATGAATTCTATTTTCGGATGTTATTCCTTATACACTTGATGCGCTGGAGTCTAAATGAGTGTGATTTGCCGTGTGGTTCCCGACTTAGAATAGGGCCACCTTTATCTTTCTCGTGGGTGTCGTCAAGGCAACTAAGAGATTACACTAGGGACTTGCAGCAGCGTTCTCCTGTGTGTGTATGTTAAGATCATTACTGCGATCACCAATCCGCCTGCCAAGCATGGTGATTATGGCAAATCCCCCAATGGACCACTTACCAAAAGTAGTTTTCTATTGGTGAGGCATATGTCCAGCAGAGGACGTGTTTAGGCTGATGATCATGATGATGAATAAGTGTGAATGAATTGTCGTAGAGTTGGAAGAGACTTGCCAGTTGACATTCACACTACATGGACATACAATTTCCCGTGGTGTGACGCTACACAGGCTTTCTCTCCTTCCGGCTACCTTCGTTCGTGAGGTCGAAGGGTTCGAATTCAGGCCCATTTTAACGTCCTTTAGTACGATTATTATCACATCGCTAGCTTTTCAGCGAAGGAAGACATCGTAAGACATCGGTATTTGTGAAGTCCACCAATGAGCACCAAACCCGCGTGGCGGACAATAATACCATTTGGCTCTAAAAGGATGGAACATTCGTGGAGGCAAGGTCCTTGCTCCTCTTGCAGGATATCCTATGGTGCCCTAGATCATTCACCATCTCGCCATAGCGACAAAGGGGCGGCTGATTAATATTCAATCCCAGACACAAAGTACAATTGTCCAGCAACGTTCAGATGTGAACAGATGGCAGAGCAAATGTGGCTATAAACTTGACTCTAAAGATAGTGAAGTGAGTAGGCAGGCAAAAAAAATATATTACATATTATGTGCTGAAGAACTAAGACGAGTTTAAGAAACCATAAAGTAGGGTCACTTTTAACTTTAAGCAACATTCAAATGATTATGAACCTATCAAGTCGTTAATCGCTTGGAATAAGTGAGAGAGATGGATGGCATTCAGACTATTATGAATGTCTTCAAATTAATCCTAATGTCAGAACTTTGCAACAGCTATAAATAACTTAAATCGGTTGTTCTAAGTACAAGAAGCGGATCAATTTTT
The DNA here is from genome assembly GCA_947086405.1 of Esperia sulphurella. Taxonomy (NCBI): domain Eukaryota; kingdom Metazoa; phylum Arthropoda; class Insecta; order Lepidoptera; family Oecophoridae; genus Esperia; species Esperia sulphurella. The sequence goes on from OX352261.1 coordinate 8,260,392, forward strand.
TTAGACACGAGTGTACTGAAGAAGATTTTAGTAGTAGATTGTATGATATTATTTAACACTAGATTATGCACCCCTTTACATGTGTATTTAAATTTTACTAAAGTGAAATCTATGCACACAATTAATCAAAGCCGGTTCAGTCACTAAGGTAACTTATTGTAGTAACAAATATTATATTCCGCATTTTAAATAAATAAATGTCTAAATCATCAGTGATGGTTCATCAATCATCACATCACCATAGGTCGGACTTTTCATGGCAAAAATATGACGTTGATAGTGTTTGAAGAAGTTTTAATTTTTCTATCGATAACGAAAAATACCGTGTATTGTCATTCACTTTTTTTAACGACACCAGCTCTAACTAGTGCTGACGGTATGATGCAAATAATACGGTACTTAAAGATTTAAAAAATGAAACCTAAGTCTCTTGCATTACTAACCAAATGGATTGATGGACGTGGTCTGAAAATGAAGTCATATTATTTATTAATTCGTCGTAATCATTGACTGTGCAATGTATGGACAATAAGGAATACGCATTTCATGAAAGGAAACCCACCACGTTCTCGTACAAAGCGTGTTGCTTCCTCTTTCATAATGTAAACTGCTAGGGAATGAAACTCACTGCCAGCTTCGGTATTTCCGGACAAGTACAACTTAGATCTTTATAAACGAAGAGTGAATAGGCATCTTTTGGGTAAGAGCGCTCCATCTTAGGCCTCATCGTCACTTACCATCACGTGTGGTGTTGAGGTCAAGCGTAAACCCATCAGTAATAAAAAAACTCAACATTTTATTTCTTAATTTTGTCTATTTATCAATATCGAAAGAAAAATAAAAAATACTTCGTCTACTATGAATGTCACATTTTCGCCATGAACGTCCGACCTATAGTCATCTATCACTGTCGTATTGTATAATTAGTCAGATGATTTTTTAGAATAGAAAAACTGGCATATTTACGGGGCTGTCACTATTGGAAATATACCTCAAAATAAAGCATCAACCAAGCTTGACCTCTAATGAGTGAACGATATAAATACGGTAACTACGGCATCATCTTATTTTAAAAATGCTCTCTTACTTTATAACTTTATGATCACAAAAATAAATGTAAATATCCTAGAGAACGTTGCAGTAGATAAAAATAAGACATAAAATTGATTTTTATAACAAACCTTGTTGACTGCATTTTTTGATGCACTTGATTAATTGAAAAAAACTATGTCTATTCCTTACATAAAAGAACGAGGAACAACACACAGTCGGCCAAGAATGTAGGTAGTCTATCAATTATCACAAAAGTTTCTAACTAATAAAAATATCGCCTTGAATTTGGAGGTCATATAATCTAAATACTTATAATAAAACTGTAACTGGTCCATGTCAGTAAATGAGAGATATTTAAAAAAAAATTGTATGAGGGGCCAATAGAAGCTAAAACATTTTTTTTTAGAATTTTTGTCTGTCTGTCTGTCTGTACGTATGTTTGTTACCGCATCACGCAAAAACTACTAAATGAAATTTGATGCAGTTTTCACAGTTGCCTTGCTGGTGGTCTAACTTAAAATCTGGTGCATGTTTTATCTTGATACGCCACTTAGAACCTGAGATATTAATAAAGTAAATTTAATTTTTAAATTTTAAATTAATATCGGATGATAATAAAACAACTGTTCATATTTCTTCCAGTAATTCGGTATCACATTTAGAAAAAAACATAATGAAAAACACATCTCTTTTTTTGCAATATTTCTCGAATGTACAAGTATGTTCATCATATGGATGAGTTCAACGGCCGTGGAGCGGCGAACGGCGCGGCACTTATGGGATTGAGTGAAATTTAGTTTTTGGGGATAGGGATGGAGTTGAGGTTGGGGTTGGGATTAGGATATTGAGAGTCTCGACTCTGAGTGGGAGTGGAAGTGGAAGTGGGAAGAGAACGGGAGCGGAAGTGGGAACGGGGGCTGATTCTGTAGTTCACGCGAGCGGAGCCGCGGGCTCAGATAGTAAATGATAAAAAAAGAGAGCAGTAGTGCAAAAGAATGTCAACATCAGGGTGGTAGACCACTTTGTTTACCGACTGTACCTACATATTTTTTAATATGCTACTCTAATATTTATGGACAGACATAAAATAAAGTTTTTCGAATTGTGACAATTTCGTAAGTCCGATGCGCGATTTGAAAGATATCATATTGTTCATTTAAAATATTTCATAGGATAGCACTAGGATTTTCTTTGTAATTCTAGAGTAGATGCGATATAAAAATTAGTAAAACTATTTTTATTAGTCTGCCTTTGTAAGTTGTTAGGTATTATGATAGATTAAACGTTTGGTACTTATTTAAAAAAGCCTTCGAAAATGAAAAAGAAATATGCCTATTAAATTGCAAATTACAGATTCTTGTGTACAAATTAAGGGCCTCTGCAACTCCATTTGAGTTGAAACATGATAAAACGACACTGTTAATGAATTCAAGAAGATTAAACTCTTTACAGAGAGTTGCTCGCCGTGCTATTGAGTTTAAACATTGTTAAGACACAAACGAGCAATTACTTTAAACGCACCCAGTGCACTGGGTAGTCGTAACAGTCGTAACGATATAGTCGTTATCCTACATTTCGGGGTGAACAAACCACGAGACGACGACGTCGCGACTACTCGGCGACGGCGGAGCTTCGGCTGACCTCCAAGTCTCAGAGGCTTTGAGACAGAACCAGGCACGTAGCCAGGAGAAGTTGAGGAGGGGCTGAAATTTGAAATATGCGTCAGTACACCAATATAAAATACATAATTTTCATATATAAATTATTGTGTGCATAAGCTGTTGTTACTGGTAACAAAGGGGATTTCCATACAATTCATACGGGATTGTAAAGCATGCAAAGTATTCATAGTTTTGTTTTTTAACTTGTAGTTTTTGTAAACGGTTTTAGAAACTGTTCGTTTTATTGCACAATCCTGTATGGAAATACTCACTATTACCAGTAGCAATAAATATAGCTTATATAAATATAATAAAGTAGGTGTTCGTAATATGGATAAGAACAGGTTTTGATTTTATTGACATATAATATATTATTAGATATATTTAGTTCTAGTAGTACTCGATCAGTACATAGTGTAGGATACCCATATCAACGGATATTATTTAGGTAACAGGTTAGCTTAGGTTCCAAGCAATTCCCAAAACATTGTATAATTAATGCTTTACTTTGGTCCAGCTGAAGGTAGAGCTCTCCGTAAAACGATCCTATTTCGTGCCTGCTCAAGGCTAGTACTTGATCGAGTGTGTACTGCTCCAGAAAATACTGGTTTAGTCATAAATTTCCATACAATCTGCCAACTAAGCTTTAGATTAAGCAGTCCTCCAAGCTCGAATTCTTTAGTTTTTCCGACAATAGGTTCCGATCACGTTAATGTAGGACCACATTCAAAATATTTCTAAAATCAAACAAGTTATTGACGCTCTACTTTACTTTAATTGCGTTTTTATTTTTGAGGTTTTTTTTTTCAAAACGGATACTATTTTAGAGAAGCTTTGTTATCCCTCTGTATATATGTTCGCTGGACAACTCGAATACTTCCCAACTAAATGCTTTATTTGATCATACATGTAAAATTGGCCTACATTGGATGCGAAATTAAAAAGTAGTAATGGTTTCGCATTATTCTTCGCAACAAGTTTTTAAAAGATTAACTGGCTTTAAGAAATAATCGACTGGTGACACTTTTCTATTTCACCCTGGAAAAATTATAATATATGGAAAGATATTTCTAGAAAATTAAAAATAATTAATTACCGGAACCGGCAAATTTCGTTGACTTTTTTTAGTTTTTCTATAATTTGACATGGGTACAAAGCCGAAGCCTGAAGATAACAACCCGATTCCTTAGCGTAACTCTGTAACACCATAACTTCATCATGAAGCAAGGCCTATGTTGACAGGCCGATAGAAGAAGGAAGGCCTTAGTTTTATACTAGAAACATATTACAATAAAATACTCAAAACTTTTCCCTTAGTACTTGATACCACGGATATTTTCTTATTCTCCAAGAGCTCTTACAAGGCGACACTTAAACTTAAGTGTATTATTATGTCGCAGTGGTCTCTCCACAACTTGTGTCTAGCAAGTCTTGTTTGGGATCCCTCGCTCTGGTATTGCCGTTGCATGATACAGCAATAACACTACACATTCTGGCCCTCAGACACCCGTTATTGGGGACAGTGCACGGAAAACTTGTCGAGTCAAATATAGAAGTTTAAGTTTATCAGAGACATGCTGTTTTACTGTCATTAGTATAAGAGAATTACTCTTTCTATATTTGAAGTATACAATAGAATCATTCTGAACCAGCATTAGCCATTTCAAATACAATACTAGATTGACTATCCGTATTTCTATTTAACTAAACATATCTTCGGATCTATTATATTCCAATAACTCATCCGCCTATTTGGTAGTTAGGCAATCGTCCTCACAATAAATCATCTCGTGGATTAACAGGAAATACCAATTTAAACGAAGAATAGATATCTCAATTCGTGTCAGTAGTACAAGGATACTAACTCCGAACAAGCGCCAATGCGATAAGAGTAGAAAATTTGTTTTCTGTTTCTTAGTTTATTCGTCTTTTGTCTTATTTTATTATGCCGTTATGGGCGGTTATTGCTAGCGAGACGGCTTGTCTGCCGGTTCCCGGTTTTCTCGCCCTTGTTTATCTGGCTGGGGGTAGTTAGCGGCGGAGTGGCGCCCCGCGTCACTCGCGGCATCGGCGGCAGTGCCTCCGCCGCCCGCCCAGAGATGGGACGCTCGCTCGCCGCCCGACCGCCCCCTACACGCGTCCGATCCCAACACAGGTGAACCCTGACGAACATTACCCGATTTATGTGACTGCGGAAAAATGACTCTTTTTATACATTTATATTGTGTGATATGGATAGGGTTACTCACGGCGTGCTGCAGTACGACAGGTGAGATACAAGTGCAATTAGCATTTTTATAGAGTTCACCGAAGACTTGTAAAAAGTTTTGTTTGGTAGAGTTTAAATTATGTTTTCTTGTCACGAGAATATGATCGCCTCTTTTTGCATTAAACTTTTTCGATTCCTTGCTCATTGTTGTAACTTTGAATTTTGTAGAATAAAATCGTAGGCATTGAGTGTTATTAATAATTACATAATCATAGCTAATTTTAGTTATAATATTTGGTTACTACAAAAGGCAGTAAAAATAATATTGCGGTAAACTGCATGCCAATTACACATGTGAATTATACTGACCACTTTATTGGTGCGAAATCGGATTCCATTTCATCTAACTAGTCTTTTAATATCAAGTACCGTATTTTATTGTAAAATGACAATAGTCGTTGTAATTGCCACTAAATGATCATTTGGCTGGATGGGTATTTCGATAACAATGCATTAATTTCTGAATTAAATTTAAATCAAATTATTATTAAATGTTTCAGTTAATTTAATTGATTTTTCTAACGAATAAACTCATGTTATTTTAAACATTGTTTATAAAACATTTAATTAAACACAATAACATCTATTAAATATATATTTCTTTTTATATTTCAAAAAGTTACGCAACCAAATATTAATTTGAGCCTAGGATATGTTTTTTTTTTTTTGAATACTTACTCTAGTTTTTGTTGTTGTTATATAAATATATAAATATACAGTGTGGATGTAATAATAAAAAATATACACTTATGAATATGACTTACTTATATTAGTCAGCTAGAACATAAAAGTGTTTAAAGTATTTTTTTAAATCGATAGTAGATTCGATACTGAAGACACATACGGTTAAAATTTGATAATGTAAAAATTAGAGCTCATACTCTGACCGAACACAGGGATGAAAAGGATACATCATCATCATATCAGCCCTTAGACGTCCACTGTTGGACATAGGCCTTCCCCAATGAACGCCACCACACCCGGTCCTCCGTCTTCCGCATCCAGCAGCTTCCGGCCACCTTATTCAGGTCGTCGGTCCATCTAGCAGCGGGGCGTCCCACCCTACGCGTGCCGATCCGCGGTCTCTACTCCAGAACTCGTCTGCCCCAACGGTCGTCAGTTCTGCGACAGATGTGGCCCGCCCACTGCCACTTCAGCTTGCTAATCCTTTCGGCTATGTCGGTTACCTTCGTTCTTCATCGGATCTCTTCATTACGAATCATATCCTTCAATGAAACCCCGAGCATGGCCTTCTCCATAGCTCGCTGACCGTCCTGGAACTTGTGGCTCAAGCCCACCGTCAGTGTCCTCGTTTCTGTGCCATGGGTCATGACATGTAGGACGCACTGATGAAAGAATTTTGTCCTTAAACATTGTGGAATGGGCGACTTGAATACTTGACGCAGTTTTCCGTATGCTGCCCAGCCCAACTGGATTCTTCTGTCAGCTCCCTATCAAAATTGTTCCTACCCAACTGTATTGTCTGTCCTACGTAGACGTACTCCTGAACAACTTCGATATCGACATTATCGACGGTCTTAGGTCTACGTGTGAGTTGGACATGACTTTAGAAGGATACAGTTTTGTTTAAAACTGTGCACACAGTTTCTGCATTACAAAAAGAAAAAGAAAATATCAATGCCCAAAACTATTACAAAGTAGATATAAACATTGTAGAATCAATAATGAATCAACGTTAAGTCAATATCGATGACGATCACTCTAATAGGAATTCTTTTTTCTTCGAATATTACGAGATTTATTCAAAGGGTCTCGACGAGAACCTCTCATGTTTCTATAACATAATTCAGTTAACAAGGGGATGGGGAAAACAACGGACGGGGGCTACGAAGGCAAGTTGGGGACACCGTGACGCATCGACGGATATCCTTGGGCATCTTCCATCTAGAAGACAGTAATGGATGTACGCTCTAGTGGCAATAAATATGTTAAGAGATGAGTAATACAGTTGTTATGATAATAACAGCTTCCTGTAAGAGAAATATCAATATTACACGTTAATTCAAAACAAGATAAACATATGCGTCATTCGAATATTCCAAATAAAAAACGATTAGACCAAAGATAACATTAAGATAAAAACTGGAAAAAAACTGATTATTCATAATCATATATTGATTTATATCAGTAATTAAGAATAAGAAGTTTAAAATAGACAAATAATTAACGTTAAATAAGTTATTCCTAAGAATAACCAGTTTTTCATGATTTTATCACAAAGAAAATGTTCTGTTACATAACTTGGAATTGTAAAGGCAGGTTTATATTTTCATAAAAATATTTAGATGGAAATCCCAAATATGTATTGAACAAACCCTGAGGTTGACATCTGAATGTCAATAACATTTCCGCTGTACTGGGAACAACAAAAGATCTGAAATTTCCACTTGTCTCTTGAACGTGCCCTAATATTATTGGACTTCAATAAATCAAGACAGACTCTTAAATCACATTTATCATAATTTATAACTCTACGGTCCTTTATCATTTCCGTCAAAACGTCTCTATGAAAATTCGAACAAAGAAGTATATTCCGTCTAATAATCAAAGGGAAAACAAATGGAACCACGAAGATTGAGGGCTTGCTCCAACGGTTGTTACAAGATGATACATATATTTAAATACATATGTAAGTATATCCTTTTACATGAGTGAATAAATGGTTCTTTGAATTTTTTTTATAGAGCTAATGCGAAATAATAAATAAGCCGTACTCTAACGCTTTAAAACCTATAAGCCACAATCCCAACACGTCTACAACAATCTAGAAATTATATATATATACGTATAATTAAACAGTCAAAACCAAAACTATACATTTAACACATTAAATCCCACTAATATTATAAATGCGAAAGTTCGGATGTTTGTTACTCAATCACGCTTCGACCACTGGACGGATCGGAATGAAACTTGGCACACATATAGGTTAGGTCCTGGAATAGGACATAGGATACTTTTTATCCCGAAAAACATCTCATTCCTACGGGAAATACATAATAATTTGTGATGTTAAGTTGTCCACGCGGACGAAGTCGCGGGCAACAGATAGTTCTATATAAATATAATAACATACTGAAGTAACATACAACTGCATTTTTAACAATGGCATTTCAATGAAAAAATAAGACACTATAATTAAGCGCTTTAAGCGATTTCTAATTAACTTTAATATAGTAATTAACTTTTATTTCAATATAAATAATCTAAATTTGAGTTATATTTTCTCATATTGTTAAACAGTATTGACTAACAGTAGTGATTGAAAGTGTTTATGTGGCCTTCTTGACACCAAAAGATAAAGAAAAGTTGATTCACCCATACACATGTAGGTATGTTAATTCTATATTACGCAGTTGCTTAAAAATTGATAGAAGCTAGGTATAAAACAACAAAAAATCAAGGACTTTTAATTTTACAAGGAGCAGCGCTAGGTATTAAAGAAAACAATACAAGGCAAAACTGGAGCAATTATAAAACAAATTTTGTAACAGCCAAGAGAATCAAATTAAGTGGGGATAATTTGAGTAATTTTAGGAATACGCCCAGTTATTACGGTAAACTGATTTATGAAAAAAGTTTAACAGTACGAATATCTGTTACCTACTGTTAAAATAAAAGATATTATAGAAGCTTAAGCACGAAGTAACGAAAATTTAAGGAAAAGTGTTAGAAATTAAAGATAACGATACAAATCAAAACTGGGGCAATTATAAAATTGATTTTGTAACAGTCAAGGGAATCAATTTAAGTGGGGATAATTTAAATAATTTAAAGATACGCCCAGTTATTACGGAGAACTGATTTATGAAAAAAGTTTCACAACCTTAAAACCAATTTAGGCCAAGTTTTTTTGTGTTTTACGTGACGCCGGAAATTTACTAAGTTCCTTGTTTGCCGAATATCTTAATTTGCCGAATTATACTTACCTACAGCTTGGTCAATTATCTACGAAAGTAGAACTGTCAAATATAAAATAACAGTAAATAGGTCAATTTACTACAATTTACATTTATGACAATTAATTTATCGTAGTATGTATATATTTTTACACTAAATCCTGCATCCTTTCCTCCTTTAAGCCCAAATTCCCATGCTACCATAGCATTATGGAACCCCGCAAAAGAGCAAACACCACATGAAAAATGTATTAAAGCCACGTGGCGAACAAAAAACTTTCTAAAGCCATCATACTTTGCTTCACCGAGGTCTTTAACTTCCCCATGGGAGCTCTACACTTTGCGAAATGATTGTTATAATAAAAACGCACCAATTCCCTCGAGTAAACTTATATATTATGACCGCTAGGTATACGAATTAAAAATTTACTGATTTTAAAAGATAAACTTTCGTAGTACATTCTTCAAGCCACACCGAAAGCACGATTTTAGTGCAACAATTCGACTTAGTGTCACGTGAGCGAAGTCGCAGGGTAAACTAGAAGAAAATAAAGAAGGAAAGAATACTACTTTACCCGGTAGTCAGATGTTTACAAGCTCCTAGCTATCGACAACAAGCCTCCTGTTGAGTTTTCTGAGTATTCAATCAACTTATTGCCAAGTAGGCAATGGATTGTGAAGCATGTTTATCGTCGCAGTGACCCCTCGTCAGCAGGCTCAACCATCGGTTGCTTCCTTTGTCCAGGAGCTACGAAACTAATTGAATACTTAGGTATAAAGAGAAAATAGGTATACCTATTTTGAAATAATTTCAATTTTCCTTATTACACAGATAAAAAGCAAAACAATACATTTTAGATTTCGTTAAAAGCGATTTCTTAATGTTTATATTATATAATATTATCTTATCGCATATATTAATAACTAGTTATTACAATAATTCTGTACAATGATTTGTTACGATAGATTTTGGTGCATCTAATAAATAATAACGTAAACTTCGCGTGTCTGCACATTCAAAATGATTGCAAAAAAAAATTAAGAATCTAAGTATAAGTAATACTAGAACACATTATGATTATTTTTGAAATTTTTGTCAAATTGTCTGTTAGTTTGTGCACGCATCACGTAAAAACTACTAAACCGATTTTGATTTACTTTTCACAGAAACATAGCTCGGAGTAACATTTTGTCTTTATTTCATCGCAATCGGCTTACTCAATCAAAAGTTATGGATTTTTTTTTGTTTTCAAATACATTAGTAGGTATCATCATCATCATCATCAGGTTATTTTGGTCTCCACTGCAGGAGCACAACCTTCTCTCATCTGCCGAAGACAGACGGAGGATTTGGCCTACACACCACTCGCTGGCCAGACGGGTTGGGGAGGGCTGATTGATGTTTTATAATGTATTATTTCCTTAGTCGCCTTGTACGACATCCACGGGAAGAGTTGGCGTGGTCCTATTGTACTCTACCGGAAACCACACGGCATTTATTATTATTAGTAGGTATGCAATATTATAACAAAGAAGACGTATAATTATAATGTTCGGTGTAATTCAGACTGAGATGAATTAGTACTACACTTGAAGCTGTTGTGCACATAACTACATGCGTGATCGTGGGAGAGGGCGTGGGGTCGTAGTCGGGGTCGGAGTCGGAGTCAGATTAAGAGTGAAATTAAAAATAATCCTGTAGTCCATGCGAGCGGAGCTGGCACAGCTAGTTCAAAATAAATTTAAGATAGAATAATTATGTTAGCTATGTACGCACATTCTTACTCTTTTTGAGTTTAGCATAATATGCAAAATTATTACATATTATAATTATATAATTATAATTTTTCAATCCTAGTAACTATGATCAGGCTATAAGGAAATAATTATTTGACTTAAGGTTGGTTTCGTTAACAAAAATTTTACTGGAATATTTATCAAAACTTGTAACAACTTCAATTGAAATAATTGTCTGTTTATTATTAGAATACATCAATTACTGATATGACTTGACATAATTGCTAGGACTTGTCTTTTCTTGAATTATAAAGGGCTTGACAAAGAAACGTGAGTACTAAAATTTAGATGAATGTTGTATTCCCTAAATATTGGACTTAGTGTCAGTACTTTATGGGATAAAAGTATCTTAAATATTAAATCAGAATATTTTTTTTAAAGTTACGATAATTTAAATAAATATTTGATATATACATAGTCTGATTCCAAACTAGGATGATATAGGTATACTATTACCCCCTCCGGAACTATCGGTCTACTTTCCCCATTGGTCTACTTGTCCAAATGGCCCACTTTCCCTATCGGTCCACTTTCCCCATCAAAACGGGCCAATAGGTAAATTGGCCGTCCATAAGGTCATTTTATCTGTGAATGTGAGTTGTCCCTGTTGACAATTCACATGGTAATAGTATAGCTATATCATTCGAAATAAACTCCAAAACGTATCCCCAATTATAGTTAATTTACTTAATTGCTTTATTAACTATTATTTGAATCATTATTAGGTATAGCCGAGGCTATCAAGTAGGTAATTCTGAGCTCTATTAGTGCTAATAAACACATAAATACCTGAAAAATTCGTATACACTTATACTAAACGCAGTATAATTAGTAGGTATGTTTTTACAAAGGGAAATAAAACCTACAAAATAAATGTACAGATAATTAGATTTCGTATTAAAGCGTAAATATACCTTTATGAAATGAATGAAATCATTTTACTTTCACTTGAGGATCACAAAGAAAAGCGTTCGAGTTTTCTCTATGCTATTACATCTACCATTTCACTTACAGCTTTCATTTACTTTTCTCATCTGATAGTAAGATATAGGTAAGTACTTAACGGAACAACGGATCTGTACCTTTTTAAAAAGAAAAATATATTTAGAAACTTCAATATAGGTACGGGTGTTCAACAAATGGTTTGACAAAACTGGTAAGGTTGGGGGAAAGTAGGTAACAGACAAAAAAATTACCCTATAAGGATTCCCTTTTATTAATTCGAGGCACGGAACCCTAAAAATAAAAATCTTGTTTTCTTTAATTATTTTGTTCTTAATGTAGCTCAGATTGAAGTTCAGGTATACGTTACACATTTTTTAAATGTATTTATAAATTATTACCCCATGAAAAATAAGGACTGGATGTAATATATTTTGGTAGATAGGTATTTTACTTTGAAATTTTTCTCCACATAATCACAAGTCGTTATTGGGATATTTTATTTGAACCAGGCAATTTACGAATTCATTTATATTTCAGTTGACGCAGATAATCCAGTCGGGTTGTCTGACAGCAAAACATCGTCCTACCATAATTAGATCCGAAACTGATTTTCGAGCATGGCCAGTGACTATTTTCAAGTTTTTTCGCTCAAGTAATATCAGAGTGCATAACGTCACAAAAGGATAAGTAAAACAAATGATATGCGCTGGGATACAATGTACAGCGTTTTCTTGACCTTCATTTTTTAATTGGGTTCATCGCTGTGAAATATTTTACATATTTTATAATATTTTATATCAAAATCAAATAGTTTTGTTAACTTTTTTATTTTGCATAGGCCTTGAGCACCACAGAAATGTTGTTAATAAGATGAAAGTCCGCAAAGTGTACGTCGAACCAAAATGAGAGCTCCGTTCAAAAAAAAATTATAGTCTTCCTACAATATTTTAAAAAAAAAATTTCTAAAATTTCTATAATTTTCTTTTTATTTATGGGCAGATTTACTGAAGGGTATCCAGCGGTCAGACAGACAGAGGGACAAAAAGGCTTCTCTATAAGGGTTTCTTTAACGAAACCCCAAAATTATCCCCTGGTAAACGTATACCGTAATAACTTCTGCATGCATGTCATATACAATTTTACACTAGTTGCTTATCTACCCAGTTGCCGCCTCCATTGAGCGTAGTTGGGAGTGTCAATTATTCATCTGTTCGTCGATAATGGAACAGTCCTGTCGCCCGCCGCGGAGTGGGGCTGTCAACGCGACGCGTAATGGTAGACGCTTCTGGCAAAAACCTATTCTAGCTCGTATGTCTAATGTACTGCCGGCATGACAGAGCCAATTAATGGTAACCCCTCATTTCCCAGTTATTTCCAAAGCCCCTTTAAACATTATAATTGACGTGTTGAATAACAACTATAAAGATTTAGAGAGGAAGCAAAGATTACAATATTTGAGTGAACTGAGTGACATTGACAGTAAACGGACTAGTAGGTAGAAGGGGCGAACTTTAATTTCTTTCAACTCAACAACAACAATAACTACTTTAAAAAGTGGCCGATTGATTTATCCTTTATATATGCAACTAGCTGTTGCCCGCGACTTCGTTCGTGGACAACTTAACATTACACATTATTATGTATTACTAAATCCTAAAAGAAATCTATGAATCTGGTTATGCATTGAAAATATTTATATACATAAAATTAGCGTTCCGGCGGCGGTTCCGCCCGTTGGACTACAGAATTAATGTTTTTATTAAAAGTTGACATTCTTCATGTCTATCATTAATTAAAAGATTATCATATAATTATTTATATTTTTTATGGTTTAATATTGCGCAAAAAGTAATGAGATTTATTTTATTTAAAAAAAATCGCAGGTGATATTCCCTTTCCCGTCTCCCATTCCCTTCGTTCTTCACTGCCCCCGTCCCTCTGTCCTACCACCTCCCATTTCCGCTAACCTCGCCCTCATCTTTCCTCTCCTTCTCCCCTAACGTCTTCCTACTATCCCTCCTCCTCCCAACTTGCCCCTCCCCTACCCCTATCTTCTTTCCCATCCGACTTCCTTCCCTTCCTATACTCCTACCTATTTTGTATATAAAATTAACTGTACAACAAAATGTCTGTCAAACTGCTGGACATAGGCCTTCCCCAATGAACGCCACCACACCCGATCCTCCGCCCTCCGCATCCAGCCGCTTCCGGCCACCTTCTTCAGGTCGTCGGTCCACCTGGCGGCGGGGCGTCACATACTGCGCGTGGCGTTCTGCGGTCTTCACTCTAGAACTCGTCTGCCCCAACGCCCCACGAGATGTGAGCCACACACTGCCACTTCAGTTTACTAATTCTTTCGGCTATGTCGGTCACCTTCGTTATTCGTTGGATCTCTTCATTACGAATCATATCCCTTATAGAAACCCCGAGCATAGCCCTTTCCATAGCTCGCTGAAATTGAAACTTATGGATCAATCAGGCCCACCGTCTGTGTCCACGTCTCTGCGCCGTAGGTCATTACTTCACATATACTGTCACTACACTGTCATATCTACAAATAATATGAAATGAGAGGTTTTCTTGTAGATCAGCCTCCTGACATTTTATTGAGATATAACTTATACCAGATTGTGTCCCGAAGTCAAAGCTATTAAACAGTGAATACGCCGTCAAATTCTGTTCAGTAGTTTCCAAGATTAGCCCGTACATACATACCTACATACATACATACATACATACATACATACATACATACATACATACATACATACATACATACATACATACATACATACATACATACATACATACACATAGACAGACCCGAAGTCAGTAAGGTAGGTCTAAAGTAAGTAAGGTCTTAAGTAATGTCCGGGCAGTGATTTTTTTTTAACTTCAATGTACAGATTCGCTTTTCTTTTGTAGTTTCTACTCTTTTATTATATGTATAGATAACAGCTATAAGTTAGTACAGATGGATGACATGTCAGGTAAAAACATTTTAAAGGGTACAGCTGCAATAACATTGTGATTCAGTACGATTATGGAAGCTTTTGTTCATCATCGGCCAGCTGACATAGGCTTTTCCCAATGAACACTCGCTTTTGTACAGCCCGATATTTTGGAACAGCCTGTATGCGGCATGGGCTTAGGACAACCTATCGCATTTTGATGCGAACTATTTTAGCAGACACATATTTCTACGCTGTTTCTGTGACAACCATACTTAGTGTATTTAATATCCAATAAATGTAAAATTTGACCGTTTCAAACAGTTGTACGAAATACATTATTCCATCATTGTGTCGGTTAGCGTCCACTTCGTTATAGATTAAAAACGTTATCATACATCAAATCTAATGAAGACAAATTGGTTTCCGTGAAAAATTACACTCATTTCTATTACAATTTCATTCCATTATCCAGCGAAATGTTGTTGAAAAACAATAAGTGTTTTTTTTATTACTTAATGTTTTTCATACCTTTTTTTCTTATGTTGGTTCCATTAATAAATCCAAAACTATATTTGGAAACCACAGATTTTGTATAATATATTATTTAGTATACATCATGCATGAGGTAGATATAACTGAAGTTATATATACAACTAGTGATGGTAAATTCCCGTAAACATTATCCTGGCCGAAAATTTATGAGAACTTATAAAGTAAAGCCCCTTTTCCCTACGATTTTTAGGCGTTTATGTATATAATCGTAATATCACAAGATGCATATTACGAATATAGGTATAAATACTCATCTATGAGTTGCATTGGTAATCGTAAGGAGAATATTCTCGGGAATTTACCAACACTATACACAACACCGGCTACTTGATTAAAAAATAATGTTATTTATAATAAAACTAGTCACAAAAAAGTTAAAACCTGTACAATATTAATAAATACCTCTACAACCAAATCCACCTACAACCAAAGGCATCCAAAATTGATTCTCCATTATAATCACATTTTCTAAAATATGCTCAGCAATAATAAATATATATAATAAAAATCTCAGACATTCACACTAATTATCCAGTCCGAAACTAGGCAGAGGATGTGCTATGGTTACTAGATAACGGATACACATCTAATAAATAAAATCGTAAACTTCGCGTGTCTGTACATTGAAGATATTTGCAAAAAAAAAATTGGGGTCTAAGGATAAGCAACAGAACACATTTCGATCATTTTTGAAATTTTTGTCTGTTTGTCTGTGAGTTTGTGCACACATCACTTAAAAACTACTGAACGCATTTTGATAGACTTTTCACAAAAACATGGGGCTTAACTTAACTTAACACTTAGTTTTTATTTCATCGCAATCGGCTAACTGAATCAAAAGTTATAGATATTTTTAGTTTTCAAATACATTAGTAGGTGAGGTCAATATACAATATATTGCAAATAATAGTATTTCCGTACTATTCAGATTGCGATGAGTTTGGATTACATTTGGAGCTGGTTACATGTGGGAGTGGGAGTGGGAGTGGGAGTGGGCGTGGGCGTGGGCGGCGGCGGGGGCGGGGGCGGGGGCGGGGGCATGGGAGTGGGCGTGGGGGAGTGGGTATGAGAGCGGGAGCGGAAGCGGAAGCGGGAGCGGGTATGGTACCAGTGTAATTTGAGTGTTTGAAAATTCGCATAACTTTTAACTGAGTTACCCGATTACGATGAATTTGTGGTATACGTACGAGGGGAGGGTTAAGAGGAGGGTTGAGGGGAGAGTTTAGGAATTAGGATCTGCCCTGGACCTGGACCTGGACCTGGACCTGGACCTGGACCTGGACCTGGACCTGGACCTGGACCTGGACCTGGACCTGGACCTGGACCTGGACCTGGACCTGGACCTGGACCTGGACCTGGACCTGGACCTGGACCTGAAGTCTGAGTGAAAGTGGTATAGGGAGCGGAAGTAGGAATGGGAGCGGATCCTGTAATCCACGCGAGCGGAGCCGCGGGCACAGCCAGTACTTAAATAAATATATTTAAGTATGCTAATGTTTGCGTATTTAAAAAAAAGAACGCCTCCAGGAAGCACCTCACATACCACGACAGCTATATTTGACGACCTAGGCTTACTATGTTAGTATGAAAATCCATTATTGTCCGCTATGCCACAAAATAAATAATATGGCTATGCTAAACTTTTACATTTGTGACCGCTGTAACTTTGTTGGACACAAATTCTTATATTAGACACTTTAGTATAGGTACCTAATATTAATATTAATATTTAACAAAGTCACGTTTGAATAATGAAATGGTAAATATCTAATAAATAATATCGTAAACATAGCGAGTCTGTACATTGAAGATATTTGCAAAAAAAAATTGAGGGCTCTAAGGATAAGTAATAGAACACATTTCAATCATTTTTGTCGGTTTGTCTGTTTATCTGTGAGTTTGTGCACGCATCACTTAAAATCTACTGAACAGAATTTGATGGGCTTTTCACAAAAACATGGGGCTTAACTTAACTTAACATTTAGTCTTTATTTCATCACAATCGGCTAACTCAATCAAAAGTTATAGACATTTTTACTTTTCAAATACATTAGTTAGGTTAGGTTAGTATGCAATATATTGCACATAATAAATAGTGTTTCCGTACTATTCAGATTGCCATAAGTTTGAATTACATTTGGAGCTGCTAGTGGGAGTGGGCGAGTGGGAGTGGGAGTAGGAGTGAAAGTGGGCGTGGGAGTGGGCGTGGGCATAGGCATGGGCGTGGGCGTGGGAAAAGGGGAGTGGGTGTGGGAGCGCGAGCGGGAGGGCAGCGGGAGCGGGAGCCAGAGCGGAAGCGTGAGCGGGAGCGGGAGCGGGAGAGGATCGGGAGCCAGAGTGGGAGCGGAAGCGGGAGCGGGAATGGGAGCGGATTCTGTAGTTCACGCGAGCGGAGCCGCGGGCACAGCTAGTATTATTGACTAATAATAATTATTGACTATTCGATATTTATAATATCATTTATAATATAACACAACATATTACATAAATCAAATACATTAAAACTACTTGTCTGTCTGCCGTTAAAATTAAAAATAATAATATGTAAAAAAAATTAAAATAAACTCAAGCCGTATAAACTTACTTATAAGTGTTATGTTAGTTTACAATTAATGTTAGTTTAAAATTACATTTAACTAAAATGGAAGATTTATTTTAATTACAGACAAGCTTTTTTATTATTTCTTTAAAATTCTTGAAGAAACCGTATACATAACTCTACTGGAATGACAATTGTATGACTCGTATTATAAATCACATACTCGTCTCGCAATTGTTAACTTCCCATCCTCTGTGGGAATAAATGAATATGAATATGAATGTACTATTTTCTTTTATATGATGACATTATAAAATGCAATGCAACTGTAAAACCATTAAACACGTAAACACCATTATAAAGTTTTAAAAGCTATAGCAGTACATTACTGTCTTGATCACTGCATCGTCATAAAACCCATTCTCCCCGTTCAGCCTGTGTTCTGCAAGGCAACTGTAATTAAACACTAAAAACTTTTAACGGCAGTTTGTGTGTAAGTTATAAATGTTTCGGAATAACTTTATCAATTGATTACCGTAAAGTAGAAAACAGTTTGAATGGGGTAATAGTTAAATATGCATTATTAGGACGAGTGACTTGTCATTATGGTACCTATGTGATTATTTAACTCCCAATAGTTTTTGTAAGTCTGTAGCATAATAATTAATAACTTGTTGGCCTTGGCAATAAGTGCGTTGCCACTCTACGGACTAGACCTCGTGTGTCTGTAATTTCACTGGTTCTCTTGCCCTTTAAACCGGAACACAGTAATTCACATATTGCTATTTAGCGGCAACATTCCTACATATATTGGAGTGGCATCTGGCCAATGTACAATTGTAAGTTTCCGTTAAACAACAATTGATGTACTGTACACTCTGTTTGTAACCTAATAAATAAAATAAATAAATATATATTATCATTATTGTCAGCTTCTATACGTAGGTTTTCTTAGTCCTCCGCCATTAATAAACAAAGTTGTTGTTCGTATTCCATTCATTGTATTGACCACACCGATATCTAAAGGCTCTAAACTGGTTTAAAACATATCTCAGTAATAGAACACAGATACTCAAATTGAATAAAAACTATATAACTCAGACGTATAGGTCTAAACTTCTACAAAATACATTTGGCGTCCCCCAAGGTAGCATACTGGGCCTTCTTTTCTTTTTAATATATATTAACGACTTACCTGCAGTAACGAAGCAAAAATGTATTCTATTCACAGACGACATTTCAGTTGTAGTTAGTACTGCCTGAACTGATGAAAAATATTAAAATTAGTGACGCACAGTTTGGTTTTCGTCCAGGACTCTCGACTGACTCCGCGATCTTGTGCCTTAAGAACACGGTTAATTATGTTGATAGAGACACGTCCGTTTACGCGTGTTTTCTGGACCTCAGTCGCGCTTTCGATCTTGTCAACTATAACATACTATGGACTAAAATGCATAAAGCGAATGTATCAGATTCTGGTATTAGTCAGATTCTGGTCCGAGAACCAAACTAACAACGTGAGCTGGGACGACACACTGTCTAGTGATTATAGACTAGAGTATGGCGTACGCCAAGGCGGGCTTACCTCTTTGGACCTCTTCAATTATTATGTTAATGACCTTATCGAAGAGCTGAGGAGCACTGGAATTGGTAGTCATATTAAAGGTATTTTTTTAACAATTTAAGTTATGCGGACGATATGGTGCTCCTCTGCCCCTCGATAAGTGGTATAAGAAACCTTCTCTCCGTTTGTGAGAATTTTGCTGCAAAACATTGAATGAAATATAACAGTGCATAAACCGAACTGTTGGTTTTTAGGTCAGGTAGGGGTCCGGAGAGAATGCCCTTAGTATACTTGAATGGTTCATCGGTTCGGGTTGTAAAGCAGTTCAAGTATTTGAGACATGTCTTAACGGACAACATGTCTGACGGTGCAGACATAGAACGGTG
Organism: Esperia sulphurella; assembly: GCA_947086405.1. Classification (NCBI taxonomy): domain Eukaryota; kingdom Metazoa; phylum Arthropoda; class Insecta; order Lepidoptera; family Oecophoridae; genus Esperia; species Esperia sulphurella. The sequence continues at coordinate 8,280,032 of OX352261.1, forward strand.
CGGTGCAATATGCTCGCTCGCAGATTGGCGAAGTGCTCTAGGGATGTTAAAATCACATTATTCAAGGCCTATTGTCAGTGTTTCTACACCTGTCAATTATGGACAAGACGGTCCTACAACATCCTTAGAGTGCAATATAACGACGCCTTTCGTATTTTATTGAAATTGCCGAAATACTGTAGCGCCTCGAGCATGTTCGCCGACGCCAGGGTACCTGACTACTTTGCGTTGCTCCGAAATAGAGTGGTGGCTTTTTGGGGAAGGCTCTAAAAACGAATTGGTGAAAGTTCTCAATGTAATTAAACACAATAATAAGTTTGGTTTGCATTGACTTTACATGTATCAGAGCGCCAACAAAAAGTAGACGTAGAATATTTTTTTCATAATTAAGAGTATTATTGCTATTGCATCATTTTATTAATTTTAGCTTTTGTAATTATATTTTTATAATTTATTTTTTGTATTTTGTATTTTATAGGACCTATGTTTCCCGAAATAAAGACATTATTATTATTACTATTATAATACCACTAATACTATAAGTGCTAAAGTTTGGATGTTTGGATGTTTTGATGTATGTTACTCAATCACGCTTGAACCACTGGACAGATCGGGATGAAACTTGGCACACACATACAGGTTAGGTCCTGGAATAGGACATACAAGTTTTTATTCCGAAAAAAACATCTCATTCCTACGGGAAATACATAATAATTTGTTAAGTTGTCCACGCGTACACAGTCTCGGGCAACAGCTGGTCTAACATAATATAATTTTAATTAAACATAAATATATTATAACACAAATAAAACACAAAAATGAAATGCACTTACCCTAATGAGACGACATCCTGTGACTATACACTAGAGACGTGCACATTTGATTCCCAATGTCACTAACACCGAGCGGCGCGGCTGTTCAATTTTGGCGCGCGCTCGCGTTTGATGTCGCGATGTTTGGACAGTGTCCGCCCAACCATAGGCTACTTTCCGTGACGTTAGAATACGCCAGTTAATATTCTTGTTGTATTTCTGGAAATCATATTTTATATGCAAGCGGTATGTCAATTTGTAATATTTCCGAATTTTCCATTAGGCTATATTTGCAATCTCTTGTGCCTAATATAAGCAGTTAGATTGCTATGACCAGTGGCAGATTTACACATTTTCCGGCAGTAGGCTATTCAAATTTTGCCCCCCCACCGACCTCTACAATTCGATACCCTAGGGTAAAATTATATTCATTTCGTAATTAATATGATTGTGAACTAGGGGATCGATGTGTCAGTTTCTTTTTAATGTTTATGAATTATTGTAAATTTAATAAACCTAATAAAACAATATTTATATGCATATATAAAATACGCAAATTATATTCTTTTTCTTTGCTAAATACCTTGACCAAAATTTATAAATGAAATATTTGTCGAATAGCCTAAGGAACTTCGTTCCTATCGGGTGTCAAACGACACCACACGGCTTGTTTTAATTTCTGTAAGACATAAAAATAAATTGCCCCAAATTTGCCGCCTCTAAAATCTGCCGCCCTAGACTCCTACTCAGTCTGCTGGTAAAACCGCCACTGGCTATGACATTAAAATATTCTCACGAAAGTTTAATTTGCACGTGATAAAAAATTACATATGTATATTAGATAAATAATAAACATAATATAAGTAGGTAACATATAAAAGAAGAGAAAGTGTTCTCTCTGACTAAACTCCTAAACGGATATACCGTGAAGATTGTGTATAGGTATGTGAAGAATGCAGGCGCGAGACCAGGGGAAAATACGGAGTGTCATGACGTCTTTTCACGATCCGAAGAAAATGGCTCAAATGCAAAAAAATAATTACAATATAACAAACATGAAGTCAGTTAAAAAAGCTTTCAGTTAACTGAATGTTTTAAGAGTACCTACTATAAGTAGGACTGTGCCCTCACTAACAGTCACCTTTGTATTTATTATCAATAACTCTCATTATTTTTCACCATTATGAATAATAATAATCATCATCATATCAGTCCTTAGACGTCCACTGTTGGACATAGGCCTTTCCCATTGAAGCCACCATACCCGGTCTGCCGCCCTCCGCATCCAGCCACTTCTGACCACCTTTTTCAGGTCGTTGATCCATATAGTGGCGGGGCGTCCCACCCTGCGCGTGTCGATCCGCGGACTTCATTAAAAAAATCGTCTGTCCCAACGACAGTTCTGTGTCAGATGTGGCCCGCCCACTGTCACTTCAGCTTGCCAACCCTGAATAATAATAATAATAATACGTAATAACTTCGAAGTAATAATACATCGACGTGTTCTACGTTTATTCTAAGTTCAGTTTTAAATAGTTTGAAGACTCCGCTTATTTTTAATACTGGGCACACCCCTAATATATGTAGGTAAAATTATTGTATGATCTGTTTTGTAACCTGTCATTTTCGTTTCAGGCCGAGAGTTTTCCAGCAGCGGGCAAAATGTAGTATCTGTAGCACCCATAGAAGTACCAGATGGTGAGTGGATACCTGGACGATTCTAGCATTGGGAAAGTAAAATCGAAATACCTCAAAGCATACTTATTTATTACATACATATATATTTATAATAACGTATGGTCCCGGCTTAGAATAGGGCCACCCCATATCTTCTCGTGGGTGCCGTCAAGGCGACTAAGGGATTGCACCTGGGATGGGCAGCAGCGTTCTCCTGTGTATATTAAGATCATTACTACCATCACCAATCCATCTGCCAACCGTGGTGATTAAGGCAAATCCCCCAATGGACAGAGGCAAAGAGGCATTCGATTGGTAGAGGTGTTCAGCGTATATAGGCTGATTATGATGATACTTATACTTATTAGAATTTTAAAATCTAAATAATTTATTTTATTGCTAAGTATTAAGTGCAATGCCTACTTATTATGACCTACATGAAATACAAAAAACAACTATCACTGTAAAATAACTACATCATCAGCCGAAATACCTCTGCTGAATATAAGCCTCCCCAAACAGAATGATAGTTTTGGTGGGCTGTCCATTGGGGGATTTGCCATAATCAACGCTTGGCCGGCTGCTTGGTGATCGCAGTAATTATCTTAATATACACAGGAGAATGCTACTGCCCGTACCTGGTGCAATCCTTCAATCGCCTTGCCGACACCAACGGAAAGATTGGAGGTGGGTATTCTAAGCCGGAAAATACGCGGCAATAACTAACTACATAATTTATGTTACAACTTAGATTTAATATAATGAGGTGATAAATATTCAGTTACTGATTAGTATTCAGCCATGTACGCGGGTAGCACAGGGCAGCTGTCTTTGTTCACACTATTAAAAATTAAATTACATTACCTATTGTCTTCTTGTAATGGGCAGTAATACAATACCAGATTCATGTTATTACATATTACGGAAAGGAAACTTAATACAAATACCTCGATGAATACACTTCAATAAATTATTTATACAGAATACCGACGCGCTTGAAACCTTCCCTCCGGCCGTGAGGTTTTGTCGCGAAGTTCGATCAATCGAACCACGAGGATTTAGAGGCATATTCCATTTTAGCCCCAGTAGAAACTCACACACCTCGGAATATGTGGAAAATGGTCACACGGAGCAAAGTCGCTATATAGGTACAGGCGTTCCCCCTGCTGGAGGTACACGTCCACCTGGTCATGCGCGGTATCGATGTGTACGATGGGTGATGACTTATGAATATGTTGATCTATTTGTTACATGTGTGATTTGTACCGACAGTGTACAAGTGTGAGTATATCTCCCCAACAAAAATGCAGAATATTTTGCATAGGCCGGCCGACAACCGTGTCGCTCTACGGTCACATCTATTATATTAAAAAAAAAAGTTTAATACTACCTCATACCTATACATACTCGTATTAACTGTTTAGATTTTACCCTCATCATCCCATACACATCATAAGAGCTTTACTTAAAGCAGGTCCAGGTCGTAGGTTCTATTCATGCTGGGGACAAACAATTTTGTACAATTTGGATCCATAGCACAGCAGAAGACAATACTTAGAATAAGACAAGAGTATGTGTATATGTCCGAGCACATATATTGAAATTTATTACTGCCCTGCTACCAAAGAAGGCCGCTAAGTGTTTTGGCAACCTATGGAAACTGATAAAAATATGTGTAACTGGATTTCTGTAAATCTATAATTGATGAATTTTAATTCTTCAATAGGCGAAGAAACTCCAGTAAGTTTCATAGAATTTTAGAAGACTGTTTGACCCATATTTTGTACACGTAGGCAAAACACATGGCGGTCATATTTGATAGCAGGACAGTAATACTTTCAAAATTCAATAAAAAACGCAAACTCGAAAACAGTTAGCTGCATTTGTTGGACTTATTTATTTGATGCTTAAGAAAACTTATAAACGTATGAAGTCGAGGGCGACAATTATTAATTTATAAAAGTTAAGAACTATCTGCAGCGAATGTACATCCAGTATGCATATTCAGTTGCGTCATTGACATCAGCAAGATTAAATTTCGAGGACCCTTTTGGTGGATAACTTTTTAAAAGCCCCGGCTGTAGATTTAGTAGAGTGTTTTAGCACGAGCTCCTGATACATTATTTTGCCGGTGAAAGAGTGATACGGCGACAAACCGCTATTTGTCGACGGTGGGCTGGACATAAATCACGTGGCCCTTGTGTCGTTCGGGCGGGGCCAACTCTCATTTAGATACCACGCAGACGCTACTAGCTGACGAGTTTAAACGCCGCCAGCAATAATAAAACTAAGTAACTTCTAAGTATCACAATAGGTTTGAATTCCTGCAACCTTCTGTTGGTAGTTCATTAAAATTATGTAATCTCTCAGCGTAATAAATAAAGTGTAGACTAGTAGGTACCTAAGTAGGTATTTATATTCAGATATATATTTATATAACAACATCAAATCTAATCTTATCCTTCAATGAAACCCCGAGCATAGCCCTCTCCAAAGCTCGCTGAGCGACCTGGAACTTGTGGATCAAGCCCATCGTCAGTGTCCACGTTTCCGCGCCGTAGGTCATTACCGATTAAAGACTTTTGTCTTTAAACATTGTGTAATGGGCGACTTGAAGACTAGACGCAGTTTTCCGTATGCTGCCCAGCCCAACTGGATTCTTCTGTTAGCTTCCTTATCAAAATTGTTGTCTGTCCTGACCCAACTGTATTGTTTGTCCTAGGTAGACGTACTCCTGAACAACTTTGATATTGACATTATTGACGATCACCGGTCTTAGGTCGACGTGTATGTTGGAGATGACTTTCGTCTTGTCTACGTTCATCCCAAGACCTACTCGTCTGGAAGAGCAGTTAAGACTGGTTAGGATTTCCTTGAGATCCTGCAGCGACTCTGCCATCACAACTATGTCGTCTGCAAATCGAAGGTGTGAGATGTGCTCGCTGTTTATATTTATGCCCCGTCCCCTCCAATTCAGTGTTTTAAAGACATCCTCCAGTGCGCTGGTAAACAGTTTCGGGGATATAACATCCCCCTGTTTATCCCCTCTTGGCAACTGGATTGGCCCTGTCTGCTGATTCTGGAGTTGAACGGTCATCGTGGCAGCGTAATACAGGCAAATGTTACAAATCAATAAAATTGCAATACACATTAATATAAATAGCATATGCGTACATTGTTAAAATTAAAATACATTCAATAAATAAAAAACAGAAAATTAAAAATTAAAATTGCGTAAACTTAAAATTAATTGAGTAACTGTAACTTGTGCTATAAGTATGGCTATCTCCTTTCTGACTGAACAGCGTGAAGCTGACAAGTGTAAATGCTGCTTGATAGTATACAGGGGCTACTGTATATCAAGCGGTGTTGTTGTGAGTCACGGAGTATCATTCGAACAGGTAATTACATTCCCCATTTCGTAGCCAGTTAAGAAATTAGTTACTAAATGATATGAAGGAGTCACATATTGTAACTGGCTTAGAACAGGGATCCGTAGCCAGTTTGGTTAGCAAATGGAACGAAAGGGATTAGAACAGTAATCAAAAAGCGTTGTCAGTACCGCTTCAAAAAACATGTATGCAACAATGTGCAAACCGCCTCTTTTTACTTTTTAGTCTTAAAAAATCATAACGATAAACTATTTATCAACAATCAAAATTACATAGTTTAAAATTGAAATTTTTACGATTTATAGTTATTGCGGACAATAGACTTAGAGTTCTGTCAAATTGGTAAGTACCCTTATAGCTTTTTGTACATCTGGACCAATTGAACTGAAGTTTGAAACATACTAGTGTATTTAAAATTGGGAAATGATAGTAAACATACATAATAATAAAAAAACCTTTCCCAAATATTAGAGAAAATCATTTTTTTTTAAATAATGGAACTTGTATATTTTCGACGACGTCGCACACTTTGCTATTTTCTATAACGAACCTTGATTTCTAAATAGGTATTTTAATAATGCATATAAACATAGCTAAAAGCTATCTGTCGCGTTTTAAAGATCTCTCATATTGAAGGAGAAAAATATACTTTAAAATACTATACAAAATATGTAAAATACAAAGGTATCACCACCCTTAAATATACAAGTACAGACTCGTAACCTAACTATTTTACACTCAGTAGAAGTAATAAAACCAGCAATTCACAGATCACTCAAGATTCCCTGTTAACTACTTCAAGAGACTTTTCTGGAAACGAAACCCATAAAAAAGTTAGGGATTCGATTAGGAAAGTAAACGGGAATAAACCTTGGTGACGCCAGACGTGTCGGCACCTACGAAGTGTCATGTTTGTGAATGTTCTGAGTGCGCTGAGACCGGGACTAGGTCGATACTACCTATCGATTTAGACTATGTCCACAAGTAAACATGTTTACAAGATCGTCGTTGTGGGAGATATACTACTTAAATGTTTCTTTTTCTTCAGAATCCATGTACCCGAGATTCGCTGAGCCAATACCTAACGTCACCGTTACCGTCGGCAGAGACGCATTATTAGCCTGTGTTGTTGACAATTTGAGGGGATTTAAGGTGAGGAATAAGGAAAAACTACACTAAATATTTTATTTTATAAATTAAACTCTTATTTTACTTTCAGGAAATGACAAAAGAGTTAAGCTTCCTACAAATATTTTTGTTTGTGTTATCATAATAATTATGTCCAAAGTTGCCTATTATATTAAAAGAAACCCTCAAAAGTTACAAAACGTGTATGTATGTTTACAACTATAATAATTTGTATTGTATTTATTTATTTTGTCATAAATTAGGTACATACTCGTATCATTAATAATTAATTCGGTAACGCCGGTTATTAAAAAGTTTGCTGTCAGGTGGGGGCACGGCGTACAATCATAGGTAGGTATGTGACAGCAGCAGAGATTGAACAAACATCGAGGTTAAAGCTAAACTCATCTGTTTCATGCATTTAAGTGTTATTTTAAAGCACTGTACTGATTTCTTGTTATGGTCTTGGTCGTGAGTGTTGTTTTCCATAAAATTTTGTATTTTTAGGTGGCATGGGTGCGTATGGACACACAGACAATTCTGAGTATCCATCACAATATAATAACGCAGAACCCGCGCATCAGCCTCTCGTACAACGACCACCGGTCGTGGTACCTGCACATCAAGAACGTGCAGGAGGTGGACCGCGGCTGGTACATGTGCCAGGTCAACACCGACCCCATGCGCTCCAGGAAGGGTTATCTGCAAGTTGTAGGTTAGTACAACATAAGCATCAGTCTGTTATACAACACTACATACAACTATCACCTCTTGTGGTCAAGAATTGTGGTCACACCAAGAACTTAGGAGGTCCATCGCTACTGGTAGATGTACCAGGTCAGAACCGACCCCATGCGCTTCAGGAAGCGCTATCTACGAGTTGTGATTCGTACAACTACAGCCACTCTTGGTACCTATTGATTCGTAGTTTAAATTAAAAAAAACTTCCTATCTTTAATCAGTCCTCCCGTGACCCTCTCAGACTTCTGATATAAATGCGTGTTTTAACCACATTTACTGCGTAACTGCTTAAACATTGAAAATCGGTCATTGGCAGCCCTCTAAGGTTCTGTTACTCCTAATAATCCTAATACATTGAGTCCGTGTAGAGTCACGAATTCATGATATTATACCATCAGGTTTCATACAAGGCTCATATTGAGTTACAAAGCGTAATTTGTTTACTTATATGCTTTCGTTTGTTTACGTAGTTCCACCATCAATCATCGACAACATGACGTCGACGGACATGGTGGTGCGTGAGGGGTCCGACGTGACCTTGGTGTGTCGCGCCTCAGGCTACCCCGAGCCGTATGTCATGTGGCGACGGGAGGATGGTCAAGATTTTAATTATAACGGTGAATCAGGTGAGTGTGGTATTGCACCTAGATATCGATGTCGGCGGAACTAGGCTAAAACTTTGCCGCCATGGGTAATAGTCATTCGTTTTTTAGGTTCAAACTTTAAATTGTACTTAATTTAAAATGCCGTAAAATTCAAACTACACTGGCTTCTAAATTTTTTACTTTGAGTATTTAGGAAACCTAATCTTTGTCTAAAAACTATTTTTTCTCGGTAAAATGTGTTAAGCCGATGGGCGATAAAGTTGTGTAGTGTGACCGTACCGTTTATTAGATCATCTTTTATGTGACATAGATTAGGTAATAATAGATATCATATATAATCTATCTCAGGTTTTATCATCTTGATTCCCGACCATTCTATTGGCGCCCAATCTATTTTAAAAAATCATTCAATTTTAGTCGACAATATTATCTTAAACTTTTGCCAAACCCGAACTTCGACCGGAAAATGAAACTTCGGTGAGTCGACTAACTTTTCAATAATCTTTGTCTGGGCAGTTGTCAATAAAATTGATAGCGACACTGATATTATCTGTCAATTTATCTTTTTGTTTAGAAAAGATATTGTCAAAGTTGTTTGTTGACAGTTGCTGTAGTAGACGGTGAGACGCTTACGATATCGAAGGTGTCTCGATTACACATGGGAGCGTACCTGTGTATAGCATCCAACGGCGTGCCGCCTTCAATTAGCAAACGGATCAGCCTCATGGTTCAATGTGAGTTACTACAGCACATATTTGTACAATCGTCAATCATCTATGTTACTACCACGTAAGTTTGTTTCGTTAACAGCTATGGAACGTTGTTTACTGTGTATCAGTTACGCTTATAATTATGTTTTGAATTTATACTGTACCCACAAGGGATAGGGCTAATATGATCTAGATTTCGAATGGCCTGATTGAATGAATTATGAATCAATTAAATCAAATCATTTATTTGTGAAACATAGGTACACAGGTAAGATGTTTTCATTAAATAATCTCTCTATTTTCTGCCTCTGCGAGTGCGGGCATACAAATTTAAATACTTAGGCTAAATAAAAGAATTAAACACACAATCAAATTAAGAAATATTATTTACAGTTAAATTATAATGTCACTGCTCCAATTAAAAAACATAAATTGCAAACATGCCAGATATAAATTCACATAGATTAGAAGACATAGGCAATCGAAACAGAAAGTTTACAATGTCATATGCTAGTGTCAGTCAAAAAATCGTTTATTTTGTAGTATGTGTTGTTAATTAAAAGACGAATAGTTTGTTATTGAATGAAATGTTACTATCACTGTCACTATGAATGGGAGGTGGTGAGTTTGTATATTTTAGGTGGAGCGCTGACGTCTCTTCCAAAATGGTGGTAGTTTATTGAGTCACAAAGTGACTAAGAACTGTTCTCAGTAGGATCAGAAAAATGTTTACATGTAGGTATGCAATGTCGCTATGCAAATATACCACTATAACACAAGTCTATTACGCACCTAACAGTTCCACCAATGCTGTCGATCCCGAATCAACTGGAAGGCGCCTACATCGGCCAGGATGTGACGCTGGAGTGCCACACGGAAGCCTACCCCTCCTCTATCAACTACTGGACCACGGATAGAGGGGATATGATTATTTCTGGTGAGACTTTTTAGCACTATGAATTTGTAGTCTACAAATCCTATATCAGACTTTGTAGCTTTAGGAGACAAGTAATTATATCTGGTACCTATCAGATTTACAAGTTTTTTCATCGTCAATGTTTATTATCATTGTGATTGGTATTTTGTTAGTGTTTCCCATCTGTCTGTATTTTTTATTTGTATTCCTTTTAGAAGACGTAGATTGAAAAATAATATTTTTGTGATTTATAATAGCGCTTCAGTTGAACAAGAAGCTGACAATGCAATATATAGTTGTCCATCTATTTGCACGTATAAAATAATCCTGCTTTAATAAAGCCACAATAATATTTGTTGTAGATAGATGCATACGCATAGTAAGTAGCACTTTCATAATTATTCTGTAAACAACCCCCAAATTAAACATTTTGTTAATTCAAGTAAATTCCAATAAAGCATATAGAAACATTAGTATTAAAGCTACTGCCCGAGTATGATAGTCGGGACTAGAATATTGAACACAAACACATTTATCATCGTGTTCGCATAAATAACGTGTGTTCCTGTCAAGTATAGCATCGTTCGATTGTATCATTTGATTTATGACTTCATAATGAAAATAGTTTCCAATGTATTGGAATAGACGACGCAGAGAATAGACCCCCGCTCGCTCGCTCGGTGTTTACTCAAATGAAAACAGATAATAGTTTTAAAATTTAATAGTTCCTGGACTTTTAGAGCGATCAGACTATAAACGGATTTTATCTAATCCGACATGTAGAGTCGAGTTGTACACATAGCTTAGCTGATGCTTTAACATAGTTTAACTGCTTTGCTCTATGAGATTAGAGGAATATATGTACTTGTGCTACAATGCCTTTAACCTTCTAAGCCTTTAAATCAAAATTGAAAAGTACAATTAACGAGACAGATATAATGTTTGTATAATTTGGAATCGGAGGGATAAAAATAGGGGTTTCAAGTATTTTGATTATTATTACCGATCTGATACTATTACATTTTAGACCATACATACGTATTTCGAAATAATACAGGAGTTTTTATATCGAATATTGATGCCTCGCCACCATCGGCTCCTGCCCACAGTCTGATTATCCTGATCTGGTCATAACGTCGGGAAACGGTTACATAAAGTTATCATCTCCGACTCGAGAATTATATCTAAAATACATTATACCGGTAAATTTAATTTGTTATAGTGACTTAAGCACCCACAGGTTTTATAATTTAAAGTAGAAATGGAAATTGTAGGTGGGAAGTACGAAGCTTATCCTATGGACAGCGGGTACAACAAGTTCATGATGCTCAAGATACGGAACATTTCTAAAGAGGACTTCGGTCACTACAAGTGTGTAGCCAAGAATTCCCTCGGAGAGACCGACGGGATCATTAAATTAGACGGTAAAGTAACTTTAAGTTCAGAATTTTATTTGGTTAAAAAAATACTATCAGAATTGTTTTTTAAGTGCCAGTATTTGGATACTATTCTTTGACTGATTGGAGCTAGAGATCTTAAGTCTTAGGCTTAAAAAACACGGAAAAGTAAGACTCGATGTAAGATACTGCTTACGTATATCTCCTAAACTATTGCCGACTTTTAAAATTGAGATATCAAAGTGTAAATCTTGAAGAGATCTTGAAAACACCCGTATTAATTACGTAGTCTATCTCAATCAAAAGATTTTAAAAGAAGGTGCCTACCGACACGATAGTTTTTTTTGTAAACAAGAAACTTTACATTTTAGAAATACCGGCCCCTCCGTCGGCGTTTACAACAACTCATAAACCAATATTGGACAATCAAACAATCAGGAAAAAGGGTAAGTGACGACTTCTTATTCTTTGTTATCAAAATAACGTTTATTTCTGCGAGACAAATAAATACTTTCGTAAATAAAATTATCTGGAACATGGGCAAGTCATATTATGTAAAAATAAAACCTACTTTCTTACTTTGTTTTCACTTATAAAATAATAAAATGCCGTGTGGTTTCTGGCTGAGAATAATACCACCCCAAATCCTCCTGTCGTCGGTGTCGTCAAGACGACTAAGGGAATGCACTAAGGACGGACAGCAGTGTTCTCCAGTGTATATTAATTGAGATCATTACTACGATCACCAATCCGCCTGCCAAGCGTGGTGATTATGGCAAATCCCTCAATAGAGAGCCCATTAAAAGTTCCATTTTATTGGGGAGGCTTATTTCACCAGTGGACTTATTTTAGCTGATGATGAATAATAAAATAACACACGTATGTACATAAACATAATTTTCTTATCAAAAGAAGGTTTTTGAATTCAGTAAGTTTATTTTATATATTTCTTAATAAGTTTTGAACAAAATTTTGTCTTTTGATAAGTAAAATTAGCATCAATAAGGTCTGACGATCCTTTTGAAGGAATGTTTAGCAAAATTTTGCTATTAATGACCTTAAGTAAATTTCAACTGAATTTGTCAAGTTTGCTCACAAAGTATCTAGAGTCAGGGTTCTGTAACTGCGAAGAATGAAAGTGCGAATGCACACCATCCCAACAACGCTTTTAAACTAACCTTGTACCTATGTATTCGCACTATATATTGTAAATAAACGGCCGATAAGAAATTGGAAGTAGATGGAACCTGAACATGAAATTTTATGTCGTGAAACCCTTATCGTTTTCGTTATATTACCAGTTTTTTTTATTGTCATTTTAAGTTAGATTTTTGAGTGCCACGAGTACAAGTGTAGGTATTTTGTGACAAATGACTTTGCTATGAAACGTTAACTCCTATTTTTGGCCTAACAAATTAATACAAAATGGTAATACGTCGAAAACGTTCGAAAACGGGTTTCACTGTACATTCATTTTCACATTCTGATAAGGCTTGACCCGATCTATTCCCAATTTCAATTCAGACGTTTATGTACACAGCTTGTATACCACTCAGGGTGTTAATAGAGCTTTGCGCGGGTCCGTAGTGCGTGCTATACATTTGTCTACCGTGCATGAGAAAATGTATGGCGCGCTTTGCGGACCAACGTAGCTCTGTTAACTCTGTTTGCGACACGATATGATGCGAGGGAATGGAACTTTATGCCTGCTTCGGTATTTCTTAGATATTTTTAAAGGAAGAGTGAAGAGGCATCTTTTGAATAAGCGCGCTTCACCTTAGGCCCTATCGTCACTTACCATCAGGTGAGACTGTGGTCAACTGGAAACCCATCAGGAAAAACCTTATTCACACTTTCATTCTTCGCACTTTCGTAGGGAACCGACTTGATATTATAACAGCTCTCATTTTCAAACAGGGCATAATCAAATCACTCAACCGCACGATGTGATCAGCTCAAATTTTCAAGGAGAAGCTTACGGTGAACAAATTCGAGGTTACGGTAAATATGATTTTAAATCTTGCAACTTTAGTAAGCTAAAGGTTTTTAAGGTCGTTCATTAAGTCTTGAAACGAGAGCTATAACCTATTTTGCTTCCTGAAACCTTCCTCAGGAAACTTTATTGTTGATCAAACTTATTCACAACCAAACCAAATTCTAACCCGTATAAAGTACTTATAGTTTTCTAATTTTAATATTACACTCATGGTCACGTTTGTCGCTATAAATAGTAACAATTGGTCCGAGAAAAATCGATAACAATACAACAAATACAAAGTTTATAACATGTTTTGCCAATCACATGGCTGAAGCGATTGAATAATAGATACAAATTATTTGAGCAAATACAAATTAAAATTTTCGGTTCTACGAACTTCCTACGCCTACAAACCAAAAAATTTCGTCAGCTATAGTGAATATGTTTGTTTTCCTAAACTATCAACGTAACAATATAAATATTTCCATACAAATAAATGAAATCGATCACTGGACTTGATATAGCTGTGAAACCGTCATTTATTTTTGAGTTCTGACTTAAAATTACACTAATTTTGAAATACTATTTAGGGCTATAAACAAACTTACTGCCATACTTAATAGATGGCCTCCACAACTAGTAGAAACCTGTGTACCTGTTTTGCTATCGAATAAAAGACTGTTTACTTTTTTACTATACTCTTGCGTTAAAAAAATCTATATTTTATATTTCAGAAATATAATCTTTGTTATTATAACAAAGATAATATAACTTGCTTTACACTGTAAATATTATTAAGTTGATTAGTGAGTGAGAAAGTAGTTCAGTGTGGCCGGCCGTACCTACCGTTTTTAGCAACTGTATTTTTAACATCTTTACGGTCTAAGTGGTGAAGAGGCAGATTAACCGGCTATTTTAGTGTTATTTTTTTATATTTACGTTAGACGAGTTTACGTAATTTTGATTTGTCTGCTTTTTTTTTTCAGATTTTGATGATGAAGACAGTTCAGCGGAGATGACTAAATTAAATTCAATTTTATTTTGTACAATCTTTGGCCATATTTGTACAATAGTCAGCCATCACTTACTTTCTTGATAGCCTTATTAATTTAAGCAATTAAATTAATTTCCATACATAAAGTGTAGTACATACATATTTTAGTGTTACCTACGTATTTTTAAGTTTAAAGAACAATTCTAATTTTATTACGCTGAACGGACAATAATATCAATCGAATGCAGTAGTTCATTTATATTTTGGTCACACTGAATTGCACAGCAACAGAATTTGTTGTTGCATAATACCTATAAAAACACCTGTACGTGACTGTTTAACACGACACTTGATAGCTAATGTGGCGTCATTGTCGCTCAGGATTCATTTTTGCGTAGTCGTGATACATTGTAAAATTACCATATCTGGTCGTCAAGAGTGTGTCTAGGTAGCTGTAAGTCGCTAGATGCGTGCACGATATCTTTGTGTTACCGATATTCATTAATCGCTATCTCGCTGTGTACATAACAAGTTTCTGTCGAAGTAACAATTAAGACACTAAGTGTCTTGTTGCTTAGTTTATAGATATTTTATTTGATCAATGGTAGAATTAAGTTTATCTTTTTTTTTATTTACCATGCTGATGTATATTTCTGCTAAAAATATATATATTAAAAGATACGTTCGTTTACTTTTTGGTTATAAAAAACCTATTCAGACATGCATTGTATTTTAATGAAATGAGTTTTTGTTACTACTTATTTAGAATCAATGTTTTCTAATTTATAGATAAGTAAGTAAAGCTACTAGTGCTTTTATAGATATGTCGACTCAGAATTAAATAACATATTTTCTTTAACTAATGTTAAATGATTTTATCAATAAGTTGTTTATCTAATTATCTTGTCGTATATAGGTATTATGATTTGGAAAATATTGTTTCCGATAAATGTTAGAGAATTTAGATTACCGACTTTGTAGACAAATAGAACATTTTTGTAATTAACTCAAAACTGCTATAAAATGGAACTGCCAAATGAATGTGTAAATTGGAATAAAACA
Organism: Esperia sulphurella; assembly: GCA_947086405.1. Lineage (NCBI taxonomy): Eukaryota > Metazoa > Arthropoda > Insecta > Lepidoptera > Oecophoridae > Esperia > Esperia sulphurella. The sequence goes on from OX352261.1 coordinate 8,295,444, forward strand.
ATGCTTAAAATATTTTGTTTATTCCTTATTATGTCACCCTGTTCTGATTACCAAACTGTCTGCCTAACGTGGTGATAAACCTATTGTATAGGGGAAAGTTGGTCCAGATGTCTATTGTAGGGTTATGTTATTGTACGTATAAACCCACCTATCTAACTCAACTTACCATAATTTTGCTTTTGGTGTGTAAATCACCAGCATTACTAGATTTGGATAATTCTTACACACATTATAATGGTTTTTATATTAATATCGACGTGACAGTGTAAGGTAATACGGTTTCAAGTGGCACGAGTACCAACTTACATTTTTTACAAAAAGTTAAGACATTTAGACATTTAATTATTTAAAAAATTGCTTACAGATTTTAAATATATATTGCGATACAATTACTTTTTATGCTATAGACGAAACAGGCATTCCGCTCTCTAGTATTCCCTTGAATTCTGTCATCAACCCGTCTGCTGTCCACAAGTAAGTCACAATGTGGTGCCTCGACATTATATCTAATTACCCGGAATTTTCTTGAAGCCGTCTATAAGCAAAATCCAGTCTTCTACAACAGCTAACCATAAAATTTAAGAGCCTTATAATAAGTTATAACCAATTTAGTCTTCGTTCTCGGTGGTTTTTATACATGAAAAATGTTATCACAATTAGGTGCCAATGTAAGGAAGGTAGGTACCTATGTCTCAGTGCCATCATTTGCATTGTCAATTTTTAAACGACATCCTATTTAACATTTTAATTGACTGATTCTACCTCGGAGCAATTTAGCTCGAAGCTTTTTCCCCTGAACAGTCCCTAAGGCCTGTAATAGGTTTCTTAACTTGATTAACCTAATTGTAAGAAAACTTTATAAAATAGATCAAAGAATTGCTACGGAATATGGAGTAACCTTTTTTTAGACTTTTTAATTTCTTTTTAATTAAAATGTAAAATACATCGGTTTAAGGGGGCACCATATTATCAAATGCTCTAAATGTCAACCTTACCAGCACATCATAAAGCTAATAGACGATTGAACGCTACCACCGAAGACGAGGAACAACGTAGTTCTGCGACGACGAACATGTATCTCCAGGGCGATCATATCGGTATTATTTTCGTATGATAAAAGGCATATGGTTAACAGGCTAAAGATATCTACAGCAGTTAACGTTTGCAGGCTGTTGATAAGGCAAAACAAAGGACCGCTGAGAATGATGACTGCACGTAACATCGAACAATCTCGACATTCATTGCAGCGCCCTTTACAGTTGAAATCAATCGATACCTTACTTAGTAATTTACTGCATTCTGGTTTTACACAGCTATTTCCGCCTTATATAGTAGCAGCTACTTCTACAAAAGTTTGATGGATTCACCGTAGAAATAGACATATATTCATTTCTGAAATTTGTAGATATGGTTGCAAGAAAATTAGATTTTACGACGGACGTTGGGCGTTGCCAGCTAATTAATATGTTATGATGTCTGTCTATCTGTGGATTATATCTCCATCCATCATCGAATCTGTAAAGGCACGATAAGCCCACAGTACATATCTAAGTTTATGTTTTAAATCAGATTGTTATTTAAAGGAAGAGGAATACCATATACATATATAATAAACAATGTTACTCTTGTAAGTAAACTCTAAACGAACTAACAGAGCGCGACAATTTACAAACATTGAGTTTCGGCTCGGCCGAAGTTTCGGCTGATTTTTGGTCGAAACCGAAACCAAATATTCGGTCGGACACTATAAATTAGTGCACTGGCATAAAACAATTTAATCGATTCGGTTATCAAATTAAAAGTGCCACCCAAGAAAGCAGATGCAGTATTAATTTCCAAGTAGATATCAGCTAATGCGTATTTATAGATAGCATAATTAAGAAAGAGTAAACAAAGTTAAACTATAAAAATATCACTTATGAATAAGTTAATTAAATACGATAAGCATTATGACTAGTAAACATTTCATTAAACCACGTTATCGGTGGAAAAATAAAACAATGAGCACGTTGTTTATTTTCACCATTTGTAAGCCCCTATTCACTATTGAGTCTCTCTCAACACTATTCTTCATTCAGCAGTGTATGTAGTATGGTGTTTGTATAATTACATAATTGACTTCTACAATATTTTGCATTATATTTCAAGGCTAAAATTGGTTTGACGTTTAACAATGTTTAACGACGACCGTTACGTACAAGGCGATCAAGATGTACAAGTTCCAGCTCATTTAAATTTTGGGAAATTTATGTTAGATCGGCTCCGGCGTAAGGGAGACGAAGTGGCAGTGGTGAGTGCTGATTTATATATATTTACCACATAGGCAGCTCTTTTGGAGATAAACAATATACGCTACACCCTCTTTCTGCAAGCATTACTTCTAAGACTTCTGGTTACCCTACTTCTTCTAAGGTCTCACATGGAATCATATGAATCTTTAACTAATTTTTTAATTTATTAAGTACTTACTTACTAAATACTCATCCCAATTTATTGATTGATAACTAAGAATTTGGTTTTCTAAAATGTTACTTCCTCGTTATAAGGATATTAAAGGTATCTGCCCAACAGTGGACGTATAATTATAGGAAGTCGATTTACATACTATTGTGATACTCTCTACATTCGACCCGTAGTGGCTGGTGACGTATTTAATATAGTACCTAATATTTCTACAAAGATGTCATTAATGGCGACAGGTGCGTCTTTAAATTATAAAAAACTGTGTTAATCTGTATTTACTGTATCTGTATTTGACCACCTCGTTGGCCTAATGGCTTGGTTATTGGACTCGAGCACAAGAGGTCGTGGGTCCGATTCCCACTGGGGACCGACTACTTTGTATAATTTGTTCAAGTCCCAGTCTGTATGTTATATTTGCGAAATGTCCAACCCTTGTTTAATTCCTATAGCACAGAAGAAAATCCTAGTTTGGGATTAGACAAGTGTACGTATTATATGACAGGACGTGTAATAGTTATTTTTTATTTACTTACTACAAGCTATTAATTGTTCATCATAATCACTGGATACAAAGTACAGTATTACACGCAGTTAATGAGACATGAGTGAAATTATAGGGCTCATTAAGTATTACCAGCGCTGTTATTTCCTTTACGTACATTAGATTATAAATTAAAAAATCAATTTGTGTAGGAAAATGCGGAAACGGGGGAAAAATTAACTTACAAAGAGTTCACACAGTATGCTGTGGATCTGTCCGTTTCTCTCACAAAATTAGGGGTCGGCAGAGGAGACGTCGTGGCTTTGGGGTCCGAGAAATGTAACATGTTCGTCCCGACGGCGCTCGCGATTGTTTTCACGGGGGCAAGTTACACGCCCTATGATTTAAAAAGCGGGAGAGGTTAGTAAACATTTTATTTTGAGAATTAAATAATTAGATCTGCTTTGACTTGTCTCTTTCACCCAAAGGTTTACTGGAAGAAAACTCTTACAGAGTTAAGTGCGCCTTTGTACATCTTATGTTTAAATTAGTTGTGTGACTTGCATTTGTGTACAATAATATATAAATAAAGTAGGTAGACAATTCCAATTTTCCATATTTTCAGAGCTTTCTTTTCTTTTTAGGGTTCCGTCAACACGGATACCCTTATGGCGAAGCTTTTTTGTCCGTCGTTCTGTCTGTCTGGATAACTCGAAAAGTACTGGACCGATTGACCTAAAATTTGTAACGTAGGTGTAAATATGGTGGAAAAAATATAGGAATTTCCGGAATACTTTCCGAAATATTTCAGGAAAACAAGAAATATATTGACTGAGTCCTTTGCACACCATACACTTTGCTGACTTTTTGGTATTAAATGTTTATAAATTCGTCAGTTACCGTAACTAATAAGCTGGACTCTAGATAGTCATCGTGAGATTTCTTCAAAATCGACCGCTGCATTAAAAATAAGACTTCAAAAGGATGATGGGAGTTTTTGTATGGAACCTGATACCCACGGCGACCAATAACAATAAGTGAGGTACGCCAATGGTCTTAGTAAATAGAACAATAGTCACTATGGTGTCTAATCTTAGTGCATTTTCGGCGTTTTACAGATCTTTTAATACCCAGCACACATACTAATAACAACCGACAACAACAAGTGATATACTAATGAAAATATCTTATTAAGTAGAAAAATAGTTAATGCGGCTAATCTCAGTTAGCGGTATTTTCGGCGTATTGTAATTGGTTGCTATTATTAATTTGGTACTAAAATGACCATAAAGCCGAAAATACAGCTAAAGATTCACATAGTAACTATTGTTCTACTTAATAAGACCTTTCCATTGGCATATCACTTATTGTTATTGGTGACTGGGCCCAAAACGCCCATCGCCCTTTGAGTTTATTAAAAACTGCGCGTTGGGGCCCGTATAAATAGTTACAAAAAAATATTTTCTCATGACCAAAGGTTTCAGGAAAATGATTTATTAAAATACACTGTAAATTCATTAATTTTCCTATCTTCGCAGCCGTCCTCAAGCACAAAATTGGCATCACCCAACCAAAGTATTTCATTTGCTCGAAGTTTTTCTGGGAAACCTACAGCGATATTCTACAAAGATCTGAATCCATAAAAACGTTCATAACTTTAGAAGATGCTTCAGCGTGCGCGGTTTCAGTTAAGTCGTTGACTTCTAAACATTTCGATGTGGAAAGATATGAGCCAGTAGAAGTCAACGGACAGACAGATACTGCGTTCATTCTGTATTCATCTGGAACTACCGGCATGCCAAAGGGAGTGCTGTTGACCCATCTCAATTGCATCCTAAACAGTTTGCCTCACGAGTAAGTATAGCGAATTAAAACTTTAATAGATCCTAAAACTTCCACAATCACACTCACCTTTCATACGAACTAATTCGATAATATATCACCGGTTTAGATCGCCAAACATAGGTAGTGGGTTCGATCCCCGCCATTAAAGTTACTTTGAACAATAGACAAGTCTGGGTTTTATATGTGAGATTTGCGATGATTTTTTGTTCCCTTAGTACCAGGGAATCCTAATTTGTGATAATAATAATATGTGGGGACATCTCACACACGGCCATCTGATCCCAAACTAGGCAGAGCCTGTACTAAGGGTATCGGACAGCTGATATACTCGTACACACATATATAAGACAAGATTGGTTGTTTTATATGTGTAGTAAACGCTTCATTGTAAACCAGAATTAACAACAATATTAAAATTCTGAAGATAGGATTATCCCACTTAGGAATCTCTTACAGTCAACCTTAGAGTAACTGAAAGGACTAGTATAATGTCATTAGTACCAAATTTCGTAAATTGTATCGTACTAAAAAAGTATGCATAAATGATACAAAACAATATGTAAATAGACCAGACCATACACGAATTTAGTTAAATAATACAAATACCTATATAATTATTGTATATACATAAACCCATAATAACACATTATGTACATATCGACGGTTCTCGCTACAAAGATCGTAAAAGGAATTTTTGACGAAAAAAGCGAAGCTAACTTTATAAATATAGCTTTTAAATAAAATGGCGTTAAGGTACGTTATATTCCAAGAATTAGGTATAATTAAGATATTTTATAGCTATGTAACTATTAAATAACATGAATAAAAATAAAATAGTAAGTTTTTTGTTTATCCTGAAAAGTCGTGTTTTGGCTTTTACGACCTTTGTAGCCGGAACCGTCTATATTTTATAAAACGTTATCCTTTTTTAGTTTCGAAAGTGAAAGCCTACAAACGGCGTTTATTTGTGGAGAATGGTATCATAATTATGACACCTTTATGACATACAAATTCCTTTCGTTAGGAAGGAAGCTTGTGTACATTAATGAAATTACACATGAAAGAATTCTGAAGTGCTTAGAAAAGTACCAGGTATATATACGAATTATTTTCTGTTTGGTTTTCTGAATACAAAGCATTATTTGTATTCCAGCCTCTGAATAGTCCAGTCAGACATATAAGGCTGCTGCGCTTCCACACTCTTTTTTAAATGGGCAACAGATTTCTACATCTGAAAGTTGTTAAATAGCCGTACAGTTTTGGAAAAAATACATTTAAAATATAATACATGCACTTTAGAACCTAAATATCCTACCTAAAAATTAAAACAAAGCACAGTGAAGTAGCAGGGTTTATCTCAACTTATATCTATATTAACACTAAGTCTCTTAGTATCGACATTTGTTGGAATTTAAAAAGAGCATTTCGCGGCGTCCTACCTGTCATGACCTACTCACAGAAACGTGGACACTATCAGTAGGCCTAATGCACAAGTTTCAAGTCCCTCAGCGAGCTATGAATATAATATGATTCGTAATGAAGAGTGAAGTTCACCTACATAGCCGAAAGGATTAGCAAGCTGATGTGGCAGTGAGTGGGGCACGAGGTGGGGTAAACGAGTTTTGGAGTGGAGACCGCGGATCGGCACCGATGGAAGGTGGCAGGAAGCGGTTGGATGCGGAGGGCTTAGGACCGGGTGTGGGGGCGTTCATTAATGATGGCCTATGTCCAGCAATAGACTTCTAAAGACTGATATGATGATGATTGCTCGGGCTATACAAAACATTTTTGTAAACTTCCCAAATAAATTCAATGACCAATTTATCGGTCACACTGATTTCCATGTATATTTGATGCACTTAGATTTGATTACACCATGTATTATGTTTCTGCTCCGTAATATTTTATTCAACAAATTTTCTAGAGGGTTTATTTCTGAATTGAATAATAAAACAAGCTAATTTTCAGGTTAACATCGCTCTTGTAGTCCCGTCTATAGTCAGTTGGCTCTCTAAGACAGAGGAAAATGAAAAATATGACCTATGTTCACTTCAAATTTTATATTCTCGTTCCTCTCCTCTCCATGTAAAGACGATGGAAAAGGTAAAACAAAGGTAAATAAATGAAAATTAAATTAAAATATTTATTTACTGGGTGAGTTCTTTTACGGGAAATATTAAACTATAACAGATAGAATCAGCAGCGTTCTCCTGTGTATGTCAAGATTATTAGTGCGATCACCAATCCGCGTGCCAAACGTCATGATTATGGAAAATCCCCCAATGGACAGTCCACTAAAAGTGGATTTCTATTAGGGAGGCTTCAGCTGTGGACATATTTCGGTTTATGATGAGCTGGAACTTCGATTCAATTAATTATATTTAGGTATGTTCCATGTAGAACGACTATAGGTATCATTGTTCACAATACAATTTTATTTGATTTAAGGTTTCCTTCAATTAAAAGCGTACTGCAAGGCTACGGAATGACCGAGGCAGGTGAGCTCACTTCAGAGAGTTGGGCCGCCTACGGCCCTAAGCCAGGAAGTGTCGGTGGGGCTTCTCCAGGCATTACTTTAAAAGTAGGTAAACTGCAGTGCACTTAAACATAGTGTTTAATTTCATCGTTTTTGTTTGATTATTATTTTTGTAGTCGATTAAGTACCTAGGTGCATAGGTACTAACGTAAAATACATCTTTTTTACTCTCAGTCTCAGTACAACTGATTTCAGGTTGTTAGAGACTACTGTATTCATATATTTACTTGTGAAATATGTACATGTCAGATCTAAATTAGATGGGCATACGCTGTTTAAATTATAGTTTTCAGTTTGATGTTGGCGCTATAATAATCTGGCAGTGTGGTTCCCGACTTAGAATAGGGCCACCCCCAACCTTCCCGTGGGTGCCATCAAGGCAACTGCACCCGGGACGGTTAGCAGCGTTCTCCTGTGTATATTAAGATCAATACAGCGATCACCAACCCACCTGCCAAGCATAGTTATCTCAACTCCCCCATTGGACAGCCCACCAAGAGTGTCATTCTTATTAAGCAGTGGACTTATTGTAGCTGATGATATACTCGTAGCATGTAACTAACTATAAAAACCATTGACAATGCACATATTTCATCTGCATCGGATCTGATGTAAAAAAGTTAAACACAAACACAACACTTAACTTATATTAAAACATATTGGTGAATTACAACTTAATACTTTTCAGTATTGTGTGAATCTTTAGTTTGCCATTTCATTTTTTTTATTTTGTGTTGGAAAAAAGGTTATGCAAATAAAAACTATTAAATTTCATTTGATAAATGAAAAAAGGAAAAAAAATCTGTGACGGACGGTTGTCAGGTGTCATTTTACAAATAAATTTTATCAAATTTAATTAAAATCTACAATAGAACTGGTTATTTCGGGGTTAATATTATAGCGGAGTGCCCCTGCTAAGTCAAACTTAAAAGTTACTGCCAGTGACCAGTGCCCAACAGGGCAAACAGATGTCGTGACGTCATCGCCTCATCCACCACCGCACTACCCAAGCAAACGCCCTTGGTTGGCATCATAGAAGAGCACCGAATATCGGAGCCATAGTTCCGGGTGCACCTCCGGAGTGGCGGCCAAATGCGAGAAGAAGTCTCTCGGAATAGGAGAGTGGTAACATAGATGGTCTATTCTCCTGTGCGACGACGCTCCGCTCTTCTTTTTATGCTGATGACATGAGCTCGTTCCTCACCCAGTCTAGTCAACTAATTACGACTTTTGCTGCTTTCTAACATTCTCGTCACTAAGTGCTAAATTTCTTGTTTTATTTAATTTAGTTATTTCTTAGATTATACACATTTACCCTTACATACACATTTATATACACATTTACATACACTTTGACATACACGTTTACATACACATACAATTTAATTAATTAGGCATTTTATTTTTGTTATTATTTATAATTTTTGTGTTCTTTTGTGTTCATTTTATGTGTATTTATGTTTTTCCATCTGTTACGTAGCGTAAGGAATCTTAACTCCAATACGAACTAGATACTGTCAACTCCAATACTTTTCATGTCACAATCCGACGGTGCCGACGACGCCAGCCAACCCAATAGCCTAGTGCGCTGCGTGCTGTGTCCGCAACCGCGCTTCTTTCGGGGCCCAAGAGGCCTCCGGATCCATATAGGTAAAGCCCACAAATCGCTCCAACCAACACAAACCGTTCCCTCTACAGTTTCGCCACACAATACATCCCCTTTCTGGCAAAAATTAGGAGAATTGAAATCTACCACACCTCTTATCAAAAGAATTCCTCGCGGCGCTCGTTTCTCCGTAGCCACTGCTCTCAGCCAGGCTATAGATAAAGTGCTACTTGATAATTCTGAGCGCAGCTGGGAGTCCCTACTTACCTTCGCCTATCGTGTTCTGCATGTCCACGATGAACACGGCAGCATCTCCTTGACCCAAAAAATTAAAAATAACTGCTTCAATGGGGCTTCGTCAGACTGTCACAGTAACAGACGCGTTCACAACCATAACAACGTCAACAACATAAAGAAAATAGAAGCCAAAATCAACGATGGTGACATAAAAGGAGCGGCCCTGCTCTTGTTTTCTAACGACATTGTTGCGCCCGATTCCCCCGAAACCCTTACAGCTTTACGCTCGAAACACCCAACGCCGGCCACAACAGTCTGCCTTCCCGATCCCCCTCTTCCTGATGATTATTCCCCGACAACGAAACCCCAGGATATGCTGAATGCAATATTATCATTCAAAAGCGGTTCTGCCGGAGGCCTAGACGGACTCTCTCCACAGCACTACAAAGACCTAGTGTGTGGAGCCGCAGGTGATGCCGGCAGCGCCTTGCTTAATAAATTAACTGCACTAGCCAATCTGATGATTGCCGGGCAAGTCCCCCCCAACATATGCTGCATCATCTATGGGGCCAATCTATGTGCCCTAAAGAAGAAAGATGGCGGAATAAGACCCATCGCTGTAGGCTGCACTATGCGCAGAATCGTTTCAAAAATTTGTGTACGGAATATACTTCCTTGCCTATCTTCTGAATTTAAACCTACGCAGTTAGGCTTCGGAACTAAAGGCGGCTGCGAGGCCGCTGTCCACGCAACCCGCACTTTCCTAATGAACGGCGGAGGTGAGGTGCTGCTTAAAGTTGATGTAAAAAACGCATTCAACTCAGTAGACAGAGGCGCCCTCTTATCAGAAATCAAATCTAAAACTCCAGCAATATTTAAGTACATCTGGCAGTGTTACAGCGAACCCACCAATCTGATTTACAAAGACCATCTTCTACATTCTGCTGTCGGCTGCCAACAGGGTGACCCACTGGGCCCCGCAATATTCTCCTTAGCCATTCACCCCATTGTGTCGAGCTTAAATTCAAAATTCAATATCTGGTATCTTGATGACGGGACTTTAGGAGGCGATGCGCTAACAGTAATCGACGACCTAAAATCTCTTATCGAGCAGTTTGGAAAGATAGGTTTGGAGCTAAACTACGCGAAATGCGAACTATATTTCTCACAACACATAGATCCCGTCCGCAAAACGCGGTTAATCACCGATTTTAATTCTTTGGCCCCTAACATCAAAATCCTCTCCGATGATTCGCTCCGCCTCCTAGGTGCTCCTATCCTAGATGATTCAATCCCCGCGTTTATTAATGAGCAAATTTACAAATTCACAGAAACGTCCGACCGCCTGTTCCAAATTAACCCCCACATGGCGCTATTTATTATCCGTTTTTGCCTTTTTGTGCCAAAATTTACATACATTGCCCGTTGCTCTCACCTATGGCGTTTCACTTCCCTTTTGGCTTCCCTTGACATCCTTATTAGGGACACTCTTGTCCAAATTTTAAATTGCCCCATGAGCGAACGCACCTGGGCTCAAGCTTCTCTCCCTATCCGGTTCGGCGGTTTGGGGATCAGGAGGATCTCTAACGTGGCTCTGCCTGCCTTCCTATCCTCCGCCCACGGTACGAACAGTCTCTTCGGTAATATAATCGGCCCATCCCTGGGTTCCGTGGAGCTGTCGTACCTAGCGGAGGCCAGGGCTGCCTGGTCAGCGGCTCTCCCCAACTGCGCGCCCCCCACGATTTCTCACTCTCAAAGGCAGTGGGACGAGCCGCTCTGCAAAGAAATCCAACAACACCTGTTAGACTCCTGCAATAGCCCCAGCGAACGTGCCCGTCTTCTAGCAGTTTCTGCAAGAGAATCAGGCTCCTGGTTGCAGGCTCTCCCTTCGGCGAACGTCGGCACCTTATTGGACAAGAATACTTTATCCTTAGCGGTTTGCCTACGTTTGGGCGCCAGGGCCGTCCATCCACACCCATGCGTCTGCGGCGAGCCTGTTGGCGAGCTAGGCCACCACGGCCTCTCATGCGCTCGAAGCGCCGGCCGCAGATCCCGCCACGCTGCCCTCAACAGCATCATCCGCAGGGCCCTTGCCACCGCAAATCTGCCGGCAGTGCTAGAGCCTCCCGGTATCTCGCGTACTGATGGCAAAAGGCCCGACGGTATGACGATCGGGCCCTGGAAACTGGGCAGACCGCTGGTATGGGACGCGACCTGTGTGGACACACTGGCCCCGTCCCATATCCAATCCACCTCACTCAATGCTGGAGCCGCGGCTATAAAGGCGGAAAGTGCGAAACGCCTTAAATACGCCAACCTCGACTCCAGCTACTTATTTATACCCGTCGGGGTGGAGACACTGGGGCCCTGGGGCCCGGAGGCAACAAAGTTGATAAACGAGCTGTCTTCGCGCCTCATAGAAGCTTCCGGTGACCAGAGGGCTGGCCAGTACCTCAGGCAACGCATTAGCTTGGCCATACAAAGAGGGAACGTCGCCAGCCTTCTGGGCACAATGCCCCAGTGCGACCACCTCGACGGACTTTTTTATTACTTGTAGTTTTCTATTTCTTAATGTTTAGTTATGTTTGGCTTATGTCTTTATAGTTTTATGGCAATAAAAAAAAAAAAAAAAAAAATTTGATAAATAAATATATTATGCAACACAATATTAAATCGCATTTCTAGATTGTAGATCCCGAAACACGTGACGTCCTGGGAGCAAACCAACGTGGGGAAATATGTTTAAAGGGCCCTGTGTTCATGAAAGGCTATATAGGAGTTGACCCTTCCATTTATTTGGATGAACAAGGCTTCTTCAAGACCGGTGACCTGGGATACTATGATGATGATGGATACTTTTACATCATTGATAGATTGAAAGAAATCATTGTGTACGACGGATGCAAGGTGATTCATTTATATATGACACACTTATCTTAAAGCTGAATGGGATAAAAATAACACCGTTTGTTGTGAATGTACAGTGATAAGAACAATAACATGTTTTCAAAAGTATTATCTATGCAACCAAACTCTTTAGCTTCAATTAAATTTCAGTTTTATCTTCCTCAATGGCTTTAGGATATTTGACTTCAGAATCGATTTATGAGTGTTATTTAGATAAACGCTTGTGGCTTAGAACCACACTGGTGCGTTGGAACCGCATCTTGTGGGGTCCTCCGTATAATGCCATATTATTACGTCACAATTGACCGCCACCATCACCACCGCCACTAAAATCCTATCTGAAGTCTCTAATTGCTATAGCTAAATTTGATATAGATTCTTAATAAATAGGTATATTTTTTCTAAATTTACAAAACTATCAAGATATATAATTTATACCTATTATAGAACTTGACTAATGAAAACTTGACCAAAATCTTGGATGTGCTATACTCACAGGTAGCACCATTGGAGCTCGAGACGGTACTGCTGCTACATCCTGACGTAAGCGAGGCTGGAGTGGTCGGAAAACCAGTTCCGGTGTACGGAGAGGAGCCCACAGCCTTCGTGGTTCGGCAGCCAGAGTCCAAGATCACGGAGCAGGAGCTGGTTGATTACGTGGCTTCCGAGGTAAAGTCTCATGGAAGATTACTATATCTTAAAGAAATGGGAGATTTACATCCTAATCACAACGCTTGGTATTCGTGTAGGCGGGTGGTGATCAGATCACATTACATGGACAGACGATGTTACCTAGCCATCACACCTTAATCCGCTTTAAAAAACCTGCTGGCAGCGTTCGTACGTGTCGGAAACTAACAAGTTTTTTAAATAAAATAAAATTATCTAGGATGCATGTTTCGAAGTTGTTTCGAAATTGTAGGCATGAAAGAAGAATGTCAAACCGCAGAATAAGTCAGACTCTGCAAAATGTATTTAAGAGTTTACCTATAAAATGTGTGTGAAATTACCTTTCTCATTTTCAACAACAAATATTCTTATATTTACTTGAATTTATATAAATATTTCAGGTAGCGCCATACATGCAACTACGTGGTGGTGTCAGATTTATTTCCCAGATGCCGAGAAACCCCAGAGGGAAAATTTTAAGACGCAGTCTGAGGGAAATGCTGAATGATTAAATTAAAGTAATGCATCAATGTCATATTTTGTAATATTTTATGGTTTATAAATAAATATGCATGAAATATTTGAATTATTCATGGCAATATTAGAAATCAATGTTAAAATTCTTGACGCTCAATCCCAAACTTAAGATTCTTCAAGAGTAGAAATTAAAAATGGCTGCGACTAACACAACTTTGAAATAAAATTGCTTAAACTTGCATGTGAGGAAACAGGATCACACTAAAAACGGCAATCGCAAACGGCAAACGCTAATCTAAAGTGAACATTGAATAAATCTGATGTTAACCAAGCACCGCGACTGGGCAGGGGTATTGTGGGATGTCCCTTGGCATGATGAAACGACGATCTGCGTAAGGTGGTTGGCAGATGATAAAAACCGAGGATCGTGTTCAGTGGCGCGCCTTATGAAAAGTGGACTCTCGAACAATAAATAAATTTAAAATATTCTAAAGTATCTTGTACAGATAATGGGCTCGATTCTGTAGGCACAATGTTAAAATTTGACAGCACTAAAACTGTTGCTATCCTTGTCACACATTGTTATGAAGATAAAGACGAAACCAATTTTAGAGCTGTCAAATTTTAAAGGTGTGCCTTCAGAATCGGGCCCATTGTATCATATGAAAACGTTTAAAAAACGATAAATAAGGAACAGGAATATTAGCTCATCTTTAATACATCTATAGAATCCCTTAAATATATTTCATTGAAATCAAATTAAATCACTTAGTATATAATAAATCTTCGGTAAACATAAGCAATCAAAGTTGTCTTCTTCTTATGCTATATTCTATACTTAGCGAATGTCAGCGATCATCGAGCGAAATTCCATCATTATAAGAGTGACTTCGGGTCTAATTTTTTTTTTTAACGTTTTCGTCAATTAGTCAATAGCGCGCAGTTTTTAGCGCTTTTTAAACTCAGGTGGCAACACGAACATCAGCTAATTGAAAATCGTCAGTTTTTTTTTTAAGAAAAGTTTTGAATTTTTAAGAAATATTAAGAAATCACTTAACTAGAAATCACATTAATATATATATATATATATACTGAGTATTCTTTGATGCCATTGAATACACTTTGCCCAGCTCAAAGCGTTCACAGGTGAATGGACGTGTGGGAGATTAAAATTTAGTTTACTTTAGAGCTACTAAAAGTCTGCCGTACTATGTGGATGATTGCTTTATAAAACTTTTCACTCTGCTTCGTACGTTGTCACTTTTCTTATCTAAATTAATTGACTTGAACCATTTTTCATGTGAAAACATCTAATACATTCGTTATTAGAGCAATTTAAACTAAAATCTCCTGTTTATTTATTTGTCCCATCATAAATACTAAGTAGGTTTTCATCTAGACTAGGTCTTGCTTCGTTTCGTACTTATTTAGAGTTTGTATGAGTTTCGGTTCTGTCGTATATTATGTACTTACACTTCACATATTCAATTCAAAATTAGAATAGGTATGTCACAGTTATTTTTTTTTATAAAATGTTACATAATTTTTTAATATAATAACCTTTGACATCTTTTTCTAAACTTAAGATTCCCTTTTAAAAAATCTACTTCAGCACCTAAGCATAGCGGCGACTATTGCTTCATCATCTTTAAACGTCTGTCCTCTTAGATATTTCTTCAATATCGGAAATAGATAGACATCACTAAGGGCAAAGTCTGGTGAATATGGTGAATCCAAAAGTATTTTAAGTAAAATAGCGGAAAGCTTTGATGAAACAGAACAACTTACGCGAGTTTGCTTGGTCGTTGTCCACGTATTTATTTGCTAACTAGCTGTGCCCGCGGCTCCGCTCGCGTGGACTACAGGATCCGCTCCCATTCCTACTTCCGCTCACTATCCCACTTCCACTCAGACTCTCAATCACACTCTCAATCCCACTCCCGCTCCCGCTCCAGGTCCAGGTCCAGGTCCAGGTCCAGGTCCAGGTCCAGGTCCAGGTCCAGGTCCAGGTCCAGGTCCAGGTCCAGGTCCAGGTCCAGGTCCAGGTCCAGGTCCAGGTCCAGGTCCAGGTCCAGGTCCAGGTCCAGGTCCAGGTCCAGGTCCAGGTCCAGGTCCAGGTCCAGGTCCAGGTCCAGGTCCAGGTCCAGGTCCAGGTCCAGGTCCAGGTCCAGGTCCAGGTCCAGGTCCAGGCCAGGTCCAGGTCCAGGTTCAGGTCCAAGTCCAGGTCCAGGTCCAGGTCCAGATCCAGGTCCAGGTCCAGGTCTAGCTAAAGGTCCGGCTCCAGATCCAGCTCCAACTCCAGATCTAGCTCTACATCCAGCTCCAGCTCCAGATCCAGCTCCAGATTTTTCATCGTAATCGACTAACTCAATCAAAAGCTATGCGAATTTATAGTTTTCAAAATCTCATAATACATTGGTACGATACCCGCTCCCGCTACCGCTCACGAATTCAATCGAACATTTGCACTCTACGCTCCTCGCAGCGTATGTGAGTTTTCGGAAACTATAAATTCCCATAACTTTTGATTGACTGCACCGATTGCAATGAAATAAAGCCTATATGTTACACCAAATCAAGCCCCATGTTTCTGTGAAAAGTCCATCAAAGTCCGATCAGTAGTTTTTAAGTGATGCGTGCACAAACTCACAGACAAACAGATAAACAGACAAACAGATAAACAGACAAAAATTTCAAAAATGATCGAAATGTGTTCTGTTGCTTATCCTTAGACCCCCCAATTTTTTTTTTGCAAATATCTTAAATGTACAGACACGCGAAGTTTACGATTTTATTTATTAGATTTTCTTTATTTGTCCTGCACATAAAGTCCCTCTATTAGTACCTCCTGTACCTCCGAGGTATTCAGTCATTACTGGGGTAGTAAAGTAATTACTTACTGTCCCAAAAAAGAGAGCCCATGACCTTACCGTCGGATCGAATTGCCTTCAATTTCTTAGGGATTGTAAATGGCAGTCTTTTTCAAATCATGGACTGTTGTTTTGTTTCCGGATCGTAATGGTGAAGCCTTCTTACCACTCAAGGTGGCAGCGCTCTTGAACCTTTTTTATTTATTTATTTATACTTTATTGTACACAAATAGAAGTCACACAACTAATTTAAACACAAGATGTACAAAGGCGCACTTAATTCTGTTTGAGTTTTCTTCCAGTAAACCTTTGGGTGAAAGAGAAAAGCAAAGCAGATAGGCAGACAGCAGTGCACATTATAGTGAAAATAAGTAAGAGTGAAAAAAAATCATATATGTAAATAGCAAATAGAATAATTTAAATTTACTTATAACTATCTATATAAATATGAAATAAAATAATTACATATACACACTCGTACAATATATATACATACAATACACATACATACACACAAAGAGATCATTCGGATAGGTAATGCTCTTTTACTCTAGCCTTAAATATGCTCAACGTTGCGCTCGCGCGGATACCATGTGGCAGAGAATTCCACAATCTCACTGCTTGGACTGTGAAGGAGCCGCTATACATATATATATATATATATATCGTTGTGTGTAATCCAAAGGCTGCATGCATGTGTAATGGGCGACCCCGAGCGTTTGCTATCAGATGTGCTTGTCTCGTACCTTCATCACCAGCCGAAATACGTCTACTGATGAACATAAGCCTCCACAGTACAATTCCACTTTTAGTTGACTGTCCATTGGGGGATTTGCTACAATCACAACACTAGGCGGTTATGGCATTTGTGATCCCTATTCTAAGCCGGTAACTACACAGTATGTCCGGAACCACACGGTATACCGTGTACTTATATCACGTCAAACCGTAGTATAGTTATATTGTAACATGCTTTGTACGTAAAGCCTTATTCCCCGTAAAACTGTGCAATACGTAACTACGTAAAAGTGCTGGGTTTGGGCCGAGGTCTATTATCCACTAAAGCATTTGTGCCCATTTGTGCCCATCGTTACCGAGATAGACATTTGGTGCTCACTCACTCGTTTATAGCGGCGCCGCTGGTGTTACATTTAATTAACTAAAGTAGCTTCTAAATGTGGTCCGACGGTCATCATACCCTCGATCTAAACGGTGAATGAGTAAACGTAATAAAATAAATCCACTAAGCCGACGTAATGCTTGGGACTCTACGTGGCTTACTAACGCTTTTGGGGAGACATAGGTCTACGCAAGAGTTAATTTTATTTGTTAATTTATTAAATTTTTGAATACTTCATTACTTTTTTTTTCTATTTTTAGTACGTCTCAGTACTTATAGATAATTATTTAAGCCTTTATTAGCAAACAGAAAAATTAAAACTTCTCCAGCTTGATAGGAATTATTCAGCACACGTGGTCTTATTTCACTTACCTACTGTTTTAATTCCTTTTGCATCTCCTTTCAGATACCTTCTATGCAGCGGTGTTTGATACATAAGCGGATATCAAAGCAGACTAGCCTTACATTTTATTAATGTTGGTTATTTAGTTGCGTAATATGTATTTTTTAATTGTACAATTAAATTTTGTAAATGAAAGCTTCACTTAAGTAATCAATCACTTTCCTTTAATCGTAGTAATATGTGGACATTAGTGCACATCACTATTAAGCAATAAATTAGTCAAATATCAATCAATCAATTAATTAATCAGAATTCTTTAAACAATTCAATTCGTTATGTGTGCATTTAGTTTGACGTTGTATCAACCAAACTTAATTTGACTTAAGTGTGGCTTCAAACTGCCCTAAAAACTTTCTACAACACACTTAATTTAGACTTAAAACAAAGGTAATGAAATGAGTTGAAAGTAAGCCGTAAACATGCCGAAGAAGTTAGAAGAAACACCTACTTCTGCAAAGTTTCGCTCACAAACTTCGTGTAGCTGCGTAACTTTTTATTTATCAAATAAAATTTTACTCATTTTTTTATTTTATTGAGTTACCAGCAATCCCTCGTAAAAATACCGTAGCTTATCATATTGAACATAATATAACAAAGCTTTTTAAGGTGGACCTGTGTGCAAATATGTGACACTCATGTATGCGTTGCTAATCTCTTATTGATAACTCAAATGTAATGTCACTTATTATGAAACATATAAGTTATGATTACAGCAATTATTTTTAAGATCTCTGTCCCACTAAACAAGTCGGTGTAAAGTAAACAACTCTTGGTGGGACCAACAAAAATAATAATGAAATTAATATCCCTGTTGTACCCACACAAATTAATTTCATTATTTTTGTTGTTGGTACCTACCACCAATCTGTCCCACTAAATAATTTCTAAAATATTAGGCACTAAATAAGTCAGCAACAGGAATATTTTTTACGAAATTTCTGTTACCGGTGGCACGAACAACAGAAATAGTCATTTTGATAGTTGTGTCAGGTAAAAACGAAACTCAGCTGCTGTCAAAATAACGTCCGTTAAAAAGTTGGTAGAAAGGTACTTTTTTAAAACACGCAGAGACGTTATGCTTAAATTATGCAGGAAAAGGTTATTTTCTCAATAAATAACCATTAATACACAATCAACCAAAAAATAACTATAAATGCGTATATTTATAATTAATAATAACAATGCAACATTTACCTTAAACGCAAACATTTCCCGCGCTTTTGAGAAAAACAGTGTCGTATTACTGCTTACAGCTGTTTTGCACAATCGAGAATTGAGTAACGAATACTTACAAAATACTAGGTTCGTTCCTAACAGCTGAGTAGCGTGTGCGTTCCGTCTGCGTTTCGTTTATCGTCTGAAGTAAAACAATGAGTAGAATTTAATTAGTAATGTTTTATTTTTGCGTTGCGCAAATTGGTTGCGTTTGGAGCGGAGTTTTACTAAAACTTGAACGTAACTGTTGTTTAAACGAACGATAAATGTTGAAAATAGTAGAATTGGCCTGATAGTTGTTATTTAATAAATCAAATATATGTAATAATAATAAATTGACAACTTTATTTGTATTTTTTTTTAAACTTTGTCATTTTCCGATCGGACTGTTAAAAAAATTATCACCATCTGAGCACAAAATCGATATTTGACATCACTGTGGCTGATATCATTTTAGAAATTATGAAGACAGTTGAAATGTAGGTAACCAATTCATCGTATATCCTCATTGCGAATTATATAGATACTAAGAAAAACGAAGAGAACCTCTTTATAGCTCGCTTAGCGACAATTCAAATTAAAACTTGTGAAGAAATTGATTTCCAGTTAATCAAAAATAACACTTTCTGACCTCGTTTCATAGAATACCAAAATGTATATGTAAACTTAGTGAGGCTGCCCCAAGCCCAAGATTGTTGCAATACACATCAATATTAATGAGTAACCTAGAAGCAGGAAGCTATTTTGTATAGAATGACTTATCAATAGGTGCCGTCAGCAAAAACATTATAAGAGTAAAAATGTAAGTAAATACATAAAAAGGGCTTCTATTATTTCACTATGGCCTGACGTGCTATGAAGTGAGTGGTTGCCGCCATTTTAATTTTTTTCATGTCGATCGATCACGGAAATAAGAAAGCAATCGGCATAGATTTGGAAAATAATCGCGATTAAATATTGACGTCTGTTATGTGGTTATGGCTCCTACTTACATGCGGTAGCGTGACCATTTCGAGATAAAACAACAAATGTGTTTGCCCTAGACCTATTCGCCACCACCTTAGGAAACGCGGCGTTCTATAATAATATTTTCATAATATTAATCAGTCAAGAGCAACGGATCATTGATTTGTCTTAAAATGCAAAAATATCTAGATCTGATCTGAAAATAATTATGTTTAGAGAAGTTAATATTTTAGTTAGACTGTAGAATGAATGGAACTTAACTTTTTTTTTATAATCCATTCCCGGTACTAGTTTCACTTAAAATTGTAAGTAAATAAAACATTAGTAACATTACAGACAATAGGAAATTAAGGAAATATTATAGGTACAACTTAAAATGTGTCGAAATTAATTTATGTTTGCAGAATCTAGCGCCACATAAATAGGCCAACGGAGAGATACAAATATATCTTTCTAATAATATCTTGTACTTATTTAATTCATCGTGGAACAAGATAAGTGAAATAATGTTGTCACTATTCGTTGCTGACTGTACGTATGCATTGCTGTAGGGTACGCCCGCCCGTCCGCGTTGATGGCTAATGAACCGTGAACGCTGCAGCCTCCAGCCTCCACGTCCATGAATATGAGTAGTTTGCCATAAAAATCCCTCTACAATGCTGCACGCTGCTATAATATGAACTTCACCCGCAGTCACTCGCAACTACACCTAGATAGCATAATAATAATGGTTTAGTACAAAAATCTGCTTTATACTACTTACTTTATAATGTTTATCCTAATGTTTTGAGTGTAAAAGTACTTATAACTGGTAAAACTACCCATCCCGATTTTTATTTTAGAAAATATTAATACACAAAACTGATTTTGTCTAAACTAAAATCTTACTGTATCGTTGCGTCTTAGAAAGAAATGACAATAGAAACTGACACCTCGCCATTCAATTCGGTCATGGCCACCATATCGGTCGAAGCTGATGTATAGGCTAACACCTGCCATTATTTTGAGAGGGGCCCTGTCCAGCAGTGGACTATTATAGGCGAGGCGAATTGTATCACAGGGCGAATCGGATCAAACAATGTAAATCGCATATTTTGAGTAATCTCTACTTACTCACACGCAATCAACCCAGACTCAACTTCTCCCCTCTACTCCCGCACCTCCCTCCACCGTCGGTACTACGAGTACTACTTTTATATGAAGCTCTGTATAAAATGTGCATTTAGCCCATTTATATAGAAATATGGCGGACCAAGTATACCTATTCTCACCACCTGCTTTGTCTATGTTTTGCAAATAATCATTTTCTATATACTTAATTTGAACTTATAATATAGATAATTTGAAGCACTATCGTCCGATACCGAAATTCTATAATATTTGCGGTAGTGTTAGCATCACAGATCATTGGCCAGAGATGATCGATTAACGCTTGTGAACTTCAAGTGCTCAGAAAGTTTGTGCGGCTGGTTGCGCTAAGTAAAACTCCCCAGGATCCAACCTAGAGATCATCCATCAAACTACTTTGTAAAAATACCACACTGGTGATTTCACAAGAACACTTTTTAGCCAAATGCAACAATGGATATTGGCGTGTTAAGACGCGTACGATGTACACATGTGATGGCATGCCGTTTTATGCTTAATTAATCTCTTTCATAGTTATCTAGATTATTGATGATTACTACCTATAATGATGATGTACGTAGTATTTCATAGTACATTTATCAACTACTTACTAAAAGTAGTTTCTTTATACTACACTATTAGAGGTGTTCATTCCGACACCATTTCAATTGCCTGTACCTATATATTTACCAAAGAATTGTTGGTAATTTTTATTTTCTACGTATTAATATGTACATAGATTAAGTAAATAAGATGTTCCGCTTCCAAACATTTGCAGGAAGGTCTGTTTTACATTATCTCGTTGTGATTTGTCGTAAATTTCAGTCCCCGTCCGGCGGTGGTAGGATGACCAGGCTTACCGGGGTTGGGCGGACGTTTTGACTCGGTGTCCATTGTGTATTAGTGGACAAGGGTCGTGATTTATAGAAGGACATCGACAACAAACAACAGGGCGCTGCGTTTGTCGAACTCTTGTCCTTTTTACATCCCAATGCTATTTATAAACGAAGGAGCGCTCTTAATTATGTATTTTAACCAATAACATAATCCACTTTTGGGTCTTTTTGTATCATAAAGTTCACTAAAAAAAACATTTTTTAATCGAAATTTACTATTATTAGAATAAAAATTTCAGTCAAATTAAATATAAATAGTTGAAAGTATGGGGACAATATTACTTTTGTCCCCTGGGTTACCATTAGGTAGGTATATTGAATTCTTTTTGTGTTATTCTTTATTGTGTACAATGCATAGTGTTATTTAATGTAGATGACAATACATTATAATTGTTGAAACAACTATACTCTACCTGTACAAGCATATACACATTAATATTATATTATATGCTAACAACATTATCTTACAGAACATCATCAAATTATTATTATATTTACTACGAGCTTAAATATATTGGATTAAATAATTATATCACCAAACATTTTTTTTTAAGTTTTCTATTTTATTTTATAATTAAGTACTTCACTTTTACATCTATTTAATATTAATCTACACATAACATACTTATAAATAAAACTTAACCATATACATACACTACAAATAAAAAACTGACCCCAGTTGGTCCCCCGCTGGCAGAGTACCCAGGATACTGGCGGCATTGCCTCGATGGATTGCGAGGCTTATGCGCTGGGCAAAGTAGCCGCCCGCTCTGGGGTCCCGGGTATTCTCCACCAGTCTTTTCGATATGTCCCTGAAAAGGTGGTGGGCACCGGAATCCCACGCGCCCTGGGTCTCGACCCCAAACGCCTCAAAGGTGAGGTCTCCACTGAGACACTCATATTTGCGACGCTTGAGATTCTGTGCGTTGGAAGCAGCCGCGCCAGCTCTCACGGAAGTACATGAAAGGTGGGACGGCGCAAGTGTATCTACGCATGTAGCGTCCCACACGAGCGCACGTCCCATCTTCCAGGGAACTAGAGTCATTCCGTCCGGTCTCTTGCCATCGTCGCGCGCCAGTCCGGAGGGTTCCAATATGGCTGGCGCACCGGCGGTGGCAAGTGCACGGCGTATGACGTCGTTCAATGAGTTACCAAATTAATATTTCAACAATTCAAATGACAATAAAGTCAACGTTATTTCAAATTTTATACTACAGTTGTATAAAACAATTCAAAGTCCTAAATAATGTAATTTTTTATAATACAATAATTTATTTATACTCTAAAAATTAATTCACACTATAAAAGCAGAGTTCAATCAACCAGCTTTTCAAAGATAATTTGAACTTATTTATTTTAAATACTTTAAAAAATATGGCAAATTATTATACATCTTTATGCACATTATGCTACAATTGTTCGCAACCAGTGTTAGATTAGTAAGATGTCTGTATAGTTTGTTCACGTTGCACTGTCTTCTAATGCGGGTAATTAAATTCTTTTCTTGTCTTTTTTGAAAAAGTGCACTGTGCTTATAAACATACACACAGACCTCCATAATGTACAGGCATGGCAACGACAACAAGTCATACGCCCTGAAGAATGGCCGGTATGACTATATTTGCTTTAATCCGAACATAGCTCTAATATCACGCTATTGAACAATAAAAGCTCTATCACGATCGGTTGAGTTTCCCCATATTACAATACCGTAACGTAGTACTGAGCTAACGGAGATCTACTTATTTGAGTTAACTGCTGTATCTTTTTTCATACGGAATGATTTAGTCTTTTAGAGTAAAATTCTCAGACAATAAATTTTCTATTTCGTTATCGGCTATCTTTAGTTTAATTTGCAGATTAGTTACATTTTAACTCATCTCTTTCATTTCATCACTCCCCGCGCTGGCCAGACGGGTTGGGGAGGCCTGATTGATGTTTTATAATGTATTTCCCTTAGTCGCCTTGTATGACATCCACGGGAAGAGTTGGAGTGGTCCTATTCTACTCTACCGGAAACCACACGGCAAGTTATATCTTTGACATAATCTTGGGGCATTATATTCAGACTGCGCCCTTTTTGTCACAATTATTTTTCTAAATTTTAAGATTTACTGTTATTTAGGTTAGATTAACATTATTGGTCTTAATAATTTGTTTTTTACGGATTCTGCGATAATAAACCATTATCCTATTCTATTTTTGTAATTCGCATCAAATTAACATGGACCAACCTATATTTATAAATAATCCATATTTTAATGAAGCTGTACATTAAGATATACTTTTTTATTTAGTGTACTTTATTCAGATACACTAGTACACCATATTCGTAGCCATTATTTACGGTTTAAGTTCCAGTTTTTGCTTAACTCTGTTCTTCGAATAACACTCGTGTACACTTATTATACTCAAAACACCAAAAAAAGCAGTGGTAAAAGCGTTTTGAACATATTAAATTTAAATTTAAATTTAACTTCCATCACAATAGAAACGATGTTAACGGTTCGCCGTCAGATTAAGAGTTTGAATGCTATAATTGTTAAAAATATATGTTACTAACTTGTATATTATTGCTTTCATCTCGACTATAATATGCATAATTGATATTATGTAATTTAAATCTTTATTATTACAGTTTATTGCAAAACGACTATTTTTCACTTGCAGTAGCGGTGTTTGGATAGTGGCTATTCGCAGTTATATTTGGTATTAGCCCATTAGAAAAAATATATAAAAAAATTAACTAAGAAAAGTTGATACTTCAGCATCAGCAGCTGATACAGCAGCATTAGATGGCTGAATAATTTACTCAGTCGCTGGTTCATTTTTAATCCCTATTTTATATAATAAAATAATTGTTCTCTATATATTATCAACTGTAACATAATTTAGATTTTTTACGGAAATTTAAATTAGGATACATGCGCGTTGTATAGTTCAGATCAATTCAATTATACAGAAAGTAGGCCACTTTAACATCGAGAAAATAACGTTAAGTCCCATTTATTGTTATTATAATGAATTCATTTTAATGAAAATGTATTATAAAGCTCAATACTGATTGTTATTCTAAACTAGCTGTTGCCCGCGACTTCGTCAGCGTGGACAACTTAACATCACAAATTATTATGTTTTCCCGTAGGAATGGGATATTTTTTCAGGATAAAAACTATCCTATGTCCTATTCCAGGACCTAACCTATATGTGTGTCAAGTTACATCACGATCCGTCCAGTGGTTTAAGCGTGATTGGGTAACAAACATCCAAACATCTAAATATCCAAATATCCAAACTTTCGCATTTATTAATAGGAAGGATGAACAGTAATTAAAATTAGAATTGAAATGTGACCCAAACATGAAATATGATTATGTCCATGTGACTTGAAACAAGTAGGTAGTTCGGATTATGTATAAATATTATGAAGGTATTGTTAAATATATAAAAATGACGTTATTTTTGATCTCCAACATTATTAAATAAAAGGTTAATTAATTTTCTCATTGGTTGCCTATAAATGTGTCAAAATCAGTGATTAGGTATTACCATATGCCTATGTGAGGACCGTTTCCCTTTCTTTTGTGATTTCTTTAAATATTCCATAAACTCACTCGTTTCGATACTTTTCTGCGGCGCAAATAATCAAATGTGACCCAAATACGAGATTGTATTTCATACGAAAATTATTTTCACGTGAGTAAAAACAAGACTGCGTTTAGGATTATTCTCAAAGTATAGATAGATATAAAAGAACGACCCGATTACGGGTGACTGACTTTTCACTTTACGCTTTCTTGAATATTTATCATATTAATATTTTACACAATATTTGTAGAAGCATGTTTTAATTTACGTGGTTTGAAGAATAACGTGTTCTATTTTTGTAATATTTTAAAAACCTTTCTACTCCCAATATAATAAGATTTATGATTATGGCGGAATTAAAATTACGGAGTTTTAAGAGTACTAGTGTGCTAGATAGCAACTGCTTGTTCTCCGAACGTTGTGATTCGCGTCACTCAGACTGACCAATTTTTATAAACGGTACGTTAATTGAATGTTTTTTCTGTTCGATAGATTATAAACAAAGCCGGTTGCAAGGTTTCGCAGGAGTTTGTTTTGATAGCTACCTACTCTTTATAAGTCTAGTACACCTACTTAAATATCTATAAACTAACAGCTCGCATGCTGCGGATAATTCCTCCTGATAATTCGTAACCTTGTTAGAAGACTGTCGTATCTTTCAATATTTAGTACGAAAAATACGTCTTCTAACAAATGTACGAATTTTTCATACATTCTGACTTAGATATCGACTGACTTTTCTACTAAAACTAAATCAGTTATTTCTTTCGCATATATAATGTTCAAAGTTAACACTTTTCCCCTCTTCTTCTGCTTCTTAAGACGCACGTAGGAATTCTAGGCTACATGCTAGGTTTTTAAGCTAAGTACCTTTGCATTTTTCTAAACCTACCTACTCTACCTGCCGACTTCCTGTACTACACCTACTTTTCAGGCTTTGAACCCATATTTACATAGGTATAAACTAAGATTACGAATACATACACACCTTAAAAACGACCTGTAAGATACAAACGTGTTTTATTAGAATAGTGTAAGGGGAGTTAGCCGCAAGGGACCACTAGCGGGACATGGGACACTGTGCAACTAGCATGTAGTTTCATCTCGTGCTAATTAATTGGATTACGTAGCCTCTCTCATTATACGAGATAGGGGCTATTTAGCGAATGGATTTTGTACGCGTGACAGCGTAAAATCGTTTTGTATTCGGACAAATAAACATAATTAAAGGGTAAAGTACCTAGTAGTTTCTATTGGATGCGGCCGTGCCGGTTGCCTGTCGAATAAATTTAAACAATTTAACAACATTTCGGCATATCTATGCAAATTAGCTTTTGATTATTAAATATTAGCTCTCATTACCGCGGGTTTTCGTATTTCCTCAGGGAAACCCATTTTGCAGAACTAAATGCATAAACCTGAATGATAAGTTTATTTCTATATACACAAATTATATGATGTAGGATAAACGAGATTACAGGGATATATGTTTACGACCTCCACAAAAGCTTTACTTAATCCTTTATTTCGTATACTATTTTCATACGTAGGAATTTATATCATCTTCATGTCAATAAAAAAGCTGGAAATAAAGAATCTATGTCGACTGTGCTAATCAGGAAGGCGTCGGCTCGGTTACTGTGCCCATTTCCTAGACGCCCGCGGAAATATCTCAAATGAACGCAATATCTAGCCCATTATTTCATTCAGCGAAATGGAGTGGCAGTGAAATAGGGCGAAGGACGAACAAACCGGCTGCTGGAAATGAAGATGCCGTTTGTTCATAACCAGCTCGTTAATTCCATTACGGTTAATATTCACAAAGCCAGCGCTGGTATACCAATTTGTGAACTATTGCACTAACTTCACATAATATTTTATTTATGACAGCTGACACTAGTCTCTTTTAACTTGTGATCGAAGACAGCTTAGCAAAACAAAAGATTAGCTTTCGACCTCTCCACTGTTATAAACCTATAAGTTGTATTAAACTTAGTAACTCGGGCCCGCCGGTTCGACTCGGAGGGGAAACGCCATAGGGTTTTCTTCCGATCCGACCTCTACGCACACTTACGCACTTGTACGCTGTCGTTACAAAACACACACTTAATCGAACAACACATATACACATAGACACATTTCAATACGACGTATAACTGACGGTCTTGTACCTTATTCGGCAGAGGGGAATTTCTGAGTATGGTAGTATAATACTAGTTTGGAAATAGATAAGTGTATGTTCTCATATATGTATATACTTGTAGTTTATTTTTAATAATTTCCTCATATTGTGCGAACACTATAATATTATTATTAAATTATATTTATATTTAATATATAGTAGGTACACGCGACTACTGCCTCTCCATAATCCCTTGTCTTCACCGCAGGTTAGCTGGAAGAAATTTCTTTAGAAATAAGCTTATCCTTTTGTATAATTTTCTTTTCTTTGTGTTGTTCTTTGTATATTTGTGTGTACAATTAACTATTAAATAAATAAATATAATACCAGCACTGGCTCAGTGCAGCATCACCGTTATAACCAGTTAGCGAGCGAGAACCGGTAACAGATGTGCCACTTGACTCGTGAATCTTCTCAGCCTCCGGCTCTGCGCGGATTTTCACGTCATTCAAATTTTGACGTCGATTTTGTAAAATTTATATGCAAATAAAATTGCTCTGTGTAATGGGAATATTATTTATCATCTCGTATTCGGTAACGAGACTAACCAGAGTTATGGTTTTTAATTTAATAATTGCAAATAATATCATCATATGGTTAAGGTTTGTAATTCCGGCAGTTTTAAAAATATACATACATAATTACACCTTGCATAAGAAATATCTCCAGTAACAGGAGAGACACACCTATTGGCTTCTTCCAGTTCATACATATGTAACTGGATTGAATATCCCACTAATATTATAAATGCGAAAGTTTGGGTGTTTGTTACTCAAATGCTAAATGATACCTATGCGCTATATTGTCTATTTGTGTATAATGTGGGTTGGTCATTGGACTCAACCACCAGAGGTCATGGGTTCGATTCCCATCGGGGATAGTCAATTTTGTACAAATAATACAAGTTGGTCCCGGTCTAGATGTTATATTTGTGAGTCGTCCTATCCATGTTTAATTCCCATAGCACAGGAGAAAATCCTCGTTTGGGACTAGACAAGTGTTATTTATTAATATTTATTTAGCAAAAAAATAGGGATCTGACATATTAAGTACTTTACAATAACTACAGTAGATATAGTACTCATCAATTGATACTGAATGCCTCTGCGATCGATCATTGCAGGCATTTTGTTACACTGTGTATGTCTACTTGATTTATTTCAGTACGTGGGTACTAAATGAGGATTTGCGTGAAGGGTTGTAATTGAGGTACGTATACTAAAAACTTCACGTTAACGCTAAATGTCTACGTCCATCCCCCGCCATTGCCGACGACAGGTCTGTAGCTAGAGAGGGAGTTGCAGGCTCCTAAACTTCAATAAAAAAAGAATTGTTACTAAAAAAGTCACCCATATGGTAGGCATACTAAGTAGGTGCAATAATTGCTATATTACTTAGGTAGTTGAAATCGACGTAAGTTATAGGTACCTCGAATATGCCTGCTTATAATACCTACACCGGTTGCTCAAGTCAGTGAAGAACTGTAAAAAAAGATGGACGTCAACAAGTCAATGATAATGGTGAGTCAACGAAATGATCATAGTTTGATATAAGAAATTGGTATAATATTTTACTCAATCCGCCACGATTTGTAGTTGGCCATGTTATAAGAAGATATGTTCAATTAGAATTTTCTAAACCATATAGATCATATTATTACAATACGAACTAATATCACAGTGTAATTATTTAGTCGTAATCTTTTTACATGGGCATTACAAACCTAAATACGGACCTGAACAGTAGAGTAGGGTGCGCGGGCGACGGCGGCCGCAGGTGAGTAATGGTCACCGCCCGATACCATCAGCACTAATTGTTTGACATAAGTGCCAACTCTACGATGATTACACCGTTTTGTTTATGTTTTTGTCTTCATTTGCTATAAACAATTTTATTTCGGAATTGAAATATTATAGTAGGTGTATATAACTTTATATATAATCAAAGGTTATTGTGCCACTTACCTACATACAGACAAAAATTTTAAAAAAAATGTTTTAGCTTCTATTGGCCCTATAAAGACCCCTCATACAATTTTTTTTTTAATATCTCTCATGTACAGACATAGACCAGTTACAGTTTTATGTATATAGATTTAATAAACATGTTATCAGAATATCTTTATATCTACACCTAAACTACACTTCTAATCTATCGGTATTCACAATTAAGCGTTACAATCTATCCTTCCTCTCGATAAACTTATTTTGTTCATCAATGGCAAAGATTCGTCTAGACAAGATAACTTTTCATGTTTACGGTTCTAATTAATCAGATTAATGATTGACCTGATCAATGAGACGCCAACTTATGGACTCCACAAAACTATTCGATTTAGTCACAGACAGATCTAATTCCACATAAACATGAACTGGTATGTATTAAATGTTCTGGGGCTGCTACAGACGGGTGCGATTAGTTATTCTTTGGTAACTCTAGAAGAAAAGTATAACTGACTGCGATGAAAATGGCTAGAATATGCATAATAAATCTTATTATGCAAATGCTTACACATGCCAAACATATAAATATAAGATGAATGAATGGTAAATATAGGTGCGCAAATTGTTTGGTGACAATATTGAAGTAAAAAAAACATTTGTGTCTAGCTATAAGTTGTTAAATTTAACATATCATATAAGTAGTTGGATGTGTCTCTGGAAAATATTGGAATAAGATTCAGGAAGAAATGTCGTCATTTATAACTTTCAGATTAGAGTACGTTTTAGATCAGCGCAACGTGAAGATTGACTTTATATTTTGCCTCGTGTACACAATTTATTTTAGTACTAAAAGCAAACTTCATTCATTAACCGTGACTTCAATTTAATGTCATATTTTTGAGCAGGAACTGAAAGCGGTACACAATAACGGTAGAGTATAAACGTGCCTTTAAATAATCGCTTGCGATTTTGGTACCGAATAAACATTGCAGTCGCTGCAAGGTGGAGAGCGAAGGGCGCGGGCGGGAAAGTGTAGGCCGCCGTTTGTACACGCATCCTGTAGTATTGGATGGAGGCGACGACACATAAAATAATACATTTATTATATCGTTTGAATAGCGATAGAAATATACACAAACATTATGACTTTGATTATTATAACCTCTTTATTCCATAGTTAGCATAATATAATTAATTACAATATAATTAGCTTCATAATTTCATTTGAAATAGTAAGAATATATTATTACGTTAATACAATTATTAAATAAATGCAATGGCAGCTTAATTAAATACATAGTTCGTTTAATAATTTCATTATAAAATTAAAATAAAATGACCTTGACTATGTAATCAAAGCATAGAAATATAAATGGTATAATCATGAGTTACAACCCTTATTTATAAATGGTATAATGTATACCGCTTTATACCGCTTGTATTTAAGTGTTATTACACTACCGTAATTTGCAGGTTATTCAAACCTTGTTTTTAAAGGACTACTAATAAACAATACCTACATAAGGTATTGTTTATTAGTAGATAATTATTTTAACAACACACCTACAGATAAACAATAACAAATTAATTAAATGTCAATACGCGGAAATTCAAGCTAGGATACCTACCTATAAACGGAAACAGTATTGATTTTCGGCTGTCTATAATTTTTCCTTGTATTATTTACGAGTAAACATCTTAACAAACTGTTAATAAGCAAGTAATAAGTAGGTGAGGTATTCTACGGGTGTAGGCAGTTAATGTATTTTGAAATAGCTAACAAAAGGGCCATTAATTATAGTCGTCAAAGACAACTCGACTCGTCATCGCGTTTACAGCCTTGTCCTAAAAGTCAGAAACGAGTCGAATATACTTCAGTAAGTTTACACATCCAAAATAGATTATAGATCCAAAATAGTACATGATTGCAATATTAGAATACCAAATCGGGCAAATCAGCCAATTGTTAAAGAAAATGCTTAACCATTTATGAACCTTACTTAAGTTAATTTGTGCTCCCCTTTGGCGACAGAACCATGCAACCACGCACGTCTACGT
This sequence comes from Esperia sulphurella, assembly GCA_947086405.1. Classification (NCBI taxonomy): domain Eukaryota; kingdom Metazoa; phylum Arthropoda; class Insecta; order Lepidoptera; family Oecophoridae; genus Esperia; species Esperia sulphurella. The sequence continues at coordinate 8,327,034 of OX352261.1, forward strand.
AGCCGTTGAACACAAGCGCAGCGAGCGCTGTATGTCTGTAGCACTGTGCTACGCCGCGTGCCGTAGCACGCACACGCCACTAGGTCCTACATTAATTTTATTTCAGCATTCTCTACTGCACAGATAAAATGAAAATGATATAAAGGCCATCTAACCTTTGTGGCATATCTACTGTCGGGCATTTTTAAAAATTCTCGAAATCGCGGCCACTGATCAAACCTTGAAATATCAGAGGACAGAGGACTTCAATACAAAACAAAAAAATTAATATAGTCAAAATCCTAGTGTCGACTTTCCGAGATATTAAATGTCAAAGCCACTCAAATCAATTTCAATTCAGTTCAAACCACTCAAATGCCAGGCTCCATAGTAAAATGTTACATGGCCTTTAGATTCATTTTACAATGCAGGCGGTTCCGAAAAAAAAATACCTGGAATGTCACTAAAAAAATTTTTTTATTGAAATTTCCATAACTTTCCTATGATTACTGACCAGGTTTTACATATATGTTTAATATCATAGATCAGTCTGTCCAGTAATTTTAGAGTTATCCGGCGGACAGACAGACAGACGAAGAAAAACTTGCTTTAAGAGTTTACATTTTGACGGAAACCTAAAAACGATTTGTTCAAGACAACCTTTAGGTTGAGGATATTTTTTTATCAGAGCAACGTAAGAAGGAAATGCATTATACTTGTATTCTTTTGTCTGAATCCAATAAAATAGCTTGATTTTCCTATGTAAGTTTGGAATATACAATTTCTCCCAGGAAGAAAATTTTCTCATTGCTAATATTGAGCACTAGCTTGTATTTAAGCGTATTAAATATAATTTTCTCTGAAGTTAACGTACAATAACACAGTAACGGAGTTTACAGAATTTACAGGAGTATAATATAATATGGAGAGTCGTTAACTATGAAAAAAAATTTAAGTATTGCTAGAAGTAAACGTTCACCTAGTTCCCTATCTTTTCTGTCCAACGTTCAGTTTACATTATACTCAAAGTACATGAAATTATTTGAAATCTAAGATACTTAGTAGGCAGCTTGAACAGGTAACGGCTCGAAATGGAGGAGTGTTGGAGTGTTTATGTAGGCATACTTATAGTAATATTATTGTAAAATAATCGAAATAAGGTGAAACCCGTGCAAAGCGTAAGACAAGCCACTAGCATATTTCTCAGTTTGTTACAGAATTGTTGCAAATCGCTGACGTCATCTAAGTTAAGTTCCGTCACAGCTACATAGCAATAAATATAACTATTCTAAGATCATTCGAATCCAGAGCTGATTCAATTTATTTTGATTTCCCGATTTAAAGTCTCAAACACGTCTGGCAATCCTCCAAGTTCACGATTCTTTCTGTACTTTTTACTGTTATAACTGAAATAAAATAGAAATGACCATACCAACTTTTGCTAACACAAGTATAAATAAATTTCTTGCGATAGATTGGCTGGATGGTGGTTATGCAGTTTGAAAATGAAATACATGTTCAAACTGCATAACACATAATTTAATAATAATAAATATTACCTATACATACATACACATACCACTATCTAATGAATGACATGTCATTATACAAAACTTTTAATAAAATACTAGCTGTGCCCGCGGCTCCGCTCACGTGGACTACAGAATCCGCTCCATTTCCACTTCCGCTTCCACTCCCGCTCCCGTTACCGCTCACGAATTCCGTCGTGCATTGACACCATACACTTTTTTGTTGTATCTGCATAACTTTTGATTGACTGGGCCGATTGCAATGAAATAAAGCCTATATGTTACACTGAATTAAACACTATGTTTCTATGAAAATCCCATATAAATCGGCTCAGTCGTTTTTAAGAGATGCGTGCACAAACAAACAGATAAACAGACAAAAATTTCAAAAATAATTGAATTGTGTTCTATTACTTATCCTCAGACACACCAATTTATTTTTTTGAAAATATTTTCAATGTACAGACACGCGATGTTTACGATTTTATTTATTAGATTGACACACTTAGAGAAATGTACCCCTCGATTTAACAGAAATTCTAAACAATTTATCAGGTATACCTCTTAAATAACGACTAAGCGTTCAAGTGTAAGAATTGACAGGAAACTGATATAAAGTCATGTACAACTGAAGTTTCTTGGATGATGTATTACTAGATTCCCACAATAAACCATCATGGTAATGGGTAACACAATATATAATTCAGGGACAAAATCAGCTTCCTGAAAAACTGTTAGTAATACTCAATGTTCCATGATAGAACTTAATTTTTTTATGATATACATACACGTGTCAATTAAGGATACCGATCCAATTTCTCATCTTAGCGATGATTTTGCATTACGGCAAAATGGACATTTTACAAATGTACAATTTAATTTACGTAAACTCAGGCCTACTTACACATCCCACGCTATACTAATTATTACTCCAAACCAGATTTCCCTGTAGAATCATCTTCACTTCACATCACTTGTAAAAGTCTTTTTTTCGGTTTGTCATTCAGGACTAATGCTAAAACCCAACAAACGAGGCGGTCACTATTATACTCAATTGAAGTATGTACCATCGATTTCCGTCTCTCACAAGACATAAATCCTTAGAGATGAGGGTTCTTGGCAACAACAATATCTGGATGAGCCAATTAATTTCGATCTAGGGGTCTGCCTTTAATCTGATGGTCACTCGCGCCCAAAACTTGTAATTGAATTTCAGTTTAGGAATATTCAGCAACTTGCCCATCGTATAATGCAATATCAGAATTTAACGCTGTAATTAATTTATAATTTCCTATTTTCTCTACTTCGGTCATTTGTATTTAACTATAGACTGATCTACATCACCGACAATGCTTGCATTTTTATACGCCACGTATCATACTTTAATCAGTTTTTGTTTAGAGCTATAATAAAAAGTGAAAGGGAGAAAAGCGGGCGAAGATCAGTCGCTTGACGACGTTCGTCAGTATCGCACAAAGTGGCGATACATCGTCTCTGACTACCCCTCTTGGACCAAGACGTAAGCGTTATCTATGTATGTTATAATAATATACTTCTTTTAAGAGTTTTACCCCTTTGATAGTAAGCATAAATGAATTGATTTTTTATTCATTCGAACTTATATTTGGGTGTAAATCTCATTTTGCAATCCAGGTCAGATTAGGCCCCATATACTTTTCTGGCCGGTCACGTCTATCGTTTATGCGAAATCGATTCGAACGTTTTATGTGACGTTTCCGACGAATTTAATAGCGGAAGAGATGACTGGACGAAGAGCAATAAACGATAAAGTATTCTTACACATTGGCCGATAAAACTTTATTCCCTAACTACTCGCAGAGGACGGCGCGCGTATTAAGTTCCAGTCATTATGTTTCCAACTTCCTTGTTCAAATAGGCGGGTAATAACATCAATTTCTTACTTTAATTGGATTTCAATTTGAAACTTTGTACATTATAACACTTACCCACTTTCCCAGTTGTGCCTCAAAGCGAAGACAACTTTTTGGGTAACATTTTATAGCTCAATGATTTATATAATCACTTACCTATAGTCCGGCTAATTGGGTTTACAAGTAGTTATAGTACTGACGTCTCCCCTAATGGCATTGTTCGGCGAATAAGCTGGAGGGCTGTATTTCAATCCAATAAGGCGGATAGTTTCATCAATAATTCAATAAGTTGTAACAGGTAAGTGGCACTCGCGCGTTACGGCCGCCCGGAGGATTCGACAGAAATCTGAGCACATTCGCGTGGGGCGAAATCACAACAGTTTTATTTCCTGAAATTAATTTTTAATACCCTGAGTTACTTGCCTGGTTACCTAGCAGTGAATCTTCGTTATTTTTCACAGCATGGCGTGTCAGTAAATGTCTTTTACAAGCATAGCGTGCGTGTCTAACCTGCCACTGAATTCATCCATGAATTCATAAAATTACATCATTTCCTTAGTTATGTAGGTAGAGTTAACACAATAGACCTACAGCAGTGGGTTGTGACTAATTTTAGTTTCTTTATCTTATTTACACTTAAAAACTTCAGTTCCTCTTATTACTACGTATCTAAGTTTGTGTTTCTACATACCTATTTACATTCACAATGCAGTATGTACAGGTCAAGTAAACCTGGATGGGAGTAGACTCGGCTCACATTCAAATCTAGGGACGTACCAGTGAGTTTTTTGGAGCTAATTACGGTATGTTAATATTGTTACTTATTGGTTATATAAAAAAAATCTTCCTGAAATCAGCATACATTGGAAAATATTTCTCGGACTTACGTATGGTTAAAACATCGTGAAGAAACCTGCATATACATATACACCAAAAAAAAATTATGTGGCGTATATGAAGTCCACCAACACACGCTAGGTCAGCGTGATGACTATGACGCTTATCTGATGCCCTTACATCAACAGTCTATGTCCAATACAATTGGACCCGCATAAGGAAATCTGACTCGCATTCCCTCATATGTGAGGATAAGTATTAGTCCATTAGTCGGTACAGTTGATTTACTAGAACACTCTAGTATATATTATCTTTGCTAAAACTTAGGGCATTGAAGAAAACTCACTGTGATTGATTAAAGCTTAAAAATCTGGTCGTTAGATAATGATGATTTGCCAGAAAATTATACCTCTTGCTCGACACTATTCAGACCGCGCGCACACAATTGACTAGTGATGTATCTGACTGACGGAGTATTTCGTTACTATTATTGAGTACTAAAATCCGCTAAATCGCTTCGCCCGCATGGCATTTTTTTTATGATAGAAGTGAGCATGTGTTCATCTCCATGTGACAGGCTGTCTGTACAAAATTTTATGGACATGGTTGAACAGTCGAGTTTTCAAAGCGTATAGGTATATACTCTAAATATTAAGATGGTTAAGGATGTGATTGAATTTCAATTCCAAAATGTTTCCATACTTCAGAACGTGCGGAGTTTCTACATAACATAATAAATTATTGACACGAACTAGCGCGTCCTGTGTCACTCGTAAACTAATGCTTCGTCAGGGGACTTCTGGGGTACGAGTGGCTCCTAAACGTGTAATTTATGTCTTTAATGTGTAAGAAGAAACAACTAATTTATTGAATACATGAATAGGTAGCTAAGTTTAGTAAATGTATCTACATCTCTGTACTCGGAAAGGGGTGGTGGTTGCCTTATGTGGTTGCCTTATTGTACTTTTTTAAATAATAAGAATCGTTTATTTATTTATACTTTCATCATCATCAGGTCATTTTGTCTCCACTGCAGGAGCACAACCCTCTCTCATCTGCCGGAGACAGACGGAGGATTTGGCCTACACTCCTCGCGCTGGCCAGACGGGTTGGGGAGGCCTGATTGATGTTTTATAATGTATTCCCTTAGTCGCCTTGTACGACGTCCACGGGAAGAGTTGGAGTGGTCCTATTCTACTCTACCGGAAACCACACGGCAATTTATACTTTATTGTACACAAATACAAGTCACACAACTCATTTAAACAGAATATGTACAAAGGCGCACTTACGAGGGGCGTTCAAAATATTCTCGGTATTGATATCTTACAACCTCTTTTTGAATTTGTTTTGTTACTGGCTGCTAAGGTTCATTCGTTGACTAAAAAAAAAAGTATAATTCAAACCGAGTGAGTGCAATATGGGTTCCGCGAATGCTGACTCGGCTTCAAAAAGATATGCGTGCAGCTTGTTGTTCCGATTTTATTGACCTGTGTGGCGAAAATCCTGATGAGGTGCTGCAAAAGATAGTTACTGGAGATGAAACCTGGGTTCATCATTATGACCCAGAGAGTAAACAGGAGTCCATGCAGTGGCACATTAAGGGTTCAGCTCATCCCAAGAAGTTGAAGGTCGTCCCTTCCGCTGGCAAGGTTATGGCAACAATATTTTGGGATTGTGAAGGAGTATTGTTAATCGATTATAAAGAAAAAGGTGTAAATATCACAGGACAGTACTACGCAAACATTCTACGTCAATTAAGGGATGCAATCAAAGAAAAGAGGCGAGGAAAGTTAACCAAAGGTGTTCTGCTTCTGCATGACAACGCCCCTGTCCATACTGCTCATATTGCCAAGGCAGCTATGGCTGAATGTGGGTTTGGAACTATAACTCATCCACCGTATAGTCCGGACTTAGCCCCCAGCGACTTCTTTTTGTTCCCCAATCTCAAAAAGGATCTGCGTGGAAATCGATTTTCTGACGATGAAGCGTTGAAGGCGGCAGTGGACGAGCATTTTTACACCAAGGATAAAAAATATTATTATGAGGGATTAAAAAAAATAATTGATCGATCTTTTAAGTGTATTAACATAGGGGGGGAGTATATTGAAAAATAAAAATATCAAACTTTTCGTACTTGTTTGTCTTCATTCGAATACCGAGAATATTTTGAACGCCCCTCGTAACTCTGTAAGAGTTATCGTTCCTTCAATGTTCAATCGTAGAATGCATTTAACCCAAACAGAGACTTGGTATTCATAAATTCGTATTGGTATTCGTATTCATAAATAACTAATAATCTACACAATAAAAATGCATAGTAACGTAACTCTATAAATTTTCAAGACCACACTATGAAAAAAATAAAAAAAAATTAAGTGACATTTTAGTGTGACCACGGGGAACACCCGACATTATGCATTATAGTATCTAAAAATATATTTTAGATACATACTTTTAGATAGGGTTGTCTGAATAAAACTTGTAAAATATAGCAATAGGTATATTTCAACGGTTAAGAGAGATGCTGTTACCTACTTCACAAAAAATTATTTTAACTTCATTATGACTCTAACACCAACATGTGTGTGAAAACTGTTACTAATTGCTCACTTTGAATTTACATAGTGCGGGAGTCCGTACACGCTATAACGACAGCACATTTACATAATGTTACCGTATTAATTCAGATGTGCACTTATTACGGCGCGAATCAGTCGCTTCAATGTTATTCAACTTAGTTCGGATTATCCCATGTGCCGATACGTAATTTAGTGGAAAAGGTTGCGACCCCGCTAGTTTGTATTACCCCGACAGTGATATAGGGTATTAAGTTCCCTCCCCTGTCTCCCTTAGCGCGTAAACAAGACGAAATCTTTCTGGTATCACCCTCACAGAGGTTAATAATTTAACAGACTAAGCGGGCGCGGCTCCCCGTCCATTTTCTACTTAAACTGAAATTGTTTTGTTTCCACCACCATTGCAATCCTTATGAATTATGTAACACTATGGAGGAAGCAGTCAGACTCAAACTTTGTGCTCACTAAAAGAATGATAAATTAGTTTAATCCTGCATATTTAAAAAGACGTTTGTGTATCTAGAAGTGTCTGTAATGTTCATTGTTTAGATACAAAAATATATTATATTTATTTAAAAATATATTATCTGTTTATTTTTTCGTCAATTTATTTATTAAACGGGAGAAGCCTCGGGTTCAAGCTAGTGGACATTCTCATACATATATCTAAGAATTAGTAAATAGCGAAAACTTAAGTCATCGTTTGTTTTCTTTGAACAATCTTCTTCCTCTGATCCCAATAGGACAATAATTTTGGTTACTACGAGTATAGCCACGGTCGATCACTGTAGGCTAACTAAGATGTAAACCGATTCGCAAATTCGATAAGTTAGGTGAAATCGCGTGGACACGTCCCAAATAAAGCCCCGTTTGATCCTATTAACGTACGGCTAACGGGCAGGATCTTGTGACACCGATGCCGACTGATCCTTGTGTAGTTCCGACAAAGGGTTTAACTCATTCTCTTTATGCTAGAATTTCGACCCTTTAGTGATGGCATTTCAAGTGGTAATTTTACGTTATTTGCAGAACCCTAAGCAATAGGTACTTCTCTAGACCCAGCGGTTTAAGCAGTGCGTTGACAGCTTAGAGATATTTGGACTACGCTCATTCTCTGTTATAATTTACGACAATTATGTGAAGAAATAAAGTATGTATATTATCTTCATATCAGCCCTTAGACGTCCACTGCTGGACATAGACCATCCCCAATGAACGCCATCACACCCGGTCCTCCATCCTCCGCATCCAGCCGCTTTCGGCCAACTTCTTCATGTCGTCGGTCCATCTGGCGGCGGGCCATCTGAAGTATGTATATGATTTTGATTAATAAATAATTTAATTCAACAAACTAATTTGCAGACTTGTAATTCTTTAGCTCACAATTATTGGCATTACAGTGAACGGAGTAAATTGCATGTTGGGAGCAGTCCTTGACTCAACTTCAAAAAGGCAGATGTAGAAGAATATAGAAGATCAGAACAGTAAAAATACTCCTAACTTCCTGCCTGCCTGCCTGCCTGCCTACCTACCTATAAGAACAACGAGCCATAAAACATTTATAGCGAGCAAGTGTCAAGCGGAAAGCCTTGTTTAATTCGCTGTCAACGTTCTAAATCTATACTAGTTTAATTATTTCCGATATGGCCCGGAAAACAGATACCGTACTTGTTGTAGCCAGATATCGAACGAAGTTACCCTCAGGTTTATCATCTTAAAATATGATACTACTATAATTGTCTCTTAGTCGCTGTCCTTAACTTTTTAGGTCTAATTGATTTATCTATATAAATAAAAACATAAACTTCGCGTGTCTGTACATTAAATATTTTAGAGAGAAAAATGGAGGATGAAAGATAAATACTTAAAATAATTATATATTAATATAATATTAAATAAACTATTCGTCTGTTTGTTTATGCACGCATCACGTATAACTACTGAACCAATTCTGATGGAGTGGCGTAACACTTCGTTTTTATTTCATCGCAGTCGGCTTACATAATCAAAATGGGAATTTATAGTTTTTAAAAACTCACTCAAAGAAGTATAAGGCTCGGCAGAGTTCAAATTGCGATGAGTTAGGACTACGGTGGCGGTGGCAGCGGCGGTTGAGAGGGGTGAGTGCAAGAGCGGGAGTGAGAGCGAGAGCAGGATGGAAGGAAAAGGGAAAGGAGATGGGGAAGCGGAGGGGGATAGGGATTAACATTTATTAAATATCTACTTTATTAAAGAGAATGTAGTCCACGGGAGTAGATCCGCGGGCAGCTAGTCTATAACATAAAAGAATACCCTGACTGACTGACAAAGTTACTGACTGATCTATCATTACACGCTCAAACCGCTTTGTCTAAGAACTTCCTCAAAAGACGCAGGCACAGGCAACCATCAAACACATTTCGAAATCCTACCCCCAAGAGATTGGAATTCAAGGACGCATATCGGACGCACGGGCAACATCCATAGCTACATATTTAGCGGTATTTTCTGAAACATTTCAATACTGAATTTCTGGAAAAACGATTTTCTTCAATATGGGTATAAAATTAAATTTTTAAAGTATTAATTTGCCTCTGTCTATAGGCGTAAATAAACTTTGGCTATTAACACGTCAAAATTGGTGTTTAACGAGAGGGAAGCAATGAATGGAGATTAAACAAGGCGATACGGGGCGGACCAACCTCTTCGATGACTTTATGGAATTAGTTCGGGGAGATATTATATCCCAAACGATTAAACGGTTGCAGCTCTCTTAAGACCTCCTAAAGCAGTTGGTATAGTACCTACACATCAGGCCTTAGATGATGTGAAAAAAAATGTAATTAGAAATGCTATAATTAATATCTAATTAGAAATTACAAATTAAACGATTGGAAGCTTTTGCATTAATGCGTCCAATAATAATAACATTTAGTATGGAGAAAATATTTTTATTTTCAAAAACTAAGCAAAAGTTGTTTGTTTTCACTGATACTACAGATTTTATTAAATATAATATATATATAATATAAAATCTAACAGCACTTCAATGGCAGAACATGGTTTTGTTTTCCTCCTACTTTAATGGAATGATTTATTTCACATTTTTTTATTGTTGATGGTTGCGCTTGACCTCATACATTATCAAGTCAAAAACATCTTTGAAATTGAAATAAGTCACAGGCCGTACCGTAACTACTCGTACTCTACACCGCTTAGCGATATTTAGTAACATTTATCGCTAAGTTACTACTAAGTATTAGTAAACACAATTATACGCAAAGCGATTAGACCCAATAACTACGTGCAAGTAACAATGTTATACTTGCAATCCACTACAAAATTATTGAGAGTGCCCAGTGGAGCACTAACACGCCCTACACTTCCACTTATTGTATGGGCGGCACTAAAACATTGCAATCTTGTTATTATAGACACTTTAGGGTCTCTACTAACTCGTATACCAACTAAAGGGTCGGTTATAACCTCTTACAGAGACCACGACATTTGTTTTTCTGGCAAAGTGAATATTTTGAGTCATATTTACTACTTATATATTAGTATTTATAATAATAATAAATGTATATATTAGAAGATATGTTATGCTAATTTGCAAGATTTTAGAGTACGACAAGGAATCAAATCGCCCGGACCTCTGAGTCGTGCCACTTATGTATGTACTTATGTATGTACTAGCAAACGCCCGCGGCTTCGCCCGCGTGGAGCATGTTTTTATTTCCCGAGGGAACCATTTCGCCAAAGATAAACATGAATTTATTTTCATATACTACATGATGTTATATGTACTTATAAAAAAATATGGTGATCAGTTGAATAGCCGAGCCGTGAAAGCGTAAGAAACAGACAACTAAATACACAAACACTCTTTCGACTTAATTATATTAAAGCTGTTGCCCGCAGATTCGCCTGCTTAAAAAAAGTGTTTGTTTCCAGTCTGAAAAAAACCACGGTAAACCAAGCTGTCAAACAATGAAAACCACATTCGAATCCATTCACTGGTTCTGGAGAAGCTGGTGACGTTATCATTATCACAAATTATTTAATCGATGTGTTTACTTAGAAATGTTTTCATCGTTTCGTCGTTTTCATCGTTTAGTCATCATGTCAGCCCTACCCATCCACTGCTAGATATAGGCCTTCCCCAATAAACACACCTAGTCCACCGCCATCGAACCCTGCTGTTTCCGGCCGCCTTCCTCAGGGCGTTCGATACATCTACTGACGGGGCCTTGCGCGCGTGCCTATCCGATATCAGAACTCGTCTACCTCAGCGGCCGTCGGTACTTAAGTTACAGAGCCCTCGGACTAACACTTTTGAACCTACCTTAGGGTATGGTTTTTCAAAAACTGCAAAACACATATTAAATCATTAATTGCTTAGAGTACCTACTCCTACAAAGTTTCGAATTGATAGGAACATCGAATAGTTTTTCTTCATACGTACCCTTATTTTACCAACTTTTGGGGTTAAATTTTGTAAAACACTTAGGAGATGCCTGAGATACCCGAGGAACCTCTATGCTAAATTTCAAGTTTCTAGAGCAATTAATTTGGAGATTACTACTTTTGAACTTCATTTCACCGCCTTAGGGAATGGTTTATGAAAAACTAAAAGTACTTGTTAAATTATTGAGTTTTTAGAGTACTCCTACAAAGTTTCGAATTGATAGGAACATCTAATAGTTTTTCTCCATACAAACTTTGAACCCCATACCCCTTTGAACACCTTAGGTGTTGAGTTATGAAATCATCTGAGATACATGAGGACCTTTGCAATAAATTTCAAGTTTCTAGAGCAATCGTTTGTAAGAATACTACCATGTCACCCTCTTAACGGATGATTTTTCAAAAACTGAAAAACTTGTGTTGAATCGTTTTGAATAGTTTTTCTCCATATAAAATTTGAACCCCTATTTTACCACTTTAGGGGTTGAATTTGGAAAAACCCTTCCTTAATGCATACATGAGAGACATTATAAACCTTTGTGCCAAATTTCAAGTTTCTAGAACAATCGGTTTGGAATCGACTACTTCCGAACTCAATTTCACCCCCTTAGGGGATGGTTTTTCAAAAACTATAGAACACGTGTTCAGTCATTAAGTTTTTAGAGTATTTCTACAAAGTATCAAATTGATAGGTTCATCTAATAGACGTTCTCCATACAAACTTTAAACCCCCATTTGAACCACTTAGGTTATAAATTTTGAAAAACCGTTCCTTAGTGCTTGCCTATGCTATATAGGTACCTTTGTGCAAAATTTCAAGCCTCTAGACGGCCAATGGTAAGGAAGAATTAAGTTGCGGGTGCAAAGATGTAACTATTATATAAACTCAGCGGTTTGGGTTGTGCGTTGATATGTCAGTCAGTCAGTCAGTTTCTTCTTATTTAGATATAACCCTAGCATAAGTATCATTTATATCATAGTTACATCTTGGCACCCGCAACTTAATTCTTCCTTACCATTTTCATTATCTACCTATATGCGAGTATATTCGCAACAAGTATTAAGAAGACAAACTGGCTGGTTTTTTAAATCAATTTATCGTACTGGCGCGTTATTTATTTATATATATATTACAAATTAAAAACTATTTGCGAAGAATAATGCGATACCACTACCTATGTGTTTATTATTTTACTACTAGAATTTCGACATTGAAATACATAATCTTTTATGTAAATGATAAATAGGGTTTTCGATTGGCGTTAAAAAAATTACCCCTTATTGATACATAAAAAAAAATTCTATTACTTTTTGTAAGATTTTTTATTTTTAGTGTCAACCTTTTCAGCATCAAGCCATATGGTAATCAAACTGACATAGCTAGTAGGTGGCCTGATGGTAAACCTTACGGACAACACTTTGTCCATCATTCTCTAAAGTAAACAACATTATTCGTACAACTCAAATAAATAAACAACCATCAAGAATACTGTGCATAGTTATTGACTTACTATAAAACTTGCAAAGTTAAGGCATATGTACCTATGTACTAAAGCTAATAAAGGAGCTATTTATATGGAAGCTTGTGGCTGTACCTCATTCCTTATGCATTCAGCGCGCCTTAATGCCTTCATTACCAGTTTAAAGTATTAAGCAAACTTGGCGCTAGGAGACGACTCTTTGAGATTCGTATAAGAGTCTCGGTTCTCTATTTATACACAAGTATTATTAAAAAGAAATGATAGCTCTTAATCAGCATACAAGGTACTTACTATTATTTAAGATAATGCCATATAAGGTACCTATAGCCGTAAAGTCATCTATATTCTATTCCAAATCAATTGTCATACAAAAACAAACCCCATCAACCACTCTCGAAATAAAGTTTCGAAACTTGTACCTAACGCGCCTAAATACGTCAACTGCTGAACATAATCCTCCCGAATAGAATGCTGTGAATAGAAATTGTGTGGATCACCATACAATTTTTATCCAAAAAATTTAAAATTTATACAGATCTATTTTTATTAGGTACACATTCAGATATTTGATAAATTTATACGATGTTTTAGTCAATAATCATGGTAAGACCACCTGTATAATATTTTCTTTACCTATATTTTAATATTTTAAACTTTGACTTTTTGCAACTTTTTCTTGCTGATAAATGGTATCATTATGATATCATTTGCAATAGCTGTGTTAGGAATGTTAGGATGGTTGCTTAACGGATTTAAGAGTATTATGAGCCTTTAAAAAAATTCAACTATTATTATCAATTATTCTCAAAATAACTACAATAATAAAACTACCTAGATTCTCATACAGAAAATCAGAAGATCCTAGATTTGTACATCAAATTATTGCGTACGAAAACAATTTCCGTTTTCCTGATGAAACAACAAAACTAAATCCTATAGGATCTTATTGTATTTACGCATTGACATAAGGAATATCCCATCACAATCTATTTGGATAAACACGATTTTCCGAATATGTAATAAAGTAATACGAAACAGAGTTTTTGCTACATTAAGATTTTATTAGACAAGACAACAAAATGGGAAAACCTACGCCTATATACTCATGTAGTTTTAGAACAAGTTTCCATTTTTTTATATTTCTAAAACGAAACAAATGCCTGTGTGCTTACGTCTTTAAAAAAATGTTAATGTCTACAAGTAAGGTTTTCATGTTAATAATTATTATGACATCTAAGCTTTGCCTAAATTATAAGTAATTTTAAAACTTGAAACTGTATTTGTTTGTGCAATAAAGTGATTGGTATTGTAAACAATAACGGTAATCAGAAACACAAACATTTTCTTAGTGGGCAGAGCCACGGGCAGAAACTAAGCAATTTATTTTTAATAAAATATCATCCTCTTGCGATATAATCTAATTTTCCTCTTTGTAAACTTGTCTTTTGTTGTAAGCTCATATGCTTCATACATTTCATGTTTATTTAGTGCCTACATAAACAATAATTAACAAGCCATTTATTCCTGCACATGTGGGGGTAATGTTTCAGTTAATTTGTGTGTTAAGTTTAATGAGACCTTAAGACACGACACGAGCCTTGGCGTACAAAGGGGGAGGTTTTTCCGGTGAGATCCCTTCGAACGGCAATTGGGAAGTGTTAATGGCCTGGTATTAGAACCTGCTTATGAGTTTCATTAGTACTGAAGCCGCGAGCGATTCATGTAAGGACGTGCCTTTATTAGAAGGGACGTGATTGTTTTGGAAATTACTCAATAAACGCTAGGTGAGGCCACTGGCGGAGTCAGGGTGAGAGGCGATTACAGGCAAAACACTTTATGACAAAAGGAGTGAATGAATCGTTTAGTCTCGTTCAGCTGTGAAATTGGATATAGACAATGTTAAAACAGAACAAACTGTAAGAATCACCTATATAGGTACTATTGACAAACCTCTACTTAATATATATATAGTTAGCTACCTACATTATCCTAATATAATAATATAGTAGGTACCTATGTACGCCTTATGTACCTACATTAGAGTTGAACTCTACTATAGCGCGACGCGAAAAAATAGATTAATATCATAATTATGTGTCTGGAATGTCAAATGTTGCCCCCTACAAACAATAACGTCAGCTACGCCCCTGCGACTGACTCCCAGACATGTCGGAGCAATCCTTCATCCTATGATTGACATCGTTAACCACGCAGAATTCCTTTATTATTTCAGACCATTGTGTATTGCTATATTGTGTAGGGTTTAAATTCACATCCAAATCAAAGCGGATTCCGTCATTAAGTATTAGTAGGTCCAGGGCTGCAACAACCCAAACAATTTTTTATTTATAATTCCATAAAAAGTCGTATAGTTGAATTTGGCTCGCTCTCCAGTGCTATGAATCTATAGCATAGACAAATATATATAAGTCCAATTCCAGTATTTGATACAGAATGCCTCCGACTGTATTACAGGGTATTTTAGTTTACCTGTCTGCTGTATACGTCTGGGTTCACTTGTATGTAGGAAACTCATCCCGCTCGTTGCTATTATGACAAAAAGTACGAGTACGATGACAGCTGAAACAAAAAACAATTCTAGAAATGAGTTTGCCTTGCACATTTACTATATACCTACTAAAACAACTGTCGACATTGACAAACATACAATTTACTAGTGTATAGCTTAATTATAACTCGAGGCAGTTAGATCGCACGGTATTATGGAAAGAAACAAAAAAGCACTACAATATCTGTATAGTGTTAGATTTCGCACTATAATTTATAGCATTTATAGTTGTACTACAATTTCGTACTCCGAACTATGTAGGTGTATAGGAATACCAAGTAATTATGAAACGGAGTACTGTGTATGACTTACCTACATTTTTACAAATCTCACAATGTTTTGAAATTTTGATCATATTCGCGTTAGCCTTACCTTTTTTTTGTTATTATTAAATTTTAATAGAGGGGTGAACAAGTTATGTTCTAGGTAACCAAAAAGATTCTTTACAACAATTGACATTCCTTTAACCAAAACATACATTTATACGAGTATGAACTAGAAAGTTACACATAATGCGATTTTAAGTAAAAGGCCGACATGATATGTGACAACTTTTACAAGGTTGTCGTTTTATAGATTTTGTCAAAATGTAAATATCAAATTCCAATATTCAACAGCGCCCCCAAAAACTTAAAAAATGACACCCATAGGTAGAAGTCGTCAAATACATTGCGGTCAACCTAGATTCCAAGATAATGTCAAATTTCAATTTAGAGTCCCCAAAAGCATAGAAAACTTAATAATATGCCAAAAGCTTCGAACACTTACGACACACTTGAAAACCACAAAACTATAGATTTGAGTTTAATGACAATGTATAGTTACCACTATTCCTACTAAACACGTTTTTCACTAATCTCTGAACGAATTTTTTTTAGTTGTTAGTAAGATCTAGACTTAAGTGGATATATCGCCAAGGAGGCTAACCAACTTAATATAAATAGCACCTTCAACTTCTAGACTTTATCTTTCGTTCTATATTAGGTGCTACAAATTAGGGATTTTTATTTACACAATAAATGTGATACAAACCGGATTAGTTAATATTCTAAAGTGTTAATCTTATTTGTTTCTTCCTGGGCACTCAAAGTTTTTCGGATGAAAAATCATATTGTCGTTGAAAATAAGTTTTAAAGTGTCAAATTCTCAGGATCCTGACGTGTCCCTCAAACAAAATCCAATGTAAACGTTGATGTCACTTATTTATTACTAGCTGTTGCCCGCGACTTCGTCCGCGTGGGCAACTTAACACCACAAATTGTTATGTATTTTTCGTAGGAATTGGATATTTTTTCGGAATAAAAACTATCTTATGTCCTATTCCAGGACCTAACCTCTATGTGTGCCAAGTTTCATCACGATCCGTCCTGTGGTTGAAGCGTGATTGAGTAACAAACATCCAAATATCCAAACTTTCCAAACAATAATAATATTAGTAGAACTAGCTGTGCCCGCGACTCCGCTCGCGTGAACTACAGAATCCGCTCCCATTTCCACTCCTGCTTCCGCTTCCGCTCCCGCTCTCGCTCCCGCTTCCGCTTCCGCTTCAGCTTTAGCTCCCGCTCCCGCTGCCGCTGCCGCTGCCGCTCCCGCTCTCGCTCTCACACCCACAACAATTTTCCCACGCCGACGCCCACGACCACGACCACGCCCACTCCTACTCCGACTCTCACTCCAATTCCCACTCGCAGCTCCAAATGTAGTCCAAACTCATCGCAATCTGAATAGTATGGAAATACTAATATTTGCAATATTACTATTACTACTACTATTACTATTATTTGCAAATATCTTCAATGGACAGACACGCGATGTTTACGATTTTATTTATAAGATAACATTAAGGCCACAATTTACGCTTAAATGGTAAACTTTAATGATTTTCCTAGTTCATAAGACACATAAATATTACATCTTCCCAAAATTTATTAAAAAATCACTTCACTGGATTTGTGCCTCGGGATTTCTATCAGGATCCTGCTAAATCAATACACGCAAAAATTTAAGTCTTCTACGTTGAATGATCATTTCTGTTATAGCAGCGTGAATTGTGCCGATGAAGGAGACACCTCTATTTTCGCACATTGCCAGTCGTTCAGTCGCCGAAGCGCTGTTAGTTGAGGAAATCACGTTGTGTACAGTAATACTTCAAACTTCTCAGAAATCTGGTGAATATTTACGTAAAAAGTAATTAAAAGGTCTAGATATTTTTAGCGTTTTGATATGCAAAATGTTTTTGCTTAATTGTATTTGCTTAATTTATATGAAACATTGAATTTCTACGTTTTATAAACAAATAACTTAAACATTCTCACTAACCTGGTCTCAGGGTCCTGTCGATTTAATATAGAGGGATACTGAACTGTTTCCCGTTTCCTTATAAATAAAGAAGAGAAAAAAGCGGGTCGAAGGAGGAGCAAAGAGAAGAAGGAGGCAAAAGATAAGAAATCACGCTCAAGTCAAAAAAAGACATAAATAAGGAAATCATACCTAGAGCCAAAGATATTACCAACTCTAACACCTGTGTATCGCAATAAAGTTTTTTGAATTTGAATTTGAAGAGGATGATGACTGCAATTTGAGAGACTGTTTGTGCCTTATAATTATTTGGTTCTCCATATAGCAAAGATGTCACGGGAAAGGATTAGATTGGAAAATATTTTGCCCTGATTGTTTGTCTAATTGTGGTTATAAAAATTAGGCAGTAAATTACGACTCTTGAAAAATAGTATTTTTTATAATATTAAAATTAAGTGCATTTGAATACTTAATTTCATTACTTACTGGTAAGGTAGTTTGTTTTTATAGATTCAGTATAGGTTACAAATGTGTTTTCTTTTTGATACGATATCATATTTTTTTTTGTCATAGACTTAAATTACGTCTATCTTTATATAAAATTTTGTAACACACCTATTGTTGAACAATAATAAATGTTACTTTTAGTTCATTTTCTATTTTATTCTCAGTATCCTGGTCATGCTCTCTGTTTCCTGGGCCCTGATTTTCTTAAAATGCCTATATACCCGTTGTTTTTAAATATCTTGACTGGCTGACTTCATATAGGCTAGAAGACATTCTAGACATCCTGGGCACATTTAGACAGCTAGAATGCAACGAAATTGTCATTCCAAAAATCAGGCTCTTCGACCCTAGTTAGTAGAACTACCCATATAACTACATCTCAGTAATTTGGCGCTTTAGGTGAGGAATATTATTATTTCTGTTTGGAATATGCTGTTCGATGCTACTTTTCATACTATCATAGGTACATTAAAAGTGTATCAAGAAGTTGTATGAATTATTCATATGTACGCATCGCGTGATCGCTGTTAGCAACATAAGTCGTAGTCTAGCCGGGAATGTTTTCAAAACTGCAGTAAAACATGTTTCAGATAAAATACAGACATAACACCTACCATTATTTATACGTCTTTAGGGTTGCTTTAAAACAAAAACCCTGTTAGCGAACAACCCTCTTCTATCCGTCCGTTTGTCCATGATACAATTTTAAAAGTCAAAAAGTGTTACTTCAGTGCCCTACTCTTCCCTTATTTTATTAGTAAAATCCGAGTTATTTACCACGACAATAAAATTGTTGTTAAGGAATTAATCATAATTAGTTGGAACAGTAAACTTATTTACTAAAACAAATAAAATTAAATACAATAAATTTAAAAACGTACAATTTTGTAAATACTTTAAAAAACTTTTTTAGATGTTACTGTCATCCTACTAATACTATATAAATGCGAAAGTTTAGATGTTTGGATTATTTCGTTACTCAATCACGCTTCAACCACTGGACGGATCGGGATGAAATTTGGCACACATATAGATTAGGTCCTAGAATAGAACATAGGATAGTTTTTATACCGAATAAACATCTCATTCATATGGGATATACATAATAATTTGTGATGTTAAGTTGTCCACGCGGAAGAAGTCACGGGCAACAGCTAGTGTCTAATAATAACAAGTCTAGCAATCAAGTTGTTTCTAATTTTAACTTTATAATTATTGAATAAGGTAATAGGGCTAATCACTTAATTAGGGATATTTTTTGTACATCTCATATAATTTGCATTTCCAGCAATTAAAGTGTTTTTAAGAAGAAAAAAAAACGTTCTAAATTTCAGCGCAATCGGGTCAGTGGTTTTAGAGTTATCCGCGCGGACAGACATACGGACGTAAGAAAAAGTTTCGCAATAACCATATCCTAAACCATAAGTTCCTCACCGACCAACTGAAAAACACAACTACTTAGATGTGCAAGATATGGGAATCATCTACTGAATCGGTTGAGCCAACTCATAACGAAAAGAATGACGGAACCCACACACGGTATACAGTTTTACTCTTCTTTGGTTGTTTCTTTGACTTTTCTTGTATTATTCCAATGAGTTAAACCATAGGTACCTAATCCACGGTAAGTAGCATACGAAATATTCAAAATAAAATGCAATGTTCAAAATAAAATAAAATGCAATATTCAAAATAAAACAATACACAAGAATGTCCACTATTTATTTTAATTGCATACATCCAATAAAGCCGAAACAGAATGCATTTAGCTGGCTTTGATACAACTGGGGATTTGTAGTTTGGCTCTGCATCGATACTGATCCCAATTAAGGCAGTGTTTGTAACTGAAAACGAACTTACCTCTGTCGAATTTACCTATCTAGATAGGTACACCCTCAACCATACCTGTACCTAAAGGTATTATAAAGTTTATATCTCAATCCGATTGTACCTCAACCCCAGAGACCTTGCGGTTACGTACGTGATTTCAGGAATGAAGTAAAAGAGGTTTGACCCTTCTGAATCCACCCCAAAAGGAAAGAAATTTCAATAATACAAAAGCTTTCTTCGACCAAAACAAATCCTCTTACCAGTGCCTATGTTGTAGTGACTATCGCTGAGACAAACCAACAATGGTTTAATGATACCAGAAAACAAAAAAAATCTTTGTATTGTGTATTATCGATTGTAATGACCTCATATGTTTTGGATTCCTCTCCGCGCCGAATAGTAGAATAACTATTAAAATATCTAAAAAATTCAGGGAAAAAAGATTATACAGAAAATTAATTTTTATATAAATTAGGTTTGGAACTCCACCATTGACAGCTCACGTCACGCACGCTTATAGCTTATTTGTAATAATTGATGTCCACTGCAAATCAGTGACATTCTTGAGATTATAAAATAGAAATTCCCCATCTAAATAAGTTAAAAATATTGGTACTAAACTCCTTTAGTTTTTCCTCTACGGTTATTGTTGTTGTTAATTTTGACACAATATAGCGTTTACATACATACATAAATCCGTTGTATACAAAAGTGACTGTGAGACTTGGTTCACTGCGCTCGTTGGTGTAATATATGTATGACGGCGTAAATGCCAATTTATTGCTGAGTAATGGCAACGTTTGGAGATCTGCAAATGGGCTAGTCGAGTAAGGAGAGAAATGGTTCGAAACGAGCGCTGCTAAATGTATTTATAATTTATTTATCGGGCATGTTACAAATCCAAATCGTAATGCAAGAATTGTTCCTGAATTTCAAACCAGACGTTGTTTGAATAATGAGAGCAGGGGTGTGCGATTAATGGTTCTCGTTTATAACTTTGTAAAACGGAAAAATATATTTGGTTTTTGAAGGCTCATTACTTTTACATTTAAAATTTTATAAACAATAATATCTGAATCATCCTGAGTGGAATTCTATGGGATTTATTAAAAAGTGGTTATAAAATCAATATCCGGTATATTGGAGAAATCTGTAATAGAGACAAGCATGTACATGTTTAATGAATTAACTAAATAATAACTATACGTAACGGGCCACCTCCAGTAGTCGCCTTAACAACACCCATCGTCAATTCAATTCAAATTTTTCAATTCGTAAGCCGGTATCGTTAAGCCGACTAAGGGACTGCACCAAAAACGGGCAGCAGCTTGCTCCTGTTAAGATACACGGAAAAAAAAAGATTTCTTACACCAATGCAAATTGTGTTTATTCAAGAGAATATTGTCTTCCATATAAGGGACAGGATATTCTCTTAAATGTAGAATGCAATATTGTTAAGATGATTGCATTCCGCTGAAACAATATATTGTTAATTGTAGATTGGACAATGATTTCTTATAAGAATATGGTTTATTATTATAAGAGAAGTACACTAATTTTCTTGCTGTAATAATAAAGTTTACTTGGAATGATAATATATAATGTCAGTTTTACAATACGCATTCTTATTTGAAACATATGGTTGACTTAACTGTTATTTGGAGCCCATTTAAAATTACAGTATTGTTCATTTGAAATACTATATTCTTAAATTAACAAAATCTCATTGTTGTTACAATGATGTATTGTTTTAATTGGATAATAAGCGACACTTGAACTGAAACGTAACTGATTCAACTGAAAAATCTATATTCTTAATTAAGCAATTCCATTCATTGTATTGATAATTGTGTATTCGTTGAAAGCAATATTCTTCTTCAATATTATTCGAGGGACTTTCTCCCCCCGAGACGGGCCGCCGAGTGCGAGCGCCGGGGCGCGCGGGGGAGGGACACTGGACTGCAATACGCATTGATCCCGGTGTCCCTCCTTCGTCTATGCGTCGGAGATGGCCACCGCGGGGTTTTAGTCGGTGTAAACCCGACATAATCTGCTCCCCCCGAGGCGAGTAGGTATGCGTTAGGCATTTCCCCGCGAAAACAAAAAAAAGACTGAAAAGAATTGATTTGCTGGTTCTTGTATAATTTTTTTTAATAAACAACTGACTATCAAAATTATAAAAAAAGACAGTAATATTATAAAAAGGTGCTATTCTGCACAATGATCTTCGAAGATTATTATTATTACTTAAAGAAAAGTACTTTAACTTCCACAATATGTTCGACCTACGTCAATTCCACATATTTAGTGACTTGCATATGTAGGTACCAATTGTTTAGTTCCCCCTTGAGAACCAGGAATACTGATTGCGATACTAGAGGCGCAATAAGCGAGCATGATCAATTGACTGCCATTTGGCATTTGACCCCAACTTGTCGTCGAGGCAGGTACTAGTGTTAGCACTTAATGGTTGTGTGTTCCGGCACTTGCTTTTGCTTATATACAATTGAGACCAAATTGATAGATGTATAGGCATTTGTCGACTAAGCCGACTAGGTATGTATATATAACATTATGATATGAGTGCGGAAAGTTGATTTTTCCAATTGAGGCTACGTTATTATAAGCTCGAGCAGAGAGTTTACAAGACTTTTATGCCCGAGCCGTAAGCGAGTAATGTAATAGATAAAACCGAGATTTGAATAATTAACTTGGCACGCGTTTCATACAACTAGTTTCAATACATTTGTGAGTAAATATAAAAATTAAATGACGATATGAGAAAGTAAATCGAAGTACCTATTGGAGATTTTAATTATAGTGGGCAATTTTTTTACATGCGTGTGCAGGACTCATAAGCTAAAAAAAAAGAGAGAGATAACATCGCACCAAACAGTCAAAAGTTAAAATTTCTCAACCCCTAATGATTTTCGTAATCGAGACAGCGATTTTTCCGTCTAAGCCTTTATGTAGAATACTTACCTTTAAAATGTTTAAATTTTTTTTTATTATTTTTATCTGTAAGTATAGTAGTTTATTATAAGACCTACGTTTTGTAATTTGGTAAATGTTGGCATCAAAAAGATTAAACTCTATATATATTCCTAATTAGACGCCCTGTCACTTTCGCTCAACTAGGGTTGGGGGAAAGTTTAAACTAGGTATAGGTATATACCTCAGTCTAAGGGGGGAAACTACTGGCCGCGGCAGATCTGTCAGTGCCTGCTTGTCGCCACCACCGGCGTGAGGCCCAACATCTACTGTGATAACCAACATGCCTGTCCAGCAGCATGAGCGTCATAGATGACCTACTTTCACGTGCGATAAAGATGAATGTCCAACAGTGGACGTTCACAAGCTGATGATGATAATGATTCTTAGGACAGAGTTCCAACTTCAAAGCGAGTAATTATTCTTCAGCTTGAAAAATATTACTTAGTATACAAATAAGGAAAATCATTTCACCCAAAAAGTTATTTGCTTAAAGGTCCCAGATTACGGAGTATATTTATCTTTAAGATAGCGAAAGTCAAGAAGCAATTTATCCGGCAAAATGAAGTTTCAAATGTTAATAGACTGTCCCTGGTTGCTTACGGGAATCGGCCCTTTGAACCGCTGGCCGATTACAAATTGCTTTTTCGAAAATTTCCCCCAACATCCCTCGAACGAAAGTGAAACATGACTGTCAATTGTTGCAAATATTTTGTAATTTAATAGGTACTAACTAGGTTATCTAGCATAGCTCGGAGTGTGTTCGCTTAACGTTTGTTAGGGCAAAAGTTCAATTGGGAGGGTAGGGTACGAGGGTATTACCGAGATTTATTACATATTACAACTACATGAGTAAAAAAAAGATATCATAATATCTTCTTTCTGCATCGGGGAGAAAAATTCTAAAGCATATGAAGTACCCCAATATATGCACTTCGTACCCTTGAAAGAAGAACGTCGTATCTTCCATATATTTAGTATGAAAGGTACGACTGTCTTCTACCAAGGCAAGAGTACGATATATGCTTTTTTTGACTAACAGTGGGACGTACTAGTATGTACATAGGCTTCACTTTGATTTGACATTATTTTCTAAGTTTCATTACCATTATAACAATTCGCAAAGAAAAAAATATGGAGATTCTATTACTACCTACATTAAGGTATAACAGAGAAAGGGTGATGATTAATTAGTAGCTAAAACCTATGGACATTAGGGAATATATTAAGTGACACCTAAACCAACCCCCGACACTCTATACAAGCGAACAGATTTAATTACCTACTTACTACTACAAACAGTATATTCGTCGCATTTGGCTGCTGCACCGAACGCGATCGAGAGAGGGACAACGTTATACGTCAACAACATAAGTGCTTCTCTTTCTAACTAAAGCGTCGATCTCTCGGCGCAGGCGGGCTGTAGAAACCCAATAATGCAGGGGAGGTGAGGCGGGACTTCTATATGTTCTATATATTCTATACTTCTATATTTAGTATTCTCTGCCTGAACAGTGTCTGCTTACTGAACCCTCGATGCATTGTATACGTACTACATAGTACGTTAGGTAAAAATAAAGCAACTCGCTGACTGTACGTATTACAATGGACGAACAATGAATCGCACTTAATCTAACTTTCTTTTTCCCCTCGCGGCAAACAGGGGCAATGGCCACTCCCACACAGGGAAACAAGATGTGCTTTAATTAATTAACGGCCACCACTTTATTGTGACGAGATTCTCTGTTTTTCTCAAAACTCTCTTTTCTCTTGAGTATATTCGTGATTCCAATTAAAAACATAAATTTTCATTTGGTACCTATGTGATGATTTCATATTGGATAGGAACTCCGAAAACCTACAAAGCATACTCAGTGAGATGCAGAAGCTGTGTATGGTCAACGGCGCTTATTTTTACGTAAATAAGTCTAGCGAATATAATTATTTATCAGACTTAGCAAACTTTAATTCTTGCAAACACTTCCGAATCTAACAATTGGCCAATTTAATTTCTGATCTATAAAATCATACTAGTATACTTTGCCTCTCACATTGTTCATTTTCAGAAAGAAAAAGAAACATACAACTAAGACGCCAAATTTTTTTTATAATGAAACGCTATATTCACATCGTGTAATAACGAGACAAAACACTTGGATGGGTCACAAATTAAATTTGTCGTCAAAGCACCTGGTACCGATGTTATAAAATGACGTTAGGTTATTAACATTTAAAAAATTAAGAGTAGCCACTGGGTTGACGGCTAACTGTCGATGCTACTGAAGCGACGAAGATGAAAAAGCTAAGGAAAGTGTTATATTTTGATGACGGATAAGTTATATTAGTTTTGTACCGTGTATCGGCACACTTTGATGCCCGCGAAAGATGGTATGAAGATTAAAATGGCCGTGACTACCAAGTTCGTTTATTGCACTAAAGTATAAAATGTATTTAAAAAATTTAACAAATGCATCGAGTAGCTAGGAACGTCTTTTATAAATAATCCCATCTGACTGACCGTCGTCGGTAACCGGAACTACACGACTGTTCTTTCAAAAACAAAACAGCATTTGATGTTTGTTTTCTCTTTTGTTTTACAAAGTTGCTTTTTGTCAAGGAACAATACTTTTTAGTACAATAACACACGTGCTAAAGCCATAGAAAATTATCACGACCACGTACCTACAACAACCGCTTGAAATATTTTTACCTGAAATATACTTACTAAGTACTTCACACGAGAACAATCTTTATGGACAATAACTTTGTCAGTACCGCCATTGAATTTTTCGATATTTATTATTTAGATAAAGGGTTCTTAAAGGAACGACAACATTTTTTTTAAACCTTTCTCGCCAGTCGAGATCTTCTGCTGTTGCATTTTTTCCAAATAATAAGTATATACTTTCTTATATGTGTCAAAAGTTAATATAATAAATTACCATACAAACACATAATCATCAAACGAAGAATTGTTGTGTTGCCTACTACGTTATAATAAATATATATCTAAATATATAAAAGAAGAAACTGACTGACTGACTGAATGACTGAATGACTGACTGACTGACTGACTGACTGACATATCAACGCACAGCCCAAACCGCTGAGTCTAGAGGCTTGAAATTTTGCACGCACTAAGGAACGGATTTTCAAAATTCATCCCCTAAGGGGGTCAAATGGGAGTTCAAAGTTTGTATGGAGAACGTCTATTAGATAAACCTATCAATTTGAAACTTTGTAAGAATACTCTAAAACCTTAGTGATTCAATACGTGTTTTACAGTTTTTGAAAAACCATCCCCTAAGGGGCTGAAATGGAGTTCGAAAGTAGTAGCCTCCAAACCGATTGCTCTAGAAACTTCAAATTTAGCACAAAGGTTCCTTATGTATCTCCGGTATGCACTGTCGAAGGCCTTTTATAAATTCAACCCCTAAGGTGGTCAAATAGGGGTTCAAAGCTTGTATGGAGAAAAACTATTAGACGTACCTATCAATTCGAAACTTTGTAGGAATACTCGAAAAACATAATGATTCAATACGTGTTTTACAGTTTTAGAAAAACCATCCCCTAAGGGCCTGAAATGGAGTTCAAAAGTAGTAGTGTCCAAACCGATTGCTCTAGAAACTTCAAATTTAGCACAAAGGTTCCGTATGTATCTCCGGTATGCACCATCGAAGGCTTTTTCAAAATTCAACCCCTAAGGTGGTCAAATAGGGGTTCAAAATTTTTATGGAGAAAAACTATTAGATGTTCCTATCAATTCGAAACTTTGGAGGAGTACTCGAAAAACATAATGATTTAACAAGTATTTTACAGTTTTTGAAAAACCATCCCCTAAGGGGCTGAAATGGAGTTCGAAAGTAGTAGCCTCCAAACCGATTGCTCTAGAAACTTCAAATTTAGCACAAAGGTTCCTTATGTATCTCCGGTATGCACTGTCGAAGGCCTTTTATAAATTCAACCCCTAAGGTGGTCAAATAGGGGTTCAAAGTTTGTATGGAGAAAAACTATTAGACGTTCCTAGCAATTCGAAACTTTGTAGGAGTACTCGAAAAACATAATGATTTAACAAGTATTTTACAGTTTTTGAAAAAGATCCCCTAAGGGGCTGAAATGGAGTTCGAAAGTAGTAGCCTCCAAACCGATTGTTCTAGAAACTTCAAATTTAGTACAAGGTTCCTTATGTATCTCCGGTATGCACTGTCGAAGGCCTTTTATAAATTCAACCCCTAAGGTGGTCAAATAGGGGTTCAAAGTTTGTATGGAGAAAAACTATTAGACGTTCCTAGCAATTCGAAACTTTGTAGAAGTACTCGAAAAACATAATGATTTAACAAGTATTTTACAGTTTTTGAAAAACCATCCCCTAAGGGCCTGAAATGGAGTTCAAAAGTAGTAGTGTCCAAACCGATTGCTCTAGAAACTTCAAATTTAGCACAAAGGTTCCGTATGTATCTCCGGTATGCACCATCGAAGGCTTTTTCAAAATTCAACCCCTAAGATGGTCAAATAGGGGTTCAAAATTTTTATGGAGAAAAACTATTAGATGTTCCTATCAATTCGAAACTTTGGAGGAGTACTCGAAAAACATAATGATTTAACAAGTATTTTACAGTTTTCGAAAAACCATCCCCTAAGGGGCTGATATGGAGTTCGAAAGTAGTAGTCTCCAAACCGATTGTTCTAGAAACTTCAGATTTAGCACAAGGTTCCTTATGTATCTCCGGTATGCACTGTCGAAGGCCTTTTATAAATTCAACCCCTAAGGTGGTCAAATAGGGGTTCAAAGTTTGTATGGAGAAAAACTATTAGACGTTCCTAGCAATTCGAAACTTTGTAGGAGTACTCGAAAAACATAATGATTTAACAAGTATTTTACAGTTTTTGAAAAACCATCCCTTAAGGGGCTGAAATGGAGTTCGAAAATAGTAGTCTCCAAACCGATTGCTCTAGAAACTTTAAATTTAGCACAAAGGTTCCTTATGTACTCGTATCTCCGGTATGCACTATCAAAGACTTTTTTAAATTTAACCCCTAAGGTGGTAAAATAGAAGTTCAAAGTTTGTATGGAGGAATACTATTAGATGTTCCTATCAATTTGAAACTTTGGAGGAGTACACTAAATATTTAATGATTCAACACGTGTTTTTCAGTTTTGGAAAAGTCATCCCCTAAGTGGATGACGTCCGGCCAGCGCGGGGAGTGTAGGCCAAATCCTCCGTCTATTTCCGGCAGATGAGAGAGGGTTGTGCTCCTGCAGTGGAGACAAAAATAACCTGATGATGATGAAGTGGATGACATGGAGTTCGAAAGTGGTAGTTTTCAAACCGATTGCTCTAGAAAATTGAAATTTATCACAAAGTTTCCTCATATCTACAGTATACATTAATGAAGGGTTTTTCAAAACTCAACCCCTAAGGTGGTAAAATAGGCGTTCAAAGTTAGTATGGAGAAAGACTATTAGTTGTTCCTACAATTCGAAACTTTGGAGGAGACTCGAAAAACGTAATGATTTAACACGGGTCTTACAGTTTTTGAAAAACCATCCCAAAGGGGCTGAAATGGTGTTCGAGAGAGTATTCTCCAAACGTATAGATACATTTATACTAAAAAGTATTATAAAGCTGAGGCGGCAGTGGGCGGGCCACATCTGCCGCAGAACTGATGGCAGCTGAGGTAGACGAGTTCTGGAGTAGAGACCTCGGATAGGTACGCGCGCCACTAGATGGACCGACGCCCTGAGCAAGGCGGCCGGAAGCAGCAGGATTCGGAGGCGGTGAACCGGGTGTGGTGACGTTTATTGGAGAAGGCCTATGTCCAGCAGTATTTGTCGCAGGGTTAATATGATGATGAACTGTTTTATTTGTATAAAACGATGAAAACATTAATAAGTAAGTAAACACGTCGATTAAATAATTTATAATAATGATAACGTCATCAGCTTCTTCGCCAAAACCACTAAATGAATTCGAACGTGGTTATCACTATTGGATAGCTTGGTTTACCGTGGGTTTTTTCAAGCTGGAAACAAACACCTTTTTGAAGCAGGTGAATCTGCGGGCAACAGTTTTAATATAATTAAGTCGAAAGAGTGTTTGTGTGTTTATTTATCTGTTTCTTTCACAGCTTGGCTGTTCGACTAATTGCCATTAATTTTTGAATAGTACGCATAAGATCATGTATTTGAGAATGGTTCCCTCGAGAAATAAAAACTTGCTCCACGCGGGCGAAGCCGCGGGCATTTGCTAGTATATATATATATATATCTACTATTACTGTCACAAATTTCGTAATACATATTTATCTTACAACGATGGAAATGTGTTAGTAAAAACTACAATTAAAATTCTCAAATTGTAGGTTATACCAGATACAGTTTAAGGGAATGGGCAAGATTTTATTTACCGACATAAATAAATCAATGATTTAACATCGTTTGAAGGGATAATTTGTTAAATGAAACTTAACAAAATTGAATGACCCTTTATTATTCTAAGCCTTAAATAATCTAATGAATTTGAGAATTTCAATTCGTATCCTTTGGTAGAAAACAGTCGTATCTTTTATATCAAATATATGAAAGATACGACTGTGTTCTACCAAGGCCAAGGGTACGGACTGATAATACGAGTAAGTATTAAATAATTACTCGGCT
This sequence comes from Esperia sulphurella, assembly GCA_947086405.1. Classification (NCBI taxonomy): domain Eukaryota; kingdom Metazoa; phylum Arthropoda; class Insecta; order Lepidoptera; family Oecophoridae; genus Esperia; species Esperia sulphurella. The sequence goes on from OX352261.1 coordinate 8,356,630, forward strand.
TTTACCAAACAATATGAATTAATAACAATTATTTGGTTATAACTCAGTAAGTATTCACTACATTATTTAATGCTCTACAGGTCATAACCAGGAAGGAAAATAAGTTTCGCACCTCATAACATCAAAAGTTAGTGTCAATCATGAATTTTAGGTGACTTATGAGATGCGAAAGTTATTTTCCTTCATGGTGTGATCTTTAGTTTTATAAAGGGTCAATAAAATACGTTAAGTTCAGTTGAGCTAATGTCCCCGTAAAAAAAATTAAGCTTTTATTTATTTATGTCGTAAATACGATACAAAATAAAACCTAACTATTTACTAGACTGAAGTTCAACCTACGAGTAGATCTAGTTTTTTTTTTATTCAACAGTGTGAAATAATTTTGAGATTAACCAGCAGACTAATAGCAGCCTCTTACGCTTTCCCCTTAAAGAAGCGTGTCTCTGTCTTTCGTTATTTAATAACAGCCTTAATTTAATGCGAAGGTAGGTACCTAATCTTTTGACAACTCTAGCTCAAGATTTTAATTAAAGTAGTTCCTGTAGTTGGCAAGTTCTGCAGCACCAGTTTGTGAGGATGCTTAATTACGTACTTATTAGGGCGTGCGAGAGTCTGGAACTTGATGAACAACAAAGCATTTCAGTTTTATATTTTGTGAGACTTTTATGTGTAAATATAAAACTGAGTATTTTGCAGTAGTTATATAATAAATTTATTTCAATAAAATAATTTTTATATACTTATTTTATTATAATACACCTATATTATTTGCGCCTACCACTCATTATCTGCATGACCTAAAGGTCAACTGGAAGAGAATGCCATAATGGCATTATGTTCGCCTTTTGTGCAATAAAGTATTTAAATAAGTAAATAAATATTATTAATTAATTTTAAAACCCCAACATGCTTACATAACTCAGTAAGTATAAGTAATTATCTTAAATTCACTTCATTATTTAAGGCTATCTAGTTTAATAAAAGGTAATTAAAATACGTTAAGTTTATTTAGTTACCCTAATTTTACAGTAAAAAAATAAAGCATTTATTTACTTATGTCGTAAATACAATAATATACAATAAAACAAACTAAATAACATTAACAAAAGCTTACATGTAATGACTATTTCAGAGTTAGAAAAAAATAAGCGTGTGATTTACGCCACGAAAGCAAAAACCGCATCTAAACTGCAAATTGAAGCAGAGTTTTAGTCCAAATTCATCAGGTCTGGCTGGAGTCTCCGACCAACAGATTTTTTTTATGATTTTTGATGATCAAGACCTTTTATGAATTTTTTATTACTTAATATCTTAATTTTTATTACCTACGTATATTTAAATTTTTATTATAAATCTTAAAACAAAAAAAATCAGCAAAGTGTACGTCGTATACAACACAATCTTTTTCCCAATCGGTCCAGTAGTATTAGAGTTATCTGCCGGACAGACAGCGACAGACAGAAGAAGCTGATACAGTTTAATAAATACTGATCAGTAGGTATTAAAGTAAGGTTAGCTGGTGTACACGAACTTTTTCGCAGACTGTACCTTCCATAAAGTAGACGGCTCTTGTAAAGTTATTACTGCAATAACTACATTATGCAAATTCTTAACATAATGTAAAATACTGTAGTCTTTCTTTCTCATAACCTGCAGCATATGAGCACTGGCATTTTAGGTTTTTGCGAACTGACCTTTCCCTAAAATTTAATTTTTTCTATAACACAACTAAAAGATCTATTTATTTGTCTTTACAAAGTTTTCTTTACAAAGTCTTTATAAAGTTTTCATCATCAGCCGAAATACCTCCACGTTGGCTCCCCGATAGAATGCCACTTTTGGTGGGCTGTCCATTGGGGGATTTGCTATAATCACCACACTTTGCAGGCGGATTAGTGATCGCAGTAATGATCTTAGTATATACAGGACAACGCTGTTGCCGGTCCCTGGTGCAATCTCTCAGTCGCTTTGACGACACAAACGGGAAGTTGGGAATGGTCCTATTCTAAGCCGAGAGCCAGATGGCAAACATAAAAGGTTACCTGGTGTGATACTGGTTTCAGTCGGTACCTACTTAATTTTTATTAAATCCAGTACAGTTATATCACTAGTATCACTTACTAACATCAAAAGACGTTACATATTTCATCTTCTATAGTAAAATATCACTTCCGATAATACTCTGCGAACAATTCTTTTAGATCCTAAACCTAAAGTTTAAGAACCTTAAAGTTCTCTTAAAAGAAGGTAGTTGGCGTCGAATGATTGTATTAAATTGATTTCATTCGTTTCGACCATACAATCGTCTCTATTGGTATATCATCATCATCATCACCAGGTTATTTTTGTCTCCACTGCAGGAGCACAACCCTCTCTCATCTGCCGGAGACAGACGGAGGATTTGGCCTACACTCCCCGCACTGGCCGGACGGGTTGGGGAGGCCCTGATTGATGTTTTATAATGTATTCCCTAGTTGCCTTGTACGACATCCACGGAAAGTGTTGGAGTAGTCCTAGTCTACTCTACCGGAAACCACACGGCAAGCATGGTATATAAACCATGAACTAATAAAGTACCTACCTACCTACGTCCGGCCAAAAACCCTATATAGTAACAAAGGGACGATAGAAAAAAGATCAAGATAAAAGACAAATAAGCAGTGGGTACCTACTACAAGGTCCCAGTACAAGAGCTACTCGAATATAGGTAAGCATATGCCGTAAAGCCGCAAATATTTGTTTCTTTGAAGGCTGTTCTTTTATGTTCAAAAATAGCGTGGGGTGGGATATGGTTGGGATTCCAGATTTTCTTCCTCTTAATGTGCAGTTACTGCATTTATATCGGTAAATAATATGTATTACGTTCCTACCTTTTATACGTATCTAGAATCAATATTATCTATAATCTATATCCCTTCTCACGCCAATTAAAACTATACCAGTTCTTTTACAGTGCAAGCAGCAAGGCTTTGGAACCAAACCCCCTGTCAGCATAAAAAGGAAGGAACTAAAAGGAACTGATCTTATAATTGACCATTTTAATCCTTATCATAAAAATATATATTTTTTCCCATATTTTTCCGGTTCGATTCCCGACTCAAGCAAGTGACTTTTTTTAATATTTAAAAGCATTATAACTTATTTAAAAAAATAAAATTAGATCTTTTTAAAGTAAAATTGCTTATCTTCACTACTTTAAGTTATATTTAACGAAGGGCGATGAATAAGGCCTATATTTGAAAGGGGGAGAGCGGAAATGGTGGAAAGCTAAGTATTAGAGTTCTCAGATGGAATTTTCAGAGATAGCAAGACTTGGAGTAACATTTAGTCTCCGGACCGCTTTTTAATTGTCTTTGTTTTGAATTCGTCTAAAATTCCAAGGTTAGACGTAGTAATATTTAGTATTCTTATAAAAACGACGTATTATTATAAATCAGTATATTTAGTATTCTTATAAATCAATACGTATTTGAGTCATCTGCGTGTACGAAGTTACGGTCACAGCTGGAAAGTTCCGTTTGAAAATTGCTTCATGTTTTTCAATGTGTTCTTGCAACGAACGGTGTAATAACTGCAACGTTAAGCTTTTCAAGTGCAATCGATCACTAAGTGGGCCAAAGTGAGCACTAGCTGGAGAGAAAGAGAGGGTGAGAACTCGTCGTAGTTTGACTATTCTTTACAATAATTATAATTTATACTTTTTCAGGCAAATTTTGTATTTAAATGATTAAGTTTGTAGATGTACATTTTGTAAAATAAAAACGTAGTAAAACTGGGTAATGATTATGAAAAGCTAGTGTAGGTTGTAGTCAAAGCCGCAGCGGGTCGTGGCGGTCAGGCTGATACCGCACCATCTCGTGCGAGGCGGCATGCATGCTGGCCGGCACCCTGCCGTGGAAGCTGCAGACCGAGGTGGTGGCGGAGGTGTAAAGTCGGGACGCGGAGTCACGCGCGCGTGGGAAGCAGGGGCTCTGTGCACCCATTCCATCTTAGGTGTTCCCGGGGAGGGCGGCAGCAACGGGGTGGCCTCGTTGCCGCTGCAGACACCGCGAGGGTTCAGGGGGAGATATTGTTTCCCCCCGCCGAGTGCGAGCGGCGAGGCGCACGTAGGAGGGACACTGGAATTGCAATATTTATATATCCCGGTGTCCTTTCTTCTATTGTGCGTCGGAGATGGCCACCGCGAAGTTTTGGTCGGTGCAAGTATACGACATAACCTACTCGTTCCCCCGAGGCGAGTAGGTATGCTGTATATAGGCATTTCCCCGCGACAACAAAAAAGAAAGATTGGTAGTCAAAGAACATTTAGCGCTATGTCTGGCTACCAGTACCTTATATACAAAATGACTTTCTGTATCATTCTCGAATGAAAGTAGAAGTTGCAGATCCGACAAACAAAAAAGAATTACTTTGATAAAGCAGTCGTACAAAACTAGGAACATACTTATTGCCTAGCTGCAATTGCGAGTAATTCCGAGTACACTATGTACATGTTCCAATTGCAGATCGGTGACATGGTTGCACTCTGTCAGTGACGGATGCGGCTGCGCCGTGATCGTTAGTGAGATGGACGGACGCTCCATCAATAGCCTTGCTCTTTTAACGAGTTCAGACGTCGAACGGCGAACGGTCAGTTTTATTTCCCAAACCTAGGGACCGATAGCCGCAGCAACGCTGGTAGATATTTTTGCTGTACTAATTTTTTAGAAAAAGTCTTGTTATTTTTGTTGATGTTATGTCAAGAATAGGTAGAAGCCGCAGGAAAAGATGGACACAGATCAAGGTTTGTCCTGTATGACGAATAACTATAGACTCTCTCTTTGTGACTGTGTGATGAGTTAGAAGTGTGATGTTATGTATGCCTTTGATATCTACATCTCTCTGTCTAGTAGAAGTTAGTTAAATACTCAATCTCAGTATTGTACTTCGTTAAAATGACATCATCATCATATCTGTCCTTAGATGTCCACTGCTGGACATAGGCTTTCCCCAATGAATGCCACCACACCCGGTTGTCCGACCTCCGCTTCCAGCTGCTTCCGGTCACCTTCTTCAGGTCGTCGGTCCATATCGCGGGGCGGGGCGTCCCACTCTTCGCGTGCCGCGTAACTTGACAGATATTACAACTAGAGGAGTTATCTATTAGAATCATTACGATCATCTAACGATCAGCCGACAGCAGTGCACTGTTGGACTAGGACATCTCCTTTTATTTAGATTATAATATTAGGTTTTTTTACGTACACGCGACATACATACATATCTTTACGCTATATTCCTGACGGTATAGGCTGAAAGACCGGCGTGCGAAGAATTCTGACACACCTCTTTATTTGTTTTATCATTTACTCAAATAATTAATAATTCATTTATTTCCATAAACTACATATATGTACATAGACAGCTGTTATTAAAATAATATTTGGTAATTGATCAACTTTACCTACAGGTGTAGCAATTATATAGCCGATATATTAAGAAATAAGGTACATAAATTTAAGCTTGTTAGTTCCAATGATTTAAAATAACTCTTCATTGTAAATTACATGACTTACATTCCAAGAATGCTAATCGGAAATCAATAGATATCTATTTGCTTACTACAAAGAAACTCCAGTAAGAGCTAAGAACAAAGTAAGACTAAATTGACTTATGAAGAAATCTGTTTCCTTATTATACAGATATTTTCTTCACTAGACGAGAAACTAAAGGAATAAGTTCATCCTTTTTACATATTTGCTTCGTTATGTTCAATTCTTTGCTATCCTACAATACCTACCTACTTTTGTGTGCTGGTGTCTGTAAACAGTTCGACCTGTCACAGGTACTAGCGCACTATGGTTTTGCATGACTATACATACTCGTATATAGATTTCTCTTGAATAAATTCACTTACTTTTAATAATGTGACGTATAATATGTATTATGTAAGTAAGATTTGACTTCTTTTTTACTCCGTTTTAACGAAATTACATATACATACCTTGTCTAATCCAAAACTTGGATTCTCTCCTGTGCTTTGGGAATTAAACAAGGATTGGACAATTCACAAATATAAGTAGTAAACAATGTCATCTCATTACCTATATTATAAACAACAACCATGTAAATTGAACTGTCTCAATCCCGAAATCTATGTCAGTAGTTATTCTTAGCAACAAATTCGACATATTCAACATAATATTTCAGCCTGCAAGGGAACAGTGCAATTATTCGTCGAGTGCAGCGCAACCCACAATTACCTTGGCGTGGCTTTGAACAATACGACACTGTGTGCATTCGGAATGCGCTTCCTACTAGAACCACCCGTGTTATATTATGCAATAATACGAGCACAGACAGTATGTGTCCCAGGAACATAATTTGCCAAGTAGGTAGAAACCTACAACGTCATAATTTTTTTTATACACGGCGATGAATACTAATAAATATTCTTACTGGTGTGAAATTACAAAAGATTAGTGCAACCACACCTAGTCACCCGCACTAGTATCCAGATGTAGGACTTTTTAGGTAGGCTGTTCATCTGGCAGGAACGGCACTCCAGATTCGTCTCCAGCGGCTATAAATCGGTTCGGTGACAGATGTGACTAGCAACTGCCCGTTAAGCTTACGGCTGAGAATACTAAGTTACTACATAAAGAATATACACTCACCTCCCCCCGCCAATTTCACATGTCCCGCAATTAACGTAGAAGTACGGCTAGGAGCACACACTACAGGGCTGCCGCCGTTCGATGCGTGCTTACAAAGCAATAAAACCAATAAGGATCGGAAATTTCTCGTACCTGCGCCGAGGATTGACGCTATAAGTTAGAAAGATGAGTGTTTATGTTGAACGTAGTCCCTTTCAATCAGCTATGTTCGCACGCTCGTCGCTGATGGCCCTACGACAATTTACGCACACACACACGACTATATTTCATTCCAGATTCATAGTCCTGTCACAAAATAAAAAATTTCCAGAAGGACCGCTCTCACCTTTCTCGAAAATAACTACCTAAACTTGCCGGACTGACTAGGGTTGCTACTGTATTGTTTCTGAATTTTGAAAAGGAGTAGATAGTTTATCTTTACAAACATACATACATCGATTCGTTTATACATGCATACGTACATGTTATCATGCCTTAGAGAGTAGCAGACCATCAAATATCCATAAAAATATGCCGACGCCACACACGACGAAGATTCCAATCTCAACAAAATGTAATATGGTGTAATAGTGATCCCACCAAAAACATAAATGTGAAAAAGGCACCAAGTTCAACGAAAACATAAATGTGAAAAGGGCGCCAAGTTCGGCGAAAATGAGTTGAGATTTAAAAGGTTGACAAGTTCCATATCCGTTCCTTAAATAAAAGCTACACGTGTAGCACAACTTCGTTTAATCTATTTTATTAAATTACTTAAAAATTATTTATTTTAGATATAAAAAAAAATATATGTGAAACCCATTTCATTTAATATGTCATACGGCACAGTTTGTAACATATTTTTTTTCGATTCGAAGCAAATCGGTTATATATAACAGACAGACAGACATACTATTAGCAAAACAAAAAAGTGTATGTATGTAAAAATATAGGTACCCACGTTATATGTTTTTAAAGTAGACAGGTAAATAAAAAAGTGGTATATTAGAATATTATTATCATAAAAAAAATCCACAGGTGTTACAAATTATTGACTGAAAAATATTTTCGTCGATTGCGACATTGTTTAAATGAACGATTATTGTATCACAACGTGTAGGCACAGGTTTTAGTAGTACTTAAACAACCGAATACACTACAACCATCATAATACCGTGTATTCATGTTCAAAAACAGCCGCGCCATCATTTATGATACTCGCGATTGAGTTCTGCCCGAGACTGCCCGAGAATGCCTGTAAACGTAGCGTCAATGTGTGCGTGCGAGAAATGGTGGTTTGTTCTAAGCGGGCTCTCTGTCTAGCGGCGCGCGACCGCCGCTTTACGTACTTTGTGGTCCTATGAAAACCAACGCTATTTACGTCTCGGTAACATATACATGAAAGGGTCACCAGCAGCAAAAACAGGTTTGTATTACCATGTAAACTTTGCAGTCCACTTAGGAACACCATCTATTGTGTATTTTGTTTTCGAGACGCAAATGCGTTTGTTTTCATAGGACTATTAATCTGGAATGAAATATATGTACGGACAGGCTGGTGCTCCTGTACTAGGTGATTAAATCTATTCGTTTTTATTGAGTGCCGGGGGCCGGGGGTCAGTGTCACGTTATGTTTGCTGACATGTAAATGTGTACAAATATAATAGATTATGAATGAGAAAGCTACTGATCATCATTACTGTTTTTCAATAAAAAATATATTACAATCAATTATTTTATTTTACGACGGTTCGGAAAGTCGTACCGCAGGTTCAAATCCCGACGAAAAATTTATTTGGTCTAAAGTTGGAGTTTCCTCTTATACTAATAAGACTACTAAGTCTAGAATTGAGGAAACCACTGTTTGGTGGTAAGAAGGCTTGTCTTTGAAATTTAACTGTCTGCGATCATACATAAAGCTTTGTTTTAAAATAGCAATTTAGCGCTTTAGGTAAGGGGCGCAAACATTCGGCGTGTTTAATTTTGTGGCGTGACTCGACCTGAGCTTTCCATCAGGTGAGCCTTCTTACAAAGTTTTACGTGAAGAAAGTATGATCAATATTCCGATGCCTCCAAGGTGCACTACGCCAACTAAAATGTTGGTCAGTTCTGTTTTTATCAAAATCGAGTCATCATATACTATAATTATTATGCTCCCTGAATTTTAAGAAAAATAAAGTTTTTTTTTGAGTTTTGAGATTCGATGATTCGATTTTGATAAAAACAAAATTGGCTAAATTTTTTGTTGGCGTAGTTTACCTTGGAGCTATCGATTCTTTCGTCATCAGCTTGTCGACGGTTATTGTTAGTTATAGTCCTAGGTTTATACTTAAGCCGGTCAACAACAAAACAGAAACAACTTTATCTCAACTCTTACAGCAACCGCTATAGCGTATTCTTCAATGCGAACATCATGTCATTCTTCGCGAGGGGATCCACGCGCACATGTACACTTGTACGCTGTCGCTATAAGTACACATCTAATACCACATACACAACACAATCTAGTACAATCGACACATTTCTGTACCGCGGGTCTTGTAGGTACCTCTGGCAGAGAACTCCAGAGTATGGCGAATCTAGTGTCTTCGCTTCGTCAGAGCTTTAAGTATATCTCAGATATATTAATAAAGGTATATCATATCCGAACCGTACGAGGTTAGAACCCTTATTCCGTTGAGTTATCACAGTTTCTGACCGGCTTAAGTCGGTAGATATAACTACACCTCAATGCGTACCAATACACCTATTTTTCCATCTTCCCATTCACCAGCCTGCTCAGGCGCGGATACCGGATTTCGTTTAGGGGGAAGCATTTTTTGTGTGATTTTACCTATCTTCCAGAAACACACTTGATCGATCGATGTTATCTACTTACAGGTACAACCTTGAAGAAATAATTTTCGCACCCCATAAGTCAGTTAGTAGTTATCTCATTTAATGACGAAATAGTGTCAATCATGAAGGTAAAAACTTTGAAGTGACTTATGAGGTGCGAAAATTATTTTCCTTTATGGTATGACCTGTAGGTATAGTAATGACGAGTAACGAGTAAAAAACGATTCTTGTAAACAGGTAGAAATTTTAAAAGTGGTCAGAATAAAGTGATGCGGTCGTGAGTCATGGAGGGAAGGGAGAGGGGCAATTGCACTCATTGCCCCAAACTCCTCCCCTATATCCGAGCCTGTGCCTGCTTCTCAGGCATCTGCTGAAATCCAGGAAGAGAGTGCCACCTTTTATTTGCATTCAGTATCCAAGTCACCGAATCGAGAACGGAATGTCACACTACCTACCTTCGCTACCTTCATATCAATTTTATTCCGCTTGTTCTCACTGCACATTTGAAAACAAACACAATTTTTCCCGAGTCCGCGTGTAAAGATTTCCCCGAGCGAATAATGCAAGTTTGACCCACTACGTCGCCACGGCCTCATACGTAAAGAATGTTTAAAAATTTAAAGTGGAGTTCCCGACGACACACATCGCGACGCTTCTCGATAAACATCCCCGGGCGTCGTAGACCGGGAGCCCAGCGCCTTAATTTTATCCCAGAGTTAAATACAATGTGGGTCTGATCTACAAGTTTAAAGTCGCTCAGCGAGTTATGGAGAGAAAGCTACTCTCGGGGTTTCTTTAAAGGACGTGATAGGTATGCAATAAGGAGATCCGAAGATGAACCGTAGTTAGTTGACATTAATCATCGACATAGCACAACGAAACCACCAAACAATATAGGTAACATCTGTATCTATCTACCTAGTAGACTCAAATATTCTTGAACCAATACAATTATTTGTATTTAACATGACCAACAGTAAATGGACATGACAAACGATAATGTTACCTAAATTAAAGAAGAAAGTTTTAGGCTGAATCTCAATTCATGGTTAACATTCTTCTTATTGTACCCAAATACTCCTGGAATAAACCCAATTCTATGGTTGTGTTAGACTGTATTGTGGAACCAATTTTAAAAAACCGCGTGTACCTACCTACATTACAAATTGCAATGCGTAGGTACACGTTATGGTTTTCGCTGTTCCTAGTCATGTGCGTTATATGAATTATGATAATATTTATGTAATAATTTTGTTTAATTTTTTTTATTATCTATACTGTGTAATGTATGTAATGTACCTATAATTTATTATCCATGTGCAAAGCCCTAGCATAAGCGTCATATCAAAATTATATTTTTGCATCCGCATCCTCAACTCTCCCGTAAAATTGTCACTAGCAATAAGGTTGTCTCAAAGATATCCCTAAAAGCAATAAGATAGGAATGTACATTTCCTCTACCTATATTTTTCTAATGTCTTGATAAGTTACTGGAGTGTAATAAAGTATATTCTTTTTTTTTTATCAGTGACGGATCTTGTTATTTTCATACGAAATATTTAAATAACTCCTTAGTCAACAATGGCTTTTTTTAGGTCTGCAGTATCAAGTAAGAAATCTTGACAATAAATACAGATACAAGTACTTCATAAAATAGTTTTATTTTAAATAATAATATATAAAATGTCTGGCCACATACAATTTGTTACTTCCAGAGACAGTCATTTAAAATTTTCGAAAATTTAAGTTTAATTGTAATGGCGTCGGCTCCCGACCAATCAAGCTAGCCGCCCTGCGCTGCCTGCTTAGTTTACGTTCTACGGGCGACCAGTTGATGTATTATATCCCGGGCGAAGCGAACTAAGGGAACAAGCACTGCTTTTCTTTTGTAAAGGGAAATAACTGCTAAAGCAATGTCGCTTCTTTACCAATAAATAATGCTCAAGACCTTTTGTAAAAATAAACCTGTTGTTAATCCAACATTCATTTTTCCATCGTCCTGCCAACGTTCGCTGCAATAGATAGGTCCCTATGCGGGAGTATGATATTGCCGGTAGCGCTAGGCAGACGTTCTTTTGGTCATCGTAGTAGGTTGGCCTTGCATCAGTAGTGTTGATAGTGTTTTGCCCCATGTTTTAATGTTCACAGTAAAGTTCAATATTCTGCATTTAAAAATTTAAAGTAATTTTAAATATTTCCTATCTAACTATCCTAGCCCTTAGCTCAACCAAATAAATATTGTAAATCCATAAGTGAGTTTGTATGTTTGATTTTTTATATGGCTCGACTCTTCAACCGATCTCGAAAAAATACACTACGCATACTATGTGTGTAGGTATATGTCACATAGCCTATGCCTGAAGTAGGTATGTGCCATGGAGATGAACATAGGCAAATTTGTATTAGGAGAAAACTGATTTCTCGAGAAAATAACTTATTCCACGCGAGCGAAGTCGCTGGCATCAGCTCCTACTTGGTTGAAATAATATATAAATTAAATAATAAATTAGCTAAAGACCTTTCAACGTGCCTCATCGAAGCTTCGGGAGACCGTAGAGCTGGCAGCTTCTTCGCCCAAAGAATCAGCTTGGCGATTCAGAAGGGGAACGCTGCCAGTATATTGGGAACCCTGCCCCGGTGCAGTGCGTTGGAAAACATTTTTTATTTAGAATTGTTACGTGTTCTTGTTTATTTATAATTGAAAAACAATAAAATAATTATATTTTAAAATATATTACAATGTGGTTTCTTTTCCGTGTGGTTTCCGGTAGAGTAGAATAGGACCACTCCAACTCTTCCCGTAGATGTCGTACAAGACGACTAAGGGAACACATTATAAAACATCAATCAGGCCTCCCCAACCCATCTGGCCAGCGCGGGGAGTGTAGGCCAAATCCTCCGTCTGTCTCCGGCAGATGAGAGAGATTTGTGCTCCTGCAGTGGAGACAAAAATAACCTGATGATGATGATGATGATATTACCATGCTTGTAACTTTTACATTTGTAAAAATACCATAATCAGCCTGTTGATGTACATTAATGGACGTAGACCTTCTCTAAGTGCACCACCACACCATGTTCGTAAAATGTTCCCTCGTTAAAAATCTATTCTATAGAAACCTATATAATATACAATAGGGCAATCCTGGATGACCAATAGGCCGTATAGACCGCGGTTTAGGGGCAGCAGTCTGCTATCAGCAGACTTCAGGGGACGGCCAATTTCCGAGCGTAGTAGGTTGATTAAGGTAGGTAGAAGAGAGAGGCGGCACAAAATAAGAAGTGTATAAATCCGCCACTGCACTGAGGGACCGGGTCAATGGATCTTCGCAAGAATCTGACAGTTATCTAACACAGCACTGCAATTCGAAAGACGTTCCCTCCACCTCACCGTACTTCATTCCCCGAAGCCTTTTAACTCGGTCCCCCACTGTAGTTACGTCACACCTCCATTGATAACGAATATGTGCTTACGGCGAGACTATCGCGGCGTAAGTACGGCGTCATTCCTTTAATTACACCTTAGCGGATCAAGCAATTTAAAAACTGAGAAATGTGCAAGAGCTTTAATTAAAACTCAAAGCGCCGCGCCGAGGTGAAAGATGACTGTTCGTTTACTCTAACATGGATCTATGGACAAATACATAGGTATATTAGGGTTTCGTACCATAATGGTACAAACGGAACTCTTATGGTGCGACCTCGTCCGTCCGTCTGGTACAGCTGTATATTTCACAACTACTAAAACTATCGACTTGAAATTTAGAATAGAATGCTTGCCCACTTTATTGCAAATAAAATAATTAAAAAACTATTTTTATTTTCATTGCAAAAGGAACTATAAATTCGGGCATAATTTTAAAATGTAATTACCTACTAGGTCAAGTGAGTTAGCGTATAAAAGGGCATCATTTGTACATTCTAAAATAGGTTTTCGTTTCCTTTTACGCCGTTATTCGACTTATGGTGAAATATGTTTAAAATAATATTACAAAAATAATATTACATATTTTAAACATAATTCACCATCACTCCGAAGTTTGCACGGCAAAAAATCTAAACTAGACATGATATAAATTAAAAATGAACTTTATTGCGTGGTTATAACGTTTCCTTTCACGGAACCCTCGGTGCGCAAGTTCGACTCGCACTTGACCGTTTTTTATGTTGTGGCAAAAGGCAAAATACTTAAAAACTCGCTGGATGCTATTAAAGACAGTGTTCTTGTGTTTTCACAAAATAAAAGTAAAATATACTTAATATTTTTTTAAACATACTTACAAAATTATCTTCAAAATCATGGTTTAAAATATTTCTAATGATATGACTAGCCAGCACCTCGTCAAGTCTGCATCACCTTTATAACGTCATGTATGTAGTCACAACATTGCTTCTAATTGATTTATCATTCTGGACTGGATTTCAACAGAATTATCTGTTCCGATAAAGTACGAAGATACACCAAAACTGCTACATATTTTATTAGTTTACTAATTCTACACGACAAACTTAACCAATAGCGACATCTATTTACGGGCAGTTTCCAAGCTGGAAGTTTATAAAGAACGAGATGACATTACTTTTCTTTCTCAGCGTCACTTTATCCCTTTCTCGCTCTCGCACATCCACACTCCGCTTCACGTTACACACAGCGCATTCTCCAAGTAATAAAAGTTAGCCACGCTATGTAGTCACATAGCGTGGAACGAAACGTAAATTTAGTTTATTATCTGTGGTGTGTGTGTTCGATTCGAGATGTTTTCATTTTATTTGACTCGTTTATTCATTTATTGACTTGTTTCCAACGTAAAAGCTAATTCTTTCAATAATGTCCAAAGATTAGACAGTAAATCAATAAAGGCAAGTTTTATGTAGGTATATAATTTAATACTTTTAATAATAACAAAGGTTAACATTATCTTCGATAGTAATTGTTGTTTATCCTGTAAATTTTTAGTTTCAATAACGCCGATTGGGCCGGAGTGTAAAAAGGGGCACAATGGAAAAAATATCTCATTTTGTCGTGAAGGTTAGGGTGTACAAAAGGGGGCACTGAATTTTTTTTTTTAATGTCTCAAAAATGGTTTTTAACCCTTTGTTTTTCTAAAAACCTCATCAGAATCGGTTCAGTCGTTTTTACGTGATGCGTGCACAAACAGACAAAAATTTAAAAAAAATTTCGCCGATCAGAGATTTTTCCCCATAGCGCCCCTTTTGTACACTCCGATCAAAAATGATCTTAATGTGTTCTAATACTTAACCATATACACCCAATTATTATTTTTTGCAAATATATTCAATGCGTATCTGTACATTATTGTTTTTTTAGGTATAAAAATGAATAATAAAATACATTAACACCATTTTTGGATTTTTTGTCTGTTTATCTGTTAGTTTGTGCACACATCACGAGAAACTACCGAACCGATTCTGATGAAGTTTTCAGTAAAACATTAGGCTTAATTCGGAGTAACATTTAGTCTTTATTTCATTACAATGGCCTTACTCAATCAAAAGTTATGCGAATTTATGTTTTCAAAACCACTCATACATTACATTAGTATACAACAAAGTAGTATTACATGACGGATTGGGATGAGTTAGGACTACATTTGGAGCAAGGGTAAAAGGTGGTGGTGGTGGTTGAAGCGGGAGCAGGGAAACCCATTAATACTGTAATCCACCCTAGCGGAGCCGCGGTCACAACTAGTTTTAATATTAAAAAGCTCCGCTGCTACTTGGCGCTATAGTTATAACATATTTTACATACAACATATTTTTCTCTCGACTGTATTACATGCTGTACTGTATTACATACAGACGATTTTAATTTACAGGCGTTTTGCTACTAAGTCAATTTAAAATTTTAGTCATTTGCTAGATGGTTGTTCCGATAGCAACGCCTATTTTTTTAACTACTTATTTATATTTTTAGGTTCACACATGTCACACCGAAACGATTTGAAATCACTACTGTCACAAAATGAACACCTTACAAGCCATATGACAAATACCTCCGAAGAATACAAGAAAATAATGGTTGACGCAAAATCTAAATGCATAATAAAAACTGTAATGGAAAGGTGTAAGAAGGAGGCAAATTGTAAAAGATTACTCGTACCGATAGAAGATTATGAGAAACGTGTTTCATTCTATACAGGATTCCCTAAAACTTACATTGGTAAGTTGAATAATGATAAAACACTTAACAGGAAATCCGTTGATCCGACATTTCGCTTTAAAATTGCCAGAATTATGAAAGATTTATACTCGAAACGGGAATCACATACTTATAAATATGTTTACGATAAATTACAAGTATTTGAGGATACAAATGATTCAGAAGTACCACCGTTTTCACAGTTTTGCCATGATATGACTTTATTGGGTTATGACTATAGAAAAACTTTAGACGGATACTTACTCATGGAAAATCCAAAACTAACATTCGAGCGATTTTTTTATCTCAAGAAAATTAAGCATTTCAGGGACAAAGGACACTACATCTACTACATTGATGAAAGAGTTGTAAATTTCGAAAAAGATTTCAAAAAACCATGGCAAACAAAATATGACGCAAATAGCATGATACTATTTCATATGATATCAAAGTATAAGTATGAAAATGGTTTGTTCTGCTGCTATGCCACTGCTGATGACTTCTTGAAATGGCTTATTGATATCATACTGCCGATTCTGAAACCTTCTAGCGTTGTTGTTATTGATAATGGCCCGTTTCATGGAAAACTTGATAATGCACCCATTTCAAGATATCATACAAAAGAAGACATGCTGAAATGGCTTAGAAACAATAATATCCCATGTGATGTTAAAATGCACAAAGCCGAATTATATGAACTTATTGATAAATGTTCAAGCAGAACACAGCAATACCATTTAGACAGTATTTTAAAAGCAAATGGACACGAAGTTCTACGTCTGCCGACTAATTACCATGACTTATCCCCTACGGACCTTTTGTGGAAAGATATAACACTAATGAGTAAAAATTGGACTAAACCTTATGATTCACCTACATTAAGACATAGAATGAATCAAGCGATTGCAGCAGTGCCAGCAAACCAGTGGTTACTATTTGATGAAATGACTAGGCTCAAGGAAATTGGCATTGCCATCATTGATGAAGAAACTGCATCGTTTTTGGAAAAGCATAAATTAGATGTGGATGACATAGTTACGAAACACGCTTCAGGCTTTGAAGAATGTGACGGTTTTGACAATAGCGATTAAGCGCTTTACTAGGTAACTATTTACAAAACTATTTTTAAGTGGTTGATTATGATTTAGTATTACTTATCTAAAGAGAATTTGTTGACACCATAACTTACAATGACATGCATGTATACATTATATGATATGTGTCTGAAGTAATAGAGAATTTGTAAAATAAATAGTTATTAAATTATTTAAATCGGCCTAAAATACATAAGTATTTTTTTTTCTCAAGATATATATACTATACTTATAATAAAACTGTAACTGGTCTATGTCTGTACATGAGAAATATTTAAAAAAACTTGTATGAGGGGTCTTTATAGGGCTAATAGAAGCTCTAACAAATTTTTTTTTTTAATTTTTGTCTGTCTGTATGTATGTATGTTTGTTACTGCAATGAAATTTGATGCAGTTTTACAGTTGTCTTGCTGGTGGTCTAACTTAAAATCTGGTGCATGTTTCATCTTGATACGCCACTTAGAACCTGAGATATTAATAAAGTAAATTTTTCTAGAAACCATTATATCGGTGATAGATAATAAAACGACTGTTAATATTTCTTCCAGTAACTCAATATCACATTTAGAAATCATTCATGAAAAAAACATCTCTTTTTTACGAAAATTTTGATAAAAATAATGCAATATATAATACGAGTATGTTTATCATATGGGCGAGGTCAACAGCCCCGGCGCGGCGCGTATGGGATTGAGTGAAATTAAGTTTTTGGGTATAGGGATGGGGTTGAGGTTGGGATTGGGATATTGAGAGTCTCGAGTCTGAGTGGGAGTGGAAGTTGCAGTGGGAAGAGAACGGGAGCGGAATTGGGAACGGGGGCGGATTCTGTAGTTCACGCAAGCGGAGCCGCGGGCACAGCTAGTAATAAATAAAAAAGTAAACGTCGCGTGTCTGCTACATTGAAAATCTTTACAAAAAAATATATTTTGGGGTGAAGGATAAGTAATAGAACAGATCAAGATCATTTTTGAAATGATTGTCTGTTAGTTTGTGCACGTATTATGTTAAAGCTACTGAACCGATTTTGATGGACTTTTCACAGAAACATAGGGGCTTAACGCGGAGTAACATTTAGCCTATTTCATCGCAATCGGCTTACTCAATCAAAAGATATGGAAACTTTTAGTTTTCAAATACATAGTAGGTATGCGATACAAAAATGCAGTATTATTATAAAGTTCGGTGTAATTGAGATTGTGATGAGTTAGGACCTTAGGACTACATTTGGAGCTGTAGTGGGAGTGGGGCCGATACTACTCGTGGAAGTGGAAGGAAGTGGGCGTGGGGTCAGGGTCAGAGTCTGATTGAGAGTGAGATTAAAAATAATTGTATAGTCCACTCGAGCGGAGCCGCGGGCATAGCTAGTAATTAAATATATTTAATTATATCTTATACAGTTTTAAACTTACTGTAGTGACTACCCCTACCCTTCCTCCGCCATTTTCTTTCCAAGTTATAGATCGCCCAAACAAGTATTAAAGAAATTTTGTATGGGTATATACACTCGTACCCAACCAAAACGCAACAAAGAAGGTCGTCATATTTAGACGTTCTCCTCTGCATAAGGTACAAGATCACCCGTCATGTACAGTATCGAAATATATCGATGTAACGAGAGCTGTTGGTGCTTCGTAGCGACAGCGTATAAGTGCATGTGTGCGTGGATCTCCCGCGGAAAAGTACACAGAATTTTTCGTATCGGAAGAAAACGCTAGGGCGACTCCCCAGTCAAAAATGAGTCAAAATCTTGTATATTAAAGCTTTGTAAAAAATATAACATGAAAGTGACACTAACCGCAAAAAACAGTTTCGTATAGCTAAATTGTTGACTTATTGTTAGCCATAGGCACCAAACTATTCTTATATACGAAACGCAAAAAATATATTTATATGGGGAAATGTGAATGGATCGAACTTTACACACTGCGTAGCGAGCGGTCAAACACATTTATGCGAAATAAATAACGAAGCAAGACCGACAGTTTACCGGCCGCTTTACCGTAACATTTACGAAATGTGTTTAATCTTCATTTACTGTCGACATTGTCAGCGTACTGCGGGAGCTACTAAACGATTACGTCAAGGCACTGCAATCCAACAAGAATAAATAAATATCGTTAGAGTCCATTTATATAAAACACTAGGGCATAGAATACCTAACAAAACAAGAGATAGGTTAAGTCGCAGTCTTGGTCTTTTCATTGTCAACTACACTTTTCTATTCCCAAACTAGGATTTTCTCGTGTACGATATGAATTATACAAGGATAAAACAATTTACAAATGTGACATCCAGACCTGGAGCAACTTGTGCAATTGTACAAAGTTTTCTATCCCTTGTGGCAACCGAATCCACGGCATCTGGAGCTCGAGTGGAACGACCACGCCACTAGGACAACTAGGCGGTTATATAAGATTCTTCTAAAAATGACCCGTCAAATGTTTCAACTAGTCTACTTCCTGTGCACTGCAGTAAGTCCTGACCTAGTAATATATTATCTTTGGTCTTAGTCTCCGGTGTAACTTTGTAGTTATTTTGCTATTTATTATTAACCTTTCGAAAAGTATCAGTGCAATACCGATACTTTTTTTTTTCTTGCTCTTTCGGCTCTCGAATGGAAAAATCGCCTCAAAATGTGCGCTTATTTATCAGCCTCATATTTTCCAGACTGTAAACAAAGTTACCTCGTAGCGGGAAGTGACATCGCAGATTTTATTTCGCCACTTATGAGTACGGGCGTGCATGCGCCCTACATTCCGAGCAATACAATTATTGCCAAGTAATAAACTTTATGAACTCTAATACGTTAATACAATAAAGTTGTACGATTTTCATGGAATAGGAGAGATTTTTTTATACCAAGTAACTACAGTTACAATGTAAGTACGTAATAAAGACATTTAACAGTTTGTACGTTTGACCGAAGGAATCAATCGGACCGACCAAACTTTAGAAAAGTTTTTCACTTTTGGAATGCTTTGCAGTTGTCCCAGAATAGTTACAATAGGTTTGAACGGGCTAATCAGGACCGTGTTCAGACGTAATTAATGCGACGCTAATTCTTTACACAGGGTTTATTGTGGCACACAATGGAAAAACGAAGGGGAGTGCGGCAGATACTGTGTTGCCACAGCACTGAAATACCAAGTATTCGATACACTTTAATGTTATTTATGTGAGTATATAGACAGCTTTCAGTTCATTGCAGACATACAACAAAACAATCATGAACGCCGTCTTGGACTTAAATTGCTGAAAGTGTTAATTTGTGACGTTAAAAGGCGTATAGAAAGATGATAATTTGATAATAAAACAATATATTACCTTGCCTTTTTCCGACGATGATACCCGTTGTTTAATGTGAAATTTATTTTCTTATTGTGACAAACTCATGTGTTAATATATACCTGCTCGTAGGATGTAAATACAACACGGCTGTCTTAGAAAACGTATCAGTAACGGCGATCCTAAATGAATTACCAAAAAGTTTGGTGGATGACATATTGAGGGGCAAGGCGCAAAAAACTTAAGGTGCTATGAAGGGGTATTATCTGAAGAACAGCAATGCGAGTTAAGTAGTCTTCCTTCATAGTAGACACTTATTTAGTGTATTGTTTTAGTAATAGGTAGCATCTACAGAACCATCATAAGTTCAATATACCTACTAAGTAAGTAGCGCGACCAACTACCCTGCAAATAAACCCAGTGTTTGCAGTAGGATGCTTAGCAACATATATATAATTATAATTATATGGATAAATAAATATAAAAAACTTCAACAATATTTACATATGCAATTCTCTCTTTAAATTCGTGCTACGTTTACGTTACACGAAAAATATCATATTGTCGATTACATCAAGTCTTACACGAGTTCCTATCCCCGGAAAAGTTTTACCAACAAAGTCTTTGGAAGACATTCATAAACCGAAGTTTATGAGCTATGGATGTCATGCGATAGTTTAGGCGCGGGGCGGTCACGCGATCCGCCAGACGGTTCTGAAATATCTTCCATTTGTCACCTGTAATGTAGAACAAAATATATATTTTATACGAGTATAAATAAACTTTAAACGATATGGAATAAACAAGATTTTTACTAGTTACATACAACGATGTAACTCGTTTTTTGCGCAATTGCACTCGCCGTGGTCACGGGTAGCTGCTGCAGTGTGCGGGTGGAGCTAGGAGCAGACGATCTTCTACTATTTTTTTTACGACTGCGACCACTACTATTGTCCCCATTCTGAATCAAATCTCTGAAAAAGTTACAATATAAATATGCTAAGAATTCCGTATTCCATACCTTTGATTTACAACTATAGGAAAGAAATAGCATTGCATTAGCTGTTAGGCGAATGGACGCCCTGGCTCAACCTCAACCTGAGGACTGTTGAATATAGTCTGGAACTTATATACTTATATAAATATGTAGTGTAGGTAGGACCTACAGATATAAAAAATTAACTTACATAACTTAGCGAGAAACTTCCAAACCCTCGATCCTCGAAGCAACATTTTTATAATCTCTTTATCCAATAAGCCTGGGAGCCAATTTCGAATAAAGAGTGGGCATTTAAAGCCGAAGGTAAAAACACGTCCTCGGCGCCCGCGCTAAGCCACGTACTTTTCATGTAAATTTTAAGCTGTCGGTTTTTGCAAGGATTTCGACAATCTGAATCGTTGAGACAATTTTTGCGAAATTGCGGTCAGCTCGGCCACGAATAAGTATGTAAGAATATTTGTTTGTAAAACCTCTTGCTAATTTGTAATATCGGGGATGTCACTCCAGTTGAATAAGATCTATACTTGACTACTCTTTGACACTATAGTCAAATTTCGAAACCCTTGTAGCTGCCATATTTTTTCCGAAACTACCAACTGTTCATACATTTGTCTTGCGATCATACCTTCAGAGTCTTTTATAATTAATTAATTACATTGGCTATTATTGGATAGGAAGTCTATATTAAGTATCTTAATTTAAAACGTAATAAGCTAATGAAAAAAGTATGCCTGTATTAAAAAACGAATCACCAGCATTAATATTCTAACTTTGCTAATAATACTTTGCGCGGAAATTCTCAGCGCTAACCATTTCACATAAAGAGGTTGTTCAACAGAAAAAGTTGGCAAATTTGTCTCGCCCGAGGCACACATTATCTCCGCTCATATTACGTTATAAATGGATGTGATTTAACAGAAGCCGCTCTGCTCAGAAGAGAATGCTTAAGTTCTTTTCCAGGTGTATTGTGTAAAAACGCTTCTGAAATATTCACACTTGGCTTTTAACGTCTGCGAAAAGATCTCGTAAGTGGGACTATCAATTCTTGGAAACTAGATCAGGATTCCTAGCACACATCATAATTTAGTTTAACTTTCAACGACTAGGTGCGGATTTATTCTATTCATTTTTCTTGGAGAGTCTGCAAAGCTCTCTGCGCTCAGTAGAATCTCAGTCTGCAGTCGTTATACTGCACTTTCAGGAGCTGGGGATTTTGCAGGCTTCAGATGTAGAGACGGCAAGTTTAAACAATTTGTATTACTGATAACCGTTCTTAAAACTATGCAGAATATTGGCAGACTACTCAACATTTATACCTCGTGAACTGATAAATTTAAAAACGTTGTGTTTCTGTAATTAAATGTATAGTAAAATAATACCAATATTATAATAGGTAGTCTTGTAAAAAAAAAAGAAAAAATAATAATAAAAAAATAATAGTCATAAAACTATATAAGATGGGCAGCAGCGTCACCGGTACGAAACCAAGTACCTATTGCGATGGCCAAGAGGTCGCTTAGCGTGACTTTTGAGGACTAACAGTTTTTTACTCCTGTAGTGGCCGTTGAGTGGTTGTTGATGATTTAGTTGCAGTCTAATTTCCTCTTTCGTAACGATAACAATAAATATTAATAGCGATAAGACGTGACTGTTGATATTACTTGATGAAATTAAAATCACGGCGAAACAATGGTCATTTTATTTCTGAGCCATGCTATTTCTACTAGTCCGCCATGCTTCTGCCAGGCCAAAACCTTCGTAAATCAAGTTTATTTCTCACGGTAAGCCAATTTTGTATGCTTTCTTCGGGGGAAATTGCCTAAACAACTGCAAGCTCTGAATTGATGAGTAAAACAGTCTGAAAGCTTTGAGTATATTGCCACTCTGAGGACTCGATTGATTGAAGTGTAAATTACATAGGCACTCGTATACTCTATAAACCGGAACAAAGAAAAGCACGTGCACGCATTGCTGTTTGAAGGCCCCAGACGGACTCTGTACTAGACTAGATTATTCCTACCACTCATATACTTGTACTTGTAATATATGTTTCTAGTTAAAGAACAATTTATAATTAATTATCAACTTCCAGGTTTTGACTACGTGGGTTATTGCATTCGTAGAAACAGCAGTTGAAAGAAGTCGTATGTATAAATTATTCACCAATAGGTACTTTAATTTAACTGCACTTATAAAGCCTGCATCTTCTAATTTAGCAGATCCACCTTTAATACTCGAATATTGCTTTTCAGTAAATCTTAAAATAGGGTTTGATTTAACACAAGGGAAGAATGGTGTTCCATCCTTACGCATACGGAATTTTGAAGGTAACTTCCTATTTCATCGTCAGCCTATTGATGTCCACTGCTGGACATAGGCTTTCCCAATTAGCCACCACACTCTGTGTCCTGCCCAAGCGGCCGCATTTTTCAGGTCAGTCCATCTGGCAGAGGCTGTGCTTACCGGTGAGCTGTCTCCATTTCCACTGTTATTCCACATCCTGTTAAAACCAAAATAAATCGAAAATAGGCATATAAATGTACTATAAACCTTTTCTAAAACTTCATAAAGAAAATTAAAAAACTTTTTTCCATTTCCTCCTGACCTACAAAGTAACAGTACCTATGGGTTTATGTTTGAACCTTGAGCCAGTTCACAATTTCCTTAAATAAATCGGATTCCGAACATATTTTTATAATTAAATCAGTGCGTAAACAACGTTGAATTTTTATCTCCTCAAACCGTTGAAATAGACAACTTCTCAAGTGGAGACCACGATTAGTACTTACGTACTGTATGCAAAGAACCGAAGATCCAGTACAGCCTTGAAAGAGGCTACTTTCACCAATGGACCATACAGGTTGATAATGATGATCTCCCCAAACATAAACATAGTTGGAATACAAATTAAGAATACCTACACCTATTTGATACATTTTAAGACTTCTAGTAAAACCTTTTCAGAGGACCTAGATTTTAACTCCAGAGCAGCTGGCGATAAAGACGTACTACCTGTTATAAGAGCAGACTCCGCTGATCGAGATAGTGGTGAAACCGCCTTATTTCAGGGAAGGAACCAAGATGATTCCGACGACGACGGAGATAGTAAGTGATTTTTTTATGGCTTTTTGTATCGTGTTTAGGGCACAATAATTCTGCCAATTTCGTGTAGTAGAAAATACACAATGGGCTCGATTCTCAAGACACAATGTTAAAATTTGACAGCACTAAAACTGTTGCTATCCTTGTCACACAATATTATGAAGATAAAGACGAAACTAATTTTAGCGCT
The DNA here is from genome assembly GCA_947086405.1 of Esperia sulphurella. Taxonomy (NCBI): domain Eukaryota; kingdom Metazoa; phylum Arthropoda; class Insecta; order Lepidoptera; family Oecophoridae; genus Esperia; species Esperia sulphurella. Next base: position 8,380,934 of record OX352261.1, read on the forward strand.
GTCAAATTTTAAATGTTAGCCTTCAGAATCGGGCTCATTATGTGATTAATTTTATTAAATAGTGTTCTTGTTTTTTATTTATTATTTTTTATGACAGCTGATGATAGCAGATCCGAAATTGAAAATGTAGAAAAAAATGTAGGTATCAAACACGCCGCGAGGCTAGCGCCGAAGGTGGCAAGTGACAAATCTAACTCCGACGACGACGGTGATGATAGCGGTAAGTTTTCAATACACACATTCTCATCTTTAAGCTATACGTATGTCCTTACAGAGCTCCTGGTGCTGGTATTAATTCTGTCTATTCCAAATCGTTATATTACAACAGACTTACGAAAGTTTTAAAGTTATAAATTCAAAAGTATAGTTGAACTTTTTGTTATTACTTCGAACGGAATAACATTTTTATTATTTTATACCTTGTGTCTCATAATAAAGTTGTTTTTGTCCTGAATGTTCGGTCATTGAATTAACTATACAAACAAATTTCAGCTACTGTCGAAAAAGAGCCTTCGAAGAAATTCACAAGAGGTCTTATTGGTGATGATGCTGAAGGTAAGTAGTACGATGATCCACAGATGAATACTTCCCTCTCTCTCTCTTTCTCTATACAATTCACAAATGCTTCAAGAACAACAAGTAATGGCGCTCTGGTACAAGAAACAAAGTCAGCAGTAATAACCTATATGGTGTATATAGGGCAATATATTCGGATATGGTTCTTCAGTTTAATAATCTCCAGCGACAATAATCTCCCTTCTTTATCTTATTTTTTAGACCAACAGTGATTAGCCTAACTTTAGTTATAAATGATTTAGCACAGAATTCTTGATCCGTTTATGTCTACCCTGTACCTATAGGGTTTTGAAGGAACTTTTACTTTAAAACTAATTAAATTAGTTATCATTGATTACCGTCCTTCTTACAGAAAAAGTTAATCGCGAAAGGAAGACAGAGGATGATGAAGATAGTAAGTAAAAATATGAGAAATTCCATATGCAATATAAAAAACCTTCATGGTCAGGTGAGAGAAATGTTGAAGACGTCTCATTTATTCGAGTCATTTATTTTCCCATCGTTTGGTTTACCGTATAGAGCCTTCCTAGCAAAATACAATAACAATGCAGCTCGCATTTTTAAATTATGCTACATTGTCAGATTTAGTTCTTCATTTGATGTCTTTTATACAGTCACAGACTATTTTGGAACCCATCTAAGGTTTAATATTCTACAGCAAAGCCTAAAATGACATTACGATTAGTCTGTGCGATGCATAATATAATTTTTTTTAGTTAAGTATTAAATTTCTAACTGAAATCTATCTTCCTTCTCTCTCACTCTGAATATGACGTCTCTTTGGTAATCTATTTGAAAAGAATTCGTTCAATGAGGTTTTCTGAGGTTTTGCACGAAATGACAAACATAGAATAGTTTTCTGTTTTTCCATTATGTGTATAACAACGATCTCTATGTACTACCAGATGGAGCGTTCCAAACAATCGCTCTGTTCCACGCAAGGAGCCACAACTCTTTCACATTCACAATGAAACTTGTGCAGTTACTACGCAGAACATTTAATTATTACTAAATATTGATGCTACGGTTAAATAATGTAAATATTTAGAAAATAATTAAATGTTCTGAGTAGTAACTGCACAAGTTTCAAAGTGAATATGAAAGAGTTGTGGCTACTTGCGTGGAACAGAGCGATTGTTTGGAACGCTCCATCTAGTAGTACATAGAGATCGTTGGTGTATAAGCAGTTTTTCCTGATTTGACGAAAATGGAACTTTTTGATTTCTAGTTATAATTACCCGTCTCAATTAAATCTCTTAGCTAGGGCTGCAATATCATTGAAAATTTCGCCTTATTGCAAATGAGTGTCCGAAGAACTTTTCGAGGAAATGGGTCCCAAATTAACGTTCGCGACTGTAAACAGATCTTTCATCGAGTTATCCTACATAAAATTACTACTAAATTAATTATGTTGTATTCTTTCGACAGTGCAAAGTTGAAACTTATTTTCTTTACTTAGATGACCGTCGCCGCCGCTTCAAAAGAGCCACTCCAAATGTTGAAGCGGCAAAAAGGAAAAGTGGGTAATTTAAAAGGTTTTTTGTTAAATTCTGTTCTTTTATCAGGTTTTATACGGGTAAGCAATCGCCTAGACGGCGTTAACGCAACATCAAACTAGCCCTATACAACAACAAATTGAGAATACATGTTTAAGAACCTACAAAAGTTTTTTTTATTCTTTCAGATAAAATAGTGGGAAGTGCCAGAAAACTAGGTGTTGCCCCGAATTTTTAACATTAAATCTTGAAACGTGCAGAAAATTTCAAGTATAAAAATTATACAATTGTTGCATTTTTATTTATAAGTAAACTTATCTAAACTGATGTGCTAGTTTTTTCGTCAGTGGTGGGTAGGTACACAAACAGCACAAGTACAAACAGCACACACAAACCAAAAGGAACTTAGGTATCACCATCATCATATCAGCCCTTAGACGTCCAATGTTGGACATAGACCTTCCCCAATGAACGCCACCACACCCTGTCCTCCTCCTTCCGCATCCAGCCGCTTCCGGCTACCTTCTTCAGGGCGTCGGTTCATCTAGCGGCGGGGCGTCCCACCCTGCGCGTGGTGATCCGCAGTGTCCACTCGTCTGCTCCAACGGCCGTCGGTTCTGCGACCGATTTGACCCGCACACTTCCACTTCAGCTTGCTAATCCTTTCGGCGTACATACGATTACCTTCGTTATTCGTCGAATATCTTCATTACGAATCATATCATTTCATATACTTAGGTATAACAACTCGGAATATAGTAATATTCCTGTGGATTTAGCCATGTTTAGGGTGATAGTTTTAAAATTATTTGTCTATCGCTCTAGTAGTTCTCCAAATATCAAACCCTAGTGAGATAAACATAAGGTCGATTTAAGTAGTTCAAGTTACAGCACTGCTGTCGATCTATCTATCGCTAAATATTGTTACGAAGGGGTTAGAAATATCTTGTGTCTGAAGATTAACTAGACAAGCAGACCAAGTTTCCGCAACGTATCTAATAAGTAATAAACGTGTCTGTACATTGAAGATATTTGCAAAAAAAATGGGGGTCTAAGGATAAGTAGGTAGGTTGTGCACGAATCACGTAAAAACTTGATTTTGATTGACTTTTTACAAAACACAATTTTGATGGACTCTTCACATAAACATAGGGCTTAACTCGGATTAACATTTAGTCTTTATTTCATCGCAATCGGCTTGCTCAATCAAAAGTTATGGGAATTTTTAGTTTTCAATTACATTAATGGGTATGCGTACATTTGATATACCAAAGAGTTATAATGTTCGGTGCAATTCAGATTGCGATGGGTTAGGACTACATTTGTAACTGTAGTGGGTGTGGGCATGAGAGTGGGCGTGGGAGCGGGAGCGGATTCCCCACGCGAACAGAGCTGCGGGCACAGCTAGTACAAAAGAAATCTATAAGCCTAAAGAATCTAAATCTAGTATACCTGTAGATAGCAAACAAATCTACTTTATCACACTAAACTGTGGTCAGTGTTTGAATAAATTCCTAGAATGACCCAGTCATCAGTAGAATGCTGTCAAGCATGTGGCAAAATTCACTTGTTTTGTAATTTAACTTAAAAACAAGCCTTCCTAATATGCTAACTGTTCAACATTGTGTTATATTGCACAGAAATGTCGTACGCCTGTGAGCAAATAATAGAGTACCTAAATGTATTCGACCAGCTTAAAATTACCTGTGTTTACGATTTGAATTTGATGTTGAATTTGAAGAAATGTCAGAAACATACATATAGTCTATATTTAACAATTTAGAGACAAGCAGAAATCTTACCACTGCATTATTATAGCGGAAAGAAAGCAACAATACCTAATATGGGTTTGACGCAGGTATGAAAAGCCTTCCTTAATTGACTAACAATACAATATTGAAAAAGCATTTTCTCCAGAATTTCAAAAAACAAAGAATGGCATTCGTAAATGTGTAGGTGTTGTTCAAATCCTTACTCCTTTCAGCCCATTTTCATCTGAATTATTCAGCCCTGAGATTCGCACTTCGTACAATTTTAACTTTTACTGGGTTTATTTGATTAGGGTCTAGCTTCTTTTACTGTGATTTCCCGATATTGATTTTCGAAGCGTGTCGGAGCCCCCACATAAATAATGTATGACTATTTCGAGACTAGGCGTTCAGACGTTTCATTGCCGATTCCTTTTTTCGACATCTATTTATCTATTATTACTATCTCTAAATTATATAAAACGCATGTCTCTCAAATAAAAAATCCTTAAAGCAGAATTAATCACAGTCGACGCACCTAATATATAGAGAGGTTCCTGCGAACTATCATGTCCGTTCGTTATTGATATCCTAGTATATTGTGTTAACAGGGTACATATAACTGGTACGTTCATCTGCTAACGACAGAATGTTGCACGTAATCTGGATCCTGTCAGAGGCCGGTGGGACGGAGGGTCGGCGAGTCCACCGCAAGTTATAGCCGAGAACTAGCAAAATTACACTATTAAACCGAATATATTGCACTGTACACCGCACCCATTCAACGGCGATCCCAAAGTTTCTTATCAATATACTAGCATCTGCCCCGCGTAGTTGACCGCAGATATTCAAGTTTCCCATGGGAATTAGGTAACTATCCTGTGTGTGAACGGAGAGTAGAGTACAATCTACCTACCCCCTATATAACCAACAGTAAAAGAGTATAGAGATCTGTTTGGTAGTTTCTGAGATTAGGTACTTACCTCGAACAAATTAATAAACATACAAACATTCCTTCTTCATATTAGTGTAGATGTATACTAAATGATTAAGTATTCTATGCTAACAGTTCGTCCGCGTACATTTGAAATATTTAATGGGTAGAAATTAAAATATTTCCTAGAAAAAGCAACACAGATATGGGAGTCGCCATGCTCCGGCATTTTCTCCCCGTAAATAAAAATAATACATTAACCCATTTGAGCTGCTTTTCGGGATCCCTCTAATCGATACCTACATCTCATGAAATACTATATTATGTTACTTTATGGTATATGTGCCATTACTCTAGTCAACCGTGGATATTGCTCCTAAGTCCGAAGCCCTTAATTCCTTAGACTTAGCGTTATGCAAACTGAATTAAATTTACTGATTTTGTAACCAAAGCTTCCATAAGTGGATTAACAGGAAGTTTCTGAATTAGTAAATTAACGTTTATTTAAACTATCATAAACCTAAAATAATAATTAAAAAAGAAAGAAAGTGCAAAGGGCTGGAAAATAAATTGTACGGGGTTGATGGACCTAACTGGACTATTGGTTACAGACAAATTACAAAATAAATAATAATGCTAATATAAAAAAATGCTGATTACAAAACCCCACTTATTCAAATTATTCAATGTACAGACACGCGAAGTTTACGATTTTATTTATTAGTAAGGAACCTACATACAATCGAATTTTGTTTTCGCAGCGTAGTTTTTTTTTCGTATGATAAATGTAAGAAAACTAATTAATATTCCAAATGTATAATGTAAGCGGTATTGTTTCATCATTCCTTGGGAGTCCGAGTTAATTAGCATACCTTCACTTTGTTTTCCAGGAACCCACGTAGTAAATACAGGGTTGGGATGCTGTTTTCCGGTTCGCCGAGTGCCGCCAATAGTGATGTCACAAACTAAGACATACCTCGGTTTTAATGAATCTAAGAAAACAACAGTACCTAAAAATAAAATTACATTGGTGTATGGGCGGGCTATGGTTAGCATTTTTACAAAATTGACAGCTTTTATGATTTAAGTACCTATAGTCTTTAACCTACGTAATTTGTACTGTTCTAGATAATTTTATTTTACACCACCAGTTTCTTGGTTCTTGTTTGATGGCCTCTACCGGCCTATTAGCTACACTGGACAGCAGTAATATTTTAAATTTCACTTAAATAAATACGTCCCACTGCTGGTCACGAAAGCTTTGCATCAAATCGAGGGCGTGCAGGTCATATTTCATAGTTAGTAGTGCACTTCATGTACGTTTTATAATTGTACTTATGTGCGTTTTAGCAAAAGTACTAAGTACATAAATAGTGCACGAGTTATTGAAAGTACCTATATTGAATTGTTCTGGTGTATGTAATATAATGAAATTACAAGCAATTACGCCCATTATCGTCACTACCGAACGATCCTTGAGCAAAAGGTCTAGTGACCTTTGCCCATGAGCATTTATCTAAATTTTTCATTATAATACTATTAAACATTACAGAGGATACCTGCTGGTAGATCGATATAATAATAATGAAACAACAACAATAGTTACATCTTAAGTTTATGAGATATATCTGCGAGTCGCCGATACCGATATAGAATTTTATTACATCACTAGACGCACAGACTGCGTCTATTCGCTCCCCAACGGGATTAAAAGGTGCAATTTAAACAGATTCCTTTCACCATCCGACTAAACTGAGATTGTGGGTAATCGCCCTCGTTTCTTAAAACAAAGATGCAGTTAATTTAACTGCTCTGCAGGTACGCTGATATAATCTTTTGTTTGAATACCGCGTAAATTATTTTAGAAAGAAAAGAAATATTGAAAAATACACTTTTATACGAGTAAAAAGCAATGTCTGAATTAGTTCGAGAGGCATTCGAAATGAGGTACCTTTAGTGCTCTTTTCAACAACGAAATAGGTAAAATTTCTTATAGATTTAAAAAATAAAATAAAACTACTATACTACATATCCTACTGCTTATGAAGTCATTTGTTTGCGACTCGGTGTGTATTATTAGTGGACTTGAAGAAAATTGAAGTTTGCGCGGTAATTACTCGTATTTGTGGTTGAAAAATTTCTCCTTGGAACAAGTAGGTACCTAATTCAAGACTTACAAGGCACATTAGAAATGAATGCTCCGCCATATTCTACTATTGCACATTTATGTGTGGAGTTGCAGCATGGAAGAACATCCACCAGAGATGACCAATATCTGGATCTGAGAAATTGATACAAAAACTATGGATTTAGAACATTTTAGATTTTTACTACTACTCTTGGTTACCTACTCTTGTTTAGGAAATACCTTAGTCTAAAAGTGCACCCTTTTACAGGCTGATGATGACGATATACCTATTATTATAAAGCAAGTGAAAAACTAAACTATTTTTACTAATCAAAGCCAATGTTGTCGTATTTGTTCAGATGGAGCTTTAATGAAATCTATAAATAGCTATACCATCCATTAAATTCCTCAAGAGAACTAGGTAGCTGTCTATGTCGGTAAACAGATAATCATATCTCAAAGTGCGAATTAATTCCGACACTGAAGGCATACCTAGAGCTCGAAACTCTGACTCTCAAAACTTATAATTGAATCTGGGGATCCTTAATTGAATAGTAACAGTCAAAGTCCAAATGAATAAGGAATTATCTGTCATCTGTGAAAGATATCGGTATGGGACAGTTTGGATTCAAGGTACTCGTATCTTCTCAAATATTTTATGCCGTTATATTTGTTAGTAAGCAGATAGAGGTTTTGTTTACTTCCAAATATACTCCAGTGGCGTAACATAGATTTCTGCCGCCCTGGGGAGATGCCAAATAAGCCAACCCCTTAAGGTATTGAGATAAAGGGCGACCGCCTTTTCTAGAATAAAAAAGATATTAAGCACAATTAAATTTGATAATTTTCGATATAAAAATTAATGAAAATGTACAAAGTACTTAAAATCTTTAAAGAAATTAATATCATAAACGTTTGCTGCATATTTGATATAGATTATTTCAATGTAGAAACAACTGCTAAACTTACAAGAACATTATACCTATCTAGATATCTACAGTGAGGGGCGCTAAAGCCGTCGTACAGTCTCGGAGGAATGTGACAGTTCAGATCAGGTAGGTAACTGTGGCACTGCGTTAATATGGAAAATCATTGAGCACTGCTTTATTCAATGGATTGACTTTACCTCCTACCCTACCTCACCACACTATATTCCCCAAAGCTCATTATGTTATACAGTTATTAATTACATATCGTAATAAATAACTGTATAAGTAATAAGTAGTTAAAGTTGAATTAAATGCTATTTATAGTTGTACTAAAAAAAATTGCAATTGAAACCTGTGCAATTTCCGTGTCCCATATTGACTTCGCGAATCTTAGTACAAATACTAGAAAAAGACAGATCTAAGTCATTACAAAATAAAAGGTAATTATTTATTTATTTATTTATTTAACTCTTTATTGCACACACACAGATAAATTAAAAAAATAATACATTAAAAGAAACACAAGTACAAAGGGCGAACTTATCTCTGAGAGAGATTTCTTCCAGCAGACCCGCGAGAGAGATATTTGAAATAATAAAGGCAGACATAGTGTGTACGTAAATAAAAAAAACATATACATACATACACTAATATAAACTATATACCCACTTAAATAGATTATAACCTACACGGTAAATATATATATAAGTATATAAATAAATATTCACCAATAATATATAAATATAATATATATTATTAAATAATAATAATAATAATATACAAATATTCATAAAATACATATAAGATATGGATTCCAATCCTAACTTAGTGATAGATAGTGTTCTTTAACACGGTTTTTGAAAATAAAAAAGGATTTACTATTACGGATGTCTGGTGGTAGCGAGTTCCACAATCGAGCCGCATAATATCTTAATCAATAATTAAGTAGGTACTGCCGTGTAGTTTCCGGTAGAGTAGAATAGGACCACTCCAACTCTTCCCGCGGATGTCGTACAAGGCGACTAAGGGAATACATTATAGAACATCAATCAGGCCTCCCCAACCCGTCTGGCCAGCGCGGGGAGTGTAGGCCAAATCCTCCGTCTGTCTCCGGCAGATGAGAGAGGGTTGTGCTCCAGCAGTGGAGACAAAAATAACCTGATGATGAAGTAGGTACCTACATCATATATTTTTTCAATATGATTTTGCCACAAGTACGTAATATAAACATGCAAATGTATTAGGCACGATACTAGGGCCACCAGCAAATTTAGTTTGATTTTATCAAATATAACTTAATATTTTTAAATAAAAGTTAACAAATTGAATAAATGTTTTTACTATGTTTTAAATGCATATCCATTACTTATCATGGGTCCTTATAGTACGTAGTATTATTGGGTATTCTATGCTTATAGTTACTGATATTTATGCCAAAAGTATCCACTTTTAGTTGATGGCGCTAGTTGCATCTATTAGAAGTCAATGGTCATAGGTAAAATATTTAATTCAGTATTTTATGTCTAGCCCTACATTTAATCACTACAAAGGTCAATAGTCAGATTGAAAGTAGACATATATTTTGTACTGATAATTGGTTTCGTATGAATGTATATAGAAAAGTTCTTTTAAAGCCAAAAACCGCCATCAAATAATTAGGTTGCGTTCCATAATGTGTAAAATTCGCTCGATAGAACACTACCTTAAATCATGGATACGAACACTCTCCACAGCCAGAGGCAAAGAGAATATAACGCTACGCGCAGAGGACGCGCGCGTCGCCTGATATGATTTTATTTTGGGCTATGCATGGTAATGTTAGTAGCTAAATTCTCCAATAAATTATGATTATAATATGGATCCTTCTTTTTAATATAATAATACAACTAGACTGTCACTATTATTAACGTATAGCTATGTCAAATATATCATATTCCTGTATAAAAACAAACAAGGTAATAAAATGTATCTCGATAGTTGTAAACAAGCACACCATCACCGTCATAATCCGGCTAATTGTTATTCTGTCCTATTGAGTGGTAACTCCACTGCTAGGTCAGTGGGTTTTCAAGTCGATAGCATTAGTAGTTCCTGAGATAATCAGCTGTGACAGACGGACGAACGGACAGAGTCGCACCAAAAGCGTTCCGTTTTTACCATTTTGGTACGGAACCCTAAAAACTATAAAATAGAGAAAAAAAACTAAAATGGCTCTACCTTTAAAATGTACATACTTTCATTCCCATATACGCTTCTTTTATTGGGCGACACTAGGTCTGCCATTTTTCTTTGCTACCCCTAGAAAAATAAATAAACCCGGGGCGAGTGCCTCCTCTGCCCTTCCTACGCTACGCCACTGATAAAGGTACTTCTGCGTGGTATTTTGTAAATTTTCAATATTCTACGTGCTGTGTTTACCATAAACCAACCATCATATTCAACAACGGACTAAAATTCATCTACTGCTGGACCAAGCCTTCCCCACATTTTTTATTTTATTAAATACAGTAAATTAATAGTGACTTGATTAATAGTAGTTTAAATTGCTAATTACAGTAATTACTAATTACTTATTGGCAGTTGACTGCCCAGACAATGCTGTTTTCCATCACCTTGATTTATCCTCAGTCGCCTTGTACGACATCTAATAGTATTGTACCTTGTACCAAAAGACAATATATTGTACAAATATACAGGAGTCTGGGTGTGGTGCTATTCGATTCTCTTATTTTTTACATTAGAATTATGCGCAAAGTACCGTACTACTATAATAGCCTGATAGATAAGGATCACAAGAAGTTGAAGTATATTTAGGTGGGTAGGTAATCAGGCAATTATGTAAAACAGAAGTAGTTAGAACTAGGCAGAAGTAGAAGAAAGGCAAAACAACTTGGTACCTAACTAGCCGTCGAAGATCTCATATTTTCTCGGAACGGAGAAGTTTCCTCAATACTTTATAAGCTCATTGCTTTTACTTCTTCGGAAAGTTGCGAAAACTTTCAATAGCTACTAAGTAATTAAAGTTCATTCTCCTGAATACGGTTTGAACGTATTTTTCTTAAGAAAATCATTTAATTCAAACTGTAAAGAAACTTAGTTACCTACCTACGTCAAACAGCCTAGCCAATAGAGAATTAAAATTTTGTATTTTATAAATACGTACTAACTAGTCTTCATTTAATCGCAGTACCTAACTTTGATCTAAGGACCGCAGCAGACGTTAGATTTTTTCATCCCATGGTCGGAACCGATAGTTTGAACCAACTTTTCTGAATACCCGATACACTTCATTCATTCATTCTGGCGTTGACACCGTCACCTAGCGTAGTGATTTGGAGAAAGGCCGATGATTATGATACCTGTATTGCTTATTACGACAATACCTAGCAAAAGTATCCATACTTATGGTACATTACATAGTATACCTATTTCGGAATGTTCATCAACAAACAACAGCTTCAATGAGCCGCTACCACAGAATAAGAATTAGTTAGTACTGAGCTACCTAAGCTTTGTGCCGCGGGACAAAGGCACTGGTTTCAAGCAGAACCACATTTTTTTTTCCTTTTTTAATTTGGGGTTCTCACATAATTAATAAAAAGTCCTTAAAAGACAAACTCGAGTCTTCTAATCTAATCAAGAATTAAAGAAGTCAGAAGTGAGTGAAGAGAGGCTTTCATGTTTGAATTATTCATTTTCTTAATTTAATTTAATCCGGCTGTAATTTTTAAAACTTTCCGCTACTTAGCGTTCAGTAACTTACCATTTTGAGGAGACAAGCTTTAAAGAAGGGAGGTTAAATTTTCTTTTCTGTCTTTAAAGATATGTAACCAGTATGTAAAATATATTAGACATAAAATTTAAGCTGAAAAAATACCTATGTTATGGTATGTTATATAGATTAGGATTAAAGTTTATAGAAGTCGGTCAAGGCAATAATCATGCAAACGCCTTGCAAGATAACAACAAAATAATCATCAGATCTTATACTAGAACTACTAATAAAATAACAGTTTCATTGGCAACTAGATTAAGAGGCATTATTAATTCTAACACTTAAGAAGGGAGAGTGATACGTGATTATTAACATGTTCACCAGATCTGTATTCGTGGCTATACGTGACCGTTTTCGGGTGTTATTCCCTCGGAATCTTCTGCAATCTTTATTGCGAGCTTCCTGAGCTTCCTCAGAAAGATGATCAGTTGGTAAATCCGCTCGATCACTTTTTCTGAATTCTTACTAACCCCTAAGATTGGCTACGTTTCGCTGTCTAGTAAAAATTCTAGTAGATACTTCAGCAGCAACCAAAAGTTCTTCAGAACTGCGGGACTTAATCAAATCTTCAACATGTCTGTGCTTCGTTAGAGAAAAAACAAGTAAATGAGACCGATATAATGCAGCGTATTTAATCACGACTTGAAAAAATTTCACAAAATTCTTGGACGGATCAGAACAGAAGTTTTTATCGACAGTACATGTTAGCCGCAGATACGAGATTATTAAATCGGAAAGCCGCACTTTTGAAATGAAAACGAAATAAGTAACAATGAAGACTGAAGACCTTTATCTACGTAGTATTATTAAGTATTCTATGCTTTATCCATGACATTTTTTTTTCATATTTACTAGAGTACACCGTAAACACTTTAAATAGTAAATTATTTTTAAATGAAGTTTTGTGCTGTATGTTTTAGATACCCTTGCACAAGAATGAAATTATTTTGTGGTACATGTCCATGTCGCATTTGAATTTGACATTGGCTGTCAATGTCAAAGACGTTTGATCTTGAAAGTTTTGCGGAATCGGACAAGAATTTCAAGTTTTATTCAAATTGAGCGGATTATTAACCAATTTATTTGTTAAAAATCACGCAAATTCTTAAATTATACAAAAAGTCACTTCAAGAAAATTCCAAGACGTTGCTACATCATGATATTTGTTTGTTTATGATATTGCAAGTTTGTAATGAATTAATTTGCATCACTTTATTAGTTTAAACAGCCTAAAATGGAAGGCGGAGAGTGGAGAAGTAATATAATAAGCCAACTACATGCGAGAAACAAATACGAGACATCTGCGTTTCAGGATATTATTACTTTTCGTAAGTAACATAACCTTGCTCCCTGTCTTTGTTCTGTGCTTGTTGACATCATTAATTACTGGGGATCTTATTTGTCTATGTATATCGTAGCGTAATTTATGAGATAAATAATGTTCTATATTAAAATCACTGAGTCACTTCACCCTTCATGATAACAGTTAAGATAAATTATGTCTATCATTAACATGATATTTATCATTTTTTTACGCATGGTATGCTAGATTTTCTAAAACAAGAAATATGATAATGTACTTGCTACACATTACCTTGTTTCAGATCTATGTCAGATTAATTTTTAATTCCACATATTTAGTAAAAAAATATATTTTTGCAATGAAAAGTAACTTGTTAATATGTATTAATCACACTTACTGTAAAAACATTATTCTTTGTTTTCAGAGAGCCGATTATTTGACAATGTAAACACCTTAAAAAACGAAAATCTCCAATTAACATTAGTCAATGAACGGATAAGATATTCTGGTACAGATAGTGTTGTATCAGGAACAGGTCAGTATACACTTCAGATGATTCTCATATCTGGTATTTTAATTATTAAAAAAATAAACATGCTACATTACAGCTTGTACCCCACAAATGGAGAACAAACAAGAATGGAGAGAACTGGGCTACATTAGGTTGAAAGCCATGGTAGCCTTGTTAGTTGTGCACTCGCCTCACGTTCATAAGGTCTTGGGTTCAATCAAACCCTGCCCATACCAATGAGTTTTTCAAATCTGAAGTATGGTTTATTTATAATACCACAGGCTTGTTGGTGAAGGAAAACATGTAAGGAAACCTGCATATGTCAAAGTAGAAATTCTAAGCTCATGTGAAGTCCATCAAATAGACAGTGGTTGGTAGACAGGGGTTTGGCAGAAAATATCCTGAAGGATTGAAGTATCGCCATCTTCCTTACCCCTAAGAAGATAACAAAATATATATAAATAAAATAATAACAGCATTTATTTACTGACCATTGCTTAAATTAATTAATAGTATGTGATGCTGGCATCAGCATCCATTTGTAGATGACCTTGGACATATGCCTCCTCCAGTTTGTGTCATTCTACTATTAAAGTGTATGTAAAGTTAAGCAGATATCAGAAAATGTTTACCATCATAAGGTTACTTTTGCATGTGATCAAGTAATAAGGTTGTTTAAGACAAATAAATTGTTTTTATTTTGATCTTAATGGCATGTTACATTGCTTAAGAATAATCAGTTGTCAAAATGGATAAACACTTTCCGAACACCACTAACTACATATGGTGGCGTAATCAATTTTTAAAATAAAATACAAATTAAAAAGTTGTTTCACCACTATTCCAGGTGGAGGCACCAATGAGCGAATACAAGCATTAGAACAAAAGATCCTAGTTCAGCAAGAAGAATTGACATCATTACACAGGCGAAGAGGGGAGAGCTCACAACAAATCATTACCTTAAATGCCAGAGTTCATGACTTAGAGAAGCAGCTTCAAAACAAAGATATTGTGTTAGTGATTTTTTCTTACCACTTAATTGTATTCAGGCACAAAATCAGTACATAACATTAAACTTAGGGGTTGCTATCCTCATCTTGTGTTTCGTTTTGCCCTGACTAAAAATAAAATTAATTTACATATAAAGAGTCATGCTCATGATTTATTGAACTGGTGACAAAGACAGGTTCTCTAACCTTATCATATGTTTCAAGGTAGAGTCTACCTTGAAACAGTCAATCTCTAATACTAATAGCAATTCAATTTTCAATTTGTTTATGACACTTTTAAAATACAGTGAACAACTTCAGAGCTAGGAATTTTTAAAATATTAAAAATGCTGCAACTTTTAAAAGTTTCGTCTGTTCCGAACTGACCAAGATATGTTTTCTATTTGTATAAAAATCCTATACAAGTCTGTATCAGTCTTGTTCCAAAGTGTGATGAGGTAAGAAAACAGCTACCATTCCATATTTGAAGAAGTGTGATATGATCACCACATCACAGTTTATGTCTATTTTTGTTTTTATGTCTATTGTCTATAGATTTTAGTGACTAATTGTCATAATTGGCTTAAAACATTGCCATATTTACTTGATGGATTTATCTGACTCATTCACCCTGCTGGTTAGTGATGATGATGCTGAAAATAGATTTCTTTAACCTAAAGATTTTTTAAGATGCCTATTCACGCTACTTTTAAAAATCTATGATTATTGACATTGTGCTTTAAATTTCAGAATTTCAGAAAACACAGCACTAATAGCATCTCTTCGAGCAGAAATTCAAATGTATGAAAACAATATGACTGAACTACAAGGGTTGAATCAAATGCTGAGAGATGAACATCAAGCTCTACAAATTGCTTTTGCATCAATAGAAGAGAAATTGAGGAAAGCTCAGGTATGTGGTGCTTAATCCTACTTCCAATCAATTTTAAATATGACGAATGACTAACTTTCTTGCATTGTTTCAATGTGATAGATTAAGATAAGATTTGCAAAGGTAACAATGCTAAAAAAAGGGATTATTAATTTCTAACAACATGTTTAGCAGTGATTGTCTGTAATCATTGGGCACTATAGGTTGTATGCTAAGCCTGTAGTCATTTAAACCTCAAAATGTGGTCACATGTTTTCTTTTGACTCTAAAAAAGGCTTTTAGTTGTCTCTTACTTTGCACAATCAAAAGTTATGTGAATTTATAGCTTTCAAAAACTCAAATTACGTTAGTATACACTATACAACAAAGATGTGTAATGCTCGGCGGAATTCAGATTGCAATGAGTGAGGACTACACGGTGGCAGTTGGAGCGGTAACGGGAGCGGGGAATTATTCTGTAGCCCAAACGAGCGGAGCCGTGGGCACAGCTAGTCAATTATAAATTTAAGTTAGTTAAAGAGATTTTAGCCCTTTTTGATTGTAACGTTTGAAGTCACGATGTGTAAACCCTTAAAACGCCGCCACTGTACACAACTTACCATTCTATAGATAGATAAATATGTTTATTATTTACTAAAATACCTGCTTCTATGTTGTTTAATGCATTATTCTCCGAGCATAACAACGAAAATATGTTTCACCACGCTCGCTGTGCGCGTGTGTGCTATTGTTTATATTATACAGATTAAAATATTTTTAGCATACAGTACTAGCCTTTGATAGTTTGGAGCCATTCATTTCACTGAAAAATGATTTTTTATCACATCATTTCAAAATTTGGCAGCATGCCAAGCTGATTCGAGGTTTTGTCCATAAATTCAGCATGTTTTAAATTTTGTTCTGTTTTTTATTTTAATTTATTCAATTACGTTTTTGATCATAAATAACTTACGTATTGTTTGTAAGGCCCGGTAAAATATGTGGTTAAAATTATATTTTTGCACAAAAATGATATTATTTAATATATTTAAAGCAGATATCGGGATTAGGGAGTGTCATTTATGCACATTAGACGACAGATAATTTTAAAATCTGTTATCTAATTTATTAACCAATTAGTGTCAATCATGAAGGTGAAAACTTTGAGGTGACTTATGAGGTGCGAAAAATTCATTCATTCATCATTTATTATGTACACACATGTCTGTCCTTTCACGAAGTTTTCTCTGTCGCTGGTAGGCTGGCAGAAATCTCTTAAAGAGATAAGCATTACCAATTGTACATGTTATTTTTTTCCTTACTTTTAATGTTTTTTTTGTTTTGTGTGTGCAAAAAATTTGTTAAATAAATAAAAAATCTGGGTTTATTTTCCGAGATTGATTTTAAAAAAAACTTTTCATTATTTGTTTGTCGTTCATTTATGTATAAACTCATATAGTAATATAAATATGGATATTCCATATTGCTCATTTCATAAGCTATAATGATTCTTTTGCCTCCCACTTACCAGTTAAATAAAATACAAAAAAATATGAAATTATCTTTTCTTAATTGGATATTATATATACGTTTTAAATTATAACTACTAATAGTACCATTTTCATTAGAACAGTTAATAAAAAGCCGTGAAAAGGTATGTCCATATTAATCTTCCGTGCCATATTTTCGTCTCAAGTACTACATGTTCTTCTTCTCTGTTGTTCCCTCATTTCTGGGGATAGCGACCGTATAAAGTGCGCCTCCAAACAACCTCAAGTACATAAATGACAACAAATAACAAATAATAAACTTGAAAAAAACTATATCACTTTGTATTTTCAATTAGAACAACAACCCCAAAAGTTGTTCTCCAAACTAATTACTTAGCACATTTGCTGATTAATTAACTGAAATAAACTGGAACTACCTGTATAGTTTACGATCTCATGTGATTGCCGTGGATAGAAAATGTTTATACCTAACTCAAGTAACATCACATCACTTACTCAGTATGATCCAAAATTTAGCACAAGACTGTCTGGTACCAGTTTATAAAGTGGGTGTTTAATCCCTTTTACGAAGTGAATGACAATAAAGATCATACTTAAAGAAACCTATATTTTCTTATAGATTCGTATAAATTTAAAATGCATAAGATATTCAAAAAGGTAATTGTAAATATACAAGAGTTTAATTTAATTAAAACTAATTCTGTAAATAAATATCAAACTGTATTTATTTTATGATTCCAGGATGAAAATAGATCCTTAGTGGATAGACTCATAAAATACAAGGCGAAAGATGCAGACAAGATGAATGAAGAGAATGAAACCTTTATCAAGTAAGATATATATAATTTTCATATATTCTAAGGCATGAGTAATAAATTTTCAGATTTTGAGTTGTTACTTTCACAATGTGGTGAGTGGTAGTAACACTAGAGTGAAACGTTTTTCATTGTTACCCTGCCGACTTGCGCTTTTTGAAACCAAGAGTAACCCCAAAATATACTCATATTTATCCTGTTTTTGTGTATATGTCTGCCACTGCATTATATACAACTATCTTGTGGACGGCTCGACAACTGCAGTGTAATCATTGTTTATAATTCATCTGGGGCATTCGGTAGTTAAATAAAATAGGAAAAATTGCGCCTGTTACGTAGTTAAGTGTTTAGTGAATGTCGCTGCCGCTGCTATTATAGTTTTTGTTTGCACTGCAAAGTAGAAAAAGTATTTGTCATGTAACAAGCCTTGGACATAAATATCTATTGGCGAAAACACTATACAAATGTGTGTCCGAATTAATTTTGTATCTGTCTTCATTTAAAAATACTGAGTACATGATAAATAACTGTAGACCTTGCATATTATACATATTATATAGCGTTTAATTTGTGAAACATTTACATGGACAATGTTGTGAATTAGGGTGGGTTGATATGTATGTGTGTTGCCACGCAGCTTACGGAGCTTGCATAAGTTATGATGTTTTGTTTTTGCTTCTTTTTGTTTAATTTCTTCAACAGGTCAAGCAACCCTACCGCGTTTTTCCTCAACACGTTTGGTAGAGTTAGTTTTGGGTGAGTTTGACATAATGTGAATGAGGATGTGGTGGTTTGAAGGCATTGTGACGTTCATAATTTCGAACATTTTATCTCATCGTGACAGTCTTAACTGCACTCTGAAACAAACTCATTTTCAATTTCTTTTTTTATTGACTGAAAATATCTGGCGGATGAAATATTTTGCCATTTCAGACCTTAATTTCACCATTGCATTTATAACTTTGTCCTTTTTTGCATCTGTTTGGTTTTCTTGCACTAATAATTATGACTTTTTTTATTGTTAATTGTACATTCAATATTATTATTTTAAATATTATGAACTATTATCATATTAGACTCTTGGGGAAGAAAATCTTTGTACCATTTATCTCAACTTTACGTGTACATTTACCCGACTCATTCATTTTTAGATTAAATTTGTTTAGTTAAACATTTTTGTGTTAAATTTGGTAAGTAAAACACGCTGTTTACTCGATACAACATGCGATATCTCTTCCTTTGTACTCGCTCATTGTATACGGCCCACGAACTAAAAATAGATTCATCAATGGATGATGCAACATAGTTTATAATTATAATGTAGTTAAGGGTCCAAACGGAGCCCCATTTCTAGTCAACTCCGTCTTTGTCCATTTATATGGCAGAGGTCTCAAGCTGCTATTTTTACATTTTATTTATTTATTTATATAGGCATGATTTATGAGTGGTTGTACATGGTCTTGGATGCAAAATAACTGCTGACTAACATTGCTCGATGCAGAAGTCGTAGACTTATTGAAATGAAATGCTGCACTACCTATATCAGTTTGTGGCCACTAACAAAATTTAAATTATTTGTGGACACAGCATGTATACTACACAAAAATATATAATTGCTTTGTCATGGATTGAATCCCTAGAAAGCATTATGAATTCCATTTTTACTTTATAAAGATTAAACCTAATTTTTTAAAGTAGTGTGGCGAAAATTAAATACACACAGTGCTTCCGATTGGCAATGACGTAATTTTGTAATAAAATCCGGAATGTTCATTCGATCATGAAAAATACTTTGAATGCGCATGGCCTTGATCTAATAATATTGGTTTGAATTAATTGGTTGCTAGGCTGATTGAAGTTTTGCGTTTGACGCTTCAGCAATTACTTTCGCTGCATGGTTTGAGATTTTTTTATGCGAGGCAATATACAGGTTGTACTATAACGAGAAGCAATCTCTTACGGCTTTATACATAATAATAATAAATTAAAAAATATTGGTAATTGCGACAGAGTATTAAATTTTTTCATTGATGTGTATACGAGTACCAAGTGTACATACGCAATAAATGATTTTAACTTTAACAATTTGTTATTAAGAATTATTTTTCTCCTGCAAACTAGATAAAAGAGAATGCTTCTCGGTAATTGGTAACTATAATATATACTGTATTAAATTTGGCGGCTCGATGAAAAAAAAAGAGTTAACCAAAGATAGAATTAGTAAAATGTAAGTCCGAGGAATTATTTTTTTTTGCAGAAAAAAAACTGACAAACTCCGAAAGGAACTAGAAGAAGCAGCCAGAGAAGGGGGGAGCAGGAGTAGCGGCGGCTCCGGCGGCAGTTCGTCTGAAGATAAAGTTTTGGATATGCCGTTTTTCGCGACGACGTTGCCTACGAAAGTCGCTCTGAGATTTGTGAGTAGACAAGCTGTACTGCGGGCCACATCTGTCGCAGAACTGACGACCATTGGAACAGACGAGTTCTGGAGTCGAGATCACTGATCGGCATGCGCAGGGTGGATCGCCCCGCCGCCATATGGAACAATGATCTGAAGAAGGTGGCCGGAAGCGGCCAGATGCGGAAGGCGGAGGACCGGGTGTGTTGGTGTACATTGGGGAATTTTACAAACTTTACTATTTCGCCTCTCCTTAGTCTCACGTGCATCGATAATAAATTTAAGTTGGTTTATGGAGATTTTGACCCTTTTTGATTATACGTGTAGTCAAGATGTTACACATGTTACCCTTATAAATACCGCCACTGTACACAACTAGATAAATATGTTTAATATTTTACTAAAATATCCCACTTCTATGTTTGTTTATTGCATTATTCTCCGAGCATAACAACGACATGTTTCACAACGCTCGTTGGGCTCGTATGTGCTATTGTTTATAAATAAACAGATTAAAATATTTTTGGCATGCAGTACTACTTTTGATTTTATATGAAGTCTTTGATATTTTGTGGTCATTCATTTGACTGAAAATCACCTGAAGAAGGTGGTCGGAAGCGGCTGGATGTAGAAGGCGGAGCGTTCATTGAGGAAGCCATATGTGCAGCTGTGGACGTCTAAGGGCTTATTTGATTATGATAAAGCTGTACATGAACTCATCTATGTACTTATTATATTTGTTCGAATTGGTCATATATGTGAGCCGAACTCCCAAGCTTTGGTTAACGTATAGAGATGGAGATTAAGAACTCCGTAACGTTGGGCGGCTGAAGACAGTGCCGCGAAGCATGGGCACATCGCCGCTGATCTACGTGGGAAAACCCATGACGAAATGTTCATCGCTGACTGAAGAATCTTTTGTTGGATAATAAATATTATTCCATTATCGAATTTTAATATGAAATACTATGTTCCCTCTGAGATTTAATTTGTGATTATTTTATTACACAAAGCTCTCTTGTTTTAATTCTTGTTTGGAGCTTCACACTCTTGGTATTTTGCCTGTCACCATTAGTCTAGCCGAGCAGTTAAATAATACTCATTGATAGTTGCCCCATGGGGTAGCTGGATCCGTACAAGGCGACTAAGGGAATAAATCCAGGTGATGGGAAACAACATCGTCTCATCAGCAACTCAATATATACGTACTCCGATTGCCTACCCAACTGTAATCAGGGCTGCTCCAAGCCTCCAAATAATATCTGAATGCATTATTATGTAACCAGGACGCGCACGACGGTGAAGTGAACGCTGTCAAATGGAGTCCAACGGATCGAATAGTAGCGACAGGTGGCGCTGATAGGAAACTCAAATTATGGGACGCCTCAAAAGGTAAGAATATTTCGTTTTTTTATTGGGAAAGTTAAGTCTTATGTGCTGTGCTTCAAAAAACAGTAATGCAGAATTGTGTTGTTCCTATTGTTGTCTCAGCATAAATAACCCATCTCCTTTTATAAAGAAACACGGAGTGGTGTCGCCTCAGGCGTTCCTACTTAATTGCTTATCAAGGATTGATCGTGTAACGATGTTGTATTTTGGTTTGTGTATTTAACATACATTTGTCTAACAGGTGTGGTGGAGAACAAAGGTACTCTAGTCGGTTCTAACGCCGGTGTGATGTCGGTGGACTTCGACTCGACCGGTGCGTACATAGTGGGCGCTTCCAACGATTTTGCCAGTCGCGTGTGGACTGTCGTCGATCAGAGATTAAGGGTGAGTGGTTCGAACGAGGCGGAAATAAATCTTGTTGATGAAGAGTGTCTGTTCTGGTTGTAATTTACATAATGAAAGTTGGCAACCGCTGAACATTACCGGGGCGACAGACAAGTGGACGGAATGAAAAACATTGTTAAAATGGGTGAGACGCACTAAGGACTACCTCGTGAGATGGAAATT
Source organism: Esperia sulphurella (assembly GCA_947086405.1). Taxonomy (NCBI): domain Eukaryota; kingdom Metazoa; phylum Arthropoda; class Insecta; order Lepidoptera; family Oecophoridae; genus Esperia; species Esperia sulphurella. Next base: position 8,402,871 of record OX352261.1, read on the forward strand.
ACTTCCACAGGGCGCCAATATGAGGAGCATACCATAGTGCACCTGATAGCCCGGCCACTGCTTATCCACTTACAGGAAGACCTAATTGAGGTTAGATAGAACCCAAACGGTGGAGTTCGTAAATCACTTGGGATAATATGACAGGACCGATAGTTACTTTTTAAATGTTTGTGTATTATGATAGCTCACTGCATTGGGACAACCTTATTGTACCGGTTCCATCATAATATGGTAAATAGATAATTTAAGTTACATACACTATACACAACATAGCGTCATTTTCCTAGCTAAGTAGAAACAGTACAAACGGATTGCTAATCATCGCGATCCTGATAATCCGTCAAAAGTTTTGTCTTTCTATGGTAAAAGTATAATTGAAAAAAAAAAACTTTTGTAAACGATCTTATATTGGTGACTAACATTATGTTATGTGTATGCTGTACGAGTCTCGAAAAACTATCAACTTGTTACGAGTATATGTGGTAGTTCTTAATTGACTTTCAGTTGTTACCTAAATTTTATGTTGTAACACCCTAACAATTAAAATATAGGAGATTTTACGTATTCGTACTAAACGCCATCTACTGCGACCGGATAAAAGCCGCATCCTGCGTTGTTGGGATTTGTATAAGAGCTTGTGTACAATTGTATTGCTACCTCGAGATGGCGCTTCCTTTTGTCATGAATATTCTTCGGTCTTTAGAAAACAGAACCAATATGTCAAATGGTATAATGGTATATTCGAGTTAGTGTCAAGTTCCTGATCCGTCATTTTAGCTAATTCACCAGTTTCATCAATCTTTTGTACTGAATGGGCGAATTTGCCGATTGATGCAATGGTATTTTCGCCCTTTTAACAAAAGGCCGACGATATATTATAGTAGAGGTAGGTAATATACTGTGCTATATTTATGTTATGGGTATTGGATTAAAATATGTGTTTTTTTTATATATTTATTATTTCAATAAATAGGGAAATATTATATGGGATTAATGCATATGCTGATTACTTTGCAGTGAAATAAGTTTCGAAAGTCGTCAGGCATTTGTTTTGTCATACAACCATTATATAGGTGAATATTTAATTCAATCAGTTACATGTTTCATTGTTAATTTATTTAAATACGTGCACATAAACTCTCATTATCAAATTAAACATTTCAACTTATAGAACTTTATATAAATACTTAGCACTCAAAATATTTTGATAAATGATAGAAATGCAGAAAGACAGTACAAAGATTAAGACCGCATGATCATGTGTGGCGAACGTACATAGTTCATACATAGCATTGCTATGGAGATGCTGTGATTGATTACGGCAAGAAAGTTCAAGTCCGACCGGGCAAGTATGCTATGCAAATGCAGTCCATTTCCTAGTGCGCTCTTCAATTTGAATTCAAAGAGTCGTTCTGTGGTATATCTATGTTGTATTGGTCTGTGTAGGGCTTGAGTACATACACAATTACACATTGCATAGATTTATCCAGTTCACTCGGCGACCCTAAGTGTATCTTGGCCTTCGCTACAAGATCTCAGCTTTACTTGATCTGGGAGAATTTCTGGCAGTTTGTGGCTTCACCATCAGGTTATTTTTGTCTCCACTGCAGGAGCACAACCCTCTCTCATCTCCCGGAGACAGACGGAGGATTTAGCCTACACTCCCTGCGCTGGCCAGACGGGTTGGGGAGGCCTGATTGATGTCTTATAATGTATTCCCTTAGTCGCCTTGTACGACATCCACGGGAAGAGTTGGAGTGGTCCTATTCTACTCTACCGGAAACCACACGGCAAAGTTTGTGGCTTACGTACGTTCTTTTTGAATGATGCATCTGCACAGCGAATCTGGGACGCCGGCTGGCCTTTGACCTACACACATACAATAACAAACGAATATGTATGAATCTTTTCTACCTTCGTATTTTTTAACTGACGCACACTAATATACACTTATAATGGGCCCGATTCCGAAGGCACACATTTAAAATATTGACAGCACTAAAATTGGTTTCGTCTTTATCTTCATAATACTGTGTGACAAGGATAAAAACAGTTTTAGTGCTGTAAAATTTTAACGTTGTGCCTTCAAAATCGAGCCCATTGTCTGTTTAAGGTTAATAATATCAGTAACCTGAGAAATATAGTGTATATCAGCATACCATAGGGATTCAGTGACGAATAAAAAACGGATTGGAAAAGTATAAATTGAACCGCTCAACTAACCTTTTTGTATATAGAGTTTATTAATTTAATTTCCAAAGGCTGTAGAATAAATAAAGTTAGTTGATGATTATTTAACTACTAGTATAAATCACTACGAATTTATTCAGCACATACACTAGTCTTATTGTATTAGTAGCGGGATGGAAATTACTCCTAATACTGTAATTCTGACTATAAAGAAATAACATTTATTTACTGCCAAATTATAAAATTACGCACAACTAACGACACCGCACCATAAAACATAACAAACGAGTGGTGCGTGCGACACGAGTGGTGTGTGTGTAGATGGAAAACAACTTAATATAGCCTCAGTAATCTGAGGACGCTGAACGCTGATTTTCATTCCCATTTACACTAATTACGGACGAGTTTGTCAACCGATACGTGTTTGTAGCAATAAACAAGTATCGGAAGTAGGTAGTTTCATTTATGTCCTTGCGACGAAAGTATGGCATGGAAGATGAATATGGACGTTTCTTTTCACGGAATACCCATATTAATGTAAGCGTAATACCCATATTAATATAAGCATTTCGTCGTAAGTACATAAATGACTCTAACTTCAACCGATCCCTGCTAATAACACCTTCATGTTAATATGATATAACATGCTTAAAATATTAAGTTTCGCTTACAACAGTAGCCTCACCCTACTACAATTTATTTCCGGATTATAATCCGGAATTATTGACATTGCTAACTCGTAGCACGCTGATTTTCATTCGCTTTCGGCACCCATTACGGCCGAGTTTGTCAACTGATACATGTTAGTAGCAAGGATTATTAACACGTTGTTAATATTAATATAATATTTATAACATGCTTAAAATATTAAATTTCACAACAGTAGCCTCACTCTACTACTATTTATTTCCGGAACATAATGCAGCCGGATAGTAAACATAAACCTTTTATTACCTTACGTAATAGTGTGAAACAAGAAGAGGCAATAATAGTATCCGTCAGTTCGGACAATATTATCGAGCACGGGAGGCGGGGTCACGAACACGATCCTCTATTAGCGCATTGTTAGCGCGCGTCTGCGCGTCGTGATGTACCTCGGATCACTTCCGACGTCTCACGCGAACCCTCATCTTTAAGGATATAGGGCCATAATAACATTTATTGTGGCTATGAATTCAACTAAAATAGCCACATAAACGCATATATATCTATCTACGCAATAAGGAACTGACACCGACAAATCTTACAACTACTTACTACCTTTACTGCTTGAACTCACCATAATATTATCAATAGGTGATGGAGACCCAGCTATATATATAGTTCGACACATTTTGCGGATTTGTACTTGCCTATCTAAGGCTTATGGCTAATAAAATATAAATGTAATTTCCTCATATTTCCTACAAATGAGTACTGCATAAGGGCCATCGCATTCTGTCTGACTTCTGAAATACAAACTCTAGTTTGGTAGGTCAGGGTTTCAACGATTATGTATCCATTCAGTTTAAAGAAAGTATATGTTTATACGACTGCATATATTTTAATATTTAATATAACATGTTTAAAAAAATGTCATCAATAAATAAGGAAACAAAACAACGCAAATAAAAAGATGGTGTTCCAAAGTGGACTGTAAGTTAACGTGGTATTACAAACTTATTTCTGCTAGTGTCCCATTTATGCACATGTATATGTATATTCTGTTTCCAAAACGCAAATAACAATTTGGCATGGAACATACATAATATTACGTGCATATTGTAGTTTATCGTTTGACAAATAAAATTGTTTTTATTGACGACCATTAATCATTCAAGCTGATGCGGATTTAGATTCATGAGGAAGATTGATTTATTATTTACTGGTAAGCATGATTGGGTTCAATAACCGAGGCAGATGTCATTCACGTGGGTGGCACCTGAATGGCTTGAATGCCCTCGTCATCACGAGTCCTTGTGGAAACATACAATCAGGACCTCAAAGTCAACAAATTGGAGGATCCGCCCACTCATTTGCTGACCGATTACGGTAGTAACTTTACTGGATAGGCTTTAGATAGGCATTATTTTCGTTTTATCTCAAATATGTACCGTAATTGTTTGTACTCGTCTAAAATATTTGTAATGCTGGAATATGAAGTTACTAAAGGGATCAAATAATGTATATTTTGAAAATTTAATGTGTCTGAATCTTTTTATGTATATGTACGCTCAATTTCAGATTGATTGTGCGTTCATTTCTTTTCCAGTTCCACAATATCCATGGCATGGAGTTTCTCTGTTTATTTTCGCATCGGGAGAGCCTCTGCGTGACCGCAGTTGCGCAGGGACCGACCCGATGCAAATAAGTACACAAATTGCACCACGAATATACGTAGCCGGCGCCGCGCAATCGTTGTATAATGAGCCAAAATCGATTGCGCATCGTGATGCACCGGCTCTCCTACGATTTGAATCCCAGCTGATTTACGATCTGCTAAGTTTGCTTTCGACATATAGCTGCCATCGTCATCTCGTTATGTGCTACTTTGGACGCGATGTCTCCAATTCTTGTTTCCCGAATCTTCCCTAAATGATATTTCCGAAGTGCCTTTTAACTCATTGATTATATTGATCTCATGAAAATATTAATACCAGTATTATTCCGATGTTTGCTAAGATAATGTATATTATATTAACCATTTGACCAGACCGGTAGACAAGTTTCCTCTTAATTATTTCTGTTTTTTTTGACGTCGCCCATAAACCTGCTGCATTTAGACAACATTCCAAATTCCAAGCGCGTTTGTTTGTTTTTGTATTAGTGTCTCTAGACCCTCAGACAATCGTTAACAATAACTATACGGATTTTTATTATCAAACTTGCCTTTCAATCACCTAAGTCAGTCCGCTTCGTTTTAAGCACGAGAAAGCCCTGGATGATAATTGTTAATACACTAAACTTAACGTTAATGAACTTTACTTCGTAATTGATGAATTCGCTTCACATACAAACTAAATGGACGTTTGGTGTATAATCTCTGCTTGCTAACGGTACTTAATGAAAATCACAAAAAGCGCTTATCTGATATTCAAACACGAAGTCATAAAACGGTTGACGGGTGATGGGAGCTCATAATATTAATTGGCCATTGTCTGGAGGCGCCATTGGCCTGTCCTTGAGACCGGTTATTTGTAGGTGTGCTTGTCAAAGATTGTTATCTATTCATCAGTCTCACAAGACGTCACACATCTTTCTTACATGTTATTGTCGCTAATCCTGTTTCTTGTTAATGCTAATTATATTTTCTTAATTGGGAGAACGTATGTAAAAACTGAGACAAATGCAAGGATTCCATACAAAAGAAATATGTCTAAATGTTTTCAACATGCTAATTAGAACTTTCCCGTAATGGCTACGCTATAAATAATTTTGGAAGAACAAAGAAAACTCTTTCTTCTAAATATTTAGGAACATAAGAAGACATTGTCTCCGTTTACTTTCCTTTTCCTAGCGAAAGTGTGTGCTAGTTACTATTAAAAAGGCTTAGCTAATGCCCATTTACCACAACAATGAAGCCGTTTCAAAGGCAGACCTTCCAATAGATCTTAGTTGCTCATATCAATAAAAATTAAGCACGGCTCACAGGGATGTTACTCGCAGGGTTCGGTATTAAAGAATGTTATTTATTTAATAGATGAATACGATTGCATTGTTTAGCTCTTTTCATTCTTGTTAGAGTCACTGCAGAGTGTAGTCAATTTATCCTAGAATTTATCGATTGCTTGAAGAAGGAATATAAATTACATTCATTTCAAATTCTACTATAGAAGGTTTCAGAAATAACCATAATATAAATTATCTTTCTGCATTTATAATGTGGCGTTACTAAAATCCTGAATATGTTTATTTTCAATAAGAAAGCACTAATCTTGTACAGCTGCTGCCCATATCTGCCTCAAATAAGGTCAGACTTTCAAAAAACTTTCACACGTATACATATCGGCTAAGATTTCCATTTAGCACTTTAAGATAGCCACATTTTTTGGTTGTTCACCATGTACGGAACCCCAAATTTGGTGTTCTTCGCTGCACTCTTCTTTTTTCGTTGCGTTTATTGTTCATTTACTGGTCGCTGCGCTCTTTGAGTTTCCAGCGTGACTCATTTATTGTAATACTTAATCAGATTACATATTTCATGAGAACCGAGCCGGCCTGGCAATATTTCATTTGTGTCGCGATTCCGGGCGTCTGATTATATCTTCAGCTATCCGCTTAATAAGTAGGATCGGAACAAGATATCGATCGGATCCTGGGATCTTCCTTAAAGCCAGCGAGCCTTGAGAATCTCAAGGACATCCCTTTATGGACTGTTGCTATTTCGAATTCTGCTGACGGATGCTTGTCAACATGCGATTTATTTATTCAGCAATGACGACGCGCCCGTGCAGTTTATTTTTTCGTCGCTTCGCTGCGTGCGCGTAATTCCCGGTGGTCGCCGTCATCTTCCTATTGCATGAATATTTCATATTATTGTAAACGACTTTATCTTTGCAGCAATGTTGCATTCGACATTTCTATTTTATCTATCTTATATGATAAATGAAATCTGAAAATAGGATTCGTTTATCGCTTGTATTTTACCTTTTTTTCCTTCATATTATATTAGATCTGTCTGCTGCCCTCGCTGCGGCTTCTTTATCATATAAAGTTGTGGTATTTTAAACAGTCTTGCTTAGTCCTTTGTTAACAAAGGAAATAATTTATTTTTATTGTATAGGTTAGTATAATGGAAAGCTATACTTGTATAAATATTAAAGACAGCGAATCGCATATAAAATTTTGCCTGCTTTCTGCCTATATCTGCACGTGCACTCAAAAGATTTTGAACAATCCAGAAGATTTTCATAAGACTAAAAGTTGTGAACAGACAACGTTGATCTTCTAATTTAGTTTTGCGCAAAACTCGCATATAATTTGAATATACTAATGAATTAACTACTTTTATAAATTATAAGAGAGTTAACTTATTTTGTGTATTATTCTCATATTGGGCTGGCTGTTTTTTTTTTCTTTCAGACCTGCAGTTCCATATATAAAGAGAAATTACTTCAGGAATTCTGCTTTGCCGTCTCCATTCTAAATCTCAACAAAACCAGTCTAGATTTTTTTGTAGACAGGGCTTTTAATAGTTTGTCTCGTGAACGTGGGTGTTATTATGTGTCTAATTATAATAATGCGATGGGATCCGCTGAGTATGTTGTATTGAGGCGGTATTTCTTTATTGTTTTACTATAAATACCTGTGGCTGCTTTTTCAGGACTGCCATTCCCGATATAAAAAGAAATAATTTCAGGAATTCCACGGAGCTGTTCGCCGCGGCCAATCTAAATCTCAACAAAACCAGTCTAGATTTTTGTAGACACGGCTGCTAATGGTTGTCCCGCGAACGAGGCACGTGTGTTAGTGTCGCGTGCCTGCCCGCAGATGTAATCTCGGCCACGAGTGCCGACGTGAGGCGTGCCCCTTCACACGTGATTGTCTTCGCCGCAAACTTAACTGAAAGATCCCATCTAATTGATGTGAGTGTACCCCTTTTCGCAGTGGTCAAGAGCGGTCAAAGTCGTATTTGTAGGCGATTACTGTAAAAGAACGCCTTGAGAATAGTTCGCTAGATATAATCATTTTTCTACGTACTATTTAATGTGTTGTAATACGAAACTGATGTAAATATTACTGCACTAGCTGTTGCCTGCGACTTCGTCCGCGTGGACAACTTAACCTTACACATTTATCTATTACTTAATTCTTAAAGAAATCTATTAATCTGGTTATGCATTGAAAATATGTACATAAAATTAGCCTGTCGATGGTGCGCCGGCGGTTCCGCAACTTGGACTACAGAATTATTTTTTTTTTAATAAAGTTGACATTTATTTCATGTTTATCATGAATTAAAAGATTATCATTAAATTATTTATATTTTTTATGTTATAATATTGTGAAAAAGTTAGGTGTTTTTATTTTATTAAAAAATAATATTTTCGCAGGTGATATTTCCCTTTCCCCTCTCCCATTTTCTTTCCTACCTCATGCCCTTCCCACCACGTTGATGTCTGTCAAACTGCTGGACATAGACCTTCCCTAATGAACACCACCACACCCGGTTCTCGGCCCTACGGTCCAGCTGCTTCCGGCCACCTTCTTTAGGTCGTCGATCCAACTGGCGGCGGGGCGTCGTGGTGATCTACGGTCTCCACTCTAGAACTCGTTCTCCCCAACAGCCGTCGGTACTGCGACAAATGTGACCCGACCCAGTGGACGATTTAGTAAGCTAAAGTGGCAGTCCACTTCAGTATACTAAATCTTTTGGATATGTCGGTCACTTTCGTTATTCGTTGGATTACATCATTATGAATCATATCCCTCATAGAGACCCCGAGCATGGCCCTATAGCTCGCTGAGGGACTTGAAACTTCTGGACCTGACCCACCGTCTATGTCCACGTCTCCGCGTCGTAATCATGACAGACAGGACGCACTGACTAAAGACTTTTGTCTTTAAACATTATGGAATGGGCGACGTGAGGACTTGACGCAGTTTTCCGAATACTGCCCAGCCTTACTGAATTCTGCTGTCAGCTTTCCTATCGAAATTGATCCTACCCAACTGTATTGTCTGTCTCAGGTAGACCTACTCCTGAACAACTTCAATATCTACATTGTCGACGATAACCGATCTAATACAGGGCCACTAATTTTCTTAGTCAATAAAAAAAAAAAAAAAACTATACATGAGCTTTAAAACATTTATGTTACTCTCTGTCAAACTTTTGCAAGGACCAGTAATTTTGAACTACGCTGTCATACAAATGATATGAAATGAAAGGTCTTCTTGTAGATTAGCCGCCTGACATTTTATTGAGATATGACTTATACCAGCATGTGCCCCGAACTCAAAGCTATTAAACAGTGAAACGCCGTCAAATTCTGTCCAGTAGTTTCCAAGATTAGCCCGTACATACATACATACATACAGACAAACACGAAAAAATTTAATTATATTTTTGGACTCTACTGGTCTTAAGTAATGTCCGGGCAGTGAATTTTTTTTTACTCCAATGTACAGATTCGCTTTTCTTTTGTTATTTCTACCTTTTATTATATGTATAGATTATGTTTTTGTGAAACGGCCTCAAAGCAATTACTAAAGTCGCTCTCAATCTTCCCTTACTAATATACCTATATCGCCGATTATATTTTTTGTGATACTAAAGTTTTACACACAAATTATACACCCATTGCGTTCTATTTATTTGTGTATCTTTCATATATCTTGTACTTCTCTGATAGATTTTGTAACCAAGGGTATTATATTATTTATAGATTTTAGTGTTCAATGCTCATTTATTTCCTTTAGGTCGTTGTAGATAGTTGTCGTATATGTAGTTATCTTGCAGATTTTACGATATCCATTTCACTTAATCATCAGCCAGCACTCTGTGAAGGATTTGGCACAGGCCTTCACTTATGCAGGGGAGGGAATTTTTCTTTAACGTAATTAACTACTCAAGAGTGTTTAGGTAATAAGGTCCATGTGAGTTCTTATATAAAACAAAATAAAACCAACATTATATTTCAGGAAATTTTATTTCAGGTAATGACAATCTGGTCCAATGAGTTAGGGATAAAATTGTCTACAGTATTTTATTCTAACGTCGCAATTTTAAGGCACTAGTGTCATATTATATACCTTCAGTTTACGATGTAGAAATAGCACATGTTGAATATGTAAGCTACTACTTGTTTAGGCATTCATTTATATTAGGAATTTATTATATAGGTATAATTCGATTTTCAAACATAAATTATTTAAAAAGAAAACTATTCTAAATTAAATAAATTACGATGTCGGGACGGCCGTCAATCCATCGTCTCTTGACTTAGGTCGCACGTTCGGTTATCTACTTAAAAGGTACTGAAATGTTATTTTTTACTTATCACTATCATTAAAATCAGGCTTACTCTACTTTAAAAAAATATGGTACAATACGTTTTCGGACGTCCGTGCTTGCGGGCGTCCGATCGTAAAGTGAACGAATGAGCGACGTGATCTCGATAACGACTCACGGCCGCGGTCCCGCCGCTGACGCCGGAGAAGGGGACAAGCGAGCGTTGTCACACATTGCACTCACTCATCAGGCGGAAACTGCGCACCGGCCCTCTCATCCATCCACAGTCGCGCACGCTCTTTCGGTCGTCCCCGTCTCCGTGTCGCGCGCGCCCGCGCACGCGCCCGTACGTAGCTCGGCGCGGGAACGCTACCACTCTACTAATATATAACCGCTATCGACGTCCTGCGCTCAGTCGACATCGCTCTCATAGAACGACCTCGCCTCGGGAGCTGGGACTCGATGGGGGCTTTTATACTATCGAAATAAACTACTATTGCGTACACTGATCACGTCGACTCTCCACATCATCTCAGAAATGCCTCTGGTGTGCGCGAGAGAAACTAGCATCATAGACTTTGCATAGAGAGGAGGGAGCATTGGGTCCGGGGAGAAGCTCGGCTGCCTTCGCGGCCGCGCGTCGTCGCTGCCAACTGCAGGTCCACGCGGCGAGTACGACTAGTTGCGCGGCTAAGAAAGCGGCTGCCGCGAGCATGGCGCCTGCTGCGTTCACGCAGGTCGCGTCGGTCTCTCGGACGAACACTGAGTCTTCCGTGATGTTCTTGGCACGCTGCTTGTCGAAACCGAACTTGTCGGTAATCTGGATGGTCTGGACAAGAAGCATGTCGTCGGTGGGCGCAGCAGGGGTGGAACGTCTCTTCCTGCGGCCGTAGGACATGACGGAGCGAAGCTCGTTCGGGCCCCCATCGCACTGCACCGGCTCGCAAGTCGGCATGCAAGGAGTCACCAATGCACGGAACTGAACCACCTCGGACGAAGGGAACTTGAATGCATCGAAGTGAGACAGCAACATCTGTAAAAGAGGCATATAATTTAATTTAGTGCTGTGGCTGATTTTATATACCCATATAGATTTATTAGCAAATCAGGGCATGGCTAATTCCCTAGATTAAGATTTATATGCTTACTCCATTAATTTATTGCATTTGTGATATAATTTATACTTAGATCCTAAATAATAACTTGATTTGGTTGGCTACATTAAATTTTAGTCACTTATATCAATTACTTTTTGTTAATTATTGCTATACGCTCAATAACGCTATTAACTATGATTTCTTACCTTTCCGCTTGGGGCTGACTTGAATAAAGGTCCCATAATAAAGTGGTCTGTAGGACAGCCGTCGCTGTCGATGAGAGTAATTTCACTGGAGTCGACGCCGTCCATGGCAACGAGTTCTCGAACAAAGATTTCGAAGGGTGAATTTTGATCCATGATTTCAAATTTGAGAGCCTGAAATATAGAAAAGGTATTATGTTTTGTTCAACAGTTTGTTATACTCATATTTCAGGCAAGACGTAAAAAAATTACTCACCAAGGGATCTCCGACTTCAGCGGAAGCGATGGTATCATCTCCACTCCTATCTGTAATCCTCATAGCTACGTTGGGTGAATCGACGATGACTTCCTCCGAGAGACCAGTCTGGATATCACCGTGAATTCCTAGGTCGACTTCGTTTGCTACAGTCTTGTTAGTCAGGTCATACTGGCAAGTAACGGCAAGGCCGAGATCGGAGGATGTTACGATAGTATCGTGATGCTGAATTACTACGTCGTTTAAGTATCTGCAACGGGAATATCTCTCATTAATACTGGCATCACCAAGTTAATGATCATTGGATATTGAAGATAAGTACTTGATTTTATAGGTCCTAATAAGTATATTTTATTACCTGCCAAGGCCGTTCTGCTTAACATTGCACTCGATGTTATTGTATCCCATGTGAAGCTCGAACTCAAGACTTTGCTTGACGTCGACGACGCAAGAATTGGGGCTGCCTTTAGCATAGATTTTTCCGTCGAATAGTTTGGAGGTTTGAATTCTAGCTACCATGTCGCTGGCTCGACAATCGATGGACACGTTGTAGCATGAAGACAGTTCATAGGTTGCAGCTTCAGGTACTTCCAGATAAGGATCCTAGAATGTAAAAAATATTACATAATGCTTGAAGTACCACACATCTTAGAGGAAAAATATTTTTTTATGTTTGTAGAATGATAAACGATCAAAATTGCCTACATGTCCTTTATATTTTCTACAACTGAAAAGGTTTCTTCAAATACAATATTTTTATAAGACATAGGACATATTTTGTTGAGTTTTCAATATAATACCTGGATGTCAGCGAGCGTGGCACGCGAATGATGGGAAAGTCGGCATACGTGATCCCCCGTGTCGCCATGATCGTATGAGTGACAACGGAAAGGCGAGTTTAGGCACAGCTCCCTGCATTCCTCAACTGTTTGGACATCTTGATAGACTGAGTCGACAGTCTTTAGAATACGACCTCCCATCTTTTTGAACTCGCATAGTTTCGTTGGCTCTTCCACGCAATTGTTTTCCAAATAGTCGGTATCTGTGATAAAAAAAATATATACATTCTTGTACTAAAGATGACCGTTCTAGTTCTGTCCGGTGGAGCTATATATAGTAAATAGGCCAACAACATAATTTTTGTTATCAACATAATTTTTTTCTACATAATATAACAAATTTCGGTTACCTTCGTTGGGTTGGAAAAAGTTGGTCCCGGCCAGTGTAATACGGTCCATGTTAGACAGCACGCACTCTCCAGTTTTATTGTTGTAGTTCGCCGATCTGTAACAATGTTATTGCGGTTTAGCAGTGGATTCACGTTTGTTTCTGTTTTTGCTGTGTGAACTTTCCCAAGGTGTTGGCATAAATATAGCGCGCCATTGCATCGCCACTTAGCTACGTATCTAGTATTTGAAACTGATATGAGGTGTAATAATTTCCATTAGTAGTAAATCAGTTACAGGCTGCTCGTTAACACCTTGACCTAAAAGTGATTTCTATTTTCTCAGATAATTTAATACCTTTATATGACCGGTTTTCTTCTCATGAGTAAATTCTCTATCATATCATAAGCAGTTTATTTACGGAAATTACTCGTTTAGGTACCTATAAATATTCGCAATCTTTTTCCATTCCATTTATCGAAATGTTTAACGACAAGTTTGCTTTTGTTTTCTAGTTCTGTGCAATGCGCTTCTCTAAAATTGTATATTCAACTTCTTTTGTTTTCATACTATGCGAACAATCTATTCAACAATGTTATTTAGCTTCTTGCTGATTTAATTTCACATCAAATCTATGAAAGTAACATGAAGGCAAGTTTGTAGTTTGAATGTTAATGCAGTACGTTTCAAAGGTACATTACATTATACTCGATGTTTAGTTTTCCATTTCGTTTGATAGCTTTAATACTTTATTTTGTAAACTGGTTTTGGCAGATGTGCAAGTGCATTTCTCAAAGTTAGCTACTTAACCTTCTTGCCCTCTATATTTTAATATTACTTAGTGACCACCCGTATAAGCAGAATAATATTAGCTTCGTTCATCTTGGTCAATATTTTCTCTTGATCTATAATCGATCCCGATCAGATGACCCCACGCTAACCTCTGGGAACGCATTTTCATAAAGGATAGCGCAACTTATTGCTGTGTATTAAAATTGTAGAAGTAGGTATTCATTCTTTATATATAAGTCGTAAGAATTTATAAAACACTTGGGAACGTCTTCTGTTGATTTACATTCTTTATGTTATTATATTTGTTAGTTATATGTGGCTAGAAAGTAGGTATTACGGAAAATAGACGAATACACAAGCAAATTTTCTGTCAGAAATTAACATGTCTATTGTGTCCGTTATTATTTGTTACAATCTTTATATAATGAATAGCGGCTCTGAGCTATTCCGAGAAGCATTAATTTAAAGTAGCTTTTAACTTTATGATTGCAAGTGTCCCGCTGCCACCGGTGGCCGTTGTGTCCATTAAAGCCTAGTAAATGTAGGCAGGTCGCCGAGGCAACTACGTCGTCGTCTTCATCGCATAATAATTACACCAACTACCAGCAATTTGTTTAGCTGTAATACGTATTTATGACAAAAAGTGAATTTCTCATCTTGCAATCAACCGCGCGCAACATGTTCAATTCCGCTTATCTCAAATACGATCCGTTGCTATTAATTCTTAAAAGTTATAAAGACGCATTGAATTTCAAATTGCAACTCTCACTGATTATCTGTTCTAAACTGAAAAGCTCTACATATTAAGTAATATTAGATACATAAATGTATCTATTAGAAGCATCCAGCCATGGTGGTCCTATCTTAATGGGCAAAGAATAGACCGTTTATAGACCATCATTTCTATTACTTATAATTTAAACCCTTAGATCTGCCGATTTGCCCGAAGGCAAGCCTAAATACGGATCGGAACGAATCGTTCAAAATGTTATAACTATTTCTTTCTAACTAGCTATTGGTTTGTTGCATGTTTAAGACACTACCGACTTTATTTTCAATGAAAAGCAGCCTTAGAGAAAATTATTTTCGAAAGGAACAATATGTGCTCTATCGGTTATTGTATCGTGGAAATAGGAAGCGATAGGGCAGACCGCTCCCACACCGCGTGGCGCTGGTACAGCACCGCCCGCCTCGTCCGGGAATATTTGCCAAGTGTCGTGACCGGCGACGATCGCGATGCGCACCGCCCGGGGTGCGCCCGCGCAGGCGCGCAGTCCGCCTCAATGGAGATACGACGATTTGTACCCAACGGTACACGTGTCGAACGACCACGTAAAATCGCGCATTTCATTCCGTAATCGCTGCCTCCAACTCAAGCAAAAATCCCACTTGACGGGGCCAAGTCGTGGAATTTGTTAATCGGCTCCTTGTCTTATATGGCTTCGGATTGGATGTAAAGGTCGTTACCGTTATGTCAAAATGTATAGCGTAGAACAATACCTAACAACGGTTGTCTCATTACAAGATGTAGACGCATTCACCATACGTAATGCTCTCGACCGTAAAAGTACCGAATGCCGCATTACTATTCACATACGAGTATATAGGAGTCATGTGTGTGTTCGAGATCTTGATATGCACTTGAACATGTAGAACACTTGTTTCTAAATCATTGATACTAAATTTCGTAGTATTTACTAATTTACATGTAAGATAAAAATAACGAGTTTATTGACTTGTCGAAAGCTTTGGAATTAAGATGGTACATAGAGTATTCAGAGAAGTAAATTGCATTACTAGTCCGCGCTCATTGCGTTCGCGCAGTCTGGATCGGACCATGCGAACAGAAATTACGCGTACCGAATGTGAGCGTCAGAGGCAGCAGCACACTATTTATGTTAATGATATCAAAAACCGTACAAGGAAATAAACACAATAGGACAGTCGTGTCTTGCCGCATTAGACGCCTGAGTCGCCGCCCGCGGTATTGGCCTACCTGTTTTGTATATAATGCTCGTTTGTAGAATTGTGAAACGGAACGGCTACCAGGAAGGGGCTGTGACTTATCCACTGGTGCACGGCAAAGATGTGCCGCGAGACTTGCCTTCTAAGGCAACTGGTGAAGGTTGATTGACTTCGTTATCCATCGTTAAATTAGTTTACAGTCATGTGGCGTTTTAATGAGAACTATTCCGTAATAAGTGTTCACATTCTACGCTACACTTTTTTAAATCCGTTTCAAAGAACGTTGATAAGATATTTTCCCATCAGCTTTCTGTATTCATGTAGTTCGACTGCAGTTACTTATAGTAATTTTATAACAATTTTGATACTTTATATATAACTATTTATTTTAATATAATGATAAATGTATTTACTAGCTGTTTGCCGGCGACTTCGTCCGCGTGGACCACGTAACAATATAAATTATGTAGCCTATGACACTTACAAATCACGTGGCTTTCTATTGGTAAAAGAATTTTCTAAATCGGTTCAGTAGATCCAGAGATTACCCCCCTACAATCTCACAAACTTTACCTCTTTATAATGTTAGTATATTTATTTATTTTAATTTTGCACATAATGCGACGCACATAATGTTGTTACATTTTACTGATATTAAAATGAATGTACTTTTTAAACATTTATTTTTCTCGGGATATAATAAATAACATAGATTAATATCTTTGATGTTTATAAATATTTACCTTCTAAAATGACACGAGGATCGCTACAACTATCTGATGAACCTAATACAACATGACCCCGTACAACATCTATTTTCCTGTCTTGTTAGTGCTATTGTAATGGTCTGTGCTAGCTGAAGTTTCTCTATTTAGAAAGGTTATGTTTAACATCAAATCAATGTCCATAGCACGAACCTACAATATTAATATATGGCATACGTAGAATGCTCGTGATTGTAATTACAAAAGTTACTAGTCCGATAGGAATTTGGTAATTACCAAAATTTCCTCCCACGCTTGACTCTTTAGTTACCTCTAGCCCATTGGATCTTATATGTTGAAAATAACCTTTCATACATGGGCTATTTTAGGTTAGTTTAGTTATGAATCTCATCCCAAGTAATGTTTATTGCAATAACCGTTTATATTCATTAGGCAGAAGTAAATACTTCAACAATTTTAATTGCAGACAGAAGTCTTTATTCCTATTAACGTACCTATCTTTGATTCAATAACTATACCAATTGTACTTGTAATTGCGTAACAATTATACAATGATGACTCTGGCTCGTTAATTAACCTTTACTTTATACGGTGTTCTGTTCGTACTATCCCAGACTAGTCCCAGTGGGAATTGATTTTAATTTGTAATCCAACACATGCATAACGACTTAGTGTTTTAAAACAAAACACTATCAATTTCTATGTATTATTTGAAGAAGTCGTCTCTTCAAATTGACAACACAGAATTTGTTATTTAAAATGCAAATTGTAGTAAAATAACATCCTGTTATACATTTAGACATAGAAAACAATTTCATATTTTCCATATGTCCGACAATCAAGCGCACAATGTAGCAGCAGCCGTGATGCGGTAGATAGCAAAGTGGATTCACCGGTTCCTGCGTTTTGAATTGAATCGAAAACAGCTCTACGCAGGACATAAATCTCGTTTGGCCCTTCCTGCCCCATGCTACTACAGAGTCAGTCAGAGTTATTTTTATTTGCCTTTTCCAATTCCATTCCGTCTGTAAATATTTGAATAAACATGACATTACTTTTTCTTCAACTCAAAAGGGACAGAAACTTTACATATCAGCAAAGAATGGGCGTAATTCCAATAAATTCTAACCACTTCCTTCTATTGTGGTTTGTGCATAGGTGAATAACTTCCATATTTATGTGCTTGGGAAAAATATAAATCTATTTTATGCATAGTTTTTCAACTCTCCTTTAGGTATTGTTAACCTCCTTACTTATATTGCTTTTATGGACTCTATTTTACGAAAGTAATTGTTTAAGGACTGTATAATACACTGTATAAAATTAGTAATTTTACAAATATATATTTTTTTACTGTTTACTTTAACATAAAATAAAGCTGATAGTAAAATTATAATTGCACGACCTAAAATGTCACAGCAGTTAAACAATATAGTCCCAAAGCCTTTTGCACTTTTACTAAAAGCTGGTACCTATTAAAAATCTTCAGCCTTTCCAAAGATAGACACACCAAATAAGCGCGTTATGCCACGTTTCACATAAAGAGTTGAAAATGTTATCAATTTTTAACTAACCTGCAAACGAACTCGTTTTCTCCGAGGCAGAGGTCGAGGCACATCTGCCTCGACCCGACGACGTGCGTCTTTTTGCCTCGTCCCTTGAGGTGGTACCCACGCACGCGGTCGAAACACCACGCACGTTCGCAAGGCCTCACGCCTAGGCAGGACTTCTGGGCGTAAATTGTGAACACCGGGAACTGAGACTTGGTCAGGGCACCTGCAATGAAACATGAATATTATTATATGTCTACTTCTAGATAACGTTCTTTTTAACTATTTTTATACAAACTATACAAACAATGCGACTGTTATAAATGTTGTCTGTTCCCTAATTAGAAAAAAGATAAAATAAACATTGATTCTAGAAACTGCCATAATCGACGTAGTTCAGTTAATAATAGTGCGTCTGAAAAACTATAAAGGCCTGATAAACTCTTATACTCTTGCGCAGACCATATGCGATCAAGAAAATCATAATGAAAGGTATCATGTCTTCATACAAGTTCATGCACGCAATGCACTTGCTCCAGAAACGCTCTACCTTAGCGAATTTAAGGAAATGTGCGGTACACACCGACCCGTATGATAAGTCTGTAATTGGTTACCACACTTCAGTTCTCCGAACTGGAAGCGTACGCCGTCTTCGATACGCTTTGATTCAATATGGCTGTTAATGCACCAGCCGTGGGCAAGCACGTATTTATTTAATTATTTTGTGAGAACGCGTGAAACTTTGTTATTTAGATTATTCTGTTTTCAGAAACTAGTGTTTTAGGAGTATACTCCCAGTACACTAGTCTGGGAGTACACTCACAATGCAGGGAGTACGTAAAAAATACAAAACCATAAGAAATGCGTGAAAAAAGTTTTACAGAAAAAAATATATATTACAACAACAACAAAAATTACAACAACAGACCATAACGCAATTAACGAAATTTATTGTATGTGTGTGCACTATTGTGTAAGAGGTCCTATAGTTTTTTTTGTTATTTGAAATTATCTTTGAAAATACATACATCAAAGATGCTACGGCTAGCTAATGTCTATTTCGTGTCAACGAATTCTTACGCCTCGTTCTATTTTGTATGAATTTAAAAATAAATATCTAGACAGTTGTTAATAAAATTAAAGAGATGATTCATCGTTTCCATTCGAAACTCAATCTTTAATTTTTTTACAAATCATTGATGAACAAATAAATTACTGATCACTTCTATATAAAGAGACTAATTTGCCCCACGAGGTCAAGGCGTAGCCTACTAACACACGTATATACACACTTGGTCAAGTTTTCATTTTCGCAGCGAGAGTATTTTTTCCCAATATGGTCTGATGAGCGAGCACAGTCATGCCGTTATTGGCATTCAAATGATGTGTTGAGGCGCAAAAAATCGGAACGCTTCGCTCGTTTCAAAGCTCGCACCTCCATGTCAGACAAACGATAGTATTGGCACAGTATACTCTACAAACAGTAACTTAACCTCTTATGATCACCTAGATCGTGCTTTGCACAGCTCGGCGGCGTGTCAGATAGTTTAGCATACGCTGTAAAGTCCGTACAGTTGTAAATTGCATGATATACATCAGGCGTCGTCTATGCACATAAGTCGCGTTCAGAGGTGGTTCCTAGCAAGTGTCTTAAGTTGAATGACTGTTTGTGAGGTGTTCTGTGGCATTGGCGCCAACTGTGCCACCTGCCAAGTGTCCCGGTTATAGCGCCTCCAACACGCTTCATTGTTCCGTTATTGTTATTTTTTAACCTTATGTTTATTATTATATTTTTTTAATATTATTGAAACGCATGTACAAAAACTCTTTATTAAAGTCTAATCTACATTCGGAGCGGCATCATTGACTTACTATTCATTCGCAGTTGTGTTATTGACATCTTTTGTTGACGATTACGATTAACTTTCAGATTATAATTGCTGATGACTAGTGGTTATTGTACTCTTCGTTGACTGATCAATGATGTTTTCTCATCCAGTACTGTTGGTGTCTCTCATCGGCGACTCTCATCTAGTTGGTTGGTGACATTCGATTCTTTGCCATTTAAACGTAAAAAGGACGCTACTCGGATGTATTTGAAAACGCTACACACTGTGTTATTAATTCTACAGGAACGAGTTTGAGTTTCTATTTACTAAGCTATTTGCTAGGAACTGACAACGATAGACGAAGGCTATGATTGACTCTATTAAACTATGAACTGAATACATAATCTAATTCAAGTTCTCGTTATTGACCTACGATAGTATGGCGGATGAATGTAAATGAAATAATATTAACATATTTATCCATAAACGTGTGGTAAATGTTATTTAGAATCGAAATTTAAAAGGATGACTAACCGGGCAACTGGTCAGCGTCGGAGCTGAAAAGCACACAGAGGCCGGTCTCGTAGTTGACAGCGCGGCAGGTGTCGTTGGCCTGGCACTGCTCCAGGCAGTCGGTCAACATCAGAGTGCCGGGGATGTCGTCTAGAATGTGAGACGGCGCCGAGAACACGTACCTGCAAACACACATTGCCATTAACTTTATACATTCCCAGTTCACCAACATGTACTTGAAGTATTCACGCGTTCCTTAACTTTTTTAATCCCATTGCTACAGTTTAAAATACTTTCATTAGGCAGCTCCTGAGTGAAGTCGGATCTTGATAACTTCACTCTTCGGCCCCTTCCATCGGCTTAATAAACTTAATTACCGTAACAATTATATATCATTATACTGCTATACTGTACTTTATATGAGAGAATAATTTCAGTTATCTGTGAACACTTACCCAGTAACAAGTTCAAATCCTATCATTTCTGAATCGCATTCTTCTAGAGAATTTGCTGGTGCTGATGGAGCTGACACTCCACTGGGCGCGGATGGTGGGACACCTCCTGAAGCCGTTTCTGGCACAGCGGCAGGTGCTGCTAGCTCTTCAGTCGGAGCTGCAGTTTTAGGAGGTGGAGGTGCTCCAGGGTTTTTGTACTCTTGAGGTGCGGCTACCACCACAGGCTCTGGTGACGCAGATTCTACAGCTACATTGTCCTGGGCTGGTGCCTCGGCCGCTGATCTTAAAGATCCCTCAAATTTCTTGGCAGCTTCAACAGCATACACCACTATTACTAAACTTATTAAAAGCCGCATTGTGCTGTCGGAGAGGGGCCGTGGCAACATTCGTTATCTGTAACAAAAGAAAAGACTTGATTGAAAAACTTAAGGCAATTTACAATGTCTTAATTGCATGAGAAGTTTTTAGAAGTCATTATCCGCTTACAAAAACATCTTTACTTTATACACGCGAGCTCATCTCCGTTTTCCGTAATGCTTTAGATGATGGAGTATCTATCACCTAGTATCTTACGGCTATATCGAGCATCACTGTGGAAAATAAATCATTTGTCGCAACTCGCGAAGATATATATGGCATGAATGCTTTAAAAACAATTTACGGCCATTGCAAGGAAGCCTGGTACCGTGTCGTCAACCATATTAGGCGCAATAAAACGGCGATACTTAGCTGTTCTACATAATATACTAACTCCGTCGGATCTAACGTAAATGTTAATAATTTATTTAAAAGATTTTTTTCTTCTTTTTAACAGCGTAAAGGTATTTTCTCAAGATTGTTTACGGTAGCATGAGTCATGTGAATGAATATCACGTTTCAGGTGTGGGAATATAAAAGGTGAAACAATTATGATCGCTATCTTAGGGCTTTAACTTAATAATTGCATGTAATTAATGTGCATCTGCACTGTAATATATGGCACGTAATTTCACTAACAGAACCGCAAATTAGCTGCGTCATTACGTAACCATAACTCGGATAATGTGTAGTTTGTTAAATTGTCACGGTTTGACTGACGAAGGCATGAGAATATCTATATCTATACTTATAATAAAACTGTAACTGGTCTATGTCTGTACATGAGAGATATTAAAAAAAAAATTGTATGAGGGCTCTTTATAGGGCCAATAGCTAAAACATTTTTTTTTTGAATTTTTGTCTGTCTGTCTGTCTGTCTGTATGTATGTATGTTTGTTACCGCATCACGCAAAAACTACTGAATGAAATTTGATGCAGCTTTCACAGTTGTCTTGCTGGTGGTCTAACTTAAAATCTGGTGCATGTTTCTTCTTGATACGCCATTTAGAACCTGAGATATTAATAAAGTAAATTTTTCTACAAGCCATTATATCAGATGATAATAAAACGACTGATAATATTTCTTCCAGTAACTCAGTATCACATTTAGAAATCATTCATGAAAAAAAAAATCAATTTTTTACGAAAATTTTGATAAAAAAAATTCAATATTTCTCGAACGTACGAGTATGTTCATCATATGGGCGAGGTCAACGGCCGCGGCGCGGTGAACGGCGCGGTGCGTATGGGATTGAGTGAAATTTAGTTTTTGGGGATAGGGATGGGGTTGAGGTTGGGGTTGGGATTCAGATTTTGAGAGTCTCGAGTCTGAGTGGGAGTGGAAGTAGAAGTGGGAAGAGAACGGGAGCGGAAGTGGGAACGGGGGCGGATTCTGTAGATCACGCGAGCGGAGCCGCGGGCACGGCTAGTTTACAATAAGAGTTAAAATTTCATAGTCGTTTCCTATGTTAGTTTTGTGTTCCAGAAGTAGTATAGTAGACAGAATTTAAAAGACGCTGGTATTATTTCTCATCATGTATTCAAAATAATAGATTATTCATTTATATGCACAAATGCCAAAATCTTGAAACATCCAGTAAACCTACAGAAGATATTGAAAGTCTGATGTTTAAGCTGTTTTTTGCTGTTTGAACTCAAGTGAACAACCTGTCAAAAAAGTTCTCTAACGACTTGATATCATAGATAAACAGGTTTTTATCAGCATTGACGGCAATATGCGAGTTTTGGACGGCGAGTTGCATTACGTTACGCTCACGTTCCACGCACAATGTTGCTAACGGTCCAAGTTTCATCGAATACCAATTCGTGCTCAACGGTACTACTTATTCCGATTTTATTGTAAAAATCACCGCCACGCCTGACACTAAATAACAAATTGTATATTGTTAACGTCGAACGACATCTGTCTGATTCTTGTTATAACTTTTTTACAGCCATTGTAACGTAACGATGCTATTACAATTTAAATCTCAAGTAGCTTGTTGAATTTTGTGTCGGACTACGAATATATACAGAGATCTATTTGCAATAGGTTAGGACTATCCCGTGAAAAGTTATTAACTCTATTAGTATACTTTTATGATATAATAGTAGTTTTAAATTAATAGCGTTTTCAGTGATTAATTGTGCTTGTGTCTCATGGAAATCAAGCACGTACTGGCTACAGTTAAGTGTCAGGATGGTTGTTAATTTAAATAAGTTAATAGCTCTCCGCTTGTTTTATTATTATTGTTCTCTGAGACTATGGCTCGAATGTGAAAGATGTTAATGTTATGCACCGTTTAACCAATGAACTCTCCCATATCAAGTTACTAAGAGTCGTAATACGAGAGTAAAGTTTTCAGACAGTCCACTTAGATAATAAAATCTTAAGTCAGTAGGCATATGCCATTTATTTTTGAACTGCCAAGTCCAGGACAGTTCGGCTGTCAAATTGGTTGCACTTTAACTTTAGGGTAACTAAGGTTACTCCTATAAAATCGTGGTGCAGCATCGCCCCTGCATTTCGCATTTTAATTATCTACATTTTCGATCGATGTTTTCCATCATCCTTTATACCTAAGCTTCGAAATAATCCTTTTAGAAAAATGGAATGATGGGGCATTGAACTCGGACCTAACTAAATGATGCTATTTATATCTCACTGCACCTTGGCTCTCACGTATATTTCATCTTGCGAAAGTAGGCTGTCCATTCACATGTTGATTGTTGATTGATTTCAGTGGGACAGCAGTAATTATTTATGTTATTACTGCAGTGTCCGGTACGAATGGACGAAGACGCATGGGCATGGTGAATGATACCGCCTAGGGAAACCTAATTCATTTCACGGCAGCGGCGATCGCTTAAGGCTTGATGGAAATTTGATCTGCACGTTCATTATTAAACCAAATTGCACGACGTGAAATTTGGTGTGTCACATCTTTACATGCACTCAAAATGTATTTGTAATTTTGATCGATTTTTATTTTCTGTTTTCTAAAAGATCTATATTGAACTAGTTTAGCTTGGGTCTTCTTTTGCTCGCACTTTTAATTTCGTTTTAATTTATTGCTCAGTTACCGGACGATGATACCTTACTTTTTATTTGGAATTATCAGCAAATTCTCACCTCTTAACATGATGTTTATTCGGACAAAAGTACGGACATACAGTCTAAAATTCCAAAGCAGTCTATTTTTTTTTTTCAGTTTATTTTTAGTTCTCAGAACACCGTTTTGCGAAACTGTTTTTCGCCAACAGCATTGATAAATTAGGGATATGTTCAGAAACAAAACTATAATTCCATTTGAAACATCTTCAAGATACCATAACTCTTACAAATGATCTCGTGCTCACTGACTAACAGTTTTCTAGAATATACATTACTTCGGAGCGAGAGTCAACATTTACGAAGTCGAGCTAGACAAATATTATTTTCCATGGTCTACAGTGTAAAGTTCATGGAACAAAGTATTAATAAATAAGGCAAGGCGTCGGCGTCAATATCGTAAAATAACAGCAGGGTCGATCATAATAGGGCCGCAGTACCTCCTAATTCACCCCGAGCTATATCTACACCCTATCATACAGTCAAGCTGTAAACTTGACTGGTGACATTTAGAATTTTTAGAGATTTGACAAAACGATATCCGCCTGTCGCGAAACTTTGTAGTCCGTATGTCTGTCTGCCTTCCAGATAACTCCATAACTACTTACTGATTGAGCTGAAATTCAAAATATACATACCTATATAAAACTGCCCGGGAATGACGGGAAAATTTTGTCAAATATAGGAAAACGTTACTTTTACGACATATGTACTTTAAGAAGACTTAATTAAAAAATATATAACTTGCATGTATGTCTACCCAGACGGGGTTTGGTTTTTTTTAACTCAACAAATAAAAGTACCCATTATCATCACCTATATCATCGGCCTGTTGATGTCCATTGCTGAACATACATCTTCTCCCTTAAACGCCACCACACCCCGTCCTGCAATTAAAAGTACCCAATAGACGAGAAATCGATGAATTACTTTACAATTCCAACTTTGTAACCATAATTATATAATACTAGCTGTGCCCGCGGCTCCGCTGGCGTGGGCTACTCACTCTTAATCCGACTACGACTCCAACTCCGACTCTGACACCCACGCCCACTACAGCTCTAAATGTAGTCCTAACTCATCGCAGTCTGAATTGCACCAAACATTATAATTATACTTCTATTGTTATATTTGTTATATTGCATACTAATATATTAGAAAACAAAAAATATCCATAAATTTTAATTGAATACGCCGATTACAATGAAATAAAGACTAAATGTTACTCCGAGTTAAGCCCTATGTTTCTGTGAAAAGTTTATCAAAGTCGGTTCAGTAACATTTACGTGATGCGTGCACAAACAAACAAAATTTTCTAAAATGACACATTAAGAAATGTGTTCTATTACTTATCCTTCATCCCGCAAATATGTTTTTTTGCAAATATTTTCAATGTACGGACCCGAGAAATATACGTTTTTATTCATTTTATTTAATAGACTTCAATCCTCAACTACAAACTGCATTAAAGCATATCGGCCGACTTAGGCAGCGTGTAAGATCGTCAGAATAACATGTTGACTTGTAAAGGTCAAGTGCCAGAAGCATAGATCACATTAAGTTGGTCAACTCCTTGTACGACGATACACATACGAACGGCAAGGTTGCGGTCATACATCGTCCAATCTACCTTAGGGCGGCGGCGACGCCAAGAAGCTTTTACTCTCATGTTTAATTAGTAGTCTCTTGAGAAATGTAAATGACGTTATTATGACATCACATTAACATCAATCTTTGCATTCAGATAAATCATACTATAGGTAAGTACTACATTTTAGTTGCTGATGATGGCAAGACAGTGTTGCATTGATGTCAGCTGTCATTGTCATGACTCGAAAGCTTCAAAGGCAACGTCAAATTCGGTTGCTAATTTTTTTTTTAAACAATTTTATGGCCTAACTTCACAGGATTTTGCCAAAATTCTCGCCATATTTGAAATTTGATTAATATTATACAGTCAAAACCATCTATCGAAGTATTTATTAATCTTTTTTTAAATCTACTTGAAAACGTTCAAATGGTTTATCAAAGATTTATGATAATTTAAAAGGCATTTCACAGAAACTGATACATAAATTTTAAACTTAAAAGGGTTTTATTAGACGTATTCTCTGTTTCCATATGGGATGACTATGGCACTGAATGTACGCGCACGTTGAGCTAGCCCCGAGCGCCGATCAGATGGGGTCAGCGCATTCAATGAGCCGGATGCCTCTAACCTGCTATTTACGTTTCACCATACTGATATTGGTTGGCACACTATGGAAACCGTCTTCGTTTTCTTGGAACTGTTGCAGTGATATACCTATACAAATAGGCACGTAAATAGAACTAGCTCACATTAAGCGCTCGGTAAGATCGTAAAACGTGAGATTCATATCAAATGCGTGCGTGTAGTTTATAAATGGTTCTTTATTATATCCGATATAAAACAATCGTAATAAATTCGTAAATGCTTAATATCTATATCTAATGAACTATCACAATAAAATAAAAGTATATATAACCAGGGCTATTGTAACAAATTGCATCTTGGATGCAATTCATCGATCATTTAGGTTCAATAAACATTATAAGACATAAACTGTGTTATGACTATGACAAGTACCGAGGAACATAATATGTATAATGTTGTTTGCGTTTATTAGCATCCTAGCGGTAATAAAAGCATAATATCCCGTTAAAACCAATTAAATTAGCTATTTAACAACATGTCCGCCTGTGTACACCGTACAAATTGACGCTACCCGTCACAACACAATAGGGAAGCTGAACGGCTTAATCTACTTGCCTGTAAACTATTAGGCGTGTCTAAGTTCAGCTATTAGCATCGTCAAGAGTTATATAGCGAGCTCCTCTGATTTACATTGAATGAAATTGTAATTTGTTGTGTCGTCCACAAGTCTTCTAATGGACGTGAAGGTATAGTGGCGCTCAACCCTTACAAGGCAGCCGTCGGCAGTCGGGCGTCAATGTCGCTCATTGTCCACTGCCTATATTTGAAATGAAAGGCGCCTTGCTATTCACAAATGGCTTAAATAACTTACGCAGTATTGTAAATTCTGTATACGCACTCAAGCCATCTTACTGAAAGGGCACCTTAACAGGTTATATTACCCGTAACATTATGCATAATGAACGATGTAAAACTTGAACGACTTCATTTATTTATTCGCTTCCTCTGGTAGATAAGATGTTCTCACTAATGATTGCGAGTTCTAGCGCACTCTTAAATTAATGGTGTTAATAATCTCACTTTACAAGGTGCAATGTGAATTCGTTTGATAGAGACGTGCCTCTTATTGAAGAAGAAATGCAGTCGTTTTATATATTTTAAAGTTATACTATTACAATTTGAGTAATGTATTTCCTAGTCGTGCTACTTCGCGTGGCTCTAAGTCTTCATTGTAGATAATTGGCCTCTTACTTACAGACCACGTTCCAGGCAGTTAAGTAATCCTTATTATCATAATAATGTCTTCTTGGTAATCTAAAAAAAACTTCAGTCAAATTACTAGTAAATAACAATGTCGAGATCTCTGATGCAGTAATTGCCTAAGCAACTTATGAGCTTCGTTGTAGCTAATGGTTGCAGGCTTTTCTAGATGTCCTCACTTGCGGGGTTAGTGGGTTGGTGCGAGTCTGCGCCTTCGCGATTTACATTAAGTGGAAAATCGCGATTTCTCCGGTCTCGATCGGTACATCACAGTCCGCTACCGCCTACGTGACTCGCTGTCTTAAGATTAATTCTAAATTGTACAAATTAAGATACGAGAAACAAACAACATGGCTCTCTAATCTGTCCTGCTGTCACAAATCGAAAGCTTGTAGTTTTCATATAGCGTCTTGACGGCTCGTTAGCATCTCGTCAGTTAAGTCGCAACGAATACAAATGAGGTGTTTGCTTGTAACTGTATACATTTATAAATGTATTTTTTCATGTAATTAATAAATTGAAAAAGGATATAGCCGACGCAAACAGCGCGCGGGCTAGCGCTTGATGAATAGCTTGAATTTAGCCGAGGGCGTAAAAAGCAAGCACTTTAAACACTATTCCAATGGCAACTTTGTCTGACCGAGCCCTCGCTAGAACGATTTGAAAAATTGTACCACTTTCCATGATATAGCTCAGGGCAACACATTCCAGTGGGCAGGTGGAAATTGCATCGCTTCATTATTTGTTTCATTTGTTTTTACTTGCGGTTGAAACGATTGTGAGGCTATTTAAATAAAGTGTAAGACAATGACGGTAATATTTCCTTGAGGAGAGCTTATTCACATCACCACGATACGTAATTCCACAGTGTTATTTGTATTGCATACGTTTTCAATTCTAAATAAAAAGAACAGTGACGTTAAAAGTAGCAAAAAGCAGTGAAAACAGTTTTCCAATATAGAACGCGGCGCGTAAACAATAACACAAACGTGTAATTCGAGAGGCATTCCAAAGCTCACTTGTTGAAGTGAGATAATACGTGTAATTTGAGTACGTTGGTACTCGTACATGCTATTCTAACAACAAAAAAACATTCAAAAATCAGCCGATAGGTCGTGGTTGGAATGGCTGTCCTAATGACCGGCACAATGCAAAACGTGCGATCTCAAATTACGAACCTATAATTCCGGCTAGTTTTCTCCGCGATTAATCATGCTAACTCAATGAGGGGCTGAGGGTTTAAATCCTATAATCTTGTGGCATTGTTCACGGCAGCATGGGCTCGGAGCGGCAAACGGAAGTAGGTTTTCGGTGCAGACGGTCTTCCGCAGCTTTCTTTGCATTGTTGCTCCTTATTCAGTGGGGTCACTTGCATTGTGCATAACAATATATGTTCATTACATGCTTTTGAATCTCACACAGCCCGGTATTATGTTCAACAATTACACTTGCCTTCCCTACGCCTTTGATTACTTTCATGGTATTCATTACTTTTTAATATCATTTATTTTCATGACTTAATAATACGTCATTCGCAATTTACCCTATGGTTTTAAGACCGCGTATGCGTATAATGTGGTCATTTCGTTCAAAATGATTACTTACTTAAAAGTAGGTATGTAATAATAATAACGATCATTACGCGTCCGAGTACCTATACGTCGTTGGTGTATAATAGATGTTGTTTAACTTTTATTGTAAATACTATGTTTACTTGTGTATCGTATCTTAGAATTCAAGTTTCTGACGTCCCGTTTTCTGTAAGTCCCGCAGTGCCCATTAATTAATAACTAATATTTTACGATGACGTTGGCGTTTCATTTCGGCCAGACACACAACTATTCTTAACAATGACACAATTGGGTAATTTAACTGTTTCTTGGCAAAGATAAAATGAAAAGTCCAATTTGCAGAGCTGTGAGCTCAAATTGATTCCGTTATTTAGGTTACAATTTATTCGAGTATGTCTTACTTTTACAGTTTTGATATCGTTTAGTTAACTTCTTTTATTTAATTTTAAATATATTTACTTAGGTATATTTTCTGCTAATTATTTTTTCATATTTTATTAATTATGTAGGTAACTGTAACTATGCCTCTTAAAACAAATAATCTTACTATTAGACAATAAAATGACTGGGCTAATTATATCTGACGGCTTAAGCGTCAAGGTACATAAATTAACTGAACAGGCGCCATTTGTATCTCACTAACACGTACAAATTTCCTACATAAGACATTTCTTACAGACTTGCGTAAACCGCTCGCGTATGTATTCTATTTATCTTGGATTAGAGCTGACCGATTCATCTGTTTGATAGCATCGATTTGTGCCATTAAAAGTTATTTTACAGCAGGTAGAAGGCCCGTAAATTTCGCCTAATACTGGCGTGTATCCTGTCACATCCATGTAAGGCTAGCCTCGGGCCGCATTGGCACCTGTTCCGCGGGCGCCCACTCCACCAGTCTGTTCGAGATGTCTCCCTAGTTCGTTTTTCTATTCATTCAAATGTCATGCAATACCTTTTACAGATGTGTAAATTTCAAGTACATACATGTTTGATTTAGAACCATCTAGCTTAAGATTCAGGAACGAAATTAATCGTTTACTTACTTTATCCGCTAAAAGATTGTGAAATGGACACATATGACATAATATATCTCCAGGAAATTGAAGTAAAATAAAACTGTTTTTTTTTTATATATAAAGACCATCTTGGAGGAACTACATATGAAGCACATATTAATCATTTAAATACTTTTATTGCAAACTAGCTATGCCCGCGGCTCCGTTCGCGTGGACTACAGAATCCGCTCCCGTTCCCACTTCCGCTGCCGTTCCCACTTCCGCTCCCTATCCCACTCAGACTCCCAATCCCAATCCGAATCCGAAACTGAAACCCAATCCGAATCCCAATCCCACGCCCACGATCACTCCAGCTCCAAATGTAGTCCTAACTCAATGCAATCTGAATTGCACCGAACATTAATTATACTTCTTTGTTATATTGCATACAACTAATATATGTCCGCTCGCGTGGACTACTCACTCTTGGTCCGACTTCGACTACGACTCAAACCCCGACCCTGACGCCCACGTCCACGCCCATTCGCACTCCCACTTCAGCTCCAAATGTAGTCCAAACCAATCGCAAACTGAATTATACTGAACATAATCATTTTACTTCTTTGTTACATTGCTTATACCTACTAAGTAATGTATTAGAAAACTAAAAATTCCCATAACTTTTGATTGAGTTAGCCGATTGCGATGAAATAAAGATTAAATGTTAAGCCCCATGATTCTGTGAAAAGTCCATGAAAATCCGTTAAGTAGTTTTTAAGTGATGTGTGCACAGACTAACAGACAAACAGACAAAAATTCCAAAAATGATTGAAATGTGTTCTATAACTTATGCTTAGACCCCCCATTTTTTTTTGCAAATATCTTCAATGCACAGACACACGATGTTTACGATTTTACTTATTAGATTGATTAGTATCATCCCTCATATCAGGACACCTGAAGGTTATCCTACAATGATGTGCATCAATAAACTGGTAGAAGCCTCTTTTCACTATAAATGAAATAAAGCAATAAATATTTTATAATAGAAGATACTCGTACGCCGCCAGGCATCGTAGGTACTACGACGCCTGCGCAGGGAACCACACTGCGTCCTTTTCTTTTATTTTCTGACGCTATCACTAAATGGCTGTGTAAATAAAGTTAAGCGCATGGAGCTAAACTTGTACTTGCAATATATAAATATTTTAATTTGATTTTCGTTATAGCACGTTTCTTAAATCGTGCGTGATTTACCGAATGACCGTCACGCCAATTTAATTGTGCGGAGCGGAAGGGCGCTTGTGGCAAATGTGGCATGCCAATCGCGGCCTGTTTGCAGAACTTGTATCCGCACTATAGTTGCACTGCTCCGCTATATTTCAAACGGCGCTGTAAACCATCACACGCGTGAGTCTATCGGGCATTTATTGCCCGTAATGGTTTTATATGGCCTATCTCATAAAATTACCTAGATGTCGTTCGCTGTCTACCCGTTGCTGAAAAGATTGATTTGCACCGAGTTGTTCCACTTTAGTCGTAGATATACCGACTAATTTATTAATGTAAAATTATCTTTGCATAATTTATTGTCGCCAGTTAGTTATCTTTAAGCGTATCTGATTTATTTTTCGTCTGATTATCAATAAACGTTAGCAATTGTAGCCCTTTCCAATATAAGTTAAACTGTTTTTATGACAGTAACTTTTTTGTGACTGTCTCAAATACAATTAAAACATTAATGACAGTCTTATATGATTTTTTGAATTTGTTTAATACGTATATTCCACCAATTTTTCATAGATTTGTCGAATTCTTATTACGCAAATGACACGGTCCGGTCGGTTGGCGGCGGCGGGCGTCATTGCAGCGTCGGTCGTGCTGTAACGGAATCATCAATCATCT
This sequence comes from Esperia sulphurella, assembly GCA_947086405.1. Classification (NCBI taxonomy): domain Eukaryota; kingdom Metazoa; phylum Arthropoda; class Insecta; order Lepidoptera; family Oecophoridae; genus Esperia; species Esperia sulphurella. The sequence goes on from OX352261.1 coordinate 8,434,921, forward strand.
GTAATTTGATTTCTATGCTCAATTATTGCGTTCGCGGAGGTCGAGGCGGCCGCACACTCCACTTCCGTCTACCCATATTCTCTTCTCCGTTTGCTATAATACCATTAAAATATATTTCAAATATGTACATTGATAAAATAAGCAGATAAATAGCATTTTCGTTTTATTAGAAAATTTAAAACCGGATAGGTGTCCAGATATCGGGGTAATGCAGTTGTAATTATGAACATAATGGCATCACAATGACACACATTGTTTCCAAGTTATCGACGTCATATAGACTAGTGCGCCTAATATTGGCCGCTATGTCACGTGATCACCATCACGAATTCTATTGAGTCAGTGCCGCACGATCGTTTCACAGTCGTGCGGCATGTAACTTGAAAGGAACGTAAAATTCAATTCAGATTAAAGTCGGTGACTACACAAAACACATTTCACAGCCTTATTATATCACATTGTAACAAAAATCGAAATGCAATTACTTCTTCCTCGGTACTAATTTACTGATGACTTTTTGCTGTTATTGTGTCGTGGCGCGCCACCGTTTTCATTGTTGTCAGTGTACGTTTGTCCCAAGACCCGTAATTGGAGCTCAGGAACTTGTAGAATAGGAAGTTGGACGTCGGAACACGAAGAAAGTCAAAGAACAAGGAGATGAAATGTCGTTTATTCACGATGTTGTGTAGATGACCGAATACTGTCGTTTCAATACATGGGTTTATTTATGTAGTGTTAGACATAGCGGTTTAATCTCGCCTCACTTATTTAATTTTTACGTTAACGACCTGATCGTAGAGCTGAACAAAACCATCATAGGAATTCATCTGACGTCTACCTCTGCATCAATAATTATAAGCTATGCTGATGACATGGTTTTGCACTGCCGCATGGCCAAAGGACTGAGAGTCTACATACTCGTATGTATGTCAGAAAAACGCAAAAGAATACGGGCTGTTATATAACTTAAGGGAATGTGAAATTTTATTATTTTTAGCAGGTAGGGGTCCGGGTAGCGTTCCTCCAGTTTATATGGGTTGTCTAGCATTAAAAATTATTGATAAAATCAAATATTTGAACAATTAAGTGACTAGCTCATTCAAAGAGGATATCAATATAATAATTCTTAAATTCTCGGGCCATGAACGTGTCTGCGAATCATTTATTGCAATAGTGCAAATTGCCGAGTTTAAAAAAATATGTTTTGGCGTATAGCGTATAGTAAATAATAGAATAATTATCTTAATATCAAGTGGCCTTTTTGCAATAAGTGATTATTTGTAGCTTCTCGAGGAGTAACAAAAGGATAAAGAGTGTTTACTCGAGTGCTACTGTCAGACAGTTTATACCTGTTGCCAGATGTAGTTGAACTACATTAAAAATACATATTCCATATGCAGCGATACGTTACGTTCTGAATTATGATGGGTCTACCCAGCTACTGCAGTGCCTCAGGTATGTTCTTAAGAGTGCTTAAGTTGGAAAGGTAATTTGTGGTTTGCAGTGCCGAATTGGATTTACTGTTATGGTGCTGTAAGAGTATTTTAAATAAATTTTATAATAAAAAAATGTTTGTGGAGGATCGGGTTTAAATTTGTTGCCATTATATAAAAAATAATATTCCTCTATGCTTCTATTCTAGTCTATTCTTGTTAATTTGTTAAACTACTTTCCTAGCAACAAGCGATGGTCGTGTCTTTGATAAAGCAAGGCAGAGCACCGTGACGAATGCTGCTGCATAGGAGCAGACATAGTAATCGCAAGTGGCGCATGACACAAACGTCGCACGCGCAGCGGTCACGAGCGCGCCCGCCCCAGGTGGCGCCGCCGACACTGCACCGCCTTAGGCGGTGGCGACCTTTTAGACAAAGATCTTTATGCGTACTCGTCAAACTAGGTAATAACACTCGTTTGTCCCCCATCCATCATGCGCGTGACAGACGTACCGGCGGGTGCACTGCTCACAACAACGAGAACATGTTGCTCAACCACATGGGAGGACGGACCATAACGACGTACTGAATGGCCCTGTTAAGTGACCATCATTCTTATCGTTACTTTCTCTAAAGGAAATCGAAACGAAACATCTATTCAAAGCGAAAACAAGTTTTTTTGACATCGGTAATTTTGTTTGAATTGTGCTCACTCTTGTACACGTTAAGGGTGGTAATTTTCGTATCAGCAATACAGTTTCGTGCAACTAACTGTCCGACAAAGTGGTGCAGTGTAACGGTAGGCGCCGCGCTGTGTTGCGCACGAGTTGCTTCGCTCGCGCCCTACCTTGCCAGCCGAAATCGTCAATACACAGAAAATTCGAATTCGTCACCATTCTCCTCTTTTTATCGAAGCGCGCGTCTACACAATGGATTTGAGTAGTACGACTTAATCTGCCATTTTTCTGCCATTTTATAAAATACGGTTATTTTAGTCTCGACCTAAATTTTTGAGTAATTCGCAGACGTTGTTGAATGGTCAATGCAGGTGATGAAATTAAACATATTGTGCCACTGGAACACAATGGTTAGTTTCTGAATAGGTACTATGGTCAGAATGTCAATGGATAAATACAGAGAAGTTGTTGAAAAGCATAAAACATAAAACATCAGTCATTATGTTACTAGTATGTTACTGTGTAAAATTATCCATTAATTAAAAACACAGAAGTTAGTTCTGTGACTACCGTTATTCATTTAAAATGTTAGATGCTTGTGGTAATGTGCTCAAGCATTTTATTATTTCCTTGGACATGATGACTAACAGTGTTAAGAATTTACTTATTGTAGGTCTGCCGAGACTATACTGCATTGCTTTTGCAGGGAAGTCCTAACCTAACGGCTTTCCAATCGAATCTCAGTTATCTGTGTACAGGAGCTCGACGCCGCGCCGCCCGCACTCGTAAATAGGATTTCATATCACACTGGTGATACATCCTTCGATACCATATGAAATATGAATAAATGAGCAGGGCCCGCGAAGAGTTATGAACTATGATAATACAGCTACGAGTGTACAAATGATGAGACGTGGACTATCGAACAGCGATTAAGTAAAGCATGTACGGACAAAGGTATGCGTTATATGGGAAGAAGCATAAATGTGGGAAAACCAAATCGTAGTGTTGTCTCCTCGCCGCGCATACTAGATGGTCGACCGCAAGGAATCTACAGCTCGCCGTAATGACAACCACTCGTACGTGATAGATTCGATTTACAGGTTCGCTTCAATCTTCCTCGGCCGCGACTGTACCTGTGGCAAATTGCTTTGCGGCTTCACGGGTGCCGCAGGAATCGAATCCGTGATATTGGTAGCGTACTGAGAAATAGTACGGATTGTCGTAACAAATCTCGTTTTCATAGAAGGTAAGACCGCAGCGCGGTGCTAGTTAGCACCTTGTAGACGCGTGGTAACAAGATTGAATCGCCTTAGACGCGTGCCCAACAACAATCGTACAATGGGGAACGCTCAGGAACCTATTGTGTTTATTGCTACAAACGATCTGTCAACTATAAACGTATCATTTATTCCACTTAGTTGTTCGCTGCGATTTGTTTTGATTGGGTAAATTTGGTACTTATCGCTTTATTAAAAGATATTAAAATGCGCTGCTTCTTTTGGTCTGTGTTGCTATTGCTACGAAAAATCTGTCAACTACAAACTTGTAACTTAGTTTCTTTCATTGTTTATAGTTTGTTTTCATTTGGTAAAGTGGCACGGTAAAACACTTAAACTATCTTAATCTACTTCAGACCTACGAGTTCATTTACCAAAACTATCTGTCAACTCTACACGTGTCTGTTATTCCACTTAATTTTATTTTATTATGACGTTTGATTTTAATTTAGTAAACTGCCTTAATAATAACGCTACTACACATCTATTTATCATTCATAACTACTTATCACTTTATTAAGCAATCTTATTATGCGTCGATCATTCATTACACAACATTCTTTAAGCACACACGTTTGTACCGCAGTGCATTTATCATTTCTATTTCACTGTCATATTCAATTTTATCGCTATTTAGACAACCGTTAAGCTGCGATTGGAATTAAGAAACCATCTACCGTTCCTACTTACTGTATTTATGTAGATGCAATCTATCGGTTCCCTTGCGCCCGTGCGGCATCGCAATGACGAAATTACGTAAGACATGTCGGTAGTCACTAATTGGTACGAGTGGCCACCTGCGTACGGTGCGCATGCCCATGCGACCAGTATAAATCTAACGGGCCGATGATAAACTCGTTACTGAACAAATTCATAGCTGCGGTAATAATACTCAAAGACAGGTAATCATCGAAACTGCCCATGGAGCTTCACGCTCCACTCCATTACTGTAATCTGAATTATTTCTTCACCAATCCTGTTACTGCGGAAAACATTTGTATTAATGTTATACTTTAAATGGGTGTATAAACTTTTCTTTGTCCTTTGGTGCCAAAAGGCCACAAAACACTTTAGTGTCGCGGTGCACAGACAAACCAAGTTGTTTCTGCAGTTACATAAGGAGACCATTTTTGTTTGTTAAATTTTATCATTTATTTTTGGGTGAAAGTATTATTTAAATGTTTATTATTCTGTCTCTTCATGTTTTTTTAGCTAAAGACCTCTGACGGACAGGCAGACCGATGAACAGACTGACATCGTTGGCTCAGCAATAGGGCACCGTTAGGACCCTTCGAGTACACAACCCTAAAAATTCCTTTCTACACGTCACGCAATAATTGCATCTTCTATAGATTATGTACTTATTTTAGAACAAAAAAAATCGGCATGTTTTATTTTCAGTCGATTGTAATTAATCGCTGCACTCGAAAAATAAATATATGTTTACTCAATGCAAAACTTGGCATGCACTTGGTATCTGTTAAGGAGCATTGCAGCAATAAATGCGAGCCTGCACACATGCACCGTATGAGTATTGAGCTCGCGTCAGCAGTGGCATGTTTATGGCATACCTCGCACTTTATGCCTCCCTACCGCTATTCGTCGATCCTGTCTCCTTTCATTCTTTCCTTTTATTAAATTTTAACTTTATCTGCTGTCGTTCTCGCTTTGCATACCGAATTTATAATCGTCTATTGATTCGTTACTTACTGCTGCGAATTCAGTTGTATATGAGAAGTGCGGTAAATAAACAATTAATTTTATGTTGCATTCACGACCACCCTTTGCGATAAAAACAGAAAGTTATTGCGATTTTAAAACAGATAAACATTTTTAAAAGCATAGCAGCAACTATCTCAGAAATAAATGGTCTCCTTCTAACATTAATGTTGCGATTTTATTAAATTTTATTTCTGGACGATTTGTATTTGCGAGGAAGTAGAATTTATGTAATTGTTACCTTGTACATAGCGTTTGTATTGGAGTGAGTTTGGGCACGTTCGGTAGGCGGGCCGGCGCGGCGTTTGTTCCGAGGCGCGAGGCCGGGCGGGCGGGCGGACGCGGCCGCCGGCGGACACGACGCCGCCTCCGCCCCCTCGCACGCTGCTATTGTTGTTCCTGGTTCCCGGTCCCTACCTCCTCGCGGCCCTATCGCTCCCGCACACGATATCCTATGCACCACCAATTAAAACTTACTTTACGATCCCGCTCTAACTCTCTTCTAATGGAAGAATTTTATACACACATAAATCCAATTCGAATACGGCCCGAGATCGTGCTCCATGTTGTTACTTGCGGGCTACATTGTTCCGACTTGGATTGTAATTTTCGTTCGATTCTATTTTGCTTATACGTCGGGGTATCACGATATCCCACCACATATTGTTTTCAATGTTTCGCCAGATTTGGAGTGCAGTAATGGGCGGCATGTTGCCAGTGCTTTGATTATATAAGTGATAAATGTAGACGTATGACTTGACACAGCTGACAGCTATAAACAACAATCACAATGCGATTGTCTCTCGTGGCGCGCCGTTATAGTCGGGCGCCGTCTACGGTCACTCGCTTTGCACCATGCAAAATGTGCAAGGAGATAAGCGCCATCTACGTCACATTAAGCTAATATGTAATTGATTGGCTTCCCAGTGCTCGGAAGCGGCGACACTCCTGTCCCACTGATGGGTATGCAAAAACTCTATTGCTATAACGGTCAGGCGATGCTCCGGCACGCAGTGCTCACCGGTGCGGCGGCGGGCGCTAGCCTCTAGTTTTGACTTTTGATAAATTGAACAGTCGCTTTCAATCGAAACGACAGCGGTCGTATGCCCCAGATACGTCAGAATCCGACTGCAACGCACTCGGCCACATAGCTCGCATTATACCACATGATGTTAATCAACCTCGTATCGACCCTCCATTAACAAGAAAACTTTTAAGTGTCAGTTGTGAAGTTTAAAGTAAATATTCAAAGTGGGTCATGCTTAATGTTTATATGCATAATGAACCGTTAACCGCATCTCTTGTTCATCGATGTAGAACGTTACAAATTGCACTAAAAGCCTATCAATTATATTAGTATCTTTATAATATGCTACGGTCTGTCAATCATTCAGCTTGAATGTTTAATTATAAAGTAATAGCGGTCACGCCTCTCGGTGTGTTTGTGCCGCCCAAAAACAATTACTCGCCCAAATCGCAGGAGATTGTTGTTTTATTTTTAGAAGTTGAATGATTAATGTTTATAATAAATAGTAATCAGCGACGGGTGAAGCCAGACGCATCATTACTCATCTGATTAGACGAGAGCTAACGGTGTAACTGTGTGATAGTGGTCTTTTACTTAGTTTTGTTTGCAGCCATTATATTTGTTGGTCTGGTTATTTAAACGGCGGACGAGGTTCCGTTGCGCGTTGGGAGGCTCCCATTGAAGACTACCATTGTTTTCTTGATTCGCTAAACTTTATCTAACTTCATCTTATAGTGAAATAACCTGTTTTCTTAAAATATTCGTTTGTTTTATTCAGTGGGTATTTCCGGTTGTCCTACAAATTAAATATTGGCATCAGTGACCTCATATTTACGTTAAGGTTGCCTGACAGAGTGATAAGACTGCGATGGAGTGATTGTACAACGTAATCTTAGTTCGACTTTTCATTTCTATTTACGTGCATTAAAGTATATTTTCAATATTTTTAGTAAAATTACATACCCTACTTGTAGAACTATTCAATAACCGTGTCTAGCTGCTTCTAATTAAAATCCTGTATGCGCGAGTAGTCTACCTACCTACCCACTTTGGTACAACTTAAGGAAGCTACAGTATGTTACTTGGAAAAGTTAGTGGGACACACATGCTGGGGGACTTGCACCACCGGTTGACGCCATACCTTACCAACTAACATCTGGGTTAACTAATGAGATGCGATTATGCAGAGACCTATTTTAGCTTCTATTTATGTCGGAACTAAAGGTCCTCTGCAGTATCGCTGTAAACCAGTAACCTACTTACGAAAAAATATATTATCAATGCTTTTATATGGTTCCGTTAAAGGGGACACCCTTATTTTGTTCTATATTAAAGATTGGTTTTAAAATTGTTTGTCATTAAAGTCCATACATTATTTAAATTCCTGGTGAGAATCTAAACACATTTGACATCATCTTATATGTATTTCCTATGATACAATTTGACTCCCCGGATATTTTCAAGACTAGTTTTTTACCTCTCTATTCTACGCTCGGATATTCTAGGTAAAAACTACTCATTGCGTAATATAATTCGTACAATCATACAAACAGGTTTACAATATTAGTATAGTAACGATTAGGATATTTAGACTTGATTTCGTATGCCTGCGTTGTAAACTCTACTGAATAGCTAAAATATTGAACACAAGGTCAATACACCCTGATTAGCGTCACGTCATCAGTGGTCCGGCGGCTACCGTTATCGGCGATTGATCGGACGTTTACGAGCCTCGTTTGAGCACATCATTGCGCTATTTCATAGTGATACTGTGTTATCGCATCAGATTAACAGATTCTCTCGCGAGTTGATTTATTTGTATATCCGACTAATTATTCAAATATTATTAATATTTTAATCGATTTTTGTAACTACACAAAAAAATTCATTCATTCCTTCATTGGGGAGGGCTTTTGTACATAAGTGGACGTCTAAGAGATGATATGATATGATGACACTAAAAACTAATTGGGTTAACCGTGCGTGAATCTTAGCCCCGCATGAGAATCTTATTTCCTTGCACTAACGCTTTTACCCTTTCATTAACTGAACTATAGTTTACTTGATCACGATCTTGTTTCAAACAATCATAAAAATGATTAATTTAGCTAACATACTCATACAGCAAACAAAGGCTTTTGATCACCAGTCTTTCGGTATAGCTTCAGCGCCGCGGTGCCAATGTCACACGGTGTAATATAAGTTTCCGCCTGTACATTTTATGTTCCCGTAGTAAAATAAGCTATATTACTCACCAGATCATAAACTACCTAACATACAAATTTGTACAAACCGATTTTCTCGTATTTAATACTAGTCTTGTGTTCTTTAATAGCGATCTTTTACAGAACCAGTTACAAAATTTTGTACGTTTTACAACCTTTGAAACGGTCAGAGATCTTAGTTTTACTGCTCCCAGAGTGCCTATTCTAGAGAATCCGTGTAGGCTGGTTGGTCAGGTGCGAGTGCAACGTTTTTATGGTGTGCAGGTATCACGATAGTTTACCGGAACAAGCTCGCACGTAATTTAAGTGGGGCGATGTATTGCGGCCGCGCGATGAGACGCGAAACGATGTCGACGCGCGAATCCCGTTGGGGCGGACGCCATTACCGCCCACCGCACCGCGCACGCGTAGAAAAACCGACCCCGACATAAAGATGTCGCGCGTTGATAACACTGGACGGACACTTGACAACGCTGTCTGCATGTCTTTCCTGACACGTATATCTTTCCTTCGAATCGGAAGCTTACCGCGAATATCCAATTATGTTCTCACAGATCCCGAGTGCGATCATATTTATAGCGCAATATATCCCACGTCTTTGCATGCAAGGTGGCGAGTGCCGACACAGCGCAGGTTTTAAACAACGCTCGTAAAACTAGACGAGAACGTGAAGACCTGTAAGCGGCTGGTTTCATAAAACATAAGAGGAATTGCACGCTACGCCCATTTTTATGTTGACTATGAATATGTACCGTTGAAATAGTCGTGTAGTTGTTGGGTGTTATAAATATGTATAGAAACTCGTGAAATCTAGACTTGGCGACAGATGTTGACACGTCTTATGTTTTCTACGTACCAACTGCCGACCGAGTTGCAATTTGCGCAAACCACATGCCCACGTGTGGTCGCCGCTAATCGTTCTTTATAATTGAAATGCATATCTCTGCGCTAGATTCCTCGACTGGCTTTTCACAAGATGGGTTGGTTTAGAATTTTTTTAGAACTGTATAATATCATTTAAATCACGCAACTAGGTACTGCGCTTAGCCCTTTAATAGTTTACTAAATTCTTCCAGCCCATTTGTATTTTTGAAGTTTCGATTTTGTATTCAACCCTTAACTTCCATTAGAATCATACATTATGATCCGCTATTCGTGATTCCTTATCAGTATCAATAACATCATAAATAATCATTAAATGTACAGTGACATAGTCTCATTGCAGCTGGATTACAGGAACACGACCGGTCGTCGGTAACTGCATCGACATTCCTGGACGATGTCCCTATGATCGCCGCCCGCAAACCATTTTATTACATGCCATGCTTAGAACTACGAACTTAATCTCGGACATGATAGCAAGAAACCATAGTTCACTGAAGTACACAGTTTCAATTACCGTTGAAGGGTAGACCAGTACTAATTGTTAGCTTAATGATGGGAGGCGCCTCAGAGACGGGTGGTCCCTTCACTAAGACAACATGCGCCTAATTGCGCTAATGACATTCGAGCTTGCTCCCTACATTACGTTTCAAAAACATTAGAAAACAAAGAGTTTATCTGAACTCATATTTCCCATGTCAAGTTCCCGCCATGTTGATTGTTTACAACATTTCTGCGTAGGGTTTGTAATGACCTAGCATTAATATCTTATTATACCTTTTAAAGCAATGCTTAACTCGATCGGGACGTAAAGCTTACAAGTAAACGTGTAGATTTACGGAGATATGGCAAATTGACGCATTAGCTGAGTTATGTTGGTCAACAGACGAGGTAGGGGCCATAAGCGCTCGGTCGGGTTTGCTATCACATACTATAATGTGCGGGTTAAAGGTAACATGCTATCGAACGACTAATCTATGCGGGTCGGCTGCTATCCATTGTCAATTAAAGGCCCCTGGCGAAACGCGACCGCCTTCTGCTTGTTCTATGGTCGTACAACGATTGCTTCCCGATGCATACCGTACGCCTCAGGGTGGATATTGCTCGGACATTTCCTGTATTACTGCTTGTATCCTCGTTCTGAACTGATCTTTATTCTAAGTGTTCTTCTAAATTAACATAAAATCTATTTAGATTTGAATCGTTAGTTGATTGTTTCAATACAATTAGGAAACAATACGTATACTGCGCTGAGTAATCAAAAGTTATTTAACCCCGCAGTTATCTTTCCATAAGATCTTATATTGATAATTAGTATACATCGTGGTGGAATTTGCTCCTCACGCCTTCATTTTCTAATATGATCGTATAAATTGAGTATTTTTAAAATACCTTGATAATGTTACAGCTTTGACCTCCTTGTTACTTTCCATCTAACTACTGCGCTTTAAATAAAAGAGTGTTAGTATTAAAATTTTCGCCAAGAAAGATATCGATGAGATTTAATTAGCACACAAATGTCAGATGTAAGCGATGGACGTCCGCGAAAGTGATCTAATGATAATAAATCAGTGGTCTGACAAGCTCGACTAGGGTAATCAAATTAGTAGCTTAATAGTTAATATCTTGTACGACGCTATATAAATCAATGCTAACAAGAAAAGACGTGATTAATTTTCCATTTCAATCTTGTTTCTAAGATCCTTTATTTTATCCAAGTTATTGTCTATGTTACAAACAATGTTCTTGATCAATGACCTGGCAGCGAAGTGCAGTTTATTAAAAGCTTAATGAAATTTTAAGCGCAATGTAATGGACTTTCTGAAATGTTTATAATCATCATCGTCTTCATTTATTATTATAAGAAACGGGATACAGACAGTTACGACCCTTGTAAATTTGCTTATATAACGTTTTGTTAATGAGACAGTTTTATTAGGTGATCAAGAATAAGTTTTCCGTTAATCAGCTTTACAGAAAATAAACGTAATTACTGATTGTAGCGACAACAAGTATCGGAAGGCCCCATAAAGTTGGTCGTTACTTAGATTATGCTAAAACAGTTTTCTTGACGCTAATTTGTAGCAACATCTTTGTACAATCTACATGTGATTGATTAAAGTAATCACATCTGTTATGCGAACTTTTAATTTTCAAAACCGATAAATTGTGGTCACTCAAGTGATGTTATGTCTAGATCAAACCAGACAAAATTATTCCGAAGAAAAGTTTTATTTACATTTAAATAAAAATCGACTTATGATTTTAATTTATCAAAATCGGAGAAATTATATGGATCTTTTGCGTTCTACAAATTTACAAAGTTGATCTAAGATTGTTACTGCTTTTCTCATGGTCAGATTAATATGGGTTCATAAAAAAATCTTAAGCTAGATTTCTAAATTATCCTTAAAGAAAATATTATTGTTGAATATTAATGATATAATTGAACATGCAAGCTCCTAGGAGTCAGCGTAGAAAATATTTGCTAACGCTTAAGACTTTATAATTACTTCTCACTCTTCACTATTTTATATCATGTTCACGTAAGCGCTCTGTCCACATACAAATGGGCTTCCATTTCTGTGGACATTACTGTAATTTATATATTGTAAAATTTTGTTGAATAATAAAAAATAAAAAAATATATAAAACGACGCTACTTCAAAGTCATGCGGAAAACGCTGATATCTTTATTATACCCGTTAAAATTTCACTAGTTTTTCTACTGCCTATAAACCAACCTGCAGACCGGATCTCTGTACTCGTACGAGTTCTTCTCGTATTGATTGAGGCCGAATAAAATAAACAAAAAATGATTGATGCGCGTGGGCATGCGTATTACGAGGCATCCCGCGAAGTAGGCCGTTTCCATTCTGAAACCGGGGAACGGTAAAAAGTAACAGGATAACACAAACCGGTCTACGGAATTCGGAAATCGAGGAGCGAGGGAGGACCCAATTTTTTTATTTATTTTTGAAATACTTATAAAACATACAGTTTGATTGCGCTTCTGGAGAAATAGCGTTCGCGACAGTGAGTGTACGTTTTAAAATTTATTGTCGATTTTTCTTCGATAATTGGTAATTGTAATAAATCAAGGGTCAATTTAATTGCTTTTAAAAATCAGTGAAGAAATTTGACTGTATATTTTTTAATTCTTTTTAGAGTGATCCGGCTGATACATTTTACTTTTAATTGGTAAGCAATGGCTACATTGTCTTTGTTTAATAACTCGCTGTGCTTCAGTTTTAAGTACTTGTAATCTTCATTAGCCTGATATATCTTAAACAACGGTATATCTACTTCTTGACGACCTGTTTCATAACATCCGTGCATCAATTTTGGTAATGGCCACTGCATTAATAATGATACACGCTCACTTACCCAACTATTTGCGAGACGCTACGTACGCATTACCACAAAAACTAACTGTATCCTTCTTTCGTGTTTGCACTTGGCTGCTTTTTAGGTCGTTATATTTCTGAGTCATATTTCAACATAATTTGACATTATTATGATGTTATTGGAAACTTTTACCGTTTCCAAGCCGAGCTTCGGAAATGCGAGCTGTTATGTATGCTATTTGATTTCAATTTTTTAAAAGCTATCAAAAGTAAATTATCTTAAAACCGTCTACATGGAACACGTAACGTATTGTAGCTAGACTAATTTTATAATGTGTGCAATAATGGATCCTTGAACAATCTCCCGCGAGACGCGAGCGTGTTATTTTCCTTACATTTGCTCTAAGTGCTTCCTCAACGGCTAATAAGACATAATGACGTGTTATTTCTGAAGATTCACGAATTCCGATCGCAGGGGAGTAAGGTGCACGAGGTTACTGACCTGAGAGATCCACAACCGCCGCCGTCCTGTGAGCAAAAGAATAAGACCATTGTTAATTACGCAGTTTACACATGAGTGTATGTCAATTATGTTATGCTGAATTATAGGCAGACGACTTGTAATCACATATAACAGCGCGCAATGCTTGGTTGCATGCTCGCGTTCGTGATTCCGTCATTGGGTAGCAAACTTACTTCCCCGTATCGGTCCGTAATTACGAACATTTCGCACTTACTAACTTCCCGGAATGTGCCACTGCCAGTAATTGTGTTGTCTGTCCTTAGGTAGTTTCAACCCTTTACCTGTGTCTAGGCACTGCCGCGACATGTCTTATACGTTTATATTTTTGAGTGAATTAAAATGATATCCTTATGTTGTCCATAGCTAGCCAGTCATTTAAAGGAAGATTAGGTCGTTGCTGAACGCGATTGTTTTAAATAAACAGGTGCGCTGAAAGAGTACCTCAAGGCATCCAAGATTTCCCTTTATATTATAGTTCTATTTTACCATTAAAGCTTTAAAAGTTTTCTCGTAAACTTTTGTTGCTTTTCACATTCGGTTAAACACCTTCACGCTATTGAATCGCTTCCTTGAAGAAAAAAGGTCAAATGCGAGTCGGACTCGCGCACCTAAAGTTCCGTACCTTGAAAGGAAACGTATAAAAAGTTATTTGAGAAGGTATTATTATCAAACAATAAAGTATATTTTTCGAACCACATAACTATGTTTGTAAAGGATATTCACGAAGTTGAAAAAAATCGTGCTAGTTGAAGATATTGTTTATTTTTCCTGCAAGATTTACAAAAACGTTCCGTTTTTACCATTTTGGTACGTAACCTTAAAAAAGAATTCCACAAGGCTTCTAAACTTTACCTCTCCTTTATAAACTAGTGTTTTAAAAGGAAACATCTTAGTCTATCCCATCCATCATTTATTAAAAAAATGGTTAAGGGTGGTTGTAGATCTTATCAAGATCTACATTTTGAAGGTCAACGATTTTGAAACGCCCACGATACACGCACGCGATTTTTAATCAAAAAAAGTAACGAGTCCCTCATGCGTGATCGAACAGCAATGTTATATGGGTGTTTTCGAGATGTCATCACGATCTTATATTTTGTCATCTCAATTTTAAACAGATTCTAGCATAAAAGACATATGCGCATGCGCACGTAAACTCACACATTTCTTCTCATGTACACACACACAACACGCTTTGTTTCTACTTTTATATAACTACAATTTAACTTTTTTATATGCCATAATTTTTCAATTTATATATTAGAAATATATGTAATTGAAAATTTTACAAATGTGAATATTGTATCATATATTATAGCTGTAGGTTTCAGAATGAATGAAAAAAGCGCTACATTGCATGTTTAAATGCTTTACCCTATGTACTACCTGTCACATTAAAACATTTCTACGTTAAATACATTTACTTTTATTGGTTTTCACTATTGGATCGACACCGCCTTGCAAATTGCGAGAACCACGCGATGTCTATACATAACTGTTCTATAACAGAACAGTCGTAATATCATAAACGCCTTCTGTTTGACCGAGGCAAAGGCCTACAGCTATTTGTTTTTGAACTAGACCTTCGCTGTGCCGTGTTTACTGCACGTCAATGATCGTAATGGCAGATTACCTCGAGCACGGAGTATTATGTAACACGTTGCGCAACAGATATTCGCCGGTGCGCACAGATTAGTTATGCTGTCTTATGTTATGTTGTATTTATGTTAACGTGTTGCATTTAAATTAAGTAACTGTTTTTATGTGAAGTATAGTTTTTATTATTATTATTCTAATTTATTTAGTTAAGAGCGAGGGTCTGATTTCGAGGGGTTTTCCTAGATTTTCAGGAAGGTGTAGATTTTTATTTTTTTCTTTCGAACGACTATATGAGTGAATGATTCGGTTAATGCGATTTAATTATCTTCATAGAAGTCTTACATATAATCATATGAGGTCCTAAGTTTATTTCAACAATACAGCATCCAATTTAATTTAAAAAATGCTAAGTTAAATTTGCGGTTCCACAAATATCCTTGGCCTACACCGTACTTTAAATAAATTTTCGTAGCTACACTACGAATGATTTGTTTTTTGGGAAATTTCCAACAAATAATTTAAATGGATCTCGGATCCTAAGTTACTATTATAGAGCTGTGATGTTCCGCCGTGTGTGGTAGTCATTTGTTTATGAGTTCCGACTTTAAATTCCAACTAGTAGTGTGAAATCGAAACTCCACGTGTTTTTAAATTTTCTACATTCGTTAGTTTGGAAACATAATCTTCGATTATGTTATTTAACCTATTATAATGCACCTCCCTTTTATGGTTAAGTTGGTTAGCGAGTAAGCGAGAAAGTTGTGCGGTGAAGTCGTACTGTTTTTTTATATAATAACTAGCTGTGCCCGCGGCTCCGCTCGCGTGGACTACAGGATCCGCTCCCATTCCCACTTTCGTTCCCTGTCCTACTTCCACTCAGACGTCCAGGTTAGGTCCAGGTCCAGGTCCAGGTCCAGGTCCAGGTCCAGGTCCAGGTCCAGGTCCAGGTCCAGGTCCAGGTCCAGGTCCAGGTCCAGGTCCATGTCCATGTCCATGCCCAGGTCCTGGTCCAGGTCCAGGTGCAGGTGCAGGTGCAGGTGCAGGTGCAGGTGCAGGTGCAGGTCCAGGTCCCTCCTCTCAAACCTCCCCTCAGCTCTCCCCTCAACCCACCCCTCAAACCTCTTTCCCTCATCTCTCCAAATGTAGTCCTCGTAACTAATCCATCGCAATCCAAATTCCGACCAACATTACTTTGTTGCATACGTATACCACAAATTCATCGTAATCGGGTAACTCAGTCAAAAGTTCAAACACTCAAATTACACTGGTACCATACCCGCTCCCGCTATCGCTCACGAATTCAGTCGAACATTTACACCCTACTACATTCTTCGCAGTGAATGAGAGTTTTCGGAAACTATAAATTCGCATAACTTTTGATTGACTGCACCGATTGCAATGAAATAAAGCCTATATGTTACACCAAATTAAGCCCCATGTTTCTGTGAAAAGTCCATCAAAGTCCGTTCAGTCGTTTTTAAGTGATGCGTGCACAAACTCACAGACAAACAGACAAACAGACAAACAGATAAACAGACAAACAGACAAACAGACAAAAATTTCAAAAATGATCGAAATGTGTTCTGTTGCTTATCCTTAGACCCCCCAATTTTTTTTGTGCAAATATCTTCAATGTACAGACACGCGAAGTTTACGATTTTATTTATAAGATTTACGATTTTATTTATAAGATTATTGTAACATAGCCCTTCCCGGTGTTTAAACCCCCAAACCTAGTGGGTCTGTTATGTATATCACATTCTGAATTAAGTGTCCAGTCCTAGCACCTTATCCAATGATGAGAAAGTTAAAATTAGAACGAACTTGGTCATTTATAGCGCACTGACGGTACTACGATGGATTTTACTCTAGTCTGCATAAGTAAGGTGACTGGGGGTTAGAATAGCTTTCACGGACAAATAGTTATATAGAACAAATCCTGAAATTAAAAGCGTCTTACCGTCCTTCTTACAATCAACTCGGACGCGTCCACTCGGATATTCGATTTAATGCAATGTGTCTACCCTTTTTTTTCTTTCAGGGAGACTAATAACAACTATTTATAAATACACATAAGATAATTACAAGCCCTCACATTAAAAAAAACTGTCACTGTGTTTCGTATCGTCCACTGTAATGAGATTAAGAAAACACACTGACTGATTTTAAAAGTAATGAGTTCTATAACTGTAAGAACTACTTAAAGTCATTCTATCTGAATTTATAATCATTCCATTCGGTGTAGTTAAACTTAACCCAGATATTTTGTATGAGTATCACACTAAGGATAGTGTGATATTAACTTCGTAGAGGCAGATAGCAATCTGCCTCTACGAAGTTAATATCGATTATCACACTAATCACTGTGTGACACCGTATGACACGAATATTATAAATCTGAAGTGTAATTCTTTGTTGCTCTGCTCAATTAACGGCGGCGGTAACAAAATAAGTAATTTTGTTACCGCCGTCTCAAAAGCGATGTATAGTTGTTATGCTTGCGATTAGGAATCATTCAAGTTTTAAAACGTTAAGATACGTTTAGATAGATATCTTCGAGGTAGTTTGCCGGAGAGGTTAAGTCTTCTGATACTGGTAGTTTCATGTTTTTATGGTCGTTCGGCGACATGACTTTGTAGTGTTTTGATGAAAATCACAAATTATTACTTTTTAAAATAACTTCTGACACCATGTAGACAGGATGGGCCAGCAACACATTAATAATGTGCTCGTACCTAATATATTATTTACAAAGAATGATCTTCTTTGTATATCATATATTAGGTATGAGACATGACGACACATGCGAAGGACGAGCCGCGGTAATGCAAGTCTTCTGTCAAGTTGACATTAGCGTTTCGTTACATGCTCATTTGTATAATAGATGCCAATTTGGAACCATTAATAAAGTATTGAATTATCCTATTCTCGTTACAATAGAATTAACACGAAACTTGATTGATTTGGAATCCGTTTTCTATAATGAGTTTAAAGCCGAATCTGTCGGATTTCGGTTCCTGCTAACCGTTTTCACGCTACCCCTATAATCTTTATCAGCCTATTACAATAAGTTGCTTAAAATTTGCTGGAACAAGCCTCTATTTTTACACTTTCATGAGTTTAGTTAAAGGCTGATATGTATGAGCATAGCAACAGCCTTCCACCAACCTATTTAGTCGCTGTTTAAATTCTCCATTCTTTTGTATTCCACGGAGGCTTGCCAACAAGAGGTTCGTCCGATTTACATACATATTAACTGTACGCTCACTTGACCCGCTCTGTACGACACTTGAATTAAGTTAAGATGTTGGAGTATTGTCGGAAATAATGTAATTTTAAATTTTTTGTTCCAGGTAGGTACCGTCAGTAATACCACTACACCGCGGGTTATAGTAAGTATACTATAAAATATTTTTAATGTAATAGTTGATACCAGTAAAAATATTTGATCTCTTCGGGTGATAGTTGGCGTGATATTTCAAGCCATGTGTTTAGAAACATGTGAACATTTTACTGACTGCTCTTAAATGGTGAAGAAAAACATTTTTAGGTAATCCACACATCTTTGATAATCAGTGTGTGTAATCGCAGGCGTAGGTAATAATGTAAATGTTGCACCACGTCCGTAGGAGTTACCCTAGCTTTCCTACACGTGGCCCCCGGTTGGTGATTCGAGTGCAAAAAATTGTGCAGCCGTACCTGTCCTTCTAAACCTCATGGCTCATAAATAAATACCATACGATAAATAAATAAGCTCACGCCACGTTCGCAGCTCAAAAGATATTTATAATTTAAATTTTGTGGTATTTCCCTAAGCATAGAAGCACAAAAATCATCGACTTATAATTTGTGTAGGTATGTAAGCTCGGAACTTTTCTGTTACATAGTCGAAATTCCTTTCTTTTGTCATAAACATTGCATGCCTTATTTGCATGTTGGCAGTTAAGAGTCATGCGTTAATACTTTATGCGACCCGTTTATTAGTGTTAACATCTTCATTCCTAACGAAGCTGCTGGAATTTATTTACGATCTTTATAAGTAACAACCTCGCTAAGTAGGAATTCTAGTGGAATACCCGTACCATCTAGGAGGTGAAAAGTTTTCTGAAACTTTTAGTAGTAGATTAGATAGAGTTAGACGGAGAGAAAAAAACGGGTCGCAATCAGATCCGAATCCGTATAGTTGGACAGACAAGCAGTAGAGTACAGTAGAGATGGATCGATTTAAACTTAACAGTCATTTAGACAAGTACACGTCGCATCAAACTAAATAAAACTTAAAATCAGCTCGTCATAATCTAAACCGTGAACAAAAACTGTTCTTGAGCAGATCAATATTTAAACAAACTATTTTTTTTTTCTACTTCTACCTCAGCTCCAATTATTACCGTACACTAACCTCGCCAAAAAACATTTGTATACATCGCATCAATCGCCCGTCACTATAAAACACATGCCACTTATCTCATGCCAACTCAATTTTTCCAATCTGTTCCATTAATCAAATCACAGTACGCATATTACGTCACGTCATTGGCCGCGCTCTTGTTACTATCCCACGCTATCAAACAGTTCTTGAAAGTGTCGACAAAAACGTTGCCCATCCGTCAGTAGCAGTGTTGGATATCACTGGTCAGTGAACCAGAAAAGGAACTGCCGGCACCCTCACACGCAGAATGGCTAAGTAAACACCGACAACCTCCATTGCCTGGCAGTTTCTATTTCACAATCAAATAATATTAACTGACAGAAAGTACGATGAACGTAACGAGCAGATATAAAACGTCTCATTCGTGATAAAAACAGAGATAAATCCACTCTAAATCTATCCCGAGTCTAATAAAAAGCACGTTATAAAAAGCGGTTTGCAAATCAATGTGATAAAAAGGTATATCTAATATAAGCCGATGTTCTATCTTTTATAACAAATTATTATTTTAAGTACCTCCAGGTAAACATAAACATAACTTTATTCATTTCAAAATGATACATTATTTATGAAGCCCTGACTCCCAAACTAGGTAAACTGTATTTCAGGAGTACAAAAAAAAACAATTTAACGATCATCACTATGACAACTCATATCCTCAATCGCTATAATTTTTTAGAATATAGTTTGTAACTGTATTTACTTTTAAAATTTGTGCAATAAAGAATATCATATATATCATATATAAAGTTCTCAGGAAGTTACTCTTACAAGTCGTTCACTGATAACTGGTTTACATGCGAGAGAAATTTCTCTCTGTTTTTTTACAATTTTCATTAGCCTTATCTGTAACTTAACCATGTTAGAATATTAGCACTCTAAAGAAGTCTTAAATATATTTGTTGTAACATTTTATAATGATTAGCGAGGTATTTGTGACTTTTATATCGAATATATATTTAACACTATCTTTAGTATTGAAATCTATAGAGAAATAGTGTTTCGTCTGGAAGTTTCCTGGATATGCTCTCGACCACCAGGCTTAATAAATATCCGTCTGTCTTTTATTGAAAGCGGCAATTGTTATTGATGAAAACGTTATCTAGCGCAACGAGCCGTTACTTTCGACTTCGCACTGCGGTTCGCGAATCTAAATCGACAGCCGTTTTGTCTCGATTAGTTTTGACGCGTAAATTGCGGGATTTTGCGCGTCCGAGGTGCGGAGGTGATGCGCCCGCGCCGCCACAGCCGTCAACGTGGCGTCAACCTTACCGTCCGTCCGACACCTCTCGGTCACGCCACCATACCACCCCATCCGTCAATGTCATGGCCGTGCATTATTCTCACGTGAGCAACACAAGGAAGTGCTTTATCGCCATTATGCAAAGAAGCCGTTACCAATCGCCCTCCCAGTCTTCCTTGAACCTTTTCAAGGCTAACACTTGTCTTATCTTAAGCAGTAAATTCGCATTAGATAACGACTGCTTAGCCTCGACACCGGAACGCGCATTTGCGCTCTTAGATCAGGTTGCAATCAGGTGCATTCGATATACAATTCCTCCTCATGTTGTTTGAGGAGTCTACGTTGGTACTATCATAGAAACATTGTTTGTGAATGGTATATTTTACTAAAAGCTTTTTACTTTTACCAAAATCATCCCGAACCGTTCGAAGGAGCACAGTCAGGTCGACAACCTGTAAATATTGACTCATCTAGAAGAGGCATGCGCCTAACCAAACATCACGTGCTGTGTCACAAGTATTTCTTTTCTCTGAGATGTATTGTTTAACAGTTTACCCACTCCAGTCAGCTAGTAATTTGAAACGTCATTAAACACTTGTTTGTTATCTCAGTAATACGGCAATAAATTTTGTATCTGTCAACGATGTAGCGATATGCCGCACCAAATGCTATTAATGTACTGCGCATGTAAATCCTGTCCGCCTTATTTGAAACATCGATATCTGTAATGGCTTACATCTGTCAATCGATAGATTCTGATATCGACACTTCACAATACGGCCCACGCGTCGCAACTGTGTCACGCCTCTGTGATATATTCCACTCGTCCAAGTGCGTCTGAGAACTGGATAGCTGGATGATAAACTAAACACCACTGTCTCCTGTCGATACATAACCCACTCGGGAAACTATTTGCGCAAGCACGTTTTGAACAATAGAGAAATAAACCATGTTCAATTTTCCACCTCCGCTTAAACTGGATCTGAAATATTTTCAACACTTGAAAACGACATTTGCTTATCTGCCTCGTGCACGTTCTGTTTATTGAATGTAATAATATTAAATCTGGGTAAGGCTAAGCATTAACGTCACAAATGTTTGAAATGTAGAATTCCATTGAATTTTTATTTGTTTCATGTTTATTTCTCCATGAAGAATATTGTTCTACAGCACTCAGCACAACTCAACATATTTTCGATATATTTGGTATAAAGGTAGTTCATAAATCGATGCGAACACAGGCTACCACGGTTTTACCATGGGAAAACCGTGGTAAAACGCGAATCACAATTTAGGACGACACAACAAATTAGAAAATTAACTAAATAGCTTAGATTTATACTACTATTAACACTTTCTTCATTTAACAACCAACGATTGATTTATAATTTCTATTGGTGACGAGTTCTGTATACTCGTAATTTGATTAAATATAGTATAAGTAGGGCGACGACCTGCGTCGGGGCTAGATCGATGGTCTTTTGAACTAAATCTACGTGACGCCACGCGCTCTTACCGCCGCCGTTCCACTGGGATGCATTGCTATTGATAGATTTCACACTGATGGAAAACGTGATATTGTCTCGAGCCACTCCGATCGATTCCTAAGTTCGCGGAACGGTTTTGTATGATGACGTTCTACGAATTCTATAACTGACATGCAGTTTATTTAGGCTTAACTGTGCCTGTTGGCAAAACTGTGCATCTATACCCACCGTTTTTTAAGCACAGCTGATTGTACTATTCCAATGGATATTGACTTGAGTTTACTGGTCAATTAGACATTTTAATGGAAAATTATATTTGCATATTTATAAGCAAATTGTATAACCAACTGTGAGATATTCAATGTTTTGATAAAAAATATTTGTTTTTATACATCACATTATCACCGTTAATTAAATAATTAAATATAAAAGCAAAAGTGTGGATCTTTGTTTGATTGTTGCTCAATCACGCCTCAACGGCTGAACGGATGTTAAGGAAACTTGTTACAGTGCCAGATTATATCTTGGAATAACGTGTAACCTACTTTTTATTACAGCAACTTGACTGTATATTTCCGCGCAGACGAAACTATGTATGAAATAAAATCTTTCCCATTTTCGACAAATGTAATTTCCGTAGCGATAAAATGTTAAAGAAAAAAGATACAAAACAGCAAGTACAACAAACAATTTTTACATCAACCGTGAAATCCGATTCAGGATACAATTAACACCGGCAAAACGTCTGACCGAATTGCTTTTGTAGAAAAAAATATCACTTTCTTTTTATTCTTTTACTT
This sequence comes from Esperia sulphurella, assembly GCA_947086405.1. NCBI lineage: Eukaryota > Metazoa > Arthropoda > Insecta > Lepidoptera > Oecophoridae > Esperia > Esperia sulphurella. The sequence goes on from OX352261.1 coordinate 8,457,592, forward strand.
AACCTTGTAATTTTAACACTAACCGTAATGTAACAATACACCTGCCTCACTGACGGAAGTAAAATGAATACGGCCGGTACGTGCTCTCTCATTGTTAGGGAAAGACAGTAATCGTTGTCGTTAGGGCCGGGTAGAGAGCGGCCACCGATGTGAACAAGGTTATGGGGTTCTAATTGACAGATCAGAGCGGCAGTGGCGGGCACCGTAACTGCCTTCATCCAGGCTAACTGTACCGCCGCCGTGCGACACGCACCGTCGCCGCCGTGTGTCCAACCAATACCACAACGAGAAATGCCGGACGTCGCCGTCCCCATCATCAACCGCCTTCCCATCAAGCGATGCGCTCGATTTCCTCCAGGAACCAGAACGAAACCGCAAAGGCAAAAACTAGTGACCGACTAATAAAAACTTGTTGTAAACGTACTTGTCGATGCATGAAAGTAAGTTTTCATTGTCGCCTTCGTTAGCACGGCAAGTATTCTAATAGACATTCCGGCGGCAAACCTCGTTCTGTGTCATCTCTATTCGCCGCGTCTCGTCGGTTGCTAAGTGAAAACGTTGCAAGCGAGATTCTTTTATTCTTCTTAATGCGTGCCGTTTCGGCTCTTGTTCGGGATCCTACTGTGACAGCCATTATAATTCCGAGTGAATGTGGAAGCATACAAAGACTGTATTGTGCCCGCTATAAATATTTATGAGTAAGTGACTATTTTCTAGACACGTGGGCCGGTGGTTACGCACGATACACCCGACCTAATTGGACGTCTGAAGGCGCGAATTTGTTTCACTCCGACGGAAATTCCTTATTTGTATTTGTGTTATTGACACCGATTTATAATTGCCCAGTATGAAATTCTTATGGTGCTACTCCCACACAATTTAACTCTGGTCTATTTCTCATACAATTCCTGTATTAGTACAACTGTGAATCATCCTTTAGTTCGTGTTATATAACGATAAATACGAGGAAGATACTGATCCTACTTTCTCTTAACTAGTTTCTTGAGGCCAGTACAAGAAAGTAAAACCCCGCTATGTTAGCGCTCGCCCCGTGTCCTGTTGACACACAAATTGCTATGATAAATTATTCTAGGATACTTGATTTCTGTTAACACATCTTGCCTTCTAACTTTTTCTTCCCCTGATAATGATGAGTGTATGACTCGGCCCGCTGTCTGATAAGTTGAATATGTCTACATGTTCTTTAAAGCAGCATTGTATGCGATGGCGTCGTCGTCGCTTGTGCCGCCCCTCGACCCCATTCGTATGTCCGCTGTATGTGGAACGCGGGAACGGTAGTGGCCGGCCACTGTGCGCCGTGCCGTCCTGCCCCGACCGACCTCTACATACAACTTGCGCGTTTTCACTTTATAATGTATTTTGTTTGAAAATTGTGCTATCTTCTTATTTGTTAATAGTGTTTGATACTCATTTTATTTTTGATTTATTATAGTAATTCATGAAATAACATTGAAAAGAAATCAAAGTAGAGACGAGTAATTTGCCTTAACTCATAATCATGCTAAAGAAGAGTCACTCGTTAATAATGTTCGTCATTTCTGATTTAGAGTAACTAAATGCTAATCATCACTAAAAATGAATAACTTCCACCGCGTTGACATTTAAGCTAACCTCCAACAGTTAACCTCACAGAATAGAATCGCATAAAGCAAACCTGTCGTTTCGTAGACAAGTGTTCAGCTTGTTCAAAGACAAGGAAGATGGCTGGCACACTTTCAGGAGGTCCCGCTCGGCGCGACGACGACGTCACGTTTCCCATGTTTAGAATTGTTTATTGAAGTCATGATGTGACCTTAACATTGTATTTTACGATTGTCTCATCACCGGGCCGCGCACTGACATTTCAATAGGGAAGGTGAGCGCGGGTCGCCGCGTGAGGTGCGGCACGATGCCGCATAGGCAAGTCCACCTCGCCCCCGCTCCCGCCTCAGCAACCCAACCACGGCTCTACTGTCAGCGGCGACCTTATTTTTCATCCCACTGTTATTTATAAACGCAGCCTCCGCCCGATACTAAATAAATCACAGACTATCCCGCTTGACACGGACGAACTGAGCGAATACCTCATTGTTTGGATAAAGCCGTAAAATATGACGCCATTTTCTGCGCCAGTGTCACCCCAGCAAATGCAGGAAAACTGGATTAATTGTGTTCTGATCTTGAGCAAGGCGTACGTACGGTTGCAATGTAGCATTCTCGAATTGGCTATGAAAACTTATCGATCCGTTCGGTGTTGACTTAAATTTGCATCTAGTATTTTCTCGTCGCCGCCGCGTCGATCGTAGGTGCTCACGATTTAACGCTGGTATTAATGCATTATTCAGAAGGGTTTTCATTAGGCTGTCGCTATCGGTGCGGGTGATCTCGCTCTCGTTAAAATGTACGGATGGCATGACGGGTGCTCGTATTGAGCATGCGCTAGCGCTAGACAGACACGCGAACACCTATCACTTCTCAACTCAAATCTCAGAATATTCTATTTGCAGTCGCGCGTTCTCCACGGCCGAGTTTATGCATCGCGACATTCATCTTTCTCTATATGTCTCGGCGTGCCGTTGCCTACATTTTGTCTTTCAATGGGAGGTGGACTACCACTGTACGACCATAAATTTCAAAACTTTTAAGTTCAGCAATAAAATGTTAAGTGCCATGTCGTGCCACAATGGTAGGAGATAGTTATGTATGATAAATGTTAAGAAAGAATGCCTTTCAGTCATTCCAAAGATTTATGCATCACATAGTGTGCTATTAAATATGCAATACGAGTTCAAATAGCCTATTTACTGAACTAGGACGCAGTTATACTTCGGGTTACGTCCTCTCGCCTTTTAAAGGACTGATAGAAAAAGACACATAAAACGCTAGTAAGGACTTGAGATTAGCTAAGCCGGGAAACTTATTAGCAACGCAGCTTGTGGCACAACCAGTTGCAAGTGGTGCGGTTCGAACGGACAGGTTTATCAACCTCACACATGGCTCATTCTCGCGGATGTGATACTTTCGATATTATTGAGTGCACATCCCATTCGTTATGCCCTAAATTAAAATGTTAGCTTACTTTCATGATAAACTGTTATCTTGTAATCCTGTGATTACAAGATAACAGTATATTACAGGGTGCGACTTGATTCAGAAACGTCGGACAGAAGAAAAAAAACTCCTAACACCCGCCGAAAATCCCAGCATCAAAATTCGTTCAGTGGTAGTGGCCAACCTCTATCGGCACTCGGCGTCGCGGCACCACACTAATTTGTACGTGGACGGATAGGACGGCTGATGACTGAATGCAAGAAATGCTAAAGAGAGAAATGCCTATTTCGTCTATATAGCAGAAAAAGTGATTGCACCGCAATGGATTATTTAAAATCTGTAATGTTGCCGTTTTTGAAATAAATTAATGTATATTATACATTGACGAAGATAGCATTCAAAAATACTTACTAAAATGACGTGAAATAAAATGTTTCATTGAAAAATAAACCAAACTTTGTACAGAATATACTCGTTTGCTATAAAACATACTTTGAAGCGTGCATAAAAAGTAAATTGATAGAGCGACATCACTGTCTCGTTGACATCAAAATGGACACGCGCGAATGGGCTCGAGATGATTCCGTTACATTTTAATTACCTTGTTGACGCCTCAGCTTTGAACACTCGGTTGTCTGGATCTGAGTGCCTGCAACAAACACATGTACTTTAATTAATGTGTTACGGGACTAAATAAAGAAATATTCATATACACTTTAATGTAATTGAAATAACGCCACTGCAGTAAGCCATAAGCCTGGCAATGTCGTTTGATGGATATCAGAAGGCCAATACGTTTGTCTAACCGGGATTCTCTGTACATGGGAATATGACAAGTACGGTTTGTTTTTCTTTATCTTCGTCCTTCCCTTGACAAGTACAGCACAATCACAAATATAACAATCAAACCAGTAACTAATAGCTTATACATTTCCCCGATGGGAATCTAGCCGACGACCTCTGACATTGGAGACAAACGCAGCAAAAAACAAACGAAGGTAATCAAATTTTCTTTTTATGAAATTGAAATATAAACTTGACAACTACCTACATAGATTTCAATTACAGAATTCAATTAACGGACGTTGTTGGTTTATTGATGTAATAGTTTAGACTTGCCTGCAGCGACTGCGTTATAGGGATCCGACACGCATGCGCTATCTAGATTTTAGACGGAGGCAGCTGCGGATGGTGTATAGGTTCACGCCCAACGTCGGGATTAGATGACTTTGGACTAACATCGTAAGTTTAATGCAGTAGTGTGCAGTCGAGATTTTATCGTTTATTTAGTTTGTTGGTTACTCACAATTATAAACATTTAGCACAATGCAAAAAAGTAAACGTAAGAAGCGCGTTGCATTTAATACTACATTCTGCTTCGCTCTTGTGAAATTACTTCCTCGTCGACTGATTACTTTAATCATTATTGGTCAGCTTTTTGTCGGTCCCTTATTCGTAGATTGATAGTTTATATCTGAAAAACCTGTTAGTGATTTTCTGCTGTAAAACTATCTCTATACTAAAGTTAATAAATAACAATAGTTAAATAATGCATGTCGCTCTGTACTGCGAGTGAGTCAATAGCGTCTGTCGCTGAGTGCGAGCCACGACTCGTGTCTCGTGTCGGACATAGCGAGACTCATGTAAACAAAGCGATACACTGACCGGGTTAACCTTGAATGGGAAATGTGCTCCAAGTTTCGCCGAGGAAAAATATGCCATTGATGCAACCGGCGGCGGCGGCGTGCGTGAGACGTATAACGGTCAACATAAGCCGAATAAGTGGTTTATCGTCGCACGTAGAATGATAATGTTCACAGTGAGACTTGTCACGCGATACCACTGTCGTGTCGCTACCGGGTTACCGGATACACCTCAATATACCCACTTTCTTCCTTCCTTGTGTCCTTGAACGATAAATGTATAAGTACGACAGCATATACCATTTAACACTTTACTGACCACTGTGCGATCCTTATCTTAATCGATTTTGAACTTGCGCTTAGTCGGGTTATTTATTTCACTTTCTTACAATCTGTAGCAATGCAAGAACAATGAGTCGATGATAAAGACAATAGTGCCACATTTAGTGTAGCCAATTAAAGAGGTGTAGGTGTCGGCGTCTACCGCGAAACAATGCGCCGCTAACGAGATATCGCGCGGTCTGTCAGACGCGCGGCGCGAGCCACGGCCCGTGGAACACCTCAATCCGCTCTTTGTTTACGTTAGCATCGAACTCGCCCGCGGAGCGCGATCGCATCCTGAACGCAATAAAGCTCGGAGCTAACTCACGACTCCGCAATGTCTACTCTTTATCGCCTCCGCCGAATGCGCTACGATCTTAAACGTATTTTAATAACTTCCACCCGCTCGGTCGCCGTAATGGGCTCACCATGCAAATTCCTGTGCCCAAGGAACACCGTTACACACCGATACCACCGGTAACTAACCGCCCCGTGAAATAAAGAAAGGTAATAATCGCGGACGGGAAATCCGATCACGCCTTGGGCGTTCGCAGCGCTGGTTTGTGTAAGCCCCACGCTCTACTTGGAAAATGCAACAGTGTAAACTGAAAAGCTTACTTACTACTCGGATGTGATTATCATACTAACTTGCCTCGGTATCAAAAAACTTGGATTACATCGCGAAGAAAGTGCCCTTACAAGTTCCTGTGCACGTTCCTATCTGAGATCAAATGCGGTAGTTAGGTTGATGTGTCTAGTGTAGTGTGGATTTGAAGTTCCCTTTCGCGACATGGCGAGGCGCTTTCCCCGTCGCGACTCTGCGCTCTGACACCTGCACTCTTCCTTTCTACATCGCGCTCAGTGGAAAAGCAAGTCATTGCTTTGCTAAGTGCAACAGGTGTTAATTTTATCTTGCATCTATATGCAAGGCAATTAGAAAATCTGTTACAGTATCACTCTCATATACCAGGTATATTTCATACAGCTGATCAAAAAGTTCTTTTGATGAAGAATGTTGTGTGGCCGTCTGTATTACTGTATATGTATTGTATTAATATCGTCTGGAGAAATGCAGATGGTAAAATCAGTGTTTTTTCTACTAATATTTAATCAAATCTTTTGACTACCACCGAACAATGGTACCTTTTTTAATAAGATTTCAATTCAAAAGCCGCTTCATCATCTCTCCTTACCGGCTGCTATTACAAAATAAGATTAACAATTTTCTCACGTCCGCATCGAGATCGAGTTAGGCGACGACAACCTCTGCAAAAAGTAAGTTGGAAATCTAATAGAGTTTGTGGCAAGCCGGTTATTTGTGTTATTTTTTAGTTTCGCTGATGCTGAAGAGAAATGCTATGTAACGCCAGATTGGACGAAGACGCAGCAACCCGACATTACTGTAATAACTTAGGCCCGCCCTTCTGTCATTATTCTGTACACTTTCCTCGGGTAACTAAAGATGAAATGCCTTTTATTTTTCAAGGGCGTCCTTACAATTGCATTTTACTTGTATATTTCGCGTCGGGATTGTGTCTTCTTGATGGTTAATGAAGTTTTGATTGTTGTGCGTTTAAATATGTATTCTTTTATTTGCAGTGAGATGGATAGCGTTATCATCCTATTACATGTTGTTGCGTTAGTTGAATCACGACCTCGTCTAAGATGCAACAATGTTGGTGGAGTGTGTGTAGTCGTGTTGAATGTACGGATGCGTGATCGAACCAGTCTAATACGCGTCGTGTCCATTGCGCGCGGCGCGGTCTTCGTCGAGCCCTGCTATTATTTCTCTATGATTGCACCCTACACGGCCACTATCTTTTCATTATCGATGCCTGCGTATGCCTCTAGACTCGGTAACGACAGATTAACTAACCATTTATCATAGTTGACACGGTTGCTTTGAATAGAGACATAACTGAAAAATAAAACGACCAGTTACTGTATGTTGCTGTGCAATCTGTATCAAATCTGACGGTTGAATTAACTTGTGTGCATTAAGAGGTTCTGCAATCTCTTAATTTTTCTCGTGTGGGTTTTTTGAAGCATTGCCATAATTCTATGCGATCAGGGAAGGTGTTGCGTAATTGTAAGAATGCTATGGCGTGCTCCTCGTTGTGGACGTGCCGAGCTGTTCCTGTTCGCATGCGAGCTCTATTTATTGTAATTACGTCGCTCGACCGCCGACTCCGTCCCTCCTATCGGTGGACGGGAGCGCGCACGGATGATCCCCTTCCCGATACCATCGCTCCTGCCTTCAATTACGTACTAGCCACTTCCACTTTTTGAGCTGCCTTAATTATCTCGATGTCTATCTGCTTCAATTTCGTACTCATCATCATCAAACTCGCCTACTTCGACGTAATGTAATGGTTATCTACCTTTGTGGTCTTCGTTCATTCTACACTTTTAAATTTTTTTTAATTCCTTTTAAATATTTTTGTATTTAACAATATGTTGTTACTAATAAAAATACCATCTTTTTCCGCTATGAGGTACTTTGAGAGAAAATTCTTGTTTAAACCTTTAAAAGGAAATGTATGCAATGAGACCCGGCGTGTTTCCCGTTCTTGCACTGATAATATGGTCGGATAGTATTCAGGCATTGATTGGAATTGGCAATAGTTTTCCGATTAATGCGCGCGATCGGCTCTAGGTGGGTCCGTTTGCCATAGTCGCGGTATCGCGCGAGCAATCGTAACTTCTTCCCACATAATTGGCGTGTGGGCGCGGCGGTGGCGGTGTTATCCCGATCGCCGCCCACCGGCGACGAGGCGACGACCGATTAGATAGCTCGGCCCCCGACACCCGACCCGGGAACCGGGAACTGGCACCCAGGAACCGGGAACACCTCCCGGCGCGACGCACGGCTCTAACTAACGCCATCTACACCACCACTCATCACTAAAATCATAAACTTCCGAGTGCAGCCTCGTTAGCAACAGATGCTGGGATAGAGATTACAAGCTAGGACTACATCATTTGTGACGCGTCACAATAATTTTATAATAACCTGCTGTGTGCACAAGAAAAATGATTCGCCTTCGACGACCGGTTCCAGAAGCTAATTTCCTTGATAACATCCTATTCTCCAGTCAGTTGATCGATTTAAGTATGCTTTCCATTCTAAGGCCAAAACGAACGCACAATCGCAAGTAGTAGATAGCATCAATAAGCACGAGGCCGCGGCCGCTGCCCCCGATGCCCCGCGCGGATCGAACATGCCCTTTGCGACAATACTCGGCGACTCGAGTCTCATTAGCGATAAGAAGTGGCACTCGTCGGCTCGTTACGCAAGACGAGACGGCCGGCCACAGACGCTTCATTAATTGCGTATTGTCGAAGCTCCCAACGATCACATTTCAGAGATTGTCGAAGCTATCTCACGACGCACCTATTTCCGCCCGCTCCTCCACCGGCCCTAGCTTCTCCTATATGGTCATCGTTAATAATACTATACTGCGAAAATTAATCGGAAGCATCGATGATAGGCGCGCACGTTTATGCCGCCAGGATAAACACAGATAATCGCGGGGACCGTTAAGTTGATTTAGGGCGCCGGTTCCGCCCTGCCTTGCTTGTATACAAAGCAAATACAGTCACAGTTATTACCCATACGAATTATGATGTTATTATCTGAGTAATTGATGACTTTACTATAATGAGGTAACAATAAAATCCTGCAAATATCTTGTAATTTTATTCGTAAACGGAAAGCTGATGATTATGTATAAAGTTCCTCCTCACGCGCACTTAGTTGATCTAAGAAACACCCTGTAATTGAACCCTACCTAGCCACTCAAACCACTCCGGACAAATTATTCCTGCCTTATAATTCACTTTCTAGTTTCTTTCTAGTTAGCGCAACAAATGCCCTGGGGTTTACTGCAAAATTCTTGTAACTTTTACTTGTTAGTTATTTCTCTTGGGGTCCCATTTCCAAGTGAAAAGCTGTGGTGCTATCGACGGTGGCTATCACAATTGGGAATAAATCAAGCTTGAAAACGCATGCGTATAGCGGTCACAATAACATGGCTGACGTTAATTGACGAAACGCCGAGTTGTACCACCACAGTGTTGGCTGGGGCTGATTTATGCACTCGCAAATCTCTACTCAATTTGCATTGGATCTATGTAAAGCGCCCACTCGGGCCCTCGTTACTGCGATCGCGGTAACACACTCGCTCCTCAGATCAATCGTCACGACCGTCCACTGGAATGTTGCCATCCATTCTATTTTTATTTCGTCAATGGACATACGCATTAATAAGCTTGATCTGGATCTGTAAAATAATTCGTTCTACTGTTTAAATACCACTATCTACCACTTGATGCAGATGATGTTTGTTTGATATTGGTCTCATCAAATTCTAAGTCAAAGTCAAAGTCAAAATCATTTATTGCATATGAGTACACTTGGTACATTTATACACGTCATTTTTTTTATCGACTACCGCTTCCTAGGTGTTAGCGCTGTGAAGAAGATAATAATAATCTTAAGATAAAATAAGCTTTACTTAATAATAATAATCACTATTTCTGTCACTAAGTAGAGTAGAGTCAAAATGGACGCAACCAACTTATCTTCATCTATGCCTATATTTTATATATTTAAAAGATTGATTAAAATTACGTGTAGCCAGGTCGGCAGTTTATACAGAATAATATTGGCGATAGTAAGGTAATAAAAGCTTAATGGAACGTACTTAGTAGCTAGCTACTAGTGGTGGATGCGATAAATTCTAATCTAATAAATGAATTAGATAAAAGCGTAAGGTACGAAAATTAACAGCATTTGTCAGGACCACCACGGCTTTAAAGGCAAACGCAAATGCTTGGCTCGTAATTTAATGCAGTGATAAGAGTGACTGGTCGCTGGCGGTAACATGTTCTGAGAAAGCCTAGACCAAACTAGCGCCTACTGGGCTAGGAAATACAGCAAACAGATAAAATCGCAGCATTGTGTGAACATTCGCAGATCATTCACGACAAGTAGCTCAGAAGGCAAATAAATGTGAAAGATAATCGTAAATGACCACATACGGATACATCCATTGCGGTGTGAAGTAGCGGCGTGCTGGAAATGACATTCCACATTCATACCACACCAAATAGGTGCGGAACGTTCGCCGTATTTGGGTCACACACTGATTCTAGGTAATGGAAGTGGCGAGTGTAAAGCTGCTCAGTTATACCGCAAGTAATCTGACGGACACATAAGAAGTTCCTGACTAATTTGCGGATCGTGCGTTTCGGGTTGTGGTTACGCGCGTGCTCGCCGCAACCGAATTCCGCTACTGGAACGTGCTGCGTTCTACGGGACGCGGGAAACCGCCGTCTCCAAATAATGTCGCAACCGACAAGACCAATGATGGTACTAAAAGTAACCAAAGAAAATTACCATTGTTTACGTTCATTACGGTGTAATGATGACGACATTATCAGTGATCATAATAATTAGTCAATTCACTGGTCAATATAATAAAATTAACAGCCGATCCACTACTAGGACTTGACTGGGCAGAGGCTTAGCGGCCCTCATAAGCAGGGCGCAAGGGTTGGTGAACTTCACACGCGCCTTAGAATTTCTTCTTTGGCATATGCAGATAGCCTTCCTTCACCGTAAAGCCTATGGTTTGATATTAAACCGTACTTACTCGTAAGTTCATTACTCGTCGTGACTCCTGGAACATTGTCTAGTTTGAAAGTCACGTTTACAACAACCATTATCCTTTTAAATTGAATAAAATTTATATTTATTACGACTATTGTAAAGCTTTTGTTTGAATTCTAGGACATTGTCTCGAAATAAATAAAACCTACCTGACCAGTGAGCGCGTGTCTCTAAGTATTACAATACATTTACGCTTGAAACAAAACCAACAATTTAATTGACTGACAACTATCAAACAATTTCCTGGAGGTTTGCCATAATCATCGAATGAGATATTTTTGTCAGATGTAATAATTTAATGGTTGACAATAATCTATCCTTTTTTTATATTTCCAAAATAGGATTTTCTCTTGTATGATAGAAATTAGATATAGATAGGCGGTCACAAATATAACATCCAGACTGCGACCAAATTGTACAAAGTTGTCTGTCATCATCATCATCATCAGGTTATTTTTGTCTCCACTACAGGAGCACAACCCTCTCTCATCTGCCGGAGAAGACGGAGGATTTGGCCTACACTCCCCGCGCTGGCCAGACGGGTTGGGGAGGCCTGATTGATGTTTTATAATGTATTCCCTTAGTCGCCTTGTACGACATCCACGGGAAGAGTTGGAGTGGTCCTATTCTACTCTACCGGTAACCACGCGGCAAGTTGTAAGTTGTCTGTCCCTAGTAGGAATCGAACCCACGACCTCTGGCGCTCGAATTTAACGACCAAGCCACTATACCCACTTGACGGTCAAAATGCCATAAGTCTATTTTCATCAGATTCATTCGTCGCTATCCTCGTTTACGATAGAAATTAATTATTTAATTTACATTTTTAATAGTGTGAATCTTCACAATACTGATACTTCTGTAACAGAATTTTATGATCTAAAAGCATTCTTATAGTCATAATTAAACATTTAGATTAACATTACAGACTTGTTCACATGCACTGTATAGAACCATCACTCTAAGTTGCATTTCCCATCAAATTATGTATGTGAGAATGCGCTCTAATAGGGTTATGTTGGCATTATATTGATAATTTGATGAAATCGATGTTACTATTGCCGTTTCTTTCCATTTGTATGCCGACTGGTGTCGGATAATGATAGTTGAACCGATCGGAAATTAACATACATCCAACATCGAAAACAAAGTGCTTAATTATATACTACTGCATTCTTAGACTTTGTCTATTGCAATGCAATACAATATATATGGTATTGCGATCTGTTACAGTCAGCTATAAAACTCACATAAGAAATAAATTAATACGTTATTCGGAATCTCAAAAGGAATCTCAAACTTAATTCGTTAAAAGTTTCTTCCGTATCCCTGTCGTTTTTTTACATGTCTCTTAAAAATGTAGAGATAACTTTCTATACTATTTTCATGGGATATTTCGATTGCGCGTCATTATAATTGTCACGTTCCGTTCCGCATAATTCGAGCACTATCGACATGGTTTCCTAGATGAGCGTATCGAGGTGTCGCTAACGATTGCATCTGGTTTCACTTACGGTGTCGGTAGTTTTTAGTCGGGAATGCGATCAATCGCTCGCATTGTTTGTGGCGCGTCGCGTCGCCTGCGCACAGGTTGTTGCATAATGCGTCAGCCGTGGGAGCGGCGCAGACGCAGAGCCGTTATGCGACGAACGCTGCCATCGGTACCGTTCCATTAGTGATTTTATTAGATTCGCGTGTATCCGTAATCAATTTAAGCATGTTGCAGACGCTGTAACTCGCTCCACTTGCAACGCATTATAGAGCATAAAACGCTTTACAGCCACGTTCTCTATTTAAGCTCACACGGTGTTTCATTCCGCCTCACGGCCTAATGTAAAGCTTGACGTATAATTTTGTTTTGCCGCCGCTATCTGGGACAAGGCAGTATATCACAAATTTTATGGGTAATTTCTCAGTAATCTATTAACACGGTATATACTTTGCGCTTCTCACGAGAGTCGATAGCATTTAAAGAGAAAACTTGGCAAATAAATGCATGCACATTAATCATTTAAGGTGGTCAAATTTGATAAATTTTTGCAGAGATATTGTTATGACTTTATTTATACGTTTGTTTACTAAACTTTTCGATAATTGTGGGCTATAGAAACTTATTCTGATAATATAATTTGGTCAGTGGTCACGTCAGCAACAGACTGTAACGGGACTCGACAGCTCTTTGATGATGTTGTAACTTTTTTGTAACTGCATAGCTGTGTGCTGAAAGCATTTCGTTTTCTTGTCCGATGTAATTTTTCTCTTCTCTGTAGGCTAAAATAAATCAATTTTTCCTTGTTCGTTATTATAATTTGAGAAAGAGATATTTACAGTATAGCACACAGTCATCTACAGGTACACAGAAATAACTCTAAAATAAAGAAGTTATGTCATAAATAAAACCAATAAAGATCAGGAAAGTGGGTGACCTGTTATCCGCAATATTTTCTTAATATAGACACGTCTGAGCCAAGGCTGGTTATGGGTGGTTATGTTATGCGTGAGGGGAACCGGCTTCCAAATCAGATGTAATTTATTGACGCGTCAATATTTGGGTGTGAACGCAGTGTCACCGGTGACTCAGCGGCGACCCACAACGCCCACCTTATTGTCTCCTCGGCAGTGGTTCTCGCACCTGTTTTGCATACCCATCCCGCATAAATAAAATTAAATGTCAATTTATTCGCCATTTATCCATGTCTAAACGAAAATTTCCTGTTGTACAGTTACTTATTCATAAACAGATGGAATTTATTGCCAAAAAATTAACGCGGCCTCTATGAATATTAAGTTTTGCGTCGGATCGTTTTAGACCATTCGGATACTCCCATAGCCCGAGGAGTGGAAACGATTAAAAATAACGGATCCTCAACCTGATTTTATTTGTGATAAATGAGCCAATTAATAATGTTCAACTCGTACAAAGTATCTTTTATAGTATCACCGTCGAGATGGGTTTTACTAAAAAAAATATGTTGCTTGAGAGAGCTTCGAGAAACTACAATAAAAACCTTTAAGGTCATCATATAAAAATAGTGCTTTTGAGTATTTTATGTTATTTTCGTATATATTTAGATAGTTATACGCCATTAAAGTAACTAATATCAAAATATGCCTATCCTAAATTCATATAATCGACCACACCGATCGTAAATTAACAACGCACCTCCGGAGCACCTGTTAGGAAGTTGTCAAAAGTTCCCGAAGGCGACTCGCGCGCTGGTTCGGCCATTCAACCCGCAGCCGGCGACGTAATTAAAATCCTTCATGGAAAGCGCGCCTGATGGAATCCATCCTGACCTCGCGCACGACCGCGCAGTACCGCCCTTTAAACGTTACTTTATAAATAGGAGCAGCAAGCCTTCGCCGACTCTATCTACGCGATCGACGTGAAACAAATAGAACTTTCAAGTTTGTTTAAAAAATCAAGCTTTTATACATAATTTCAATTTTCAAAAAATTGAATTGTCATCTAAAACAACTTTCATTTGCCATAACACATATACTCGTAATATTTAATTCGCACATTTTAAAGTCGCCCTGATGTATCAACCTATTTTTGAAAACATGGCCGAAAACTTTGTAAAAGCATTATTAACTTCAATCGTGACACCCAAATAAGAAAAGAAATTAAAACATGGCATGCAATTGATGTTTGTCGAGGTATTTGACAAACGAAGGCAGATGTCCGCTAAACAACTGTCTAACATTGTGTTCGTTAGTACAATTTACACACAATTCAGTGTAATGATCGATTTATCGATGATGTTTTTGTTGATCAGTCTTTCGTTTGAAATGCCCATTGCCTTTCATGCTAACTAAATTTCAACGAATTGAAAAAATTAGCTTTCATGCTTATTTAATTATATTTACCTGGTGTGATTCAATAGCTATGCGCTTTTTAATGTTTACATTACGTCACAAATCAAAAATCCCTTAAAATAGGGATACTTCAAAACGGATATTTTAGCGAAGTATCATTGCGAAGTATTTTTGTAAGTCTATCTGTTTGTCTGCCTGATTAATCTGATTATACAAATGATTTCTCGAAAACTATTGGACTAATAAGGCTGTTTAGAACATACTTCTAAAACTGTTCTTTAGTCAAGTTACGGCTATCCGTGCGATCATGTATTTCAATTGATTTTTTGAATACAGATGTCTGTTTTTATATTTATTGATGAAATATGTAAGGAATTATGAATTTTTTTTCGCAGCTATGACGAAAATAATTACTATTATACTTTAGACTAAAGTATGTTTGGTTTAAAATGTTCCAAATGACATGACCTATCACCTTTTCAATCCTTTGATTGACCTTCTTAACACCATGTATAATCGCACAGAATTCATAATCATTTTTATTGGTAAAAATATGATTTAGGCGTATAATGTCCCTTTCGCAAGAAATCCCTATCACGAAAAGGTCCCTTTCGCTAAATGTCCCTTATTTTTTATGTATGATTTTTAAAGTGGCCAGTCTCAGGAAGTTATGCATATATGTAGTCTTTGTGGTAAATAACAACATACTGGCAATATTTATAAGTTTATTTGTTTGCGTATTTTACTGGGATATTTGGTAGAAGGGAAACTTTTTCCAATGTGACATTTTGCGAACGGGACATTGTAATCCTTAACAATTATAAGTCAAAAAATTAATCAATAAAATTGTACATGTCACGTAATTAACAGATAATGAATAATTTCATAACATTTGAAGACAAAACCATGTCAAATAATATCAATTAGGAACTCTTCAACTGAGTAGTAGCACTTAGAAATAAGTCATACTTCACCGTTAAAGAATTTCACATGAGTTGCAATTGCAACAACCTTCGCGATCTGTCATCAGGAGTTAGGTACTTTGTTGTGATAGTTTGATTAGGCCATGAGGGTAATTTTTTTTTTAAACCGGATTAGGCTAATATTAAGATGAAAGTTTCTGACGGTCTCTATAAAGTTGGAATGTACAAATTCTTGTGTTTGAAGATATTAAATTATAAAAACTAGACAAATTCATTTACCCAATCTTACAATTCGTGTAGGCAAAGATAACATCTTGTTATCGACTATAACATCTTGTTAAGCGAGACGTGTAGTCTGATTTTGTTCGTCAGCTTATTTTGTAAAAAGTTTTAAATCGAATTTTCCATCGAACTAATCAGGAAATCGGAACACAGTCTCGCCTTGTGCCCGATAGTTCCGAGTGGCGTGTCGCCGGTGTACGCGCAGTCACGAATACTACCGCTGTTCTCACGTGACCCTCTTAATTATAATCTCTGTGCACCCAACGGGGTCAAACGTACCCATCTATTGGAAATTTTAGAACTCGCCGTTCCGATTGTCCCCGATAAATACCTAAATTTGCACATCGTGATACTTAGGTGTAAAACTTAAAGTTCTACATGCGAATGTAATATGCCAGTCTGAAAATTTTAATTTCTCTGCCAAACAAGTAGAGCTTGTATATGTTGAGATTTATATTTATTTTTTGAGAAACTGTTACTATTATATATTTTAGTAACTTCGCTTATACCTGCGGATCTATCCCCCTGAATCCCCGCGAGCGAATCTACAGACAAAGGCTAGTATGTGCTGTTGATTCTTAAACGATTAAAGAAGGTAAAATAGATTTTACTGCAAATAACAAATAACGCGGCAAACTTGGCGAAAATCTAAATGAAAAACAATTGTCCACTTATAATAAGAGCTATAGAGAGCTTACAATAAGAGCTACCAATAAAGTGCACATTTCTTCCATTCCATTTTTTTTAGAAATTTTGTAATTTATGTAAATTACGAGCCCATAATACGTACTCATGCATTTAAACATCACAAAACTCTAATTTTGCACCAATTTCTCCTTTTATGCCACCTTGCTCGCGTTAGCGTTCCCTTAGAGTACTGGCGCTGACCCCCGGCCCCGATCGTGCTCTCTAGATCGTTTGTTATACTTTTGTGGTCCGCGAACGCTACCAGTAGTTTCGTGCAATTGTAGCCTACCTAGAGCAACCTAGATACCTAACCAGCCCCGCCAGTGCCTTAATAGTGCTGAATTATCGTGGGAAAATCATAACTGTATACTTTTTTAAGGGACCCGTATAGCAGTGACTGTAAAAACGGTATTTCTAACCAAAGTTTAATCTATGTAAAGTGATATTTATTTTCAGATTTTATATCAACTGTTCCAGAAATTTGACCTTTTTTTTATGAAATACCAATAATATCATACACCGTTGGTAAAAGTGTGGATCATTAAAAGATATAAGAAATTTCAGGATCATTAAAATATAATATAGTGAAGATTGATACATCGTATAAATTCGTATGCACGTGTATGTGTGTGTCGACGATAATAAAATGTCTATAAAACTTTACGCAGTCTAGAAAACAACGTTCCTGTCATTTTATTTCTTAAAGTTATTGAGGAATAAAATAATGTGAAGTAAACTAACCTTTTATAGTAAAGACTCGATAAAACTACTATTTAACTAAACACTTGTATCTTTATATTGGGTTTAAATTTAAATTGTTTAGACCATGTACTTATATTATGAGATTGGTATTTTTATACTTATTATATGAATCTTTAGTGGGCTGTGTTCCATTATAGTTTAACAGTATTTTTAAAACCAATTAATTTTATCGATAAATATTCTGTTGCTTTATATTTAGTTGCTATTATTCATGCATTTAAATAAAACTGTACATACACGTATGTTAAAGTATCTTTTATTTTAAAACAAATTCTTATTTATTTGTCATTCTCGTTTTGTGAAATGTCCTGTACAAAGTATAAAATATTATTTAAAATTATGAGTTTAGAATTGGATAGCGAAATTTCCCTTGTAATTTATTATTGCGACCCTACAATATGATATGTGTACTAAAATGTTTTTATTAAATTAATTATCTGGATATTACCAAATCACACAATAAGTTATATGAAATAATTTTAATGCGCGCTCGTTGATGTCTTTTGTATGCGCGAAACGTTTCACATAACTCGCTTGTTAAAAACATATCTCTCATATGATTTTACTATGGCGCTTATTTACTATTACTTTTTAATAGTATTTTAGAATAAAATATGCTGAAATATTTAAGGATTGTTAAGTTTAATCTCGAAATAATTATAAAATGTGTGTAAAAATGTTGCTTTTGCTCTGGATACTTATTTTTATATTCGTACGTAACGGCCGTTTTAAATTAATCGGATTTCGTTTCGTTTATACATTATTCTCTTAAAAACATTTTTGAGAACCAATAGCATTTATAATATGTTTATTTTATACATCGATTATTTGCAATTTAAATGCAATTACTTCACAAATGACAAAAATAAATAAAATAAAATAAACCCATTGGTTTCAGTAGGATGGCTAAAGAAAAAAATATATATATGGTATAATTTAAATTAAAAAAAAATCTAAATGAAGTGGAGAAGAACTAAAATTATCTTTGAACCCTTTTATTTCGCAATTCCTATACTCCAAATGGCAACTTTTATGCTGTGCATATTATATTTTTTAAATGTACGCAAATTATCTCGACGTTGCTAACTGTACTAAAGAATTACTTGAAGATTTATATCGTTAAAAATAATAGAACGGACTTAAAAAGGAAAGAATTAATGATAAATCTTCACGATTGGCCAAACGAAGCGACGCTAAATATAGCGCAGTCTATATCTATATGCTCACCGGAGCTTATCGCGCGCATACACGATCGAAGACAAGCGCTCGAGTGCGCAAAAACCTCCACCATATCTACCCTAACGGTACGCATCAGCTCCTCATTTTTCTATATAATCGTTGAATTTGAGTCGTCCGTATTACGCCTGGGAAGATTCTGTTGCATTGCGTTTTTTTTTGTCCCTACATACACATTCGTGTATGAATTATTTAAACATGTCTTTGTTTCTACTTACATTGTTATTTTTGTTAAACAATTGTTGAACATTGCCGTGAGAACTGTTATTTTTATCAGAATCATAAATTTACTATGATTTACATTACATAAATAAGTGAATATACAACTGTTGGAAATATAAAAGTTCATTATCTATAAACTGCACATATGTCTGCTCGCTTTTAACTTTAGACCAGGAGAAGAATTGTAATTTAAAATTCACTATTAATGAAAGATTATTTAAGGAAGCTTTTAGTGATTTAACCGCCATGGTATATTACAAAGGAAACGGACAGTGTAAATTTTTAGAAACCAAGTTAAAAGTAGTTTTGTCTTTACTTTTACATTGTTTTCTTTAATCTAAATATGCATGTAGATCTAATTAAAGCTACGCCAGCTTCTACAAAGGTCTACAGATCGTCATCGTAGCGAGCTGTTTTATGTTTGCATATTTATTGTTAACTTAGTTGTTATTATCTCAATCAATCCAGAGCATTTTTATAACGAATAATTAATAATGATTATGATTGCAAGAAAAATATACGATAGAAGACTACAATTAAAAAGCTTAAATATTAATACCAACTACATCCGAATGTATTGGAAATTGCAATACCATTTTAATAACTACTTATTATTCTTATTTCAATTACAATTTTATATATATTTTTTATAATTCATCATAAACTGATAGTTTAATGGAGAAATTCCTGAAAGCCAATAAATAAAGCATAATAGCTCTACGCCAGGATTTCATTTGTCTATTAAATCCCTATAAACACTTTTTATAATTTATATCATTCAAACGGCATATTTATTATTTTTTAAATTGAACATTTACTTTTATTTATTTATTTTGCCTCTTTCCATTATCGTATCCTAGGGTAATTCTCATTATAAAGCAGACATTAAACTAACTATAAAACTATTTATAGTTAGACCTGTTTATTAAAAGTACGCACTCCAGCATCCTCGATAAATTCTTGATTGTCAGGAAATCTGTTCCTGTTTAGGTACAGGATAAAGTTCCAGTTCTGGAAAAAATATGTAAATAGCCCGTCATTGGTACATACCCAGAGTCACGTATCTCTTGATATTTTTGTGTAAGCTTCACGTGTGATAGTTCAAACAAATTCAACACCCAGTTCATGAACTTTTCACTGGTTGTATATCACAGGCGGTCGCACAGTCCTCGTGTGTCGCGCGCGCAGCGTTGGTCGCGAACCAAGTGTCGCGGCCACTCTCGACAAGACACTGAACTTGGCGAAGTGCGCCCCAACGGTTATAACATAACACGTCTGACGTAACCTTAACCTTGCAAGAAGAAGAGGAACGAGCCGCCGAAGGACGGAGAGAGAGCGCGATAGGCCTGAGAGAAAGGGAGAGATGGCGCGGTCGCCGGACTGCGCGAGCCGCGGCCGGTCGGACTGCGCGCGGTCGCGGTTCGTGGTCGCATGCGCCGCTTCAGAATAACCTTCCATATTTCATTTACCCCTATAGTACACAATTCCCCATTAGGGGTTAATGTCAAAACCTGACAGTTATTCATATTTAGTAAGTGCTTTCACCTCTAAAAAATCTAGTCCATTTTCCCTGCACCTGCAAACTGGCGTACGGTTAAGCTCACTTTGTCATGCAATCTTCCGTGTTAGGCGCCCGAAAATATACGGTGGTATGGTGTTCCAAAAATCTACTTTACTGTCTATTCGTCGATTTACTTCTTTATTCTAAAGTACCACATTCCAACAGAACGTCGCAAACAATATTACAACTTAGATGAACATTACAAACAATACTGCTGCATAGTTGCTATTTGAAAAACCAGTTGGGTAATGCAATTGCTAACATTGACTTCAATGCTCCGCGGCATTCGATTGTTCTGTGCCTAATTATCTAATCTTCCATTCCCATCTTCACATTCGTGAATTAAAATGGTAAAGAATTACGCTTCCAGATGGGACATTTGTATAGGCAACTTTTATGCCTATTGAATGCCTTTGCAACAATGAATTGATTATGTTGATGACCTCTGCTTTCTCGGGTTACAAGGACAAGCTCGATACACTTAGAATAAAAACACTTAGAATAGTTTTAGAATAAACATCATTTTAGCATACGCCAAAAATTCGCTTTCACTAGAATTTTTGCAGTTTGTTCTACTCAATTAAAGATCTTGCACACTTTATCATGATTTTTTTTGGTAATAACCTTCCTCTTCGTCCATAGTATCGACGCACGAATATTCCAAATAGTTTTTTTACTTGTAAACTTAACAAAGTAGTATTTACTATCTCGCGTTCCGGCAATTATGAGAAGAATGCGCTGATTCAGTCGTATACAGGAAATTAAAGAAAATATTTACAAGCATGAAGCTAACTCTACCTCTTCATTAGTGTAATCAATGCATCATCATTTCTCATCTATTCATCAAGTTCCCTCTGCCCATTGATTGTATCATGGCGGAATGTTCCCAAGATCATCTAACGCGGTATGGTTTGTGTTTCCCATTATACCACCCCATCGGGTGCTCATTACTACTCCGGATTATAATGTGCCTCGTTCATTAGAAACACGCGGTATTTGTATAATTGTTGTGGAAATGCTAATTTGAATTGCAGCTATAGTTATTATTATGGGATGGGATACTAACAAGAAACGTTAGTATCCTGTCATATAGAACAATTTGCAATCATTTACGGAATTTGTTATTGATTTTCCATGACATCCATTTAAACACGTAGATATATACTTTTAGCCGTGTGGTTCCCGGCTCAGAAAGACCACCCCCCAATCATCCCGTGGGTGTCGTCAAGCGTTCACCTGTGTACATTAAAATGACTACTGCGATCACCAATCTGCAGCCCACCAAAATTGACATTCTATTAGGGAGGCTTGTGTTCAGCATTGGAAGTATTTCGGCTGATGATGATGATATCCCGGCAATCACCATCAGCAATTGAACTTTGTATGTTATTGTCAATCGAAAACAAACGCTATTTGCGTCTAGGTAACGTGAAACATGAAGGGACACTAAGAGCAAAAACATATTTGTATTACCATGTAAACTTTGCGGTCCACTTCGAAACACCGTCTATTCTTTATTTTGTTTTCGAGACGCTAGTGCGTTTGTTTTCGTATAGCATGATTATGATTTGGAACTGCATTTACACTGTTATTTATTGCATAAAGTGAAATAAATAACCAAGATGGAAATATACCGATCACGACAGTGCAATCTGTGTGTATCAATTTCTGTATTGTTTGCGGCTGCTCTTACAAGGGGACTTGAAGATAAATACATGCATGATTAATTACCATGGTGACCTGTAGCAAGGGTTTTTAGAAATTTTCACTGGCGTTTTCAAAAAAACTCTTCAGATGTGAAGCAGCAAATAAGCTCATTGCCTTGTGGTTTCCGGTTTAGAATAGGGTCAAAAAATAACTATAGGTTCTTACTTAGTGTAAAGAATCTTGTACCTAGGTATTGTATTACTTCAATAATTTTTCAATTTTACTTTTTAACTTAAGTGTATAGGTAATTGCCGTGGGTGTCGTCAAGGCGACTAATGGATTGTACTAGGGACGGGCAGCAACGTTCTACTGTATATATTAAGATCATTACTGCGATCACAGATTCGCAAGCCAAGCGTGGTAATTATGCCGTGTGGTTTCCGGTAGAGTAAAATAGGACCACTCCAACTCTTCCCGTAGATGTCGTACAAGGCGACTAAGGGAATACATTATATAACATCAATCAGGCCCCCCAACCCGTCTAGCCAGCGCGGGGAGTGTAGGCCAAATCCTCCGTCTGTCTCCGTCAGATGAGAGAGGATTGTGCTCCTGCAGTGGAGATAAAAATAACCTGATGATGATGATGAACAGATGGACTGTCTAGTTAAAAATAATATGAAAATGAACCTTTATCATAGTATTTATTAGGATAAAGGTCCATTTTTTATAGTATTATTTTACATCACTGAGTATGTACTCTATAGTATATATGTAGGCTTTATACATATAACACAGTTTAATTTCGCATCAGGATTATACTATAAAGCCGTTAACTAGCCAGAAAGGCATTCATTGTGAAGATATACTCATAAACGCCTGAGTTTTAACATTGATTTTCAAAGTGCTATAAAATAATACATTAATTAAAATTTAGTAATTAAAGTAACATTGCGTAACATTCTCAGCAGTAAAGGTGATTGCAAACGGTCGGATTAAGTCTTATTTCATATTAGCCACGGCTGTTGAACCAAAGCAATGTTAATGTGGTACAAACGCCACTCGGCGAGCTCTTATTGTCTTAATATTTCTCTGCGGTGGCGTTTAACGCCAACCTTTCATTCGCTCCCACCTTAACCTTTAATAACGTAGTGCATTCAAAATAAACTGTATTGATATATTTCGGTTACGGCCGATTTAAGTGGTTTGTTATTTTATTGCGTTAAAAGGAAATATAAATTACTAAAAGTATCTGCTTATCTGCCTAAATTTGCGAATCGTGAGAAACTAGCTCAAGATTAATGTTCCAAATAATTTAATTTGGCTAAAAAAAAACACGTCTTAGAAAATAATATATGTTATAAAGAGAGATACCTAAGTATAATCAACATTCGAAACCCGTATATAAGCATACGCATTCCTACTGTTATCAATGTAGCACCTGCGCTGCATTCTGTTTGCATGTGCTTTATGCAAGTATTTGCAGCCGTTTCTCATGGCGACTGTTAGAAATCATTGCCCAGGAGCCGCCATTACTTATGGGGTCCGCCTACACGGTCCTTTCGCCACTTTCAACTTTGTATGTTTTATGTGTTTACTTGTTAGGGATCTGCATCTCCGATACTTGGTGATCTGCCTCAGAATCCCATTAGGGTATAGTTTTAAGACACTGTACGGTATATACATGTATGTGAGTTAAGTCAGTTTAAAAAGCGTTTTTTTTTTCCTGCAAAGAATTTCCGGGTCGCATGTTTTATTAATTGCAATCTTTTAAGATATTTCGCTTGATATTTTAATGTTATTGCTTCCTAAGTTCTATGAAATTAAAATCACGTTAAAAAGTTTTTATAGTTTCTGTTTTCACCTCTTAATAGTTTTTTAATTTGAACCAAGAAAATCGACTTCGCGAAGAAAGTGTTATGTGGTTACTATTGTATAGGCAGTTCAAAATATTCTCAAGTTAATAAAATTAATTTAGATTTCAGCATATGTTTTAGTGAAACTGTAAAAGTTCAAGAGATCATCAAGGGACGTAAGCCATGGTAACACACAGTTGGAGCATACGTAGTAATACTGAGT
Source organism: Esperia sulphurella (assembly GCA_947086405.1). Lineage (NCBI taxonomy): Eukaryota > Metazoa > Arthropoda > Insecta > Lepidoptera > Oecophoridae > Esperia > Esperia sulphurella. The sequence continues at coordinate 8,481,496 of OX352261.1, forward strand.
ATTCTCTGCTTGGAGTAGCTTTAACGCTATAATATCGGTCAGTTGTTTAGAGCAATCCTAGACTTGAGTTGGTCGCGGGATCAAATCCTATTTAAATGTCGGTGTTCAGTGACGGGCAATACATCTTCTAGCTAGAGGGACCGTTATATATATAAGTAGTGGACGTTGGCTGTCATAATGTTGATGTATTCATCTGAAATAGTATTTAAAAAAAAATTTAAACCTAAGAAACCTATCGTCAGTACTGTTTCCGCTTGAATAGTGTACACTAACTCTTCCTTGATGACGTCTCCTTTCACACGATCCAACTTCATCACGTATTTTTTACTACACTTCCGTGAACTGGGAAAGCTTATTCCAGACCAGCTAATGGAAATATGGAACATGAGTGCTTTCTTTTTATCGTTACTAACTGTACACCGACTTAGTTTTTAACCTGATACAATGTAGAGTGTTGACACAAATATGACTTAAGCTAAATTTAAGGTAGTGTGGGAATAAAGTGTAACCTTAAGAATAGCATTAAGACAATCAACATTTTGTAGCTATGTAATTTATAAATATGTTCAAGCTAATCCACAACAGATAAAGTCAAAGTCAAAATCATTTATTGCATATGAGTACAATAAATGTACAATACCTATAACTCATCTGTGTATGGCAAAGTTATTTGAATTTGATATCTCTTGTCGGTTGGACAAAAAAAACGAGCAGAGCGCCAAGTATCGCGATACTTGTCATTCGTTTCTTTTAATAACATATCTTTTTATATTGATATCAGTGTTTGATGATAACACGACGAATGGGAATCTCCCGCATATCAACTACCGCTTACTACTTCTCTAAAGATGTTTTTCACATCTATCTGTCTATATAAAACGTCTATCATTGTCCTATAAGAAAACGACCACACATCATGCATCACACACTACATCATCTTATGTCATTGAACTAGTGTTTGTGCTTATTCGACTCAATCACGCGTAAAGAGCACACACAGCAGGAAGTGCTTAATATAAGTTACCACAAAAAAAATCTAAGTGTTGTTTAAAATTCTTTAAAGAAACGATTCAAAGTTGTGTATAGGAAAAGATGAACTTCGTAAAACCCGAACTTACCGGCCAAAACAAAATGTGGGTATTATTGTAATAATATATTAATAACATATCTGATTTTCTTTTATGATTTTCTAATAACAAACTTGAACTCACACAGCACAGATGAGAGATAGAACAAAATAGTATTTTTTATCAATAATGTATTTTTAATTTTAAAATGGATCGGAAAGTTTAAACGTAACAACAATGCAAATATGCAAGACTCACCCATTTCTTTTCAATCTTTCTGTTTTTTACACTTGTTATTGGTCGCAATTTTTTACGTATGGATACATACCAATGCTATATTAACATTAATTCGTATACCCATCAATCTTTCCTGGCCCCAGTGGGGCGTAATTACTTGTTTGTTCGAGATAAATTGATATTTGAGAACAAATTAGATCCATCATAAGATTTTTTGTTTAAGAGAAAATCTAGATGGAATGAGCCACAGAGAATCAAACTTATACTTTAGTAATTAAAATTAATAGAATTTAAATATACAGTGATCAAAATTTTGTTCGTTTTTTTTTCTTTCTTATAATGTACTAGGTACGTCGCATTTGTCCATGTGATATTCCTTTTTGGGATTTAACCCAACTTTTTAGTACCAATATAGGATAAGTTCCTCTAGCTGTTCCCGCGGGTCCGCTCGCGTGAACTATAGAATCCGCTCCCGCACTTGCTCCAGCTCATGCTCTCACGCCCACTCCCGCTTCCAAGCCCACTCTCACTCGTTTCCACGACCACGCCCACTATAGGTCCAAATGTAGTCCTAATTCATCGCAATCTGAATTGCACCGAACATTATACTTTTTTGTTATATTGCATACCTACTAATGTATTAGAAAATTAAAAATGTCCTATAACTTTTGATTGAGTAAGCCGATTGCGATGAAATAAAGCCTATATGTTACACCTAATTAGGTACTATGTTTCTGTAAAAAGTCCATCAAAATAGATTCAGTAGTTTTTAAGTTATGCATACTGTAACGGCTCCAATGAGAAACCTCTATAACTACCTATAACACGTACCTATCTACCTATTATCCTTTATGTCGATATTGGAGGAGAGTATAACTTAATGAATATATTTATTAAATCTAACCGAGAATGAATTTATCATTCTAACCGTAATTTAACGTCTAATTTGGCCAAGTGATCGTCTAGTTTCCTACGTTGTGTTTCGAAGTAACCCGTGAACTTTTAGGATTAGAAGCTCGACTCAAGTAATTGGTTTCTTAATAGATTACACTCTAGTAAAATAAGAATATAATAAATAAATACATAAAAATACTATACATAAACAACTATGAACTTTTAGTGAGATAATTTAATATTGGCCTAACAGATTTCAGGTATTAATAATAAACTAGATATGAATTAAGATGATGTTGAAAGACAATAGCAGTATGAAAACCCCCTGACGCGTAAAAGAGTGCCCGCAGCCTCCTACCTTCCCCAATAGCTGCGCCCATCCACCTGGCTAATAAGCTATTTCCAGTCCTTAGGGTTTTCATACATACTCACGCCTTCCAACATTATTCATGCGGAGCTAGGTACGAGACGTGAGTAATAGTTTCCTTTCAAAAGCTTAAAAGTGAGATTCCATCACTGTGGTATTCACTCTTCACTTATTTCTAAGTGTCAAATGATGTCCAGCCCGTCCTCGAGATTCACAAGTATCTGATGGATAAGAGGGACCTCTACCAACTCACTATGAGAAGTTAAATAACTAATAAATAAGCTTGTTACTCACTCTCGAGTATTGCTGACTAGTAAAATCGCGATATTTATAAACTAAATAAATATCGTGCTAATTTCTAACTATACTCTTTGAGATAAAGTCAGAATGGTTGATGAAGTAAGGTGGCGGTCATGCCAATTGTTTTATTGTAAATTGAAGTACAGTATAGCCTCGGCCATTGACAAATGTAGGTAACAGGATCCTCGGATCGTGTACAGACTGAATCTACTCGTAGGTCAAGATACTCAGGCGAATGGCTACAAGTGACGATGGAAATACAGGTGGCCTTGACCAGCTGTCAGATCCAATAAACTATTCTTTCAGTTTATCTCATAGCCATAATATAACCCTCAGATTATAAAAATACCTTCCCCTCGGAGTCGGTAAGAGCACCTTGAACCACTTATAGACAGGTTCTGTAATTGTATGACTTAAAGCCAAATGACGAGTATTGAATCAATATGTGCCCTTGGGCCACATATAAGTAGATTAAAGAAGATATAATTGTCCTGTGGACTTCGACGATACTGTACTGAAGAGTAAAATGTTTGAATGGACTTCATATACCACATCGACTGTCTTCTCAAAGGTTATCTACAAATGAATGTATAAACCAAACTTTATGTCTCGAATTTAAGTAGTTTATAAATATATTAAATATTTTGCAAACATACATATGACTATCATTAATTAATAAAGAAGTTGTTTACTTCCTTTCTTTACTATCTAAGTTCCTATAGGCACCTAAGTTATTAGACTCCTATTTGAAGCCAAATGTAACTAATATTAGTTCAGCAGTGAACTTCCTCTTCCACTGATCAGAGGACTTTGTCATAACATGGAATAGCCAGATAGCATCCGGTATTACATATTTGTTATGTAATAAAGCTAAGAACTTGAATTCATTTTATGTTGGTAATTAAATAAAGTGGGTATTTAGGTATATTTTGTATACCTAACATTTGCAGTGTATTGACCAATTATGCACATTACTATTAGATAGTATGGATGTTTTGTAAAACTGGTAGGAATAGAATCCAATTTCAATTAACAAGGTCTTAACTTCTACATATGAGTTACTTATTTTACATCTATGGAGATAGACTTAATCACTAACTTACAAACTAGGTCCTAACATTGCAAATAGTATCAACCTAATGCAATTCCTAACTCCCTAGACCCTACTTAACTTACAATTTGAATTTAGCAAACATTATAAGTTATAACCTCCAATAGTGGGAGTTATTTTGCCTACAATGTACCCTAACAGCCCTGCCTAATTCCCTACCATCCTATTACCTAGATATTATTTTATGTTAATTATGTGATTGAAGTCAACGCTTATGTCCAACATTGGGCATTACCATCAGCCTACATACCTAGGACTATACCATCTGTACGTAGAACCTTATTCCTCATGTACAATAATTACAAACGCTTTGTCTGCTTCAGCAGTGGGTAGAACTTACTTAATACGCCTACATCATAACATACTTAGAAATCTACCCACCTATTTTATTATTAAAATGTGTATTAAAATAATGGATTAATACCGACTATGGGCATTAACAAACCGAATTCGTCCTAATGCAAAACCCTATATCCCTATTACGGTTCGTATCTAGTATTCCCTATTAGAAGTTAATAGTTAATACCAACTATGAGCATTAACAAACCTAATACGTCCTAATGCAAAACCCTATATCCCTATTACGATTCGTATCTAGTATTCCCTATTAGAAGTTAATAGTTAATGCCAACTATGAGCATGAACAAACCTAATACGTCCTAATGCAAAACCCTATATCCCTATTTGAAGTTAAGTATAGCCTATGTCCAGCAAAGGACCATACAGGCATAACAAACCCTATTGCAACGTCCTATTCACCTAACGTTCCCTATTTGAAGTTAATATGTATAGCCTATGTCCAGCAAAGGATCATACAGGCATAACAAAACCTATTGCAAATCCCTATCACCTAACGTTCCCTATTTGAAGTTAATATGTAAAGCCTATGTCCAGCAAAGGATCATACAGGCATAACAAAACCTATTGCAAATCCCTATCAACCTACATTTCCTAATTTACCTATGTTCTCTAGCTGCTAATAAAACCCGCTCTTGACTTAGAGCTTATTGAATTGTCCAAGTGTGCAAAAGAAAACCCCATTTACTTTATGTGTGGTGTGTGTGTGTGTGTATATTTACCTGACACTAGCTACAAAAATCTAAATCCCGTAAAGGGCCTAACGTCCATACGCATGTGCTTAGCGCATTTGGGTGTGTATTTCCCTACCAGATTGTGACAATGTCTTGAAAAAGACAAAGGGCGACTACATCTGAATAGCCGCGCCCACCAGTTACGGTGTTAAAACCAAGTACACTCCCGTTGTCACCGTTAGGAGGCCAAGAGTACTGTGGTCCATTGAATAATCAATGTAAGCATCAAACCTATCCTACAATAACCTAAAGCTAAAGAAACGGAGGAGGAAGGAATAAAGGTTTTTAGGAGTGTAACGCTGAGATCTCCCAGGCTCAAGAGATCACTCAATGATAGAGGGCGAAAGGGGTCTTGGCCCAGCGAGAGTTTGTGTGTGTGTGTGTGTGTGTAATGCGGTGTTATTAGCACCTAAAGTTGTGAGTGTACGGAAGGAATGGGTAGGTATACTTCAGCCAAGGATTTAGGAACTTTCCCTAAACATCGTAGTTGAGAACTAAACCATTACTGTCAAAACTTATTGACGAATTAATCAAAATTACCTCTTCTAAAAACGCGCAGCGTAACGTCTAAACTGTTAGACGAATAAAATAAAATGCGGTCCCGAATACTGGCTCTCTTATCTTTTATACTCCCCGCGCGTAGTCTTGTTGAAAACGATGCCCCGCCCACTTTGCTTTTGACGCTTGCTTTCGACAACCAATTTTTCCTTTCATTCCTTTTCGCGCCGCTTCTATTTGCTTTCGACAGTCAACAGGTGTTCCATTTCGCGTTCTAATCGCTTTCGACGCTTGCTTTCGACAACCAACTTGCATTTCATTCCTTTTCGCGTCGCTTCTATTTGCTTTCGACAGTCAACAGGTGTTCCATTTCGCGTACTAATCGCTTTCGACATCGCTTTCAACAACCAAATTTTCCTTTCAATCCTTTTCGCGTCGCTTCCATTTGCTTTCGACAGTCAACCTAAACTCCATTTCGCATCGTATATGCTTGTTGAAATAAAACCTTTCTTTCAAATATCCCTTATGTTTGCACACAAACATACATACTTACATGCCCATATTCATTCATACCTACAAACATTCATACATACATACATGCATACATACATACATACATACATACATACATACATACATACATACATACATACATACATACATACATACATACATACATACATACATACATACATACATACATACATACATACATACATACATACATACATACATACATACATACATACATACATACATACATACATACATACATACATACATACATACATACATACATACATACATACATACATACATACATACATACATACATACATACATACATACATACATACATACATGCATACATACATACATACATACACATATACATACATACATACATACATACATACATACATACATACATACATACTACGAGAATTTAATAAGAACCTTTTAGCCAGCCTCAAAGCAGCTACAGTAGAAAACAGCTGTTTAAGACGCTCTTAATGACAAATCTAGGTAATCCTAAATCCACTTACACTACTTAAACACCGACGGTTCAATAAACGATCATACCTAATTTACTTAACCAAAGATGCAATATATGCGGTACTATGCTTGCTATATAGTAACTCTGCCTACCCCCCTGAGACCGGAGCGCGTGCCTTGTGTAACTATGTACGTATTCACAAATAAGTATCTGGATTATATTTTAAGTACTATAGACAATAATTATAATGAATTACGGCATTCACCATCAGTCTAAATACGTCCCCTGCCGGATATAGTTCTCCCTCTCGGCAAGCTAACCTTCGCGGCCCCGCCATAATCCCCACGCTTATCAGTTATTCCTCTACCTATCGCTAGCTTCTATTTCATTAAATTGGCCCTATTAAAGTATCTAATGTCTGATCATTCTTGAATATCAATAACATTCTTGTAATTTACTATTATCTATAAATGATAGTATATATTATATATATATAAGGCAAAACGCATCGTGAATCAGCATGGGACGAGGCTGTCCCGTTACAATTGCCCCTAAAATTTGAAATATCTACAAGGGATAATTGAAATTTTACCCTAAATCCTCGTTAAATTCACGATATGTTATGTCCAACATAGTTTTATTATTCTAACCGTATGCTTGCAAACATAAACTTAACCTAGTTGTATAATGTAGTAAGTTTCTTACATTAGATTTCACGTTACTACGTTAAATAAAATTTTTATTCAAATCTCAGAATAACTTTTAAATTTAATTTGTCTACTTAAAGTTTATTTTGGCCTTATTTATTCCAAATCTTCCATTACTGTTAACCGAAATAAACGTATTGTTTCCCAAATATAATATAAGAAACTATCAGATAAATTTTTTCTACATTCTTGATTGAACAATAAACATATAACAATGTATTAATTCCTTACTTAAAATATAACTTAACCTACAGAAGTAATCTTCTTGAGCGCTTCTACTGAATTCTTCTAAGTATTCTGCAACAGAAACTGGGTTATATTTGATTAATTATCTAGATTAATTGATCGCAGCAACAGTAAATTTCTAAACGCAAAATTGACTGTTTCATAATCCTATTGAGCCTACGCGCAAATGCTTAACAATAAATTACGCCTAATTCTCAACATGCTAAATCTTATAGTAAAGAATTTATGTTATACGCCAATGAGTTTCGTTCATCATTCCACAGCCATGAGTAGGAGTGGTGGCCATGTATATCCTGACTTACTTAACTTATCTACTCGTATATCTTAAATTCTATTCCTTATTTACATAAAATCTTAGAAGTGTGTGTGTGTGGTGTGTATTTATACCAGGCACCATATAACTCAATGGGAAGAAGAATAGGTAATCACCAAATAAATCTGAATGCAACAGCAACCCCATCACCAGTATATGACAGGCCTGAATTCACAAACCCTATGGGATCCTAGTTTGTGAGGCTAGAACATTTAGAAGAAAATAGGCGAAACCTGTCTCCTGCCGCCACCCAGAAGAGGTTGCCTCGACAAGCTCAGGCTTTAGCCAAGAGACCTGCAATGCCCACCCTTCCAAATCCATACCTATCGCCGGTTCTGATCTTACTGTCTCATATAATCTATCGCTAAACCACCCATTTCATAATCCTAAAGAGACTATATTATACCAGGAGAGTGTAAAGTTGCCGAGTTAAAAGTGTTTGCAACGTGTGGAGTAATTAACCAGTTTGCAATCGTTGACCAGTTTTTTATAAATTTACTGATTCTAATCCTAACTCCAATGTCTATACAAAATGGCTAATTGTTCAGTGTAATGTTCCTTAGATTATACGCCAATAAGGTATTTACACAATATCCGTCATAGAATACCTCAAAGACTACTCACATACTCGAGGGTTTTTATTTTTTTATTATTATTATTATATTTTTTTTTTTTTTTTTTTTTTTTTAATTTGGTTTTTTTTTTTTTTTTTTTTTTTAATTACCGTTTAGCTCATGAACATTCACTAACGTCATCTTTCATACTATCTTTGATTTACCCATATCAAAACATTGCGTAAACTTATTAACTTAACAATAAGTATATTAATAAAAGTTACTATTATCCTTTGCTAAGGACAATCAGGGACCTAGCCACGCATCCATCACTACCAATGGAATAAGAACCTTCAACATACTACGTTTTAATGACGCCTTTAGTTCATCTACGCAAAATTTAACTGATCTGTAGCTATCGCTAAAAAGTTCTCGCACTCGTGCAATTTACGCAGCTCTTAATATTAGTAATAATTTACAAACATATAACAATCTACACTGACTTGTCAGATTATTATATTAACACCCTAATATGAACAATAACTAATCAAAATACTAATATAATTTCCTTACTAAATATTCAGTTAAACTTATCCAAACTAGACCTACACTTAATTTATGCTATATAATTAACTATAAAATATTGAACAATGACATCTACATAACTATTGAGAAACATAAATTAATATTACTAGTCATTTACAGGAAGGACAAATTCTCTCTATATTCCCTATTAATAATAAACACTAAATTCAGTTGTCCGTTTTGCTACCTACTTAAACTATTATCTTATTATCTAGAAATAAATCAAGACTTGTACCAAGAAGGTTCAAATGATGTCATTTTCTGGTTTTGAGGAAATGGAAGTCATACCTAAAATGTCAGTTACCATACCTTTAGTCACAACATACCACACCTTTTATTGCTACCTTACCTAATTGTCCCCCTTTTCCCCAAGTCATACACCATTTCAACCTCCTCAATATGAAATAATGACAGACTATTTTATTTTATCTCTTTAATATATAATTAACATTAAACCGGGGAGGTTAATTTATTAATATTGACTTAGTAGTAACTCAATACAACTTTCAACTATTCTAAGTGCAATCTTCAATTTTCTTTCCTTATATTTATATAAAACTTCTTTTTCTTGCTATATTAATCATTTTCTTCTTTTTCCCCCTATAAAATGTGATTAAAGTTCCTGAAACCTTTAAATCTAATATTAGCAATCGGTATGTAATTAAAACATATAAATTTAGTATCAATTAATAGTGCATTCAATATAGAACCATTATTGTTCTTCGGCGTGGGCGATTTGCTTATACGTTTTACTTCTTTCACTTATCGAAAGCCCTAAATTAAAAATACGAGCCACCAAATATTTCACCAAAATACCAGTAGGTGTCATATTATTTATATCCTATGTATAACATCCCAATAGTTTATACAATAAATTAACTAATTATCGCCTTAGTAGCACGATCTCAAATTTAGAAATTACTTTCTTATTTTCATTTCCGTTTCCTATCAAAGAATCCATTTCTTAATCCGGCCAATCATATGTGTTATCTAAATTCAAACTAGGGGACGCTACCTATTTTCAAAGTGGAAACTAATTTTTTTGAAAATAGAATTGGGTTCAGTACGCTTCAAGTACTGTCCAGACATCTAGACTTCACGCGAAGGTAAGTAAACCGCTAATATTTCTTCTTATAATGCTAAATTCCTTTTGTTCATCCTATTTCATGTGCTATATTGAGTCAACAAACTATTTTATACATATACATTTCAGTGTTTTGGAAATTTCAAGGCTTATAGTATATATTTTTTTTTTTCCTTTTAAGAAACCATGGACGACTTCCATCGCTGTTTTATCTCAGAATGGGAGAGCAACCCCGTGCTTTGGAACCCTAAACACCCGCATTACTACCACAAAGCTTCACGTGACACTGCACATCTTAATTTGCTCCAAATTATGCAATTTTTTTTTCCCTTCGGCTTGCTCCAAAGATGTTTTGAAAAAAGTAAAAAATCTTAGGTCCATATATTCCCGCGCCAAGAGAACCCGCTCTTCCCACTGGTCGCTCGAACCCCTAAAATTCCTGGAGATTGTAGGCGTTAGAGTAAGTGCTCAACCTTTAATCCCCTTACTATACTTTAGTCGACTTTAAGTTTTACAAACACTATCACTACTTCCGCAATATATATATTTTCCTACTATCCGCATGCTCCTTAATGACTAATAATAACTATAAACTAATAACAATTATATCTATTTTGGCCTAATGTTTCCTGTAATTACTATTTTCAGAGATACAACCGAGTACGTCCAAGAATCTCCCAACCTGAAGTGCCAATTCAAGTAAGAATGTTCCTACATAATTATTATTCTCTAGTAACGATAAACATACCCTTAATTTTATTCTCAACCTATCTTTACTAAACCAATGATGACTGCCAAGCATGGTTATTAACGTCAATTCTATTAAAATCTTGCACTGTACTGCATATAACCAGCCTACTTAGTCTCGCCAATCAATTCCAAACCTTATGTATTTTACCAATTGTAACCGTCTTTTATAACACGATTGTTTGTTTTCATTTGATTCACAGAAGGTTCAACCGTCTACCTCATTCTCTCATCCGACCCTACACTCTGTACATTTACTTAATATAACTAGGCTCACATTATAAAATTAAGCTTGCTAAAATTAATTCTATATTATCCTAACCTTACTTATTAATTTTTATAGATGGATGAATTATTATCATTTCCCGGCGACCATCCGCCAGCGGAACTATCCATACTAGCCACTAATCCTGTATTCACTTCTAAATTATCGCTTGCCGATTTATGTGTCATATTCTTCCTAACTTCATCCCCCAATTGGGCGATTTTCGTCGTAAAAACTCCTACTGTACGTCTCAACATTCTGTACAACAATTTAACGTCTTCACCCCTTTTCCTTTTGGGTTTTGATACAGAAGACGGCCCTGCCTGTGCTTCGTGAGCCTCTACGGGAATTAATGATTCCGCCTGCCCCACGGGCGATACTACTTCTGGTGAATCTGCTATGGTAACTGGCGAATGGGCCCGTTTCCTAGTTCTTCTGGGCTTCACCATTTTGAATTTTATTTAAATCTACTTAAATCAGCAACTTACTGTAACAAAGTAATAGACCTATTAATCGTACCCCTCCCCTTAATATCCCTTGAATAAAACTTAATTATCTTATACTAGTTATTTTATATAGCCGTTTACAAATTATTATTACTTTAGATTCAAGCCACCAGCAATAATAACTTGATGTATTAATTTGGGAGGCCTATCGCTTGTAAATTTTAACTATAATTATAAATTGAGTTTAAATCATTTTATAATAATCAGTAATTTATCACCCTACTCTATTCCTTAATATAGTTTACTTTGTTTTACCTAAAACCTTATTAAACCTATTTTGTCTTTAAAATGCCTATTACCAAGAAGCTTCTTGATTGGTACGTCTGTAACAATCCGAAAGGTCTGCTTCAGAGCCAAAAATTAACTTAACCATTACTAGGACTTAATAATAATACCTTTAACATTAACCGTTACTTTCATAATTGATATTGATTACATAACTTGACTGTATGAAAACAGATACCTTTGCTTATTTGGTTAATTTCATTTTAAGTATTAAATTATTGAGAAAATGAAACAAATGCAATTCGATTTACCATGGTAACTAAATATACCATTGTTCTCTGTCCAATGCACAGGTTAGAACATATATTTTAACCCTAAAGTCAATCTGCCACTTAAGCTGTATGCATAGTGCCTTTGCAGATTCCAGGGAGAACTGATTAAGAGACAAAACTTAGATTCCCTTGTCATTGATTTAATATTGATTTTCCAATTGCCTTGGAAATCGTACTTATTCTTAACTATTCTACCTTGTTCCTAGCGTTTAATCTACCTACTTAATTTTAAACCAACCATGGATCATTACCACCATCTACAAAGATCCGTACACATGAGAAAACATGTAATTTATTTCACCAACAAGGTAAGTTAATTTTCCAACAAATACGCCTTGTTATTTATACGTTTACGCATCTCTTTCGTGACTTAAATCTCATTTCCTATCCCCTAACCTTACTTGAGTAGTATTTTACTTAAGTTAAAGGACGATTAGTGTCGTCTATTTTAAAACTAATTGCGTAGTTTTCCTAACCTATTAGACATAAATACGCCTTCAGTGGATCAAATGCAAACTTATGATGATAAATAGTTGCAACCTTACATTAGATATCACTTATTGAATGACACTAACTCATTGTTTCTCTTTCAGATTACAACAGAAATGTAAATAACACAGTCAAGAATTGAATGTCAAGCCAGGCTTTTCCCATTGTCGACTAAACATAATGAAAGCCCTGTCTAAAGCCATTATTTACATGGACGCCGTATTTGGACACTAACAGTGAAGAATATTTACTACTGGCTGTATCTCAATAAAACTTTTAAAACTGCCTAAATATCAAGTGATGGATATTCAATATATTTAAATAAGAACCAGCACATAACTTAACCTATAAGCCTACATTGCTATAGTAATGTATATAAGTTTGGCTATTTAGTACTCTTATTTACTAAACTCTTCCAGAGCATAAGCAACCCCCAAACTATTGAATTTTCTGAGTACTGTACTTACAATCCCCAGTTGCTAAACTGCTTAACACATTCTATTTAACCTGAATTATATATAGCAACCCCTAGACTATTATGACTAAAACCAATTGTTTAAAATGTAATTACTTGTGTCGAGGCTCAATCCTTCCATTTCATACGGCAGCATTTTGTGAGCACTAAACTCACACTCTTATATCTAATTTACTTACTGATTATTCTAATATATTAAGATAAACACATATTGCTCTCCGTAGTAACACTGGTTCATATCCTGGTAATGGCCTACCCCTTTTTGTAACGGCTCCAATGAGAAACCTCTATAACTACCTATAACACGTACCTATCTACCTATTATCCTTTATGTCGATATTGGAGGAGAGTATAACTTAATGAATATATTTATTAAATCTAACCGAGAATGAATTTATCATTCTAACCGTAATTTAACGTCTAATTTGGCCAAGTGATCGTCTAGTTTCCTACGTTGTGTTTCGAAGTAACCCGTGAACTTTTAGGATTAGAAGCTCGACTCAAGTAATTGGTTTCTTAATAGATTACACTCTAGTAAAATAAGAATATAATAAATAAATACATAAAAATACTATACATAAACAACTATGAACTTTTAGTGAGATAATTTAATATTGGCCTAACAGATTTCAGGTATTAATAATAAACTAGATATGAATTAAGATGATGTTGAAAGACAATAGCAGTATGAAAACCCCCTGACGCGTAAAAGAGTGCCCGCAGCCTCCTACCTTCCCCAATAGCTGCGCCCATCCACCTGGCTAATAAGCTATTTCCAGTCCTTAGGGTTTTCATACATACTCACGCCTTCCAACATTATTCATGCGGAGCTAGGTACGAGACGTGAGTAATAGTTTCCTTTCAAAAGCTTAAAAGTGAGATTCCATCACTGTGGTATTCACTCTTCACTTATTTCTAAGTGTCAAATGATGTCCAGCCCGTCCTCGAGATTCACAAGTATCTGATGGATAAGAGGGACCTCTACCAACTCACTATGAGAAGTTAAATAACTAATAAATAAGCTTGTTACTCACTCTCGAGTATTGCTGACTAGTAAAATCGCGATATTTATAAACTAAATAAATATCGTGCTAATTTCTAACTATACTCTTTGAGATAAAGTCAGAATGGTTGATGAAGTAAGGTGGCGGTCATGCCAATTGTTTTATTGTAAATTGAAGTACAGTATAGCCTCGGCCATTGACAAATGTAGGTAACAGGATCCTCGGATCGTGTACAGACTGAATCTACTCGTAGGTCAAGATACTCAGGCGAATGGCTACAAGTGACGATGGAAATACAGGTGGCCTTGACCAGCTGTCAGATCCAATAAACTATTCTTTCAGTTTATCTCATAGCCATAATATAACCCTCAGATTATAAAAATACCTTCCCCTCGGAGTCGGTAAGAGCACCTTGAACCACTTATAGACAGGTTCTGTAATTGTATGACTTAAAGCCAAATGACGAGTATTGAATCAATATGTGCCCTTGGGCCACATATAAGTAGATTAAAGAAGATATAATTGTCCTGTGGACTTCGACGATACTGTACTGAAGAGTAAAATGTTTGAATGGACTTCATATACCACATCGACTGTCTTCTCAAAGGTTATCTACAAATGAATGTATAAACCAAACTTTATGTCTCGAATTTAAGTAGTTTATAAATATATTAAATATTTTGCAAACATACATATGACTATCATTAATTAATAAAGAAGTTGTTTACTTCCTTTCTTTACTATCTAAGTTCCTATAGGCACCTAAGTTATTAGACTCCTATTTGAAGCCAAATGTAACTAATATTAGTTCAGCAGTGAACTTCCTCTTCCACTGATCAGAGGACTTTGTCATAACATGGAATAGCCAGATAGCATCCGGTATTACATATTTGTTATGTAATAAAGCTAAGAACTTGAATTCATTTTATGTTGGTAATTAAATAAAGTGGGTATTTAGGTATATTTTGTATACCTAACATTTGCAGTGTATTGACCAATTATGCACATTACTATTAGATAGTATGGATGTTTTGTAAAACTGGTAGGAATAGAATCCAATTTCAATTAACAAGGTCTTAACTTCTACATATGAGTTACTTATTTTACATCTATGGAGATAGACTTAATCACTAACTTACAAACTAGGTCCTAACATTGCAAATAGTATCAACCTAATGCAATTCCTAACTCCCTAGACCCTACTTAACTTACAATTTGAATTTAGCAAACATTATAAGTTATAACCTCCAATAGTGGGAGTTATTTTGCCTACAATGTACCCTAACAGCCCTGCCTAATTCCCTACCATCCTATTACCTAGATATTATTTTATGTTAATTATGTGATTGAAGTCAACGCTTATGTCCAACATTGGGCATTACCATCAGCCTACATACCTAGGACTATACCATCTGTACGTAGAACCTTATTCCTCATGTACAATAATTACAAACGCTTTGTCTGCTTCAGCAGTGGGTAGAACTTACTTAATACGCCTACATCATAACATACTTAGAAATCTACCCACCTATTTTATTATTAAAATGTGTATTAAAATAATGGATTAATACCGACTATGGGCATTAACAAACCGAATTCGTCCTAATGCAAAACCCTATATCCCTATTACGGTTCGTATCTAGTATTCCCTATTAGAAGTTAATAGTTAATACCAACTATGAGCATTAACAAACCTAATACGTCCTAATGCAAAACCCTATATCCCTATTACGATTCGTATCTAGTATTCCCTATTAGAAGTTAATAGTTAATGCCAACTATGAGCATGAACAAACCTAATACGTCCTAATGCAAAACCCTATATCCCTATTTGAAGTTAAGTATAGCCTATGTCCAGCAAAGGACCATACAGGCATAACAAACCCTATTGCAACGTCCTATTCACCTAACGTTCCCTATTTGAAGTTAATATGTATAGCCTATGTCCAGCAAAGGATCATACAGGCATAACAAAACCTATTGCAAATCCCTATCACCTAACGTTCCCTATTTGAAGTTAATATGTAAAGCCTATGTCCAGCAAAGGATCATACAGGCATAACAAAACCTATTGCAAATCCCTATCAACCTACATTTCCTAATTTACCTATGTTCTCTAGCTGCTAATAAAACCCGCTCTTGACTTAGAGCTTATTGAATTGTCCAAGTGTGCAAAAGAAAACCCCATTTACTTTATGTGTGGTGTGTGTGTGTGTGTATATTTACCTGACACTAGCTACAAAAATCTAAATCCCGTAAAGGGCCTAACGTCCATACGCATGTGCTTAGCGCATTTGGGTGTGTATTTCCCTACCAGATTGTGACAATGTCTTGAAAAAGACAAAGGGCGACTACATCTGAATAGCCGCGCCCACCAGTTACGGTGTTAAAACCAAGTACACTCCCGTTGTCACCGTTAGGAGGCCAAGAGTACTGTGGTCCATTGAATAATCAATGTAAGCATCAAACCTATCCTACAATAACCTAAAGCTAAAGAAACGGAGGAGGAAGGAATAAAGGTTTTTAGGAGTGTAACGCTGAGATCTCCCAGGCTCAAGAGATCACTCAATGATAGAGGGCGAAAGGGGTCTTGGCCCAGCGAGAGTTTGTGTGTGTGTGTGTGTGTGTAATGCGGTGTTATTAGCACCTAAAGTTGTGAGTGTACGGAAGGAATGGGTAGGTATACTTCAGCCAAGGATTTAGGAACTTTCCCTAAACATCGTAGTTGAGAACTAAACCATTACTGTCAAAACTTATTGACGAATTAATCAAAATTACCTCTTCTAAAAACGCGCAGCGTAACGTCTAAACTGTTAGACGAATAAAATAAAATGCGGTCCCGAATACTGGCTCTCTTATCTTTTATACTCCCCGCGCGTAGTCTTGTTGAAAACGATGCCCCGCCCACTTTGCTTTCGACGCTTGCTTTCGACAACCAATTTTTCCTTTCATTCCTTTTCGCGCCGCTTCTATTTGCTTTCGACAGTCAACAGGTGTTCCATTTCGCGTTCTAATCGCTTTCGACGCTTGCTTTCGACAACCAACTTGCATTTCATTCCTTTTCGCGTCGCTTCTATTTGCTTTCGACAGTCAACAGGTGTTCCATTTCGCGTACTAATCGCTTTCGACATCGCTTTCAACAACCAAATTTTCCTTTCAATCCTTTTCGCGTCGCTTCCATTTGCTTTCGACAGTCAACCTAAACTCCATTTCGCATCGTATATGCTTGTTGAAATAAAACCTTTCTTTCAAATATCCCTTATGTTTGCACACAAACATACATACTTACATGCCCATATTCATTCATACCTACAAACATTCATACATACATACATGCATACATACATACATACATACATATATACATACATACATACATACATACATACATACATACATACATACATACATACATACATACATACATACATACATACATACATACATACATACATACATACATACATACATACATGCATACATACATACATACACATATACATACATACATACATACATACATACATACATACTACGAGAATTTAATAAGAACCTTTTAGCCAGCCTCAAAGCAGCTACAGTAGAAAACAGCTGTTTAAGACGCTCTTAATGACAAATCTAGGTAATCCTAAATCCACTTACACTACTTAAACACCGACGGTTCAATAAACGATCATACCTAATTTACTTAACCAAAGATGCAATATATGCGGTACTATGCTTGCTATATAGTAACTCTGCCTACCCCCCTGAGACCGGAGCGCGTGCCTTGTGTAACTATGTACGTATTCACAAATAAGTATCTGGATTATATTTTAAGTACTATAGACAATAATTATAATGAATTACGGCATTCACCATCAGTCTAAATACGTCCCCTGCCGGATATAGTTCTCCCTCTCGGCAAGCTAACCTTCGCGGCCCCGCCATAATCCCCACGCTTATCAGTTATTCCTCTACCTATCGCTAGCTTCTATTTCATTAAATTGGCCCTATTAAAGTATCTAATGTCTGATCATTCTTGAATATCAATAACATTCTTGTAATTTACTATTATCTATAAATGATAGTATATATTATATATATATAAGGCAAAACGCATCGTGAATCAGCATGGGACGAGGCTGTCCCGTTACAATACAGAAACAAACAGATAAACAAATGGACAAAATTCCAAAAAATGATCGAAATGTGTTCTATTTACTTATCATTAGACCCTCAATTTTTTTCACAAATATTATCAATAGCTGCCCGCGGCTCCGCTCGCGTGGATTACAGAATCCGCTCCCGTTCCCACTTCCGCTTCCGTTTCCTTTCCCACTTCCACTTGCAAACATCTTCAATATACAGACAGACACGTGAAGTTTACGTTTTAATTTATTAGATGTTGTTGGACAACCTTATACTCGCCTTGTTGTTATGATCTAGTAGAACCTTATTCTATTTTTAAAGATCTATTTTTAAAGTGTACAATTTTTAGTAATTCTTCCGACTTTTGGCTTCTACTCTAACGTAAAATAATAAAATAACGTTTCTCTCAAACTTTTTTGAGCATTATATAGTTTAACACAGATATACTTAATTTGTTTTGACAAGCCCAAGTCAGTCGTAAAATTCAAGAGGCTCGTATAACCTTGTGGTTAGTTGCAATTAAGTTTGAAATAATCTTTATGTACATACGGGCATGGTACGCAAAGACTGGCCGCGTTCATTACACCTAATTGCAATATAATTATCGGCTATTGGAAGCGGTATGCAGTGGCTGAGCCCCGTGCCTGTGTCTACAGCAGGACCATTTGTTTTACCGTACTTACATGATGATCGCCCTTAACAGAATTACCTTAAATTCTTTTAAAACCTCTTATATGACGATGCAAGAACTCTTTTTAATGGTTTTATAAATTTCAAAGAAATAACATTTTAATTAGTAAGCTCACTCTACATACATACTTAGGTATTCCTGATGATAATAAAATTACATTAAAATATTATTTTTTTCATTATTTCGTTTGTGTGTCTTGTCTTTTTAACTAATACGTATAAGATTAGATTATATTTATTTATATATATATATTGCCTTATCTAACACAACGCAAGTAATGTCGGGCATATAAAAGTGTATAATTCATCAGCTGTGACAGTCGGGAGCCGATGCCGAGGAAAACTGGTGGTCAGAGCCATGGCTAGTAGCTAGTCTATAATAATTGCACATTGCCTCTTACAGCGGCTCTATTTCGTAACTCCAGGCGTAACAAATTCAATCAAGATTTTCTGCACTTCAATCACCATAAACCAAATTATGGTCTATTAGAAACAGAACAAAGCCGACGTGATATTTATGAGACAATTTGCAATAGGATAATATTGTGTGGTCGATTTTATTATGAGTAAGATTATATCGATTTTCATCAAAATCTTCGAAGATAAAAGCATCCTTGCATTTATTATTTTAAATTATCTCCTTTTATGAATTTTATGCGACAACTTTCTAATCCACGCCTTTTACTTGCGGTTCCACAACTCGTCTGCGAAATTCCATTTTCATTATTATACGAAAATCGGTAATGCTCGGCCTCCATTCATCGTTACTTTATAATTCTGCACTAAAACCTTTCTCGACATATTTCAGTGCAAAAAATCGGTGTATTGGTACGCAAGTTTTACAACAAAGCAGACAAGCCTGAATTTTATAAAATATTAAATTTATTGCATATTATATATATATATATATATATGTTTAGCCTATTATCATTTCCGATTTTATTCCTACAGATAATAAATCATCATTTCAAATTATTTATGATCTGATCTACCTTTATAAATAAATAGAATGTTTCACTATATAGTATTCGCACTTGAGATTTATTATACCTACAAAGCACATACATTTATGAGAGAGTCAGTGTTAGTGAATATTATATAAAACATGAATCAATACTTATTATAATAATGCGAATATACTATTTTATATCACTCAGTTATGACTTAAGGGCTTTACCAGTTGTGATAAAACTTTTAGGGAAAGGTAGTGAGAAACTGGCAGACAGCTCGCCTGATGGTGTCGCTTATTACAAGACCTAAAACTTAAAAAATCTGGCACGTTTACAACTTTCTAAGTGATAAAATGAAGGTCGTTACTTTATTCTATGGATAACTCATAAATAACTATATTTATTGCATTGTTATAAAGATAATGGCCCTCATATGCAAATAAATGCAATAAATCCCTAATAAATTAGTGCTTAAGCAATCAAAACTTCTTTAACATTTCCGTATACATTTTTCAATGAAGTTGATAGTTTATTTTCGAAATGAAAAACAAGAACACTAATTTCGACAAAAAAAAATTACAGGGATATAATTTTTATTTTGTACTCTAAACTTTAAAGTTTATAATATACGTTTTATTGTTATTTACATAATCCTAAGCACTTAGTCTTCATCAATAAATTATTTGCTTATTTTCTTCTCTTATGCCCATCAATGAACATCAGTGAACACTTTTAAAGCAGATTAGACAAGTTCTTCAAAAACCAGTGTTACAAGTGACAATTTAAAGACTTAAATACACCAGTTCAGATATAGGCACATCAGCAAATTGCTGCTCGAGTTCATGTACATCTCTATTTGACTGTATTAAATCCAAAAAAAAACTATGTAGGTGTGCTTATTATTAACCTGCAGCCTCTGGATTGTACGTGTACCAGTTTAAAGGCCACAAGTGCGTTGCCAGTCTGAGTACTAGGTTGAAATGCCTCGAGAGTCCTACTATAATCTAATACTCAGGATAAACACTGCTCATATACTTTTAACCTGGGTAAATATTAGATTCCCAGAGTGCACCAACAGTCGACTATCAGTGGACATTGCTTCGGAGTGAAAAGCTAATGTATAAATTATGATTCATAATGTAGCAAATAGGTATATGGAGAATGAGAATTCAAAACGTCCTGAGTGCCATTATCGTTCAAATTTTTCTTTGCTTCACACGTATTTTATATTGCTCATAGACCCTATAAGATATTAAGTGCTTTCGAAGTGTTATAGTTTATTTTTTTAAAGAAATTATAAAATAAAGAATATTGATAAAATTTACTGTTAAAAATCTCTTTTAAATAAGAATATTAATTTAAATCGTTTCTTAATTATTTCATATCATCATCATCATCAGGTTATTTTTGTCTCCACTGCAGGAGCACAACCTTCTCTCATCTGCCGTTATTTCATATATGATTAAGTATCTATATTATTTTATAATTTTGATTTATACCTATTTTGTTTTATTAAAAACCTACAAGTTCCCATTTTCCAGCTTTGCCTAAAAATATTGCCTATATTTGAGGCATACCTACTTAGTACCTCAAATGGGTAATATTTAAACGATTACAACGTAAAAGTAAGTTATCTTATTTTTAATTTTTATAAAGTTTAATTTCTCTCGACAACTTTAGGTCAAGGCACTTAGACCTTTTGGAATTTCCAGTCTTCGTATGTTGTGACACTTAAGACGTTAGAATGTAGGAGCCGTTAGTTCATTTGTCAGAAAACATCTTAGTTATTATATTATTACTGTTGGCGTTTACTAGCTAGTATTTATGTCAAACAAAATATAGTTTACGACGCGACACAACTATTTTTACGACTGTTCTAACACCCATCGTAAACTTTAATGCTTATTGCATTTAATTAAGAAAGGGACAACTATTGAAAAGCAAATAATAATTATCTATAGGACGGAATTTGCCAGGCAAAATTGCATAATGACGGTGGCTCTCATAAGAGAAGACATATGTTCAGAAGTGGATATACCAACAGACTGATTATAGTGCAAGCCTAAATGAGTTCGTGAAGTTTAAGCATTACGTAGTTTAAGGTTTAAACACACCAACCCCCATGCCGTAGATATTTAGAGGACTATTTTTCGGTAAAGGAAACCTCGTGAGCATACTGTTTTCTTTGTGTCGTGTTTACAATAAAATGTTTAACAAAAATGGTCAGAACCGTCTTCGAGTAATTTAATAAAGTTTAGGGTGTACAAATATCGACGGTATTTTTACAAAATGGCGATTATGCCAAATGATGTAATGCTATATTCGTCTTTCGATTTATTGTAGAAGGGACGAATTTGCCAACTGACATAATAGGAAATTCGCCCTTTTGTCAAAAGACCGACGATATGTGCATTTGAAAATGTTATAGTGGCATATCATTTGGATTATTGTAAGCCTCTTTGTAAAAAAATCACGCTGGGATTATTGGTTTTATTTATAAAACTTTCACTGATGGATTTCTAAGATTTACGCAAGCAAAGCCACAGTTAAAAGCGGTATATAAATAAATCTTTGCAGAATATATTTTAAATTACAGTAAAATTTAACCTGCCGAGCCAATTTACCTTTTACTGAAAGCCATCAGGAATGTCAAGTCTTCATCAAGGAATATTATTTAAATGAATAAGACTGTAGGAAACCTTATAAATAAGTTAATAGTGCATTAAACCCTTTCATTTAAAATGGATAGCATTTTAATTCAAAATCGATTTCAAAAGTTGGAATACATGTACATAAGATAAAATTAATTTTAGTTATGGTAACCCTATTACATTTTATCAAGTATAAACGGCGCTATGCTATTTAGGAGAATATAGTTTCCGTACTAAATTGATTAACCCTGTTTATGGCAATAGTTTGTTAACTGGACGTTCGATCATGCTATCTAGGTTCCTCGAGGGCTTTAAGTGTCATAGTTATCACATTTTACTTAAAATAATTATAATTATTTGTATTTTTCATCAACTTTCGCCCGAGGCCTCACGAGTCAAACTTTTTGTATTACAGCAGTGTGCTGTTTGAATACCTGGTGGGTTAAATACTTTTCAAGTGCCCCTCAGTGCCTTCTCACTGTTCTCTCTTTTTTTCACTTCTTTAGAAGCCATGGCTCAGGCATATTTTTCAACCAGCTTGGAGCTATAACATTAGCATAAAATGTTACTGAGGATTATGTTCTTTTGATTCATTTTTAAAAATGAGTAATTGTTGTGTTATCCCGTGGGATGGAACCATTTATAGAACAGAACGCCCGTAGAAATTATATTAGCAGTGCCCGTTTTAATGGTACGCAATCGGTGTTTTGGACGCTTTAATATTATGTTTTAGACCTAAATAAGTCTAAACGGATGTATCTATCTTATTTATATGCAAATGCAATGTTACATAAAATATATGTTTTAAAGCTAATTTTCACGGTGGTGTTCTTCGACACTCGTATCGCATTGATATTATTCTCGCATTGACATTATCTCTTATTATAACTCACCACTAACGGGTTTTGGGCTAGATTCTAAAACACTTAAAATTTATGAGCACTACAACTACTTCTATTCAAGTCCATAAATGGTAAGAAGATAAAGATGACGGAACTAATCGTAATGTTATAAAATTTTGGGAGAAGACATTTTGTAGGTTTGCTAGTTTTTCTTTTGTTTCCGCGAAATGCGTTAAGTCGATATACAATCTGTCTTTGTCCGACTCGTGTTTCATTAACGACATGGTGATAGTAGTGCTTACTTTTCTACTGCAGCCGTATCTACCCAATTGTGTGCTCCAAAATCTCATGACCATTTTAATTCACCTCAACAGCAAATGTCCACAACCGTTACATAGATATCTACGAAAAGACAATCGCAGGAAGTCTTTATCTAATTCAGAATAATTTTAGGCATTTAAACTTGGCTACGACTATCGAGTACTAGTGTATCTGAATAAAGTACACTAAATAAAAAAGTATATCTTCATGTACAGCTTCATTAAAATATGGATTATTTATAAATATAGGTTGGTCCATGTTAATTTGATGCGAATTACAAAAATAGAATAGGATAATGGTTTATTATCGCAGAATCCGTAAAAAACTAATTATTAAGACCAATAATGTTAATCTAACCCAAATAACAGTAAATCTTAAAATTTTGAAAAATAATTGAGACAAAAAGGGCGCAGTTTGAATATAATACCCCAAGATTATGTCAAAGATATAACTTGCCGTGTGGTTTCCGGTAGAGTAGAATAGGACCACTCCAAGTCTTCCCGTGGATGTCGTACAAGGCGACTAAGGGAGTACATTATAAAACATCAATCAGCCCTCCCCAACCCGTCTGGCCAGCGAGGGGAGTCTAGGCCAAATTCTCCGCCTGTCTCCGGCAGATGAGAGAGGGTTTTGCTCCTGCAGTGGAGACAAAAATAACCTGATGATGATTGATAACTTGCTCGGCGCTATTTGGCTCCTTTTTCTATTGACCGAAAGCAAATGAACTAGACAAAATAATAAGAGAAAGATCAAAGAATTCATGAATTCAACTATTTATATTTGCATGAATGGCCTTGTAATTATGGTCAGCCTCCGTTTTTAGGTATAAACCCTCCGTTACGCGAGAGCAGTGCCCATAATGGGTATGCTGCGCTGACGTGCTGGCCATCAACATAGCACCAGTGGCGCCGCTACCCGTCACTGGTCTGTGGCATTGATGACTTTGTTAGTTTGAATGGCTGTACCACCATTCGGTATGTCTGTTAGCTAGCAGAATGTGCACCACGTAAGGTGTAATTGACTCCTATTAATGTTGTTCTTACACCCCTCGTAGTATGTTTTAAAGTACATGACGATTAAATGCTAAGCGAGATAAAGAGTATATCAAATCCTGTGAAAGCTTCCTAATTGAATGCAAGTAAGGGAACACGTATCAATTTCACTTTTCCCTCATCTGCCGTAAGCGACATTCTTATCACGATCGGGGCCGCGCGTGCTAACTGCCCGACGTGTGAGCAAAACTGTCGTATCTTCACATATACCTACCTCACTACCGGATCAGAAGGAATACTCAACGTTCTCTACTGTACGTGGTTAAGAAAACTGTTTCATAACGACAATTAGTTTGAATGGATTTGTAAATTGATGTATAAATTGAAATTATTTTATTATAGGACGCCCCCGACTAGTCGAGCCAAGAACCGATGTTCGGGATCAGTGGCACGCCTATAAAAATGCCAACGTCCAGCAGTGGACTAGAGTGGACCAGTCAACCAATGCTGATGACGAAATTAAAACGTGTGACCTAGTGAGACAGTTTCGTTAAACGCAAGTTCTGATAATTACTGTAGTTAAGACCGGTGGGAGGATTCTAGTGCATTACGTCTGGATGGTCCATCCTCTAACTATTTCTGCCGCCAAACAGCACTGCTAGCATTGTTGTGTTCCGCTTTAACGGGAAGAGAGACATTATTACAGGCACACGAGAAATTTTAACATATTCCTCAGGTTGGCAACTAAAAAAGTCGAACTAACGAAGGTCACACCAAGACCTAATCACACGTTCTCGTGATCTAATTCACTCATCCACGAATAACTCATTTTCCGTCCTCGGCAACTTTAATCCAAGGAGTTCAAATTTTGTTTTATATATAAAGCCCTCATGGAGCTTTCACGAATTTTTATCCGTATTTTTTGCACTTGTAAACACGTTGTTAGTAGCTCGGAGGGATGTGAAAATACAACCTATACCGAATGATTAGCTGTAAATATAATTATCATCATCACCCCCCGGTTCTACCCAGTGTTATACAATCAGCAGGAACTTCGTAATAAACAACAGGAAGGCCTGACTGAGCTTTACGAGTCTAAGATGTGTGTTCAATTGGCAGTTAAGTTTTAACGGCGTATTACTTTAGAGTTGAAAATTAAAGCGGCGGATGTAAACCAGCGCCGGTTAAGTACTTAGAATTAATTAGTTGTGGTGTAGAATAATTTCTCATTAATTTCAACACGGGCTAGTGGAAATCGCTCGCGGTATTTCCCTGCCGTGTAAGTGAAGGCATGAAGCTGAATTACCATATGCAAAGCGTATATCACAAGTTCCACTGAGCTTTGCGCCAGCGCATACACCTGCTCTACCTCGCTCGTGTATCTCCGAGTCACAGAATTACGAAAGTAATCTTTACGTGATAAATAATATTATTATATTACAACAATTTTTTGGAAATATTTCCAAAAAAGAGAATTGAGGGATTAAAGATAAGTGATAGAATGAAATTAGATCATTTTAACTGTTTTATATTTGTTTGTAAGCGCATATCGTGATATTTTCAGTTGGCTGAAGTTTAAAAAAAGATTGAAATAACTTTGATTAAATAAATTGTTATATAAATTGTATACTCTTTGCATCCAGTATTTCCACTCCTCAAATAATTCACCACCACCCAAAGGTTGCCTGTAAGAAATCGCTGAAAGCGATAAGTCCGCCGTTATACACTAAATTCAACCTTCTATGTAAGTTTTGTTTTTATTAAAAAATGTATATGTTTTGGTGCACAATAAAGAATATTTGAATTGAATTAACATTTATTATAAAAACACGTATTTCCCTGGTTTCCGTGAACGAAGTCGCGGCACAGGTAGTATAGTATACTAAGTATTGGATACTAAATTAGTAAGAAAAACGTCATTTGGTTATATTTAGTTTTTAGATATTTGTAACCAGTTCTTTTTTCTTAAATTTAAGGAGTTGGTGTCAGATTGCAGTTCTACTAAGTCTACATACTTCTAGCCTCTAGCCATGTCTTGACTAATTGTAAGATGATTAGAGCTCCAGATGTCATAGGCTCTTCATATAATTAAAATAGAGTCAAACATCAATCAACACATTGTAATCCTCTACTATACCTCTACACTACTTTTGGTACAGTTGGATGAAGAGTGATGAAGGAGAATTTGTTTGATGGAATTTGTCCCGAACGGAACCTTGACGCTTTCAAACCATGGATAGTGCGGCGACTGTACCATTATTATACCCTTATCTCTAGGAGCGTACATTACAACAACCTTTTGTCATTAATATTTGTAACACAGTGATTCAGTTAACTTGTTTCACTAAAATCGTAAGAGCTTGGCTCCTTTCTATAGAAACCTGGTGACTTATACACGAAAAGCTTCCTTCAGAGACAGCTGCGAAAACTAATTTAATTTCTGTCCATCGATTCCCGAGTTATAAGTACTCGTAAACATACAAATGGAAAATTCCATAAATATAAAGTCTTTTACGTAAGTGTAGAAATACAATTATTCGTTTTTCAACTACTATTTTGCATATTTTAGGAATGATAATATTTCCGATATATTCATTGGGTCTCCCACGCTCTTTAACCGAAATCGTAAAATGATGGTATCAAATACATTGCAGATATTTTGTTATAAAGTTGCTTTGGTAATAAACTGAAATAAAGCTTCGATTAAATGAGCCTGTGTCGTAACTTCCGTACCTTACAATTTATTTAATCCCAATCATCCATAAATTTAGCTCTTTATAATCATCTACCGTAACCCATACGGTATCTAATCATTAATTATATTGTCGTTTTTTCAGGTAAGTGAGACACGGGTGAAATTGGCTTTTACAGGTAAGTCTCTTATATCAACTATAATGCTGTAATTGCACACCCATAAAGTTCAGTTCCCTGGATGACAAATTAAGTTCTATCGCGCTTATCTTAAACAAAATTAACTACATAAAAACTAATTTTACTGCCGTCAAATGTTAAATGTGTGCCTTCAGAATAGGGTCCAAAAGTAACATGCTCAAATTCCATTCTTGGACACTACATTACTTTCAAATTACATTAATTATTAAAAAGACGATTAAAAATCAAACACCTTAGAGCAACATTGGACCGCCTGCTCGATTTGGAAGGGAATCACTGTAGCATTTAATCAGTAATCAGTAATCAAAAAACTTTATTGCATTCCATGGTGTTAACAGATAATAAAAAGACAGAGTTCTCATGGATCCATTTGGGCACAGCAAGTAGGAGAGAGGAGGACCAACAGTATTGTCGACGTTACTTCCAATGCAAAACATCCTGTCATTTTACGCGGGGGAATCCACGCACGCTTTTACTCTGTTGCTAGGAAACACACACGTAATACATCGAACAACACATTCATAACCTCTCTTACACATCGACGTATTTCGATACGACCGGCGCATGACCGGTGTTCTTGTACCTTTGGCTGAAGGGAATACCTGAGTAAGGAGGCCCTTAACTGTTGCTTTATGTCAAATACCAATTATGTCAGTTGATCTGTATGTGCGTATGTATTTAGGAATCACGATACTGGTCGCAATTCTTGATTACCTGAATTAGTTTTAGTGTCAATCTCTTCATACATTATCAGAATAAATCGATTCTAAAGTCTAAAGTGATAGATCAGTTAGATAAATAGTTATAAGCAATTTTATGACTATAGACCTGCGCTACCATACGTCGGGGCAACCCATACTATAAATTTTGGTTTCCCAAATTGTTCAGTACTCAAAAATATTAATATTGAATCGAGAACATTATAGTCATGATTAGATATTCGGAATCCTTAAGTTTACGACCCATATTTCATTCAACTTGTAACATTACTTTACTTGTATGTATATTGTTACCTCACAGTTTCTACCATAGTAACTAATGGTATATGAACTTTGGATATTGTTTAATAACTGCCTATAGTAAGTTTATACTATCTAGCAGGTTGTTATTTTGTGTAGGAATTATATACTTTGTCGATGATACCTTAAGCAACTTCGCGTTTCCCAGTCAAATAATTTACACTATATTATACTTATTAAGTGCCACAATAACCAGGTGGCGCTGAACTTCACGGCAAATGGTATGTCACGATTATAACGAGAGACATAGATATTATCCGTACCGCGATAGCGATTCTCACGGCTGCCATATTATATTTGTATGCCATGTCATTTCCTGTGCGTCTGTATAGACCTTTATTCGAGTAACACGCACCGTTATAACTCGGACACTAACACACTGCACTGGACAAATTCACTCCACTTTCCATTTTTCACAGGCCATTTTCTTGGACGCAGATGTTGCAAGTACATGTGATTCGCAGAACGAGATGTAGAGCGCCAAGGCTGCCGTGTTCACTACTTTTATCTCGTTATAAATTATGTTGCATCTCCTTTCTGAAACACAGCTTGCTTAGGACTATGTCATTGACAGTATTATCATTATCACGGCAGGTTTTTATCTAGTCCTCAGACTTGGACAAACTGCATCATTTTGACTACTAGATAGAGAAATTGCTCGTTTAACTATGATTCGATATTATCTCAGTAGTAAAATCATTCCGGATGGGAATTGACTACCGAGAAGGAATACGTTGAACGTTTATCGATGGAATGCATTTTAGTTTCGTGAAATCTTTCATTGATTCATTGTCGTCTATTAAGCTAGTTATTTCCTTTCCTACTACGCGGTGTAAAGTATATATGGTGAATTTACCTTTGATCGCGCATTCTTCCGAGTCTAGTAGTAACCGGTCGTAGAACTCTAATGTGGAATATCTTCCATTCCCGATTCGTCAGAAAAAAACTAACATATTTCTGACGAATGTGGACCTCTAATAATAAAATAATTTATTTCAGGCATTGCCCATAGAGTGTTAGTATCAATGATACCTTAAAACTATGTTAGTAACTTGATAAACTTAAAACACTAATAATGAAATTTTTGTTTCTTTGGTGAGATGAACGCAAGTCCAGTGCTGCATAATAACACTGTCCACGTCCAGTCTCGCCGCTACAGTCTGTTGGAGCTGCCTCTCACCCGTTGGATCAGGGCAATAACTAAGGCTAATTATTTTTGAGGCTACTAACAACTTATTAGGCGACTAACTACTTGGTTACAAAAAAAATAACTTGGTAGCGATTATATATTTTAGCAACAATTATATGAGCCACAAAAGGCAAGGATCTATAAAAACTATATAACCCCTTTTGACCCTTGGAGCCAGCGAAGCGAGCGACAGCACCCAGATTTTAGTCAGCGGACACAAAAATTAGGTGCGAGGATCGACCGTAGGTCGCGACGAGCTGTTAGGTTACCTTTTGACCCTTGGAGTGAGCGAAGCGAGTGATAGGACCCAGATTATAGTCAACCGACACAAAATTTAGTTGCAAGCAGTGACCGAAGGTCGCGATGACATATTGGGTTGCATTTTGAACCAGATAGTAGGTATTCAACAAAATAAATATCAAGAAATAATACTAATAATTATTGGCATGCAACAATTTGCTTTATTTAGACCTCATACAATGTCGCACAAAGTATGTTTTTATGACCATGTTCATATTTTCTTTTCATCTCAGTTAATTTTATAAACAAGCTCATTGTATAATTTATGAAAGCCTATTTTCTACTTTTTATCCGCCGTCAAGTTGTCGCCTAACAATAAATTCAGCTGCCACACCAAAAAATCACTGCCAGTTTAAATTTAAACAAAGCTTACAACTCAATATAAAGCTGCTACTTTATACTTAAAATGCTCTTCACTGTAGCTGCCAACCTATTATTTTTGCTACCCATTTTAATTATTTTTAAAACCCTAAATCAGATTAGTTTGTCGCCGCGTTAAATACATACAAATAACTAATACCGCCACCCTATGTCTGTCGCCGAACAGCAGAACATGCTATACTGATTCGGTTAGAAGGATAAGTGAGCCAGTGTAAATACTATGTGCCAGTAATTCATGTAGTCCTCAGGGTGTCACCGCAGTTGTGGTTCTTGGAGTATTGCACACAGTAGTCAGCTGCAAGTTGATGAGCGACAGTGGCCAGTGGTCACTTCCCATCCAGTTGGCCGTCCATCCGTTTGTCGCTTCATAAAAAGAAGTAGATACTCTCTTGCCAAGCTCGGACCTGCATTGCATCGCATGTCATTCGTGTGGTGACAATAGAAGTGACACTAATCCGCGTGAACTTGCACATGGCACCAAAATAAAAGAAAGCGTGAGATATCGCTCACTGGACGAGAGTCGGCACAGTTCGAGAAAGCACATGCGTGACTCATGCGAATTCGATCGAAACCGTGGTTTGAGGTGAATTATTGATCTCGATCATTGAATATTCTTCCATTAATTTATAATAAGAAAAGGAAAATGTCAAAACATCCATGCATTTGACAGAACAAAAGCGGTAGCATATCACTAAAATTATAAACCAGCTATACCCGCGGCTCCGCTCGCATGGAATAGTTTTGTTTGTGTGTACTTGAATAGTTCCTAGGGAAAAGCGTAAATGGGATATTTAGAATGCCCAAGAGATGGCGCTACAAGTATGTTAAACAGGAGGCAGTAATACGTTCTTTGAAAAATTATCGGTACGGCTACAAGGCACAATTTTGTCACTAATTTTACAGGGAAAAATAAGTTTTATTATAATAAAATAAAGAACTAAGTAATTTAAAAACGTATGTAGTTTGCATTTGACACACTGGGTCACAGTTCTATTCTAGCTCCAAGATATAGTTACTTTATTTGTATGAACATGTTTACAAATACATACTATTAATATGTACGGTTTGGAAGCATATGATTTTTGAAGAAAAGAAAATTTGTTTTTAAATTAAATTGTATCCCGTATTTTTAACAAATTAATGATGTCATTTGATTCTATGTAAAAAAACTTAAATAATCTTGTATGGCGTGAAGTTAAATCGCAGTAACCATTTCTGAGTAAATTTAATATAAGTAAATGTCTATTTTGCATGGTCTACTGATTTTTTCCCCGAGCATGGAGTATTACTGTTGTTAGTTATTATAATGTATATGAGTTTTTACTACATGCTAATTTTCAATCAAATCGTAGATTCAATATTTGAGAAAATTTACTTTTATTTTACAAATACGCCTTGTTATTCTTGTACATTAAACTTATACATTAAACTTATTTAAACTTATTCAACGGTGTATTGTATACATTTTGAAACACAGCCAAATCTGACAGTTTTCTTGTCAGCATGCTATTAATTTTGTATTTTATTAGAACTAAATGTCAGGTATGTGTCATTTCATTCAATATTATATACAACTTACTCCAGATACACTAAACAATAAACGTTAGCGAAATACCGTATTGATGGTGTCTGTAATATTTGTTTTACAATTTAAGGAATATTACTCGATCGGTGAAAGCGTCTGTGGCGCAGTGGAGAAGGTAAGTCGCGACACGTCAGTCACATAACGAGGGGTCCAACGCGATACCTGATTATGTCATTTTAACTTTGAAAGCAGTAAGAAACCTAATTTAAAGTAATCATTTTGTATAATCGTGGAATATCGTTTCGTTTAGTCCGCAGAATAACCGTGTAGGCTTACCCTATTAACTCTACACGTAGTCCTCTTGTGATGCTCACAGTGCAATATCAAGCAGCCGTGTTATATTTTCATTCCGAATCTCAGGCTTCTAAAGTAAATGACTTGCGTGCGGAGAATGAAAAATACCTAGTTCAGTTCCAAATGTCAGTCGAACGGTCCACCTTGTCAGGATCCGTTCGGAAGACGGCATTAACAACGCAAGCTAATAAACAATAATGTTAAACCGTATTTGTAAATCGTAAAGATTGTGAGCTAAAGAAATCTATCCGTTATACCAATACCAGGTGTTCATAAGAAGCGGCCCGCAATCTGCGGCTCCATTTCACTAAACATTACTAGACGTGGAATAATGCTGACTGTTATTTGATACAAGTAATTTTGATATATAGACAAGACTGACATTATAATGGGATTTCATTATTAGACTGAAAATTTACTACCAAATTCGAAGGTACGAGTAGTGGGTACTATAGGTAGTCATAGTGATTTTTTTCTATACGTGTGAAAAAGAATTAATCCAATATTATTTGTAACAAAACACCATTTTTTGTCGCGGGGAAATGCTTGCTGCATACGTACTTGCCTCGGGGGGGACGAGAAGGTTATATCGGGCTTTCACAGACTAAAACACCGCGGTCACCATCCCCGACGCACAGGAAAAGGAGGGACACCGGGATCAATGAATGCAATGCAATTCCAGCGTCCGATGCGCATGCGCCCCGCTGCAGCAGCGATGAGGTCACGTCGTAGCTGCCCCGGGTGGACACCTGTTGTGACCGGTTACGGGGGCGTTTAGTTTAGAAATCTTAAATTTTTTCTTGGTCAGCTTTTGAAAGTTCAAAAGAATATTTTGTCTTCGCATACTAACATCGATAAATCATTTTGTATAAAAGTAATTTCTTTTTCTCAAATTTCCAAAAAAAGAACAATTTTAGTGGTTTAGTATGCGATACTGACCGCCTCCTGTAACAAGAGATCGTTACAGATATTCTATTACTACATGTTAAAATACTCAATATTTTACCTTCTCACAGACTAAAAAATGCGGCCCACCCAATGTTTAACCTTTTTAGCTGACCCAGATGGCAATGAGTTTGACATGTCTGCGTTGTTCCAATAAGGGACAGCGCCGGTCGTCGCGATCGTTATTTACCTTTTAAATTAAACTCGAACGAAAAGCTGTGGCTATTCCCATCGCTAGTCACGTATGTGAACTCAAAATGAAAATAAAAAATGTTATGTTCTTCATGCATATGCATTAAAGTTTAGCACACAATTTACGGTCTCACTTGCTTGCATTTTTAATTCTGGTTAATCGATTATGTTATGATATGTCTCACGGTTTGCTTCTAGAAGTCAAAATAGCAAGTGCATTACTTAATGTGGTTATAGTATTAAGTAGTACTACTACTTATTGTTGCCCGCGACTTCGTGTGCGTGGAGTTGGGTACATCATTTCAACCTCTATACAGTATAATTTTAATCTTAAATTAGTGGTTCCTTACTTCATTTGAAAAAAGTGTGTACGTCAGAGAGGAGTTGTGGAGATAAATGGT
The DNA here is from genome assembly GCA_947086405.1 of Esperia sulphurella. Lineage (NCBI taxonomy): Eukaryota > Metazoa > Arthropoda > Insecta > Lepidoptera > Oecophoridae > Esperia > Esperia sulphurella. The sequence continues at coordinate 8,515,365 of OX352261.1, forward strand.
AAATAGTGACTTGGGAAGTTTTACCATAAATCTAGAAAGGGGTTTTACATTAAAAAGTACTTAGGAGGGGAATTGTATCTGAATTTGGATCTGGATACTATCGCTCGCTCCAGTAACCTAACGTTAGGCGACAAACGTAAGTTAGCGTTACGAAAGTTTTTCTGTATCCGATACTGAGTAACGCCGCACAATTCTTATAACAAAATTTTTAACACTGGAACCCTTAGGACGCCAGTACTGCTCGCACTTGGCCGTCTTTTATTAATCAATGTCCAGAAATGACTATTTCTGTTTTATCTATAGATTATTATGGATATGCCACAGGTCGACGACGGGCAGAAGCGCCACCGGTAGGTACGTGGTTTAGTTCTGCGACGGTCTGCACAGCAACTTTACCCATAAATGTAACTAATGTAATAAGACCCTAGTGTCTGCCTATACAATAGTTTTTCGCATTTCGCCTTGATACATAAAACTATTCTAACGTTATCAAAAAAATTTGAATTTTTATTTATGTTGTGTGTACGTATGTATGTAAATTTGTATGTAAAAATAATAAGGTATGTTGAGTTCAAGTTAACGTTAAAACAGCTTGTATGCAAGCGTGGCTATTCTGTATTTATTATTTGTATGCCTTAAATGATTTATGAATGTTGAGGCTCATAGTCAAACTCATATATTTCTCATTCATCAAACAAGAAGAACGGTGTTTATTATTATTTTGATCCTGCATGAAAATCGCTTATGTTATTGAAAAATGTGCCGTTTGACTATCAATGAGAAGCTAATTTTACTGGCCAAGATGATGTATCACACCAGTGGTGTCAATAATTTATGCCTCTTGTGAACAATCATGTATAATTTTTACGGAATGTTTCGTGTTTTTTTTTTACTGAATATTGAGAGAACAATTTTGCCATAAAATACTTACAAGCCCTTATTCGCATCTCGGTAGAAAAAAATAGTCGCCAGCCTTATGTTTTTTGTTTGAATCAGTACCTGCATTATTTATAGGAGGCTCACACGGTGTAAAACCATTCCCAATATAAACATAGCTTGTAAAACTTTGCCCTAGTCTTACATTATTTTGTTCCAGAAAATCCTACCACAAGTTTGTTCCATAGGAGATACTTATATGTATAAGACTCCTCGGGTTCATCGTCGATCAATCATCGATCAACTAGCTAATTTACTGAACTGTCAACAACTTTATTCTCCTTGTACGTGTATTGACCCATAAAGCAAATAACTATTGAACCCAACATATCACTTTAGAGCCAAATGTCCTGCCCCACGATCTCACCCTGTGAATATTATATATTTGACTGTTTCTCTCTAGCCTACTTCGTGTGATTGTTTTTCGGCTATAATTATCCATTCACGTGAAAGTAGGTGCCTCATGTTATTAATGTGCCGACCACATAGGTGCCAATTACTCCCATCTCGATAGTGTTCACAGTTCGATGCTAGGTAATAATAGAAATCAATCTAGGTATAAAGAGAGCAGTGGGCAAAAAAACCGCTAACCGAACTTTGTGGTGTAACGTCGACTCATTCATTACTGGGTAAGCTTGCGGTTTAGATATTTAATGAAACGTTACTCTGGTACACTAGAACCGCATCAGTAACAGTGTTTTATCCGCATAGTCTTTTGAGACGACTCTACTATTAAATAATAAAGAATAGACCAACAATAAAATTGTTCGATATGAGTCTTAAAAAAATGCATTGGCTATAAACTGGGTGATGTCTGTCGATACCGACAACGACTACGGTACGGCGGCGCGGGCGGTGAGTGGCGCTGGCGACGAGACCGGTGCAAAACGACCACCGCTGACGAGTGTCAATGGCATGCCGACACCGTTAGTCGATCTCGCGCCTGCCGAATTAATTCGCCAATGAAAATCCGTACAACGATTGATTCCCGCATTGATGGGTCTAATGAGAAGCTTGTTGCTTCGGCGCCGGAACCCGTTATCGGTCATCTCACCCCACGCCCTCTATACCCCGGCGTGTATCGTAAACTACTAATGCAAATAAGCTTGTCATTCATCATGTAAAAAGTTCTATTACCCGCATTGTTCTATCGGGGAGATCATCACGGTCAAAGACACGGAAAACAAATCGTTCTGACAGCGCCGCCCACCGCAGCGATGCCGGTGTCGAAGTAAACATCTCATTGAATGTGAGTAGCGGAGTTGGGGCCTGTCGATAATGAGCGTGCTCCACATTCTATTAGATTGGCGCTGTACATTTTTATTGGCGGTAGCTCGTTAATCCACGAGGCCGAGGCGTCATGCTGTTACGCGTAAAACGCCATTTGCATGGCTCGATGGGGCGCACTGAAAAAAAAAACTTTCGCCTTTTCCACTCAACGCTCATCTTTCAAGAGTTAAATAGTTGAAGGCTGTCGATCGCGCGCCACACTTTTACTCGCGTCGATCTTGTTGTCTCGTCTTCACTCTGATTTATATCAGGCGCTCGTATCTCTCTTTATGCCTTAGTTGTTTTGTATTATGATAGGTTACTTGCTTTAATGGCGCCGTCTTCGCGATATTCATATAAAATCTTCATGTCATGTTAAACTTGTAAGGTTTTGCATTATACATGTCTATTTTCATTTGATTGAAATCGATTAAGTGCAGTTTAGCATGAATATCATGCAATATAAAGAAGTTGCAACTATCTTCTTACTTTGAATACTTAAATGTCTTATATATGTTGTTAAAGAGACGCTTTACTGCTTTATAATGTGAGTTAAGTAGTGAAAAGTGAACATCGGTGATGTGATTGCGGGCGCTCTAGATTCCGTTCACGGACTCCTGTAACAGCCGGATACTTGGCGAGCGCCACCTAACATATCAATTAAGCCAACATCTAATTCCATCATCGATCATCTGCCATCCACCTCGGATCTGAGGTCAATATCTTTTGATAAACTCGATCGTACCACATCTATAATAGTTGGTCGTTGAATTTTAATGAAACAGGTTTTGTTAATAATTTCGCATCTACATATATCGGGGACTCGGCTGGAATATTATTCTTTGTTGCAATATTTTTCTTCGTAATAAATAAGAACTTTATATTCTCGTTTTATGTTAACAGTTTAGTATTAAAACAAAGCACATGTTGATGATAGCTTGTCCATGGCTAATATGTGAGTCTGAGTCCGGCGTCCAATTATTACTAAACGATATGAATTTATAAATCAAGATTGAATGATAAAAAGTGGATCTGTTGGGTTGGATTATGTGTGAGTCATCAGTTTATGCATAGTCGTTCCTTTTGCCATTGCAGTGCAGACTCATACATGAATAAAGAGCCTCTTTTTAGCAAGTGTTCTTACTGTACCCATAGTTTTATTGTTTTACTTTATCTAAGTCGAAATTGTTTATTGCACATGAGTACACTTGTACATTTATACTCGCATTTTTTTTATCGTCATGATAAAATCGATTTTCATACAAAGTCGTATAAGAGTACGAATAAAAAGGCGTAAATATATTAATTGTCTTTCGATTCTTTTGTAACTCAAAAACATGGCAAATCAATAAATTCTAAGGAAGATAAAATTGTATTTTTAACCAATCAGTAGTGAATATTTTATGGGGGTCGCTGCGGGTCGGATCCATATTTTGCATGGGTAACCATGGTAACATAAAAAAAACGATCACAACGCACGCTTTAGACAAATCAAGTAAAAGTAATAGTAATTTTTATGTTGACCCCCTCGTTGGCCTAGTGGCTTTGTCGTTACACTTGAGCGCCAGAGGTCGTGGGTCCGATTCTCACTGGGGACAAACTTTGTACAATTTGGTCCCGGTATGGATGTTATATTTGTGGATTATCCTATCCTTGTTAAATGTCCATAGCACAGGAGAAAAACTTAAACTGGGATTATACAAGTGTATTTATATGTAATACTAGCTGTACCCGCGGCTCCGCTCGCGTGGACTACAGAATCCGCTACCGTTCCTACTCCCACTCCCGCTCCAACTGTAGTACAAATCAATCGCAATATGAATTTTGCATATGATGGCTTCTAGAAAAAAATACTTTATTAATATCTCAAGTTCTAGGTGGCGTATCAAGGTGAAACAAGCACCAGATTTTAAGGTAGACCTCCAGCAAGAGAACTGTGAAAACTGCATCAAATTTCATTTAGTAGTTTTGACGTGATGAGGTAACAAACATACATACATACATACAGACAGACAGAATGACAGACAGACAGACAAAAATTCTAAAAACAAGTATTTTGGCGTCTATTGGCCCTATAAAGACCCTCATACCATTTTTTTTACAATATCTCCCATGTACAGTTACAGTTTTATTATATATATAGATTTATTTATATGTAATATTTATTTATTTATTCATATTACAAAAAGTCTTTCATCATTAATACCACTAGACAGTAGGTATTTCACACTATGTAATGCTATAAAATAAAAAAAATACTGTCATTATTACCCCTTCGGCCGTGTACGAAACCCATGCTACGTAACCAGTACAACATTTTGTGTTAGAACATAAGGTGATCCGAATACACTATTTATGTACTGATGGCCGATTGAATTACTTGGCTTCCCCATACAAAAAACGTCGCGAATTTCCAATGTTTTAACGTTATACTGATTAGATATTAACTATTGTAATTGATTTTCATTAAAGTTCAAATGCCCTGTAATACGATTTAGCTCGTATTTAAAAAAACTGTTTTAGTAAATTCGAAGTCAGAATATGTACAACCCTGCCATACTGATACAATTATATAGCTATATGTAGAATAGGGATAAGTTGGCATTGCAAACTTGGGAATATAATCCTGCGTAGTGTAATTTTCTTTATTTGCAACGAACGTCGTTAAAAATTAGCAGATAATTGAAAAATTAACCAGTTACCCGTAAGTTAGAAAACATAACATTTTAATTATGAATTAACGCAATAATACTATAGAAAGCTCCTCAGGTAAAGTAAGATTATTGTCGTTTAGAGGCCAGTACATGTAGCCAGTACTAAACTTGTCGATTTATTATCTAATTATCATATCCTATCCATACTTAGAGTTGTGGTATAGACCAGACTCGCAAAACATATCTTGTACCTAAGTACTTTTATTTTATTAATTTTGAAAAGCCAGTTCAAGAACTCTCTTTTGCATCATATCTCCGTCGTAGTTATGAAAAATATTCATAAATAGCATGTCTGTTTATTTACTAGCTTTTAACCGTGATTTTGTCTGCCCCAGGACAGCGATATCTCTTGGGCCTTTTATATAATCAAGTAATGACGCTGATGTAGCAGATAGTTCATAACAAAGGTTCAATTCAATTCAAATACACTTTATAGCACAAAAACATCATAAATATATACAAAGTTAGAGATATCCTGTCGATATAAGCGATTTCTGCTTGTTTTTGCACCCTATCATTCATTCACCGTAAGGTCATTTTGTCTAAAGCTTATATACCCAACTGTATACCAGAAACCCCTCCCCCAAAAGTTTGCTTTGCAGAATAACAGTATACCTATCAGCCACGCCCCTTTACCGAAACCGAAATACGATAGGTAAGGGTTTATAGCCCGGGATCCACCGCCAGCCGGGGGCAGTAGCGATGCGGGGTAACGACTCGCGAGCGGCCTTGCGCGGCGTCCTTGCGGCCCGACCGAAGAACCCTCGTCGCATGTCTCTCTCTTCCACCAGCAAACAAACCTCGCCTCGTCTCACTCCGCCTAAGACCACAACCGCCCCGCTCCCGATCCGCGAAGTGATAAATCGCTCTCAAAGACAGCCCTCGCATTGCAGCATTACGGGACGGGTTTACTCACGCTCGTTTCATTTTTATTTACAACTGAATGGAAGGTGCCTCCATACAAGCGTATAAAGTGTATTAATAACTAAACCTTTTTTAGTTTGAGATATTTATACACCTTGCTAAAGGTTTTTGATTTGTTCATTTTGTATGCGCAGTTAGACGAACAAGGCCAACCGGATCTATTTAATTACATTGTTATAGGGCGGTTACAATAAATTTTAACGGGTATTCCATGTTTAAATGCGCCGTGAAGGGTCTTCTTATTAACAATTTAACTATCTGTTGAATATTTAGTAGGAAGGGCTGGAGTTTGCGCCGGCGCACCGCGGCCATGTATCCGCCTAATGAGCAGGACCCTTTTAGAGACCGCGTCGTGTTAGAAAATCCCTAATTGTACCTAACTATGTCGTTGATATTCGAACCGCGAACTTGTCTGCAATTAAACTCGCTCGCTTACATAGTTGCCGGCTACCAGCTGCGAAGTGATCGTATTTGTATATCTTATTGTTGAATCGAGAACGCAAATATATTGAGAACGCGACATACGTTTTTAATATATTTAACACGACATTTATGCCAATTTTTCAAGATTTTATTTATGGATATAAATGTTGCTACAGTGTTGAAATGTGTTTTTTGTGCTGTTTTATTTTACACTAACGACCGAGACGAAAGTGCATCTATTCATATGCATTAGCATACCATTATCTCCTAAAGCCGTGTTAAGTTGCACGCTGAAGAATGTCGAACAATATACAATGTGGGGCAAGATAATATGCAAAATATATCGCCCATTATAGTTTTAATCTCTACATACGATAGATGCAACATATTGATAAGTAAACTTTTTACCGTAATGTAATCCATAACAGCATAAAACACGAGCGTAGTCTTTAAAAGTATTCTGTAATCCATGAGAACTTGGATGATTATTAATTTCTAAAATATGTAATGTGTAGCTATTAAAAGCAAATTATCTATTTGTATGGAACCGTTCATAGAGACGACTCAAAGAATTTACATGCATTTTTATGAGAATTACATGTATTTGTAGATATCCTTAGGGCTTTGTAGGTTAGTTGGTGAGCCGGTGGCTGCTGGCTGGCTAGGCTAGTTAATGTGCCTATTTACGGCGTGCGGATCGCTTGTCGCGGCTTATTGGCGCCTCACTGAATAATGAAATACCGATATAAGCTAATCAATGCGCAACTTTATACCTACCCTTTTTTGCTTGTTCCCCGCAGGCAAGATAGAACATCTTAGAATAATGCATACCAGAATGAATTATAATTACAGAAGTCGTTTGCCGATATAAAATGGGTTTATGGTGGATAAGTTGTCGTAATTATTGTCTTTGACAGGTATAGGTACGTCATTATCTTGTACAATAAACATAAACCCGAGTAATTAATAAGGACTCTAATTGGCTCTCGTACCAACCAACTGGTGATCGAGCATTTATCTAACTCTTGACAGGATTTCCTTCACATAACAACTGTCTAACAACGTAGTTACGAACGTGATATAAAATATTACAGTTTTAAAGCTTTAGTAGTACCCCATAAAAGTGATAGCTAAATAATTTACCTAACAGTAAATAAGTAAACGCCCCGCCAGCGCAATCTGGAAGTTATTCCTTGCATCCGATTGTCAGGTGAGTTAGCAGGGATCCTCATCAGAATGCGTCGCGGTTTTAATGCGATGCCGCAGCCCCTTTTACGTACCCGCGTTTTCAAGCGGCCTTTTAAGGCTTCTGCGCGTGTCGCCCTTAAATATAGCCATTAGTCACAAGCGGAGCGATAGCGGGAGCGATGCGACAGCTCAGACTAATCTACACGCATTAAGGCGTGCCGTATTTGTGCTAACTGGACGGGGAATGTCGCTTTTGTGTCACTGTGTATGTGAATTATAGCTCTCGATTCGGAACGAAATGGTTTAAACGAATTCGAAGATTTTGACAAATAATGCTGAAATTGGACCCAATTCCAAAGGCACACATTTAAAATTTGACAGCACTAAAATTAGTTTCGTCTTTATCTTCATAATACTGTGTGACAAGGATAGCAACTGTTTTAATGCTGTCAAATTTTAACTTTGTGACTTCAGAATCGAGCTCATTGTTTATTTATAATTTTTACAAATCAACATCGAGTGATAAATATAGACATTTTAAACTAAGATGTCTATTGATCAATAGGTATAAAAGATCAATCAAAAATCAGTATCTAGACTACAAATATATTTTATGCTACTTCTTATATGTTTTACTTATTTTATTACATTCTTCAACACTTTTGTTACGATTGTGTACAGTCGCGTCGCTCTCAAGCTATTGTACAGGCTTTATCAGCGGTCACCGAGGCGCCTCGTAATTTACAACTGCGCCAAACTGCTGCATCCCTCGATGTGGAATAGTTCTTTATAGGACTACGATTACGGTATAGTACGGTACTGTCATATTAATAGCATAAAGCCTGAGTGAATTTCAATCGCCGATATTCCATAAATATAATTATGATATTTGTGAGTGAGGACCGAAGAAGCCGAAATCTTTTTTTAAAACTTCGTAAAGTCAGCAAACTGTACGTTGAACACTATGTGGAGTTATTTTTAACACACATATGTTTGGCGTTTGAATATTGTTATAATAAGAAAGTTCAATACAAGTTTTATATTACGACGCACACGAAACACCGATCGTACTTGCGAGTTCAATTAAAATATATCCTTCATACTGTCAGCTGTCGACTATCAATCGAATTAAGTGAAATTATTGGTGGCTAATTAATGGCAGACAGTTGTACCGACATAAGTCCCAGTTTAAGTGACAGCATTCGAACTAATTGTGTAATGACTCCAGTGATTAATCGCCTGAGCGTGACAACCCTTACTTTGCCATCCCCGACTCACATTCAAGCAGTCATGAGTCCAATAAATTGCGTGTCGCCATTTTATTGTTTCACATTCTCCACTACATTCTGCACATGTATTTTTTCACAACGACTGGTTAAAGTGTTGCACTAAAGAATGATTATTTTCGATTATTGTAAACCTAGCACTCGAGAGCTTGTTCGAAAATTACAGACATTTTAACGATCATCGAATTGTATAATTAGTAGGGGTGTAATGATACCCCACTAGGCCTGTAGCAATTTGTGAGTCAACTTTTTTGAGCTCGTTTAAAGTGTCCACACAAAATGCACAAATAGAGCAGAATTGCTCAGAAATTGTAGTGGATAACTGTTTAAAATTACTATTAATTGAATAATTATATTTTATTTTTATTGTGGTCTGCCTGAGTACCCGTGGTTATTCTGTTATTTGCATCAAAGCGTGCATTTTAAAATAATTTTCATCTGCAGTCTTTTATTTAACATTCGCAGCGATATGGAACATAAAAAAATTGTGACAGTAGCAAAATAGAGTTCCGTTTCAGCTTGTATGGGTATCAGAGTTACATTTACATATGCAAATTAGAGAAATAATTAATTACAGTTTTTCTTTTCGCATGTTTGTTACAGTTATTTTGTCAATGTCATTTACCGTGGACACCGTTACGTATGATAAGACATACACCAAAATATTCCGCATGCTATATTCACGGTCATAGTTAATTTAGTTTACGCTGCCAGGTTAGTACGATATGTATTTGACATGTGTGTTATAGGAAGACTGAAGGCCCTGCTTAGACATTTCTATCTTTAAACTTACCCGTAATAAATTGCTTTATGCTACAATTCAAGCACCACGTAATTGCAGAGCCTAAATCCCGATGTTTATTATCCTTATTTTTGGTATAGTCTAGTCGAGGCCATGTTGTCTAAGTCAACGATAGGAGTGTCTAAACAATCCTAGTCTTACCTAGTCAGTTCGAGTTATACCTGCCATTTCAGTTCAGACTAAAGCATGAGAGTCGTGTCGTGTTAGAGTGGCCCGCGGGTGCACTTTGCACCCCGAGACGAGTGCAGTATGCGGTTTATATCGCTCCAGGGTGGCGCACTCCCATTCATTACCAGCGCGCACACCCATATGTGCACCGCTGGGAGGGCCCTGCCTGTCATTAAGCCTCCCAGCCTGTGATCGCCCTCGTATAAATCATGGTAATGGTACATTATTCTAGATACGTCGGCGAAACACCCAGGAAATATCTCGGCGATTGCGTACAGCCCTCTGACGTAATTGCGCCGCTCATTGATACCTCACGAAATGTAATTAGGCTTTGTTCCAGCAAAGTGCGGCGGAGATCCGCTCTCATTGTGCATTTCAATAGATAATTAGGCAAATGATGAGTTGCGGACGGTTCACTGGCAGGATAACGTCCGCTGATTTCATTTTCAAGCGCAAGAACATTAGATAAGCTTGAAAACAATTTACCATGAAGTCAGTGTATTGACGAAGACTATGGACTCTCAGTTAGTTCTTTCATTGCTTTTGATCTCGGGCAAGGATATATTATTATAGAATATAATTTATGTTGGTTGATAATATGCAAATTAATCATTCTGTATAAAGTGCACTGGATCCACGAAAAGTGGGCTAATCACCCGCAAAATTTATGCGTTCCTGCTCAAAAGTTGTCAAATACAGATGCAGCGAGCCGTTATGACTTATGGAAGAGTTGGAGACTTTGTGTAGAGGTTCTATCCGCTAACTATTAGTTCACTTCGTTCGATGATGCTTATCTCTTCCAACACTTGTACTGACTTTCAACAGTCGTAAATCTTTGAGACAATTAATTTCTAGCGTTTCACCAATTATTGCTAAAGTATGTTTTGTCTTTTGTTAGTAAATGTTGTATAAGTATTGCCTAGATGTACTGTAATTTAAAAATTTGCTGGGATATGATATTATTTCTACTTACTCTAAGGTTGACTGGAAGAGATCCCGGGATAAGTCCGCCTTTGTACACAGTTTAATTCCTATTTTATTATTGTTGTTATTTTTGGTACAATAAAGCGTTTACATACATACATTTCTTCTAGTTTACCTAATCAATTTGATAAATCGATCCATTGTTCGTAATGCAGCCTTGATACATTGATGAACTACACAGTTGATGAAAACGGCCATTGTATAATTACTACCCGCTTCCGTTTATTCTATTACATCCATCAGACAAGATCCTATCATAGGAATGTCAGTCTTCAATCACCCCAAGTCTGTTATTAGGTACATATCCTTATTACTTACGTAAATGGCTTTAGTACGTTAAGCCGTAAAAGGCAAACTTATTGCCATTGATAGCAAAATATATTACTGTAAATCAGACTGTCGTGCGCGATTTCATGAGATTGATATCGTTGAAAAATATGTGTCATGCCGTTAGTCGATATCTGTGGAAATAATACAGTTGTATGAGAACCGACTCGACGACGATAACCTATCGCCCCACAACCTCCGAACGTTCGGTGGAGATGCGGCAGGCATTATCGTGTCTAATCAGGTTCGCACGCGGCGCGGTGGCTAAATCATTCGATTATTGATTTCCGATGTCGCGGTCGTGATCGGGCGCGGGATTCTACGTTCGGCGTGACAGCGCCGCCATTGTCGGGGCCGATGCCGGCTCGCGACGCGACGCGCGCGCATTCTCCGTGATTAAACGCTTGTAATTCCAACAATATCATCCCAGCTGTCGGATTCAATCTTCGCCGGAGTAGTCTGCCTCCATCTCGTGTCAGCTCTTCGCTGCGTGGATCTAACGACGTGCGGAGAAATGTATGTAACGACTCAGTTAACCTGGAGACCTCATGCCCCGCGCAGGCGCTTTGATCGAATGCTATAATAAACAGTACGTTGTTAGCTTAATATTGAAGTCATGGCACCGGAATTACTTAGGTATATATAAAAATAGTACAATGTAATAAGATACATATATTTCGCAAACATGGTATCGGATTCCGCTGTTCAAATTTGAAAAACTCTTTACAGTGGAACTGCCGTCCAGAGGTGAGTGGGTAAACAGCCAAATTCAATGGGAGGCCGTTAGCCTGAAATGGTTTACCGACGGTTCCAAGTCAGGACATGACGTAGGATGTAGAATTTATGGAGAGCTCAAACTTCGGAAGAAGTGTAACTTTGCGGCCACACGCCTCCATTTTCAACGCGGAGGTATACGCCATTATTGAATGTGCGGATATAAACCTCCGTAAGAACTACGTCAACCATCGCATATTTATCCATTCGGATATTCAGGCAGCTCTAATGGCCCTAGCAGAACTGCGTGACATTATTGAACTCCCTGGGCGAAAAGAACAGGGTGGCGCTAGGTTCCGGGACATGCAGGGATCGAGGGCAATGGAAATGCCAACGAACTTGCAAAGGCGAGTTCCAGAGGAACACTATGCGGTCAGAAACCCTTACCTAGAGCAATCCATCAATCACTGGAATTGCTCGCCAGGATTGAACCACTCCAAAACACTAATCAAGGCTTACTATCGTAAGTCTGCTCAAGAAGCTTTAGCGCTAAGCAAGAATAACTTACGCATAGTAGTGAGAGCCCTCACAGAACATTGTGGTTTAAACAAACACTTCAACCTCAAGCTCTGAACCACAGGAGTGTGCAGGCTCTTTGAGGAAGCAGAGGAAACCCCCATGCACCTCCTATGCAAGTGTAGCCCACTGATGCGCAAAAGAAATACACACTTGCTTCGCCCTTACGAAGTAAAACAACTCAGTGCTAAAAGCATTGTGCAGTTTCTAACTGCTACAATGCTTAGCACAGACTATTGTAAGGTGGTGAATACAATAGACCAGAAATGGTCGCAGTGACACAAGGTCTAGACTGTGACCTTGAAATAGCCCCAACTCGAATAATAATAATAATAATAATAATACTGGTTGAGAAGGAGATGAAGCGGACATGGCTGTTTGATATTGGTGTCCCAAATTCCCACAATGTCCAACAGTACACCAGTGAAAAGATAACCAAATACCAACTGCTTGCCGAGGAGATTCGTCAAGTTTGGCGGCAGCAGGAGGTTTTGGTTATCCCGCTTATCATCTCCACCACCGTAATTGTCGCTCACGGAGAACATGATAAAGCTCGGGTTCTCCGCGAGGGAACTAAACAGTATGCAAAAGGCTGTTATTCTTGAAACAACGGCGATAGTACGTCGCCATCTGTCATCGTAATCGGCAGCATCTTGCCATCATGGCCGATGCTGCCTAAAATTTACCCACAAGGAGAAAAACAGAGGAAAACGAATAATAATAATAATACGTATATTTCAAGCCGCTTACCTACTTGGTGAAACGCCTCTTTTTCTCACCGTTCGGTTCCCATTATATGTATATCAGATAAAAAGCCTGTTCGCAAATTTTTGCTCTTATTGCGCACTTACGCCGCATTGGACAATAATAGGGAGGCGATTTCTCGCGACACGAGATGGTCGAGATCGTTGGGAGATGGTAACGAGCAGCTCGTTGGCGATATTAAACCCCATTGTTGTGATGTGCCGTAAAAAGCTTTAGGTGGGTCGGTCCCTTTCTAATGTTGCAAATAAAGCACTAAAAGCTCCATTTGAATTTGCCGTGCGAACCTCGTCTCACCAGAAAGCAGACGCGTGCAGCATGTGCTGTGCTTTATTAGCTCGAGTCTATAAAGGTGATATGCCACTGGTATGGCAGAGCGACGACGCGGCGGTTAGCAAAGCTGGAGGAACGCTGCCGTAGAACCAGTCCTTCTCAGTTAAAGAAGTAAACTAAAGTATGTTGTAATGTTACCATTAACTTCTAAACCAATTTAAAGAAACCAAATTCAGCTTTAACCTTTATTATTGATTAATTATTTTTTCCTAATCTGTAACGAATCCCAGAATCGTCATATAATGTATATTAGAAGAAATTCGAGTAAGTATATAAGACGAACGCTAACAAATTACAATTATAATTAATTGTCCTTTTCTTAGATATATTTGTCCTTCCCCCTTTGGCATTCCCCCAGCGGCATTAATATAGTATTATTCGTCGGTATTTAAATTGCCAGCTCTTACTTCATCTCTAGCTTAAAAAGAGGAGCTTTGTGAGTGGAGCAATTAAGTAAATTTAATTTGTATAATTGCTCCTTCGTTCTTTCCTATCGGATCATATTTATCCACTGCGGGACGTACATCTTCGCTCCACTTCAGTGGAATGTCACCCTTGTGTCCCAAAGTAAGGTAGGGCGGGCGGCGAAGGGCGGGCGGGGGAAGCGCCGCTCGCATTTGCATATAGAATTGGGTGCGCACGCTTCGGCGTTGTTTCGCGGCGAATTTCTCACGCTACTCCTACCTGCACTCTCATCGGCTCTCGTCTAATGGCTATGTCAGCATGGTGCATCGTTCACGAGCCTTTATTGCCCATATTTTCTACGACCTTCATTAGGACGGGAATTTATTGAAACAAAAAGCAAAGGTGGCGGTTGCGATGCTCTATGACTATTACTAAAGGCTCGAAGACTGTTATCAAACGGCCATTTGACGTCTGACTTATGGAGGTTGATTACAATAAACAGCTAAATATAAAGATTTTAAGCTTGCCTAGTAGTTCTTTTCATAATAAATGAATGATTTCTGATATATTAATGTAACTTCAACTTAGCTTAATCTTTTTTAAATATTGTATACAAACTTGATTTTAAAATACGCGTTGTTAGAAGTTTGTTGCGCCGTTTGTTCTTCACAGCGCTACCTTGGAAGCGGTAGTCAATAACAAATATTACGTGTACAAATGTACGATGTGTACATTCTGATTTGTATAAGAATTTTAAATGTGTGCGAAAGAAAACTGAGGGAAGACTTGAGACAAGATTTGTATTTTGTTTCTGTGTCATTCATTGCAAAAAATATCTACATTCAACTTTTTTTGAACAGTATGAGTACTTCTTCTTCGCCATCCTAAGGATTTTGCCAATGTCAAGTGTATAGGACGAATACAAACATGGAGACCACGTCTTAAAGGAGTAAAACTGTTGGTTTTGGCACTACAGCATCGAGGAAGTGTCGCTCAGGTGAAAGAATATCACCATAACCTGTAATCTGCTTACATGGATTTTCGTAGACAAGCCCTACTGAATATACCCATTGGTGGAGGAGGTTCCTAATTGTAAAAGTGTCATGATAAGAACTTCTACCTACCAAATAGTTGAAAACTCACTTCAAATACCAACTTCTTATTCAGATGAACTCCTACTACTGAGATAATGTTGTTAATGTATATTTTATAGTCACTCACGAAGGACTGCTTTAATTGCGTCTTGTAATTCTATTTTTTTCAACCCTGACTATTATAAGTTTCATGCCTATTTGTGTGTGTTTCTGTTATTATATTTCTTACTCATAAACATTGCGTTAAAAACTCGCACGAAAATAATTATACGCATACCAAATGGAAGTGATTGCGAGGCGATCACATAGAGTTACGACACCTGCGTCCACGCACCGCCTTGCACTATTACTGTACTAAATCTCCCGTTATCAATGCACCATGCAATTATTGCCCACCGAACATATTTCGTTGAGCATGTATTTTAGAGATGAAAAATTACCACCCACTCTATGCCGTTTACGGTCCCAACATTCCAATTTGTATAATTATGAGAGTTGAGCGCGTGTGTTTATTTCGGTACCTACGTGATTATTACTGACTGATTACCGTACACCATAGATTTATCACATATTACGAAACTGGTTTCCCTGCTCGTGTTAATTATTCGACGTTAGAGTTTTTCATTTGATTGCGTCAATAACTGTTATTTTTATGAAATACGGTAAAATATCTTCGATTTTACGCAAGTCGCACAAACAATTATATGGATGTGATTATTAAGAAACAAAACTGATCGTTGGTGATATGGGTGCTACACAAAATACGAGTACTTTAAATCTCTAGCACTGCATTCACATATAAAATTTACTGATATTCTGTTTCAAAATGAGTGTATATGAAAGAATTAATTTATGAGATAAGGTTTATAAAACATTTTTATATATAACATTCAGTATCATCTGATATTTTTACGTGAATATGAATGTGTCTGTTACTTATATGAAAATGGCGGGAAATAATATTAATTTCAAAAGAATAATGTTTTTTTTATCTCATTTGACCAGCAAAGTATAAAGATTTATTTGGCCACCTGCAGAAAAGAAAACTTCCCGGAAAGAGATCCCTGGATGTCAGAGACGTAAATTGTTGGATGACACCACTCACGACTTATGTTTTTAAGTAGTTTTGCCTACTAAACGCAAAGAGAAGGCACCTGATGATTTATATATGTCACATAACATTTATTAAATTAGCTCATAAAAGTATATGAGCGCTTAGGTTTTTAACACCAACTTGACCCAGAAAATACATTTCTCCCCTAAAGTGACTAAATTAGCATTACATTGAACAAAATCGGCAATAAACGGCAACTCGTTGTGCTTTATATCTACTCCCGCCGTGCCACAATGTTAGTAGTGTTGCATTGCAGGAATATCGATAGGCAATAATCCTGAAGTGTTATAGCAAAATCAGTACATTCCCTGTGATCGCGTTGAGTTATTATAATATATACAATACCATCAGGTTTTGCAAAGTTCTCCCTATACAGCACAAAACTAAATATTTCATGCTTTTTGAATATAACGACAGAGATAATATTCATTTAATTAAGAGTCAAAATTCTAAAGGTAATGAGAGAATAAATGTCCCTAGGTGTGCTAACTTTTACGGTGAGCGTACCAGCTGATATGTAATTTATTAAATAAATATATAAAAAACGATATTCGATAGTATTGAATATTAATGTGGTCCAGGCTAAATAAAATGTACGGTTTCAATGTACAGACACGCAAAGGTTAGAATTTTATTTATTAGATAACACGGTATGGTTTCGAGACATTAATTTATAGTATATGAGAAACCTGCATACAAACAATGCGAAAATAAATATTTTATGGACTCATTTATTTAATGGTCATGCTTACAATACGCTGGTGGTATCAATTAGACGTACCGCGAGAGTTATTTCTTTTTTAGCCTAGACACTGCGCGCCCGTCTGTCCCATGACCTTTAAGGGCCCTGCATAGGTTATAAGCTGATAGCGTTTGGAACATTACATATTTTGGTTCTAGCGTGTTAATTTTTCTTTATAGTTTAAAATAAAAATACTTTACTGTACCATAAGTACGTTACGGTAACGCAAAAAGTTAAGTATACACCATCTTACCTCAATAGTGGTAATGATAACGTTAAATCGCAATTAACTTCAATTAACTCTTGCGAGATTGTACTGTTAGTGTACATAGTATCTGCATCGACCATTCAGGGGTTCGACATGAATCAGGTAATTTTATTGTTAAATTTAATATTCTTACATATACCTACATACTTAAATACCAAACTTCGAGAGACGCCATAAATTTTACTCACTTTTTAAAATATTGTATAACTTATAGTTAAAAGAATTGTCAAATCTATAATAGAACGTAAATGTTTTCATTTTCAAGCATACCTTGAACTTCTTATTAATAATGTGTTTTTGACCCGGATTTTATATGTCGATTTATTAAAATAAATCGATAATCAAATATATAATAAATCGAAATTCGATTATCGACTAAGAACTAAAAAAAATACTACAGCAACTATTCATAATAAAAGTACGATTAAAATTAATTAACAAAACACAACATTCTTTTAAATTTAATTAAGTAAATTTTTCTATTTGTTATTTCGTTGTGTTAATTTATGATCACTTCGCTGATAATTTGCTATTTTATATTCATAAGCTTAATCATTATAGTATAACTGATATTATTCTCCTTAATAGACTGAGTGTCATATATTTAAACTGGCATAAAAGGCGTATTAACTATTATAATGTAATTTCATCAATATGAAATCGAGATTATAATGTAGGCTATTAATAAGCGCTATATAGAGTCTAGGCTAGCTTGGTGGTTTATATCCTTATTTTCGATTAAATTTATATTTTATACGATATTAGTGATAAAATCCTACCAGGATTGGCAATCATGACATTGTTTGGTACAATTAGGTACGACGTGTCATATTTCTTAAAAATAAAATTAACCTCTAACTTATTATATACTTGATTGCTATTTGAGATCCATTAATGCGCCACCTGCGAACACTTCGCAATGTTTATGGCTTGGAGCTGCGTTTACGCTGCATTTAACGGACAGTCCATTGTAGCGGCGGTGGGCAGCACGCAAAAGGTTCTCATGTAGCCTATTCCATGAAGTCGTCTAGTTGCCGACCGTGCGTGCCGACTCCCACCACGCGTTAGCTGCGCACCAGCCGCTACGCTAATATGTTTATGTTTTCCCTGCAACCCATTCAGAATTTGTACCGTCTGTCAAATTAACAATGCTTCTTCCATCTTCTTCCTAAAATATGGTGATTTCGAACTAACATGTGTCGTCGCGTCGACTTCTTCCATAAAGACAAACTTCTGAGAACCTTTATAGGAGCGATAATGCCTTATTAACTAAAACGAATAGTGCTATTTCCTGTTAGGGGTAAGTAAGTGGCGCGCCTTGGAGGATGTCGACGCCCAACGGTGTACTGATACATTATCTTCTGAATGGTGTTTGACATAGATAGAAACAATTTTTACGCTGTTTGAAATGCGTGCTTCAGAATCGGCCGCATGGTCATGGCAATAGTTTTTATCGCTAGTATTATTAATTCAAGTTTCACGCACAGTATACGCAGGTACAAATCAAATGTCACAAAATTGACATTTTTCAGATTTTTATTATTCAAGACCTAACCTCTGATTTTGATTTAAAAATTGATAATTGAAAATATGTGTATATATGTAAAACATTCGTTATAGTAACACTAGGAATCTCAAAGTTTAGTTGTGACAGGTGAGCTCTCGACCCGGTAAGTCAAAAACTGAGCTGGAGCTGGCTTATCTGTTTCAAATGCTTATCCGAATGACCCGTTAGAGTACAAAATTGCTTTGTAGTTAAACGGATATGATCCTAAATGCTTACGGAGTAGGTCCATGAGCCTGAGCCTCAAAGTATTGTGATAAGTACTTACACTTTGCTAAATCTTTTCTTCATTTATGTATACTTATACTTGTACAATTGTATACTTAAATAGCTCCGTTACTCTAATAATATAAAAAACTATCTAAAAAGATATCAAGAATAAAATTTTACGTTAAATATTCTAAATGTGTAGTATGCATTTAATTTAGGTACTTATTTCATATATTACCATCCAAATTAACCATTATTATAGGCATCAGTAATCATTCACAATATGTTCATAGACATGAGAATCCTATTTTTTTGTTATACACTTTCATTGGACCTTACGGGGCTTTGACGGAATGATTAATGAATGTCTTCCTCTTTCCTCTCTCTGACCATTGATTCATTCTCGATAAAAAGTTTGAAATCTACACAACTAATTTATTTGTAGAGGTCTGTACTGTAGATATATACAAGTTATACTTAAATTGTTGTTAATTATATCGCATAGCTCTCCTGATATTCATTTAAATTAAACATTGGTTTTGTAATTCAATTGACCGCCGTTACATTTATAATTTTTTGCGATATTATGGATTTAATTTTTTAGATTTCAGGGGAGCGTAATCTTTTTATTTTGTGCCTAAATTTGATGTTGGCTTTGGAATCCAAGATGGCTGCTTTGACATTCATACTTTTTACAATATGGGTGTAATTCTTTAGGTTTTCGTAATCCTTAATTCCAATTTGAAGTTAGTTTTAGAATCCAAGGTGGCCGCCATTGCTTTTAACACGTTATACAATATAGGTCTTTTCTGTGATGCTAAATCTGAATTTGACGTTAGTGTTTTATTGAAAAATATTTTCTATATTAACAAAATACCTGGAGTGACCCGTTACTGAGGCAGCTTCGTATACTGAAGGCATGACGGCCAGGAGGAAGGGATGGATGTTGGGCGGGGGCGGAAACAGCGAGTGAAAGTGGGACCGTTAGGTAGGGGGTTCATTCTACATAGGCTATATTTTATTCGGTTTCACAAAAGGGTTATACCCACGAGACAGTATTTTATGGAACCCAATTTTGTGACATGTCTTTTTCATTCCAGACTCCTGTAGTTTGAATCAATTCCTAAACAAATGAACTTAGGTGTTTACTAATTGCTCTAAAATGTGTTCCCTTGATGGTGTCATCTATCAAATATGTTGATTTGTTGATTATTATCATAATTTATAAGTTACAATTTTTTTTGATATTCATCCGGAAAAAGGCAAATTTAAAAAAAAATCTTTCTCATAAACTATGCATACACGGGATTTTTACTCTCGCATTTTAATTGATTTCAACTACAGGAATATGAAATAAAAAAGACATGTCACAAAAATGGGTTCCATAAAACACTGTGCGAGAGCGTAAGGAGAGATGAAAAAGTGACAATAATGAGGCTACATCTCCTTAATAATAATAACTCTACGTCGACTACATTGCTTGTACATTAATAAAATATAATCGTCACAGCAAAATAACATCACAACATTTTCGTGTTTGCTCTTATATGGTTTTTCCAGGTCTGGTTAAAAAAGATTCATTTAACACAAAGTTAGGAAACGATTTCTTGCAAGCTACTCGACGGGTGGTGTAGCTTAAGCTGCGTCTACATCCTGACATCCCGCGACTGCGGCTGCGGTCGCGAACGCGCGGCCTGACGTGCAGTGCTGCGGTGTAGCGGTCCGCGTAGACGCGATGGCATCGCGGTCGTGCGCCACCGCTCACGGCGGCCGCCGGCGCTCGCGTCGCCGTGACTTATGGCCTCCGCGCAAACTTCGATCGTCCGATTGAATAATAATATCCGATTCCCGTACACCGAATTTATGTTAGGAAGTGAACAGTGTCCCGTATCGACGGGCGCATCGGCCGCGCCTCGCCCGCCCGCAATTTCCAACCCGCCTGTCCCTAGGCGCTGATGTGCAGTGCGATACCTGATAAATAAATTTTCGTGGAGGCGCTCCGTTCCCGCTGGACGTCGTCGGCACTCGGAGCCCCCGAGCCGCCGCCTGCGCCCACAACTCACCGCGCCTAACTGTCGGCCGACGTCACGTTTCACTACTATGATTACATTAAATTTCAATGTTCTCATCGCCTTTCCCGGCCTCATAGCAGCCGAGTGGTTACACGGCAGTAAAATAAAAATTATGTAACGTTTATCGTCGTATGAACGACTCGAGGCGTCACTAACCCCTCACCTCACGAGAGGAGTTCTTGAATCAATGTGCTGTGAGACAACTAATTCCACGGTCAAATGACAAAAACAGTTTTTGTCGCCTAGCATTCAAGCTAATGTCACGTGCCAATAAAGGCGTCACGACAAAGTTTCGCGTGCTGTTACTATATTCCAAAGGCTAACTTCGAACTGAGGCGGCTGCAAATAGTCGGTTTCGATTCCGCGAAGCCGCCAAAGAAAACAAGCCATCAGTAAACCACAAGCGTGCCGAGCTATTTCGCACTTGATAATGTAACTAAAATTTGCCACTATAGTGCTTAGTCCATCTTCGGCCACTTACTAAATTACATTAAGTTCAATGTGCTAAAATTTTGTTGTAAATTATGGGTTCACACGTCTAATGTTTTCACTTCGGCTTGTAATCGTGACCGCTGTGCCTAACTACCTGCTAGATCGATTCATGTAGGAATTTGGTTGATTTTTACAGTTATACATTCCGTCTTTGCTCTACTGCGAACCTGTCATTATGACTACTTGTTTCATAATTTATTTTTTGTCGCTCCTCTTCCTCTTGCATTTTTTCTGCAATTGAAGATAATAGTTGAGCTCAACAAAAATCACACAGTTTGCAAGCTTTTCCGTATGATTAGAAGCACGTATACCTACATCTATAATAATTTCTACGATGTCTATTAGAAGTAATTTAATAATATGTTTATGTATATAATTCCCTCGCCATTCTAAATCCATATATACCTATAAATAATCTATTACACAATGTCTTAAGTTTAAAAAGCTTTTATGGATCAGACCATCTAATCCGATCAAAGAACTTCACTCTTTCTTACGTGTAATGCGCCTTAGATTACAGGCCGCAAAAGTAAATTATACTACTCATGTTCGGCGGCATTGTTCGCGGAGCTGCAACTCGAGTCAAACACCTTTAGTAGCACACCCTGCAACAATTCTCTCTTCCACTTGCGGTACTAGTTTTTTCTGCACAAATAGCGCTCCATTCTTTAAATAATAATCAAATTATTTTCACAATACATCATCATTATGTCGTAACGGTTGTATCAATTAATCTATTTAAATTGTGTAGTTTTTCGTTCCATCACGTCCTCTAAGGTGACAACTGCCTTGCGTATTGACTGCTTCGACTTTGCAGACGTGTAAATATATCGTGTTTACACGTTAAATATTTCACCATAACGGCGTTTAGTTGTTTATTTTGTCTCAAGACAACACATGCCTTCTATAAGATAACCCTTTACAGAAGCGGCTGTCACAGGAAATACCTCCCGCGTTATCTAATAAATCGCTTTCTAAGCTCTATGTTTAAGATAAATTTGCGGCGTATATCACGTCTGCTCCTTTAGACGCGGGCGTTTCGTATTGATGATAATTAAAGTTGGCACCGCGAGCGGGGCCGGTGATGGCCGGGCCGCCCCGGGCACACTCCGCACTCTATAATTACCGACTTTCGGTCTATTTCACTAGCATTGCCTCGTACATGCTTCCTGGCGACACAATGCTCCGGGTCAGCGTGTAAAGGAAGATTAATACGATCCTGGTGCAGCGTTGCGTTGTGTTGTCACTTTACGAGCGATTGTCCCGCAATGCCGCCCAGCATGACGGTAATTATGACTACCCACCATTCAATGTTCTTACTCTCGACAACCACTCACCTCATTGTTTGTGGTAAACTAGTAATTTGTCTTTATAGCTTCATTGATTATTTTAACAGTCGCGACCCAATCGTAATAGCTATCTGTAACCTTTCAAATTCATTGTTAGTCATGCTGATGACAGCGTTGATTTCGAAACACAGAACATGTCGTGATGTATCTTGTGAATGTTTTTCTATCAGATAGTGTTCTAGCGCATTGGAATCCGCAGACTGGAGTTGATGCCCATTTAGTCGGTGCGGTCATTGTATGTGATTCTAGTATCGGGCGGCGCTTCGTCGGCTATCGGGGGAACATTAGCATTATCAAAAGGGCCGCGGGCGTCATGCTCATATCGGCGGGGACACGCGACCGTTGCGGAAGCCTCGCTGAAGGCAAAGGCCCCGCCCGACGAGCGACGACACTGCATACCTCAAATACAATCGTGTGGATACCGTGCCGAAGCCGCGGCGCCATTATCCTTCTATATTGTATTCCCTGAAACGCTTACATTTCATTTTAATCATTCATATCAATGGTATTTGTCGACGGTCATCTGAATTAAAAACTTTGATCTTGAGACTCTGTATCTTGTTCCAATGACATTATCATTTGTAATAAGATTAAGGGGATGACTGAGGGATAACTTAACGAATCTCTAACGTACATCAGGAGGAATAAAGAGAGAAAATATAAATATTTAGTCCGTTTTACAATACAATCGACCTGGGCTCATCACTTATTTTTCAATGTCAATCATTTATTTTTAGAGCTCCGTATTCACTTAAAATGTTGAAATTTATGTACATGATTATTTGCAGTAGATTTATGATAATTTCTGAAGCACGTAGATAGTATAAATAATGTGATATTTGTATTGGTAAGAATATGACCTATGTAGGTATATTTTTCTATTCTACTGTAGCCAGTTGTGGTCTTGAAAAGATATTAGTTTAAGTATGTGAATTCATAGGCGTAGAATCCTGAATATTCCTTAATTAAATAATTATGAAAGGAGTCATTTTAAAGAAAAACATATAATTTCTCAAAAAAAAGGTAAAATTTTGATAGGTGTAAAGAAAGTTAAGGAAGTTGAAATAACAGCGTCTCATTGCATAGAATCTATCATTGTGGTCATCTGAATTCTTTTAAAGGAATGTTTATGATGCTATTCTGCATAATTTTATGCAATAAGTAGTTGTTGAAGGTATAGTTGGATATAAAACAGTTGAACGGCTGGCAGCGCGCGCCTGCATGGGGCGTAGCACGGAAGCGCTCGTACCGGCACACGCGCCGTTACCGTCAACGGACATTAAGTGACCACTCTTAATTATCAACAGTTACCGCAGACCGCATCGGCACCACCCGCCAGAGATACACCCATCTTAACTGACGAACTACTACCCGGGGACTTCATTTATCAACATTCCGCTCAATAGCCATCAATAGTATAATCAAATCACACGTCTTTACGATTGCTCCAAGGTAGCAATTAAATAAATTTCATATGAAGAAATTATCATTTCTTATAGGCACTCTTAAATTAAAACCAATGTCCATGTAACGATAAAGGTCTTCTAAATTATAAAATGAGTAATTTCTTGTCGCGAAATCGTTTTGTTATTATAACCCATTTTCAACGCCTACAGAATATGAATAATTTTATTTTATAAAATGTCTACTTCCTTAATTTTTATTAGCATATTATTTGCATAATTGCTTTCCTTAACCTATTCCTATGATTAGGAAATGTAGGTCGTTCAAAAAATAAACGTAAATTAGCCAGAACTTTTGGCGACCAACACGGAACCAGTATTAAGTTGTTGAAAGGCATTGTTTGTCAAATTAGCATGTCTATTAAGGGAAGTATTAACATAATCGTGCTCATCAACCCGACGGGCGGCTGACAGCGGTGGGTGATCAGTGATCGCGTTCAAGCGGCCGATCTCTCACATGATAGAGCTGCGCGGGCGCCGGATGCCGCGATACCGTCGCCTAGCCGCCCGTCTAATTACAAACACTGAACCTATCGCATGAAATATATAGCGGACACGCACGCAACAACTGTTTCACAGGGCTGTACTCATCTTGTCTCCTAAGTTATGGAAGAACAGACCTTTCTTATTCTTCTTATTTGGGTGTCTCTCCTATCAGAGATTGGAAGACATCGTATCGTATCATAGCTGTTCTAACTTTCAAAGTCGCATATTAATAAAATAAAAATGGGTTCACATTTTTCATATCATATTTTCAAATCCATATATATTATTATAGTTTTTATGACAGACCCGACTTCAAAATCTGAGAGAGAGCCCAGCATATTCCTAACTATATAAACGGCCGGTGTAATCTGGTTGACCAAACATAATTGAAAAGTTACACGATAGAAACTCGATCACTATTGCCATCAGTATCACACGTGTAATAAAGTGCAAAAGTGTAAAGAAAACGTGTAAAATACTAAAAACACGCATACGCATGTAGATGTCTTAGTTATTGCTATTTGAAGTTCTGTACAAATTTGGATCTTGTGACTATTTATAAGACCAAAAATTTGTATACCGGACTTGTTCTGTAACAACTCCGGCCCTGGGCACGCATTGTCTGCTCCCGCGTGCGAGTCCTTCCGCCTCTCTAGTGCACGATCTTAATCTGGAGCTGCATAGTGTTAGATGGAACCTAGCCTAGGACAAAAGATGCAACGAACTTAATTACTACACTCTTTGTCTTACATGAAGCATAACGCTGTCTTTGCCTTGCAAGCAACTGACTCCTAATACTACGGAATGTTTGTCATTAGGATGAGCGTTTCTAGGAGTATACCGTCTGAAGCTTAATTACTTTACTGAACTCCCATGAAACTTGATTATTTAATACAATGAAAAGTTTAACTTAACTACGCATAATAGTTGCCGTTATTGTGTTAATTAGAGCTACTTGCTACCCAATTACATTGTCAGCTACTAAATTGATCCATTCTAAACATTATGTGCATCGTGTTTAGTTTCAGGCTGCTAATAAATATTAACGTACTCATGCCGACATTGTAGTGCAGATTTAACAACGAAGCTTTTAACATTTTGTCCACAAATACTTTTAACCAACATAAATGAATTGCTTAATTTTATGACTATGATTTGAGATAATTTCAGTAAGATAAACTACCTGATTTGGTAGGGAACCTAAAGAAAAAAACCTTATATTGGTTCTACGTTTTGGTAAACAAAAAAAAATATTCTTGTGTTAGTGTGACAGTTACAAGTATCTAACTAGTGTAAGGTCGGTTAGTCAGTTTTCTATTGGGCAAAAGTATGACAATTTTGAGTAGAGCAATGCCACTTGGTATAGGTGTCATACACGTCAAACTGAGCCAAATAAGCCTGGTAGGCAGGCATAACTTCGCGACATGTGATGGGGGAGGGGAGTCGAAATACCGAACTCTCTGCACTCAGAAAAAAAATTCTAGCGGATGTATTTAAACGGACTAGGTGCAATAATTAGGGGCGTGCGTAGCCCTGTATGGCAGACGCCCCCCCCCCCCCCCCCCTTACCCATGCGCCGGCGCCGATCTGTGTCCACCAACCCGCAGCCCGCTCGTGTTGCAGTCTGCACCGTGATTCCAAGAAACCCAGTTAAATAAATTTAACTCACTACCAATTAGAATCTCTTTTAGATTTACAATTCTCGAGATAACTAGCTTTGTCAAAATCACCACCCACAAGTTCCTTTGCCTCATCTGTGTTATGGGGGTCAACTACGTCCCGATGATTAAGCGATGTACCATTTCAAATGGTAAATGAAAAACAAAGCCCATTAAAATACAGTTAGGTACTTACTAGAGTTAAAGATGCGAGCGTGGTCATTCATTTCGTGCGACAAAAACTGATGATAAATCACCGACTTGATCCTGAGAAGTTCCGTGACATTCAAACATGTTGTGGGCGACTACTCTTTGCTCGTCCTTATCGGCCTCTATTGTTTTGAACGCTAAAATCAATTGAAGTAAGTAAAGTACATCCATTGTTTTTCTTGCTTAATTTTTTGTCGAGTTTCTTCGCGCAGATAACTGATTGTCAGCAAAAACGGCCGATTATGTCCAGTTCTATTACTATGGACGATTGATTCCTCACCAAACTGTACTTTTCAGACGATATAGATGAACGACAATTAGCCTTCTGAAGAGGGATTTTAAAATGTGGTCCTTTACTTTGCTTAATATTTTCTTTTCGTCGCATCAAAATATAAAATACTTAATATTATAGCTGAGTATTGTATAGGAACTAATACTTTAGTTTAGGAATACTTTAGTTTTTGTGTAGTATACGGACTGGACCGGCGGGCGTGACGGATCGGGCGAGCGCGCGCAAACAATCCTCGATTATATTCAGTTTCACGCTCCTTGTCTTTTGACAAATTATGTTTTTACTTTTTACTCCAATCCTGAACATTTCATACAAATTCACTGCCTATATAA
Source organism: Esperia sulphurella (assembly GCA_947086405.1). Lineage (NCBI taxonomy): Eukaryota > Metazoa > Arthropoda > Insecta > Lepidoptera > Oecophoridae > Esperia > Esperia sulphurella. Next base: position 8,542,522 of record OX352261.1, read on the forward strand.
TGAATCGTTAGATCATTCACCGAAATTGTGTCTTGGAATATTAGGCATCTCTAGTATTAGGCGTCTGTGCCCACTTTATTGTATCTGATGAATATTCTACTTTCATTATAATCATTTCATCTGGATTGGTGATGTTTCATCCCGAATTCTTCACCACTTCTATATATTTGCCACTTATTATTATAGCTAACGCTCTAGAGGCTGTCGAAGCCGAACTAGCGATTATATAAACAAGGTACGAGTATGTAGCATTCAGCCTTAATCAGCAGTAATCCTTACTATTACCTATTTAACTTTTAATGTTTAATGACTATTAAGGAAATGGCTTACCCATCTTAACTATAATGTCTGAGCACTTCCGGTTTACATCCTCCCCAAATTGTCTTATTTATATACATTTACAACAATGTAAATTTATTAAGTGGTTATAAATTTAAAGTTGGACATTCCGTTCCGGCTGGGTGAAGGTTCACATGCTAACATTTGCACAGTTACAGTACACATTATTTGCGTTTAGGTGCGAATTTTGGCGCGTTTGGTCGCCCTGCCGTGGTTCCCGGTTCCGCGCCGTTAAATTTGATGTACGGAGGCAGATGGCCCCGCGCCGATAGCGGTGTGCGCATGCGCCTTTAAGGTGTACCACGAACCCCAAACATTGGAACATGTCTCAAGAAATAAACGATAAGCGTTTTTTAGGTCTCTAATTATTCATAAAATAAGTAATAACACTTGAGATTTTTATAAAAGTTAAATTGTCATTTTGCACCAAAAATAGAGTTGCACAACTTTCCTCCAAAACAATGAGAAGTAATAGAGTTGTGCATTAGTAACGTATACAAAAGCCTAAGTTTAAAAAAACGCAACAGCAGCGAGACAACTGTTGATAGTCATCTACGCTGTCCTACAAAACCATTACTGGCTTAAAATAAATATTAAATAAATAAAAATAAATACTTACTACTTAAAATAAATAAATATAGTATAATATAATATAAAAATACTTTCGCGAATATAAAAGATTTTGACTTGGACCGACACCAACAAAAACACGAAAGTCTGGTGCTGTGTGGGGTAGGCAGTTAATTTGCATGTTGCTCCAGTAACGGCCCACGAGATAAGGCGTCGACTCCGAGATCGCACCGCCGATCAACGATCCGAAATCTCTCACGGTATCTCTCATCAACACACTTCTTTTATACTGTATTCACCTTAAATGGAAACATTTACACGGTGCGCCGTGGGTGTAATATCAGAGCTGTCATACTGACCCACTACTTTGTCTAAGATGTGTATCTGTAGGTCAAAAGGTCTTTAAAAATACGGCAGGTAATTAAAACCCTAACAGGAAAGTAACGTCTACGCATACGTTTGTTTAAAGTTTTCTAAATTTGTAAGTGTTACAAGTTGAGGTGATGCCTGCCAAATATGACAGGAACTAGTCCATTAATGATCTGCCACTCAGAGAAGTCAAGGACCTTTCATGAGCATTTTCAAGGCGCCAGCGACGCAACGACGCGACGTGAGTCACATTAGACACGCCATGTCGTCGATTACAGTTGTACCAAAATTAGCTTAGGCTATTTCCTCGGAGAGCGTTAGTTTTCATTGCGATATACATCATCGTATCAGCTGTAATTATTTTCGATATTTTTTGTTTATTTATACTGCATTCATCTACCATGCCATAAAGGTTCATAGCCACTCATGCAAGAAAATGTTGTTTTAAGAGAGCTAGATGGGTGCTTAGCAGCGGCGGCGTCAGTGGCAGCGCGATGAACTGATTTAGAATTCATTCACCCTGCGTTACGGTGGCTGGGCAGCTGGACTGCGCATTGTCTCACACGCCGCACAAAATGCGAACGATCCTTTGTTCGTTACACTTCGCAACAATGTGGCCCTACCAAACTACTAGTAGAACACTTGGCACCCACTTCTGAGCGTATACTTGCCTCTCTCTGTACAAGCTCGCAGGAAAGCGGGCTGTTCCTGATTTAACTATATTTACCTACTGACATTGATAGCTCTCAAACCGATTCCTAGTCTACAGTTATGCTGCAACTTTTCTTATACATTGTAAAAGCTCTAGATATCTCACTGCTTTGCAACAACAATGCTCGTAGATATAATGATCTCTATTTTTCCTCGACGGTTGTCCAATAATATAGTTGTAAAAACTAACTACTTTCACTTGAAGAGGAAACAATTTTGAATCCCGATCGTTACTTTCTCACGACAGAACGTATAATTTAGTGAATGGCCCATTAAAGAATAGATATGCGCAAACTTAAACCAAACAATGAGGAGTTAATCTCTTTGTGACCACTCTCGCTTCATTGATCATCATCATAGATTATTACAGTGATTGCGATAATGTGTACAACTTTTACTAGTGCCTGCGTTGTTTTAAATAGAAAGCATATTTGCTTATTTGCACGTTGTGTTTTTATTAAGGCTTCTTATCTTGGTATGGTAGCCGGATCCGAATAGCACTACTCTCAGACTTCCTGAGAATGTCGTAGAAATCGACTAAGGATAAAGCCAGGCGATGGCCAGTAGCTTCGTTTGTTCATTAAACTCCATATTCTGCGATCACCAATTCACCGGCAAGAACGTTAATAATTCTGGTATAAACACCTTAACACCATACTGGAGCGGGCGGACTGCCCATAGTTGAGCGTTTCTAGAACTCCAAACACGTGGAGTCCAGAGACACAGTATTTCATTTAAAATAATGATTTTTTCAAGATTTTATTTTAATATTTACTAACCTATTTTTAGAAAATTTTGAAAATTTTTGTTATTTTGAATTTTTTTGTATCTGAAATAATTGAATCATTATTATTACAAACCTCCCATTATTTTGGGAAGGCCGTACAGCAATTGACTGTTGTTGTTGTGCTTGTTGCAATGGACACATCAAATTATTCAAACACACCATTCTCGAACTGGAACGCTGCGCCCGCGCCACTAACCATGTTTTCGTGTTTTCACGCGGACACTTACATAACCAAGATGCTTTCGCAACTAGGATTCAGTTATTCTGCACGATATTATCGAATCGTTAACCTATTCGTAACAATAATGTGTCTATTGCGGCTATTACGCTCGGACGGCATTTTCTTTGATTTATAGAAGAAGCGTCAGCAGCAATCATTGCATCGATTTGTTGAACAGGTTGGTAATCTATAAAAATATCATAAAATTGTTAGTCTCGACGAGTGTGGTGTTAAATGCGTCTGCTAATATATATATATCCGGTTGGTTGGTTAATTCTTGTTCTGTAATCGCCTCGATAAAACTTGCTTATTATCGTGTCATAATTATATACCAAATGCTTTATCAAATAAATGTGTGTACTTATAAAACGCTCCTAATGGCGGCTGCTGTAAATGAACTAGTAATGTCTTTATATAACCGAAGTTGTAAAAACAAGTTGAAGTATTCTGTTGGAAGAAAAAAGCGAATATAATGGTAGTATTTGAAGTGCTAAACACCATGTTATGAATATAATGAACTTTTAAGAACACGTTTCTAAACATTGATAGATATTAGAAACAAAATTAATATCTTCCGCCTTAGGTTACTCATATAATCTTGACACTTCAATGAAGTTTTGCAAATAGCGACCATTTGTGGTTTGATTGCTTTTAGACACTATTGTTTGATAGGTACCTACTCGTATCTACAAGTAAGTTCACTACCCTATTGTAGATCTTTTAGGAAGCAATGATTAATGACAGACCAAAGTGTTTGCTATGCTATGAAATAAATAAGAAAAACATAATTAAATACTTTATTTTTCACAGCAGAAATGTTTGTACTTTATTGAGTCTTCAGTAATGTCTACAATTTCCATATTTATGGTGCAAGATTGTGAACCAGCCAATCTATCATTTACTTGCAAATTAGCTTTTCGTGCCGCTTCATTGCCTGCAGTTATTTAAGTGTCCCACAGGAATTCTTGTCTATTATTAAAAACTTAATAACTGAAACTGTGATTGAGTTACAAATATTTAGACTTTCTCCTATGTAATTTAAATTTCATCTTAGATTTCGATGTAGATTCATCAATAAAATTCATCTGTACTTTATCAATTTATTTCAGATTAAATAAATCACAATGTCTCTCACTCAGGGCAAGCGTGAAACATTGCGGCTGATATCTTGATAATAACGGTCATGTAACCGAGTGTCGGTATTAATAAGCCTTAAATATATTAACACAGTTAATAACATAGACAATGCCTAGTTGCTCTATCAATTACTTAGCAACTCGCACGCTCCCGCCCGATATCGCCATTATAAGAACATTAGAGATGGTGGCACGCCATAGAGGCATTACCACCATCTGTAACACGGTCACATCGTTTCTTGACCGCCCAATTCTGTTTTTACCGCATACTTTTACACTTGCCCAAGCAATTTTACATGATCGTGCGAAAGCGGTTCACAAATTATTCGCTTGTAAGATTTCAGAATTAATCGTGTTACAATGCTAGCAGTTTCGGTAATTTGCTTTACCGTTTTCAATATTAATGTCTGCATAGTGTTTTAGATTAGATCATACAAATTTGTACCGAATGATTATGCGTTTTTGAGTGGTCTTTAATCTTAATTTTTCATTACTATTTAAATAATCATAATAGTGTGTTGTAATGTTACGCTCCTACCGTTATTGCTCTCACGATGCTTGCTGATATCACAGACAAACTAAATATATCAAGAGTTGAAACAATCATCACTGAGTCATTGTATTTGCACATGTATTCATTCACAAACTACACGATTTTAAAATATTAGTTTCTATGATGGAACGTTAGGTATCACTTTTATTGTTGTTGTCTTTTCAAAATATTGCTAACATACTCGTATATATGAAATGAAATATATATGAAAGCTCTTTCTGTGATGTTCGTATTCCGAAATACCTAATTTTAAACTGTGATAATCTATTTTTCAGTTTAATTTATGTATTTTTATTTGTAGATCTAGGTGCCTTCCTCCCTTATATTCCCTAAACAGTTTAACCGTAATAATAACAATAAAATTAATAACATAAAGATTGAAGTATACTAACGCCGAGGCTCCGTTACAATGCAACAACGCAAGACCACCAGCATCCCGGTCCAGTTAGTAGCCGCGAATGTTAGCTAATGTATGAGGGGGATTAATAATTTTCGTGTGGTGGGGTCACGACCCCCCGCTCCCACACATAAATCGGCGGTGGATGTCGCGTCGTGAGCGCAGGCGCATGCTCCGCTGCTACCGGGCCCGTGTTAGCAGCACTGTAATTAATAATGTGAACCTTTGTACGCGAAACCGTTTTGAGGTAGTCAAGCTAAGGGTACAAGTCCAATAAGAATACTGAATAACTTTTGTTATATAATAGAGTGTATTCTACTATACTATAAACTCTTTAAAAATATATAGTGGATAACTATTACAAATAACACATGCTACAAGTGCAGTGATATACACGCTTTCAGCTTTAAGCTGCCAGTGTATTGATATAATTGTTTTATATGTACCTATCTGTAATTAAAATATCCTCTAGCCTTAGGTTGTTTTGTCCGGTACCGAACTACTGAGCCTTCTTCAGCCTCGATAGTTCGGTTCCTTTGTATAACCTAACGTACTGCTAAGACTAAGGAAGGCTTAGTATTTGTTTATGGATGATCAGTGTTATACTTATTGACGTAAACAAGTATTGTCAGTACGATGTTGTTCCAAAAAGTCACATCATTTAATTTTAGTAGTAATGTTGAAATGTTATGATTTTTTTATCCTCAGCTGGAATTTTATTTGTTAGGAATTGCCAGTTAGCAATAATGTCGTCTAAGGGCAGTAAGTCAAAGAAATTCAACGAAAGTTGTCGTTTCTAAACATAGCCCGACATCCTAACCGAACTAAAAACCCACCCTCAGTCTTAATAATTCTGTTATACAAAATAACCAAACTATTGAGACTGAAAGAGTCTCTCAGTAGTTCGGTCCCGAACAAAATAACCAAACTAGAGGAAAAAATCAAGTAGGTACTCCAAAACAACATCAACCTAAAATAGTCAGTTGCTGGACCATAGCCATATCCAAACATAATGAGCGGTTAATCCTCTAATTACTATTCTGCCGCGCTATATAGCCGTGTTGGCGTATGTGATCGCAGGATATGGAGTTAGGAGGACACAAACTATACTGCTGCCCAGCACCTAGATTTATTCAAAATAAAATTAAAAATTGTATATGAGTAGTGTACTCATATACAATTGACTTTATTTTGTACCTATCAAGGTACACGTATTACTTATTGTATACACGTAATTTATATCTACCACCGCTTCAAACCCCACCAAAGAGTTTTTCTACCTTCATGGACACATACGTAACTTAAACACTTTTTGCATTTTGGTATATTTTTTAAAATACTTACTGCTACCAAATTCCAAAAATAAAGAATACAGATAAATGATGAGTAGCAGAACCAGCGATAACGGTACGAGGTCTAGTACGTCTGCTCTGCATTGTCAGTTCATTACTTCTGAATTGGGAAAACAAATATAATACAATACGCTGCTATGTCCAAAAGTGGACGTTTACAGTCTCACAATGAATTGACCTATGTACGTCCGAAATATCTACAGCATAACTAACGATCACTGATCAATTTTTAATATTTAATTTGAAGTATGTTGACACATTAGTAACTGTAGGTATTTGTAAAGATATTTTTTCTCATAAATTTCCATAAAGGTCACTTGTGTATTACTCAGAATCACTCTTATCTCTTCGCATTTTAATTACCACACATAGTGTAGCCATAATTTCCCCTCTATACATATAAAGATAATTTAGGCTCCTTGCTACATAACATTCTTACTGTTAAAACGGTTCCTTGATATCATCTCATTAAGAAAACAATTAAAATATTTGTTTCTAAAACATTCTCTGCATATTTGTTCTGGCTTTAATAAAACTTTAACCCGCAAAACTCAGATGAAAACAAAATTCTTGAGAAACACGAGCAATCACACTTCACACTTTTAATAGAAATGCGAAAGTGCGGATGGTTGTTTGTGTGTTGATCAAACACGCCATAACGGCTGAACGAATTTTGATTAAACTTGCTACAGTGATATCTTATAACCTGAAATAACATATAGGATATTTTTTATTACGGAAACCTAAGGGACTACTGCATTTCGGATAATATCCTTCAAACTACAAAGCTATTATGTACTGTCTAACAGGTCATTTTATTTACTCTGATAAGCGTTTGGCATTTAGCTACGATAGTTAGACACCAACCGCGTATTTCAATATGTCACATGAACCGTGAGATAATACGAAATGGCGTTGTAGTTCAACGAATTATATCCGAAATGCTTACCGAATAGGCCCCTATTCGGTAAGCATTTCGGACCTGATTGGTATATTTCGCGACGACAAAGTCAAGAGTCAGTGCTAGTTTATATATGTAGCGGTCAAAAATCTCGTTAATTTACTAACTGTAACTTATATTGTGGTATACCATAGATATAAATTTGGTTATGTACATTATTCATTAATCCTTAATTTGATTTATTAACGTTGTTTTAGTTTGACATTAATCGCATAACTTGGAAATACGTAATTTTTAACGCGGTAAACATTTAGAAAATCCGTGGTAACATTTCAAGAATTTACATTAATTTATTTGTCACTAAATCATGCCATGTAACGGATTCATGGATAAAAGTATTTTTGCATAATGTTACTTTACTTCATGGCCACCTCGGTACTTATAGGATACTACTCGATCACTTCGTCGCAAGTTTTAGTTATGTCTGTCTGTGAGGATAAAGCCACGTTTTATAGCTCGTCTTAATTAATTGCAATGAATGAATACAATTTCTCAACTAGGTGTTTTAATTAATCGTCTCTAATACGAGAACTTACTTTATAGAAAAATCGAAAATACTTAACAATCTAACAAATTTAATTAATCTAAATAATTTCAAACTACAGTGATGTGGGTGGGTGGTCAAGTAATTAATTACTATACACACATTATGACATATTTATTTTATGATTTGAATACATGTACTTAAAAAGATCTAAATATTATCAACAAAAGGAAGCTATAAATGCTTTGAGAACTAATAAATCGAAGTGCTGAAAACGGTCTTTAATTTAATGGAAGATGGAAAGCACAGCAGCATCGTTAAAGTGTAATAATTTATTACTAATTTAGCTGGGAAACATTAGAAAAGTAGCGTATCGTTGTTGTTTCTAGAATACCTCGTATGTGGTCAATTTTTTTATCAATTTTTTACTACAATTTCATAGCTTTTAAGCTATAAAATTGTGTTAAATAATCGAGCAAAAATTATACCAAATAACAGGTTTTTTGAAGCAACAACGGTATATTTCATTCCACGTGTAAAATTATTGTATGGAACGTATTCCTTGTTGTTATCTTACATCCCCAGGGTAAAAACCCAGGTCATTCGTCTTCCAAGATACAAATGGTTTTAATTTGAGATAATTAGCTAATCATATACCTGCCACATAAATTGTGGTACGAGCTTTATGGTAATGGTAGTGGACAAAAACATAAAATCGCTAAATGCCTCCGTTATTATTAAAACTTCCAGTACTACGGTTTTTTATCGGTTTTATTATTATTTTAGCGAAGGACGTTTAATCTTCGGCTTATTTCACTAATATCGTTAATACCCGGTTCCCATAGATCCTACCACATAGATTGTCTATTAATTAAAAACGAAATCCAGTTACAAGCTTTAATATAGATTTTTGTTTCTTATAGTAGGTAGTATAATTGGTGTTCTTGCCTATTTAATTACCATTGACACACTAAAATATATAGTTCTTATCTAATTGATGAGAAAACGGAGTAAAAGGGAATATTGTATATTTGTTATTAATTATAGTTATAAATTATATATGTTAATATAGGGAATAATATATATTTTACAGGAGAGTTATAGCATATGACTATGTACTTGTAGTTTTTGAGAACAAATAAATAAAGTGCTTCGGTCATGAGTCAGGGGTGGGAGTTAGGTGCAATTGCCTGTACAATTAACTGTACAACAGGATTGTGACAATTGTCACATTCCGACGACGAGACGGTACCCCACTGTAGTCATCAGCTATTTGTTTAATTCCGTTAACTTTTAATTTCACTTAATTTGCAAGTGAGAAATCCAAACTACACACGTCTTTACACGGATGGGCAAAATGAGAGTTATGATAATGATTTTAGCAGTCTGTTGACATTGTATAACATTTAATATTTTAAATATCCTAATCTAAAAATCCTAATCTTAATCTTTGTTTATGTTATAATGAAACTAATTTTACCACTAATTTTTTTACTTATTATCAAAGAAACTGATATTTCTTCCGAATTGTATTATTCTTTTACTCTTGTCCTTTTATTACCTGTCGTTCTGTCTCAATTTATGTCCCTCTGTCAGTCCGTCTTCAAAATTCTAACTCGTCTTCGTCAAACTTTAGTCAAAGAGACTTGACGCAACGACACCGATAAAATTTATTAAGCTGTTTAGTGAGAATTTTGTTCGGTGTGGCCCTCCATTTATTATTCTTACAGTACTATATTAATACAACTCCTTATTTTTCATTCCCGGAAATTCTGTGTTCCCACGGGAAAATTTGCTAACTATTCACAACACCACGGGGAAAAAATAGTCTGATAAAAGTTTGTTGGGTGCGCGGTGGTGCGCATAAAAGTGATAGGAAGTTTATTGAGTGAGGTTTATAGTTAAAACTGCATCACATTTATCACAGTAATTACCTTTTAAGATAGAAGATAGTATTCGCCACGTTAATTCCATAGATTGAAGATAAAGCTTCATATCCAAGACGACGCGCACATGATAGCAATAGACGAAATGAATGTGGGAATGCCGCGTAATGAAAATGCAGACGAGTGCCGCAAGTAAAGGATTTAATTTAGGTCGATTGCTCATTGTTGTGTTGAGATGAATGTTTGTGTTTTTCGTATTTATGGAGGCATTTGTGGGCTAACCTGATTTCAGTTGTTTTCAATACTAGCCCAAATGTGTTTTTTTATTGACTTATGTTTTTTAATGCACCATCTTTTCGCTTATATGTTATACAAGGTGGGTCAAAAGAAGTCATCCGATGTTGTTTGGCTCTCATTTTTTTTCTGAATGAAAAACTTCGATTCTGTTTTTTGATTATCTTTATTTGAACCTTTAGAATTTTATTGGTCAAGTCGAGAAGATGATATCAGCCAAATGGGCGCCGTCACAATTGATTGCCATACTGGCTCGTTTTATGGCATTTTCATCACTTCGGCAAGAACTTCGGGCGGCAAATTCTCGCACTCGTGTCGAATGTTGTCCTTGAGGGCTTCCAGGGTCTCGGGCTTGTTCACGAAAACACCGGACTTCAAAAATCCCCACAAAAAAAAGTCTGGAACGGTTAAATCGGGCGATCTTGCGGGCCAGTGCAAACCGCCAAAACGAGAGATGAGGCGACCCGGGAACGCCGCCGACACGATTATTCCGCGTTCTTGGGGAGTGTACCGCTCCATGGCTTGTTCACTTGTATTCTACACCTGTCTAGTCTACAAATGTCAAAACAGATTTGACATTGGCGGCCATTTGCAAAAATAAGAGCATCTTCCATTAGGGTGATCACTTTTGGCCCACCTGGTATATATCTCGACAACCGCAAGATAGATTTTGGTAGAATTTCCCTTTTACCTCGAGGATCTCTTGTTTTTAAATCATGAAGCTAAAAAAGGCAGCCGATTTATAAACATTTGAGTAAATAGAGCCGTGTGGTTCAACATGGCAGCCCCTAGAAATCTACTGCTGGACATAGGCCTTCCCCAATGAACGCCACCACACCCGGTCCTCCGCCCTCCGCATCCAGCCGCTACCGGCCACCTTCTTCAGGTAGTCGGTCCTCCTGGCGGCGGGGCGTCCCAACCAGCTAGTGCCGATCGGCGGTTTCCACTCCAGAACTCGGCCGACTCGAAAACGGCCGTCGGTTCTACGGCATATGTGGCCCGCCCACTGCTACTTCAGCTTGCTAATCCTTTCGGCTATGTCGGTGACTTTCGTTCTTCGTCGGATCTCCTCATTACGGATCATATCCTTCAAATTAACCCCGAGCATAGCCCTCTCCTCTCTATAGCTCACTGAGCAACTTGGAACTTGTAGATCAGGCCCACCGTCAGTGTCCACGTTTCTGCACCGTAGGTCATGACAGGCAGGACGCACAGATTAAAGACTTTTGTCTTTAAACATTGTGGAATAGGCGACGTGAAGACTTGACGCAGTTTTCCAAATGCTGCCCAGCCTAACTGGATGTTTCTGATCTTAGAATAGATCCACCCCAATCTTCCCGTGTGTGTCGTCAAGGCGACTAAGGCATTGCACCAGGGACGGGCAGCAGCGTTCTCCTGTGTATATTAAGATCATTACTACGATCACCAATCCACCTGCCAAGCGTAATGATTATGGCGTAACCCCCAACAGATAGCCCAGGAAAAATTGCATTCTATTGGGGAGGCTTATGTTCAGTAGTGGACGAATTTCGGCTGATGATGAAAGTAATTACAATCTAAAATTATAGGAATACGAACATACGTATTGCTATGTTAAGTATAAGAGGAGTTCCTGAAATCATAAGAGGGATCAGAAGGATATTTGCGCCCTCGTGGTCCCGCCACGGTACTGCTTAGCGGGAGTCCGAAGGAGTACCCGTAAAACCAAACATTTTCTCACGCCGCACGTTGAACTTAAATTTTTCTAGTATATTATTTAAAAGGGTTCATTCCTCTTGCAAATTAATATCCATTTAATTACCAGCTTCTTGATAAGATCCGGCCTATCTAGCCCATAACATCTCCACGAAATTGAATTAGCATATTAATAATACATTTGGCAACATTTATTATAACTTTGCTTTACAAATCACATTAGCTATTACTTACATCTATGTGCCGACTTACAAAAAACTGATGGGTTAATTAATTTACTTTTAAAAGTAGCCATTGAATAAGTTTATAAATTTAGAAGGTTTCCGTTTCGACGCTTTTAATATTTTTTGTGGTCGATCACGCGCCAACTTTCGAATTGATGCAGTGCAGCGAATAACCGTTATACCTAAATATTTTAAGTGTTACAGCGCTTCATTAAGTCCCAGAACTGTACGACTTAAATGCAAATTCTCAATATCCGATTATAACAAAGTACAACAACCGTAATGATGTTTTGAAGCGTAATCTCCTTACGCGATGCAAGATAATTCCTTCACACTGTGTTGTTCTTTAAAAAATATTTGTTTTAAGGATGCAAAGGTACGAATTCTACCTATCCGATAGCGATACGGATAACCTAATTGAAAGATAATCGTCGCTGTTTAGGAAAAGTTGCTGAAGCGCCAGCGATCTTCCGTATAATCCTAATCCTAAACAGTGACGAATGATAATAATAAGCATTATACTCGTATCAGAAAATGACCCCAGCGTAATTTTTTATTTTATTTTATTTATTTATAATACTATTACAGTACCATTATAAGTAACCTAATATAATAATAATAAATAAAATATTTTTATTGGTAGGTAATGTACATATTTATTTATGTTTTGATTTATGTTCTCAGTTTAAAATTAATCCTCTCTAACCAGCCATACAATTAAATGCATTAAATTATGAAACGTATCGAGTATCAGCAAATAAATATCACCGATTCCGATACATTGGAAATCTGGCAATATCGTCGATATATTGGCGTTATTCGCATCCCTAATTTGTTTCTTCAGTAATTTATTTCGGAATCAGGTTCTGACCGAAGCCAAAAAGAATTACTTTTTAAACAGGTATGGCTGAATTACTTTAGCTTCCATGTTTAAATATGTACAGACCAGTATGTATAACGATTCGAATGATGCCAATAGCGATTACGGCCTGCAATTACTTCCCCTACACGTGTATTGCTTCATCTTCCAAGTTTATGTATTTATGAGGAGCGTTTACAGTTTCACACCAGTCTGCAGCATAAGGCTTTTCACGCATAGGCGCGAAAAGCGGTACAGAAGCTTAGCTACGACGGCTTAAACTCCGAAATGTCAGACGGACGGAGTAGGCTCCTACTCCTACTACCACTCCCACTTCCACGCCCGGTCCCACTCTCCTACGTCCACTACGGCTCCAAATGTAGTACTAAAGTTCTAACTCATCGCAATCTGAATTTCACCGAACTTTATAATTATACTACGTTGTTGGAGTAGGAGAAGGAGGGAAGTGGACGTGGGCTTAGGCGTGGGGTGGAAGTCGGAGTTGGATTGAGAGTGAGATTAAAAATATTTGTGTAGTCTCATTTCGTCTCGTAAAATGGTCCGTCTCACATTTCGGAGTTTAAGCCGTAACTCATCGCAATCTGAATTTCACCTAACTTTATAATTATGCTTCGTTGTTGTATCGCATACCTATGCGATACAACAACGAAGCATAATTATAAAGTTATAAAAAGTTATAACTATAAAATTAGTAGGTACTAATGTACTTATATAATTATTATAAAAAACAATTTATAACGTTTAATTGAGTGAGCCGATTACGATGAAATAAAGACTGAATGTTACTCCGAGTTAAGCCCTATGTTTTTGTGAAAAGTCCATCCCAATCGGTTCAGTAGTTTTTAAGTAATACGTGCACAAACTAACAGAGAAACACACAAGTTTCAGAATTGATCTTAAGGCGTTCTATTACTTATCCTTCATTCCCTAAATATACTTTTTTACAAATATGTTCAATGTCTTTTACGTTTTTATTTATTAGACTAGCTATTTGCCCGCGATTTTGTCCGCGAGACCACGTAACATTGCAAATTATAATGTATTAACTAAATCCTAAAAGAAATCTATTAATCTGGTTATGCATTCACTATATCAGTCCTAGACGTCCACTGCTGGACATAGGCCTTCCCCAATGAATGTCACTACACCCGGTCGTCTGCCCTCCGCATACAGCCGCTTCCGGCCACCTTCTTCTGGTCTTCGGTCCACCTGGCGGCGGGGCGTTCCATGGTCTCCACTCAAGAACTGATCTGCCTCAATAGCCATCGGTTCTGCGACAGATGTGACCCACCCACTACCTAGATTATCTATAAAAGCCCTGCCTTACTCGACTATTTTGCTCGTTGGGTCGGTTCTGGTGCCAATTTCCCCACACTCCGGAAGAGGAGTAGTAGTAGTACGACGCGACATCAGCGCGATATCATGGCCCGCGGCCGTGGTGGCCTGAATCATATAGGAACTACAGACCACCGCACCGGTTCCCACGACAGTGCGAGGGAAGCTTGAGCGACCGCCCGCTAGTGCTTGCGCCCCTGCGGCGTTCGCTCGCGATGGTATCGCGCTGTCGCTCGTCATATCGCACTGTTGTAGTGTACTCGCCACTTGTCGTGGTTTACGTCCTCTGATAAACTAGGAAATGAGGCTCTTGTTTATAGCTGCAAACGAGCCATAGTGGAGAAATGAAATCATAACATGAAAGCTCGATTTGCACGGGAGAACAGATTATTTTCTCCCTTATTTATAACATACTAGCTGTTGCTCGCTACTTCGTCCGCATAAAATATATCCACATTTCAGTATTTTTGTGTTTGCGTTGATGAGTAATTAACTTAATTATTGTATCGGTTTATTTTTTATCGTGCAATAAAGAGTAATTGAACTGAATTAAGTCGGAGTATCCTTTAGAATATAGATAATTGTTTCATTATCCTCAGCTGAAATACGTTCGCTGCTAACTACTTAAACATAAACTTCCCCATTAGAATGGGCTGTCATTGGGGGATTTGCCATAATCACTACGCCTGGCAGGCGGATTGGTGGGCGCCGTAATTATCTTAATATACACAGGAGAACGCTGCTGCCCATCCCTGGTCGTCTTGACGACACCCACAGGAATATTGGGGGTGGCCCTATTCTAAGCAGATAATCACACGGCCAAGAGCGATAATTGTTGACGTCCACTTATATTATATGTAGTAAAATAATATTAAGGTACAATTCATATAGTTCGAATACCTTTTATTGTACGAATATTTTATGGCTATACAAGTACTTACTTTAAGTTTATATGAGAATATCCCATTTCCTAAGAAAATATTCAGCTTTATTAGACGTTACATGTAAACAGAGATGTTAACATGTGTTTAATGTTACATAAATAAAGTTCTTTATAATCCAGTATGTTCTTGTTGTGTCCATAACGTTTATTGCACAAACGTAAGATAAGAAAGGAATCTTGGAATTGCACAGCTTACCCTAATCTCCGCTCTCATATAAACACATTTTATTATTTTAAAATAAAAAAATAATTACACTCCGTAACTTGAGTGAAACACAGCCGCTTAATATTATCATTCCTTACCGTGTTATTTTGTGAAATCAATTACTAATCTAAATTAGATAAGGCGCGTTTACGGTAGCTGGCAGTGGATGGTTTCTAAATGCATTTAATTGTGTAAGTAAAGTAATAAGTTGTGTATCCCCGCACAAGGCACCACTGCCTGCTGGAATCTCTAATGAGAGCGCAATTCAAATCAACTGATTTATAAGGAGTGAGTTATTTCGCCGCTACCGCACGTACGATATTTATTTATATATTCTAACGGCCTCTCAGATATTCTAATTCATAGAATTGAGATAAATGTAGCGAATATCGGATATACAGTCAGATGACTACAATTCTGTAGATTCAGTTTTATTTATTATTACTTTATCGTGTACAATAAAGATATAACATATTGTACTGCAACAATTTAGTTTTCTAAAACTTATACATATCTTGGTTTAAATATATTGATTTGGGTACACTACAAACAAACTACTTTATGAATTGGTCGATTAATTATTATTATTGATGAAATTTTTAACATGTACGATATTAACGGAACCCGCATATTGTTTACGATGTACACTTACGCTTACCTTTTAAAGTTATTTTTACATAAGAAACATAGTTTCTTTTCCCATGGACGTGTTGTATTGTACAACTTGTAAGGCAGAAAATGATAAAATGAATAGTCTTATGCAGTTACAATCTAAACCCGGTAGAGAGGCGATGTCAAGTTATATTAGCTCGTTAGAGTCGGTGGGCCTTGTCCGGATGATATCGCGTAACCTCCTCAATTAGTGTGCCCCGACTATCGGGCGGCAATAGAGCCTGAAACAGCGCATAACCGCCCCACTCGTGACGCGTCCCACCATCCAAATGAGTCTACTCTTAATTAGCCGTTATACTATAAATTTTAAAACGAATGATAAGGTCCCGTTGCGCGCTCACTGGGAACACAGCGACGACTGCTCGCGGCTAATGGCGCTTCGCGAATTAACTTTAATTAATTCTTACCCGCCGAATGCTTTTATCTACTTAACGGATTTGACGGTAAGGGTGTAGAAATTAAATTTGGTGTAATACAGGGCCACTGAAGGTAACAGGAAGTCGCTTTAAAACTAGACTCCCGTCTAATACATAGTTGCTTAATAATTTGGTACCTTTCGTGGTTTTTAATAATTAATTTAAAAAACTTAGATATCAGTGAGATTTTCATTATTATTCATCTATTTTATGTTCATATCTTGAAATAATTTACGTTTCATGTACGAGTATGTAATGTGTCCATTTAATAACGACAAGTTATATCCTATTTGCAGTGAATATACGAGAACTGACGTAATAGTTAGGCGGGCGGCAAACTGCGTGCCCCGCCCATAGTGGCGCCCAAGTGACGATTTATTCAAATGCGCGCGTGTGGACTAGTGCAGAACGCTGTTCGTTGCACTATGCGTTCCAGGTCTTTGTTTATGTTACTATTTACCGCACAAGCGGAATGAAACTTGTCGACTGGGCTCCGATAACGGAGTGTTTTGTCTGTAATTAAGACCGGCTATAACGGGTCGGCCGTCTGCCCGGGCATTACCGTCAGAGTTATGGAGACATTTCGAGCCTGTTCAAATTGTTCTACCACAAGCATGTCATAAACAGAATGTAGTGAATATACGAAGATAATTAATAAGTTTTATTATTATTCATAAACGTAGCATAGTGATGTACAATCTTTGTGCACTATCAGTAAAGTTTTGTTTGACGTCTTATTCAGCGTGCAGTATTTACTTAGGATTAAATGGCACTGTGGAATCTTCAACTGATAGGTTTGTTTACACATACTTACTAATTAATAGACACTTTAAATGCAAATGAGCGCCATTCTCCTCGTGAGCCGTCAATTTTGGTCCGCTGAGTGAAGCCGTGTGAAAAGATCACGAGGCCATAAAAAGAGGACAATAATCGTTTGTCGTGGCGCTGCGCAGGCGCTGCTGGCTCGCCGGGAGCCAGTAGCCGCGTGCAAATAGCCCTCAAAATGTCGGCTAGTGGCACCGCCGGCAGCTCTAATAGCGTTTTATTACTATTTCCGTTGTCTATTTTTGTTTAAAATGAACTTGTCGTAAGGCGATCGTAGAGCGCGGACTAATCGTTCATCATATCGGTACAGCTTCAACAGTAGTCACATTATTGAGAACGGTATATAAAATAATCAGAAAGTACTATACTGTACATAATCTTACAAACACTCTCTAACAGTAAATCCTGCTCCAGGATGTGATGTGACTATTGCGTTAATTGATCATTTAAGTTCTGTATATAAGGATAAATATTATATCTTTGTACTATAGCTGTAAGTTTTCCGAATAAAATAAAATAAAAATAAAATAAAAAAATATCAACAAATTAGTTTTGACTTTCCCATACAGTTCCTCTTATAGCAGACTGTTTTAGTGAGCAATGTACAGAAAAGCTATAACGAGATTGTCAATAGTCATGGCGTTGACAAATAACTAATACATTCCTGCCAACGTTTTTGGAGTTAAGGTTCTATTGTTCTTTTTGCCATTAAAATGAATCCGTCAGTGAAACATTGTGTAAAGAAGGTAAGGCCATAAAACGAGGACTATAATCGTTTACCGTGGCCCAGTAAGTGCTCACAGCTCGTGTAAATGACCGTCAGAAGTCGACCGGTAGCCCCTACGGTAGCACCAGGCGCATTTTATTAGTCGCAACGTTCATTTATTTTTCGTACATGCAATAAATTTTATTATGCTGTTTATTTTATCTTTGATTTATGATAATTTCGTTAGATAGTTTTTAAAAGCGTATAAATTATCTGAACACCCGGAATGGGGTGCTAAAATAATAGATATGTAAATCAGAACTATGACTATGAGACGAATATGCAAAATAGAACTAAAAAGATAGATAAATGCAATATATGATACTATGTGTGGTCGTATAGTACTGATTCTATTGATCATTCGCCCCAAATTTTTTTCCATTTGTCACCACTGGAAATTTGCGAACACAAATAAGAACGCACTGAAAAAGTCGCCAAATGTACGACGTTGCAAGCATTATGCCAGATCCTCTCAATGCGTGATTTTGCTAAGGTGACACTACGTTTTTTTACATAATCTTTTAGTTTTAATCCACACCTCAGATGGTCGCACAGGCTTACTCTACAACATACACCTGCACACACATCATCCCTATATCGCTAACGGCTTAGGCAAAAGTTATAACTTCTTACCTGTTCAATTTAATTTGTACAATAAAAATATGGTATGGTATCGTATAGAATAGACCGCTCTAAAAAGAAATATCACCTAAGTTTTAGGCCCTAAAGTATACTTTTTTTTGCAGCACACGCTGACCGGTCACAGCGGGAAGGTGATGGCGGCCAAGTTCCTCGGAGAACCTACCAAGGTGATCACTGGCAGTCACGACCGCACTCTTAAAATATGGGATCTCAGGAGTAGAATGTGTAAGCTGATTATCCTATCCATCAATATCGTATGTATCATAATTAGACATTTTCGTATGCCCTAGATTTTACACCCTTAATGCATTTATGTACTGTCTCCCATGAACTATATATCGCTACGTGAGAAGGGGAATGACTAAAAAAATATATGTTTTGGGTAAGTAAGTAATGCCATTGCGTCGCCTTAACTGGCCTTTACTAGTTCAATGACACATAATCTTAAATATCTATTACCATACAGTGCATACATACTTAAATAATAACTAAACTACACAAATTTTATTAAGATTAAATTACATAATTAATAATTTAATCTTAAGAAAAAATCTTGACATTTTTATTAGTTAGTTATTTTGTTTTTTTTTATTGTGTTTAATTTTAATTGTATTTAATTTGATTTTATTTAATTTGTGTAAAATTTGATTTGACCTGTAACGGAAGTTATTAATAAAGTATGTATATGTCTAATGCTCACGCAATGCTGACACGATGTAGCGCCATTTCGCGCGATCCAACGTCGCAAAACGATTTTTCTTCGTACGCTTTTCGCCCCAAAAAAACTTCAAAAACTGTAACTTTTTTTAGTTAATTATCTCAAAACAGTGATTTCGAGTTATTCCCTATTGAACTGACCCATCGATATTATTTACGTGCGTCTATATTGTATGCAAGGCTTTACACTAATATTACGTCAAGCCCTTTCTAATTCGCATCAAAGCCACGTGGAATGATAATATTCAAACGAAAGGTAACTGGTATTTTAATTAATTGCCCGCCACTTTGCCTGTGTGGAACATTGATATTTCTTTTTGCGTGTTCCCATTTTTTATTTACCCACGACGGAACGGAGACAGTGTATGCGTTTGGGGTGAGAGGCAGTTTGTTTGTTTGTTTGTTTGTTTGTTTGTTTGTTTGTTTGTTTGTTTGTTTGTTTGTTTGTTTGTTTGTGCAAACCAATGTTGCCATTTATCTCCAAAACTACTAGTTCGATTTTGATGCGGTTTTCAGTGATGGGTTCGAATTTGATTGGCATGTTCTTAGATAGGTGTTACGGTGACAACTCACCAGGGGGCGCTTCAGTTTATTTTTGCAAAACCAATCCGATTTTGATGCGGTTTTCAGTAATGGGTCTGTGGTTGATTAGTGAAGGTTCTTAAATAGGTGTTAACTTCTCTTCCCTTTAACGGATATTGTAGAGCTGCGGCTCAATGTTTTCTACATCATATCAATTTATTATTTTCATTCTACGTATATCGAGTTGAGTTACAACAAAGTCCCGGGCAAAGTTTAGTTGTAAATACTTATATATTACTAGCTATTTGCCCGCGACTTCGTCCGCGTGAACCACGGAACATTACAATTTATTATATAAATCCAAATAACTAAATCCTAAAAGAAATCTATTAATCTGGTTATGCATTCATCATATCAGCCCTTAGACGTCCACTGCTGGACATAGGCCTTACCCAATGAACGTCACTACACCCGGTCCTCTGCCCTCCGTATCCAGCCGCTTCCGGCCGACCTTCTTCAGGTCTTCGATCCACCTGGCGGCGGACGTTTCACCCTGCGCGTGCCGATCCGTGCTCTCAGTTAAACTACGGAGTAAAATAGCTCGATATTTCGTACCGCTCTTATCCAGTTCCTCCGTAATTTCATTTGCTAGAAACCATTGTAACACCTTTGCCATATTTATTGCGTGTAGTCCAATCGTCGCCAAATGTTGTCCCCGGTTCTCAACTATGGAATGCGAGGGTCTAGGACCTAGGTTATTAAATTAAATGCGTACGTACTTGACACTGGCTATAATTGTACTGATTGATTTTTTGATTTTAAAAGTTCTTTATTTAAACAATAAATAGTATACATGTCATTTAACTTAAAGAAGTGGGAAAGGGGTTAGGGAAAATCTTAGGAAAGGGGGATAAAGAGGACAGCAAGGCTAGCGGGAGTGGGAGGTGGTATAAGGGAGTTAGGAGGGCGGTGGGAAGGCAAAGGCGAATTAAGGGGAGGGATAGGGGAATGGGGAGGGGGTAGGAGGAAGAGAAAGGGAGGGGAAGGGAGGGTAAGAGGGAGAGGGAAGGTGTAGGTGAAGGAGTTTCAACGTGGTAGATATAGACATTTCATGAAATTTCCCTTTTTCGATATATTTAACTTAAATTTCAAAAGTCTTAAAGCCTTTCGCCCCATTTGGTAACCAAATTTCGCATTTGGCTAAGAAATGGGAATTTCAAATGACGGCAAAATACGGATATTTTACAATTTCTTCACTTGGTCCAAGTTCTCGTGTTGTATATTGGATTTGTGATGTCCTTGTCTAATTACTCTAAATAGGTAATTATGGTTTGACATTATAAATAATTCGTTTCATCAGCCTAAATATGTCCACTGCTGGACATAGGCCTCCCCAATAGAATACCACTTTTAGTAAGTTGTCCATTGGGGGATTTGCCATAATCACCTCGCTTGGCAGGCGGATAGGTGATCGCAGTAATGATCTTAACATTCACACACAGGAGAACGCTGCTGCCCGTCCTTGGTGCAATCCCTTAGTCGCCTTGACGACACCCACGGGAAGATAGTAATAATTCGTGACGAAGACTACATTCTTTACCCTTTGATGACTTATAAAAATATTGCACTTGACTGTACGCTAATAAATTTACGGTATTTGTTTGATATTATCTGTTGTTACATAATTTTCTACCACAAACAACGTCTAAACAAATCCAGCTGTATATCAACGGTGCGATGATGTCCACGCGAGTGAAGTCGCGGGAACGAACTTGGTGCCTTAACTGTACAAAATTAATTTAAAATCAAAAGATCGCTCAAGCATCGCTCAGTAATGGTATATTATGAAAGTAATGACAGGGAAGGCGGCAATTCATGCATTTATAATTTCAACCATAAACGATAGCATACTCAGTGGTTTGCTACGATCGAAAAATCTCAGTCGCTTTAAACTTATTATATGTATAAAAATATTTTTCTCGAAAAACTAAAACCTTTATACAACCCCCGACAGATTTTCTTGGTTTTTTTATTATTATCTCTTCTTACATAAATTCTTTAAGTCGGGGGTTTTTAAATTATTTTATCCTTTTTCAATTACGTTTTAATCTTCGTGGGTTTTTCAATTTTATTTTTTATTTTTATTTCAAACTTTTTAGAGAGCATAGGTATTGTGTACATTGTACTATATATCGATATAATTAATTTAATCGTAATCTATACATATAATAAAAGGGTAGAAAAAATAAAAGCGAATGAACATTGAAGTAAAAAAAAAAATTTTACTGCCCGGACATTACTTAAGACCAGTAGAGTCCAAAAATATAATTAAATTTTTCGTGTCTGTCTGTCTGTATGTATGTATGTATGTATGTACGGGCTAATCTTGGAAACTAATGAAAAGAATTTCACGGCGTTTTCACTATTTAAGAGCTCTGCGTTCGGGCCACAATCTGATATAACTTATATCTCAATAAAATGTTAGGAGGCTGATATACAAGATGACCTCTCATTTCATATCATTTGTATGACAGAATAGTTCAACATTACTGGTCTTTGCAAAAACTTGACAGAGAGTGAGAGAAATGTTTTAAAGCTCATTTATAGTTTCATTTATTTATTTTAGCTGTTCTATTTCAGGGTATTTCCATAAGCTCAAAAAGTTCGTTATCCGAAAAATAGTGGCCCTGTATTAGATCGGTCTTCGTCGACAATGTCAATATCGAAGTTGTTCAGTCCTAAGTCTACCTATTTAGGACAGACAAGTAGGAATAATTTCGATAGGGAAGCTGACAGAGGAATCCAGTTAGGCTGGACAGTATTCGGAAAACTACGTCAAGTCTTCACGTCGCCCATTCCATAATGTTTAAAGACAAAAGTCTTTAATCAGTGCGTCCTGTCTGTCATGATTACGACGCGGAGACGTGGACATAGACGGTGGGCCTGATCCAGATCCTGATCCTGTTTCAAGTCCCTTAGCGATCTATAGGGCTAGACTGTCTATAGTGGACTGCCACTTCGGCTTATTAATTCGCCCACTGGGGCGGGTCACATCTGTCGCAGTACCGATGGCCGTTGGGGAGAACGAGTTTTAGAGTGGAGACCGTCGGTCGCCACAACGACGCCCGGCTGCCAGGTGGATCGACGACCTGAAGAAGTGGCCGGAAGCGGCTGGATCCGTAGAGCAGAGGACCGGATGTGGTGGTGTTCATTGGGGAAGGCCTATGTCCAGCAGTTTAACAGACATTTTATTGTACATTTAATTGGATATGCAAAATAGGTGTCAATAAGGGAGGGGTATAGGAGGAGAAGGAAGTCGGATTGGAAAGAAGAGAGGGAAGGGGAGGGGCAAGCTAGGAGGAGGAGGGATAGTAGGAAGAGGTTAGGGGAGCAGAGAAGGAGAGGAAAGATGAGGGCGAGGCTAGCGGAAATGGGAGGTGGTAGGACAGAGGGAGGGGGCAGTGGAAAATAAATGACAGAGTAAGGAGGCGGGTTTGGGTAAGGGGAGGATAGGAGGAAGAAGGAGGGGGAAGGATGAAAGGGGAGGGGAGGCTGGAGTGGGGGGAAGGGAGAAGAGGGAAAGGAAAGGAAAATGGCGGAGGAAGGGTAAGGGCAGGAAACGGGAAGGAGTGGGGGTTTCAACGTGGTGGGAAAGGCATTTGGAAGGAAAGAAAATGGGAAAGGGGAATATCACCTGCTAAATTATTATTTTTTTAATAAAATACAAAACACCTAACTTTTTGCACAATATTAAAACATAAAAAATATAAATAATTTTATGATAATCTTTTAATGCATGATAAACATGAAGTATACATTAACTTTTTTTTAAAACATTAGTTCTGTAGTCCAACTTGCGGAACCGCCATCGACAGGCTAATTTAGTGTATATATTTTCAATGCATAACCAGATTAATAGATTTCTTTAAGGATTAAGTATACATAATAATGTGTAATGTTAAGTTGTCCACGCGGACGATGTCGCGGGCAACAGCTAGTTTCCCAATAAAAGTATCTTTTGTATATCCTTTACGTAAAGATTTTATCACACTGTACATTCTTATGAGAATAAAAGTTATTCCCTTAGCATGTAAAATTAATATCCTGCCAACAGGTCAAGTCAGTTATACGACTTGACCAAATAAATGGTTTAAAACTGTAACGATTTCCCTGTATAAAAAGGGTGATTTGTTTAATTACAATATGATGTTTATAACATGATTGTATTGCAATAAAAAAAAACATATTTAGAACTTAAAAGGTCCTCCATTTATATAGCTTCAAATCTCGTTAAGTATTTAAATTAAAGTTTTATTATGGAGTGATCGATCATCAACAACAGCTTAGAATAAGTGCACTGCTTTACCAGACCTCTTTTCAAATAATGGGAGGTGGTAGTACCCTAATCAACCTAGTATTTATTTAACAGGGATATGGCAAAGTCGTCAGACATATTTGTGTATCCTCTCGGATACTGTATCACTACTACGTATGCTAGTTAGTAGTTCTAATCCTAATTGGTGAATACGCAGTACTTTTTGCCATCGGAATACAAAACTTCTTCAGCTTAAATAGAAGTCAACTGACCTAACCTCTTAACTTGTTTTATTATCGCAGGTACAGAAACAAAATTCGCGGGGTCGTCGTGTAACGACCTTGTGACGTCAGACGGCGCCGGCTCCACCATCATCTCTGGCCACTTCGACAAGCGGATACGTTTCTGGGACATACGCACCGAAATGTCGGCGAATCACATCATGTTGCAGGGGAAGGTCACATCACTGGATCTCAGTAGAGGTAACTATTCTTAACAGACTTAATATATGAGTAGGATGTTGTCACGAAACTGCTAATATAGTAGTATAAAGAATAGTAAACCAGAAAGTGCAAAGTAAAATAGTTAACAATAAATAACGCTTTCTTTATAAATAATAGTCAAAGTCAAAATCATTTATTGCATATGAGTACACTTGGTACATTTATACACGTCATTTTTTTTATCGACTACCGCTTCCTAGGTGTTAGCGCTGTGAAGAAGAAACGGCGCAACAAACTTCACGCAACACATCTTGTGACGTGTATATACCTAAAAATAGGCACATAAAATCATGAAATGACTAAATGTATCATTAAATAAATTTACTTTAATATTATTAATGCGAAATGTGAATGTTTGGTTGTTTCTCAACTACGCCACAGCGACTGAACAGTTTTTGATGAATTTTGGTAAATGACAGCTTATATCCTGATATACATATTATTATTTTTTCGCGGAAAAAGTCGCTACGTCGAATATTCTTGCACTGTTTATAAATAGTAGATATCTAATTATATTTTTATTCTCTTCTTGGTATTTGAGAATTAGATGGTTCTTCTTAGGCAATTGAACTTGTAACTGAAGTGACTTGGTGACGGCGACTGCCGTAATGTTTGCACTGTCTTTGTGGCGAGAAGCGATTAAAGAAATACAGAAAATACTTTATATAACTTGTTTTAATTATAAAGAGAAAAAGTAAAAGGTTTACAATAAGATGCTCGCTGAACCAGAGCACAAGATCGAATGCTTGTAAGGAGTCGCAGCTCCCTTTTTATATGAATCAATTGGCAAATGCATGTGTTTCACCTCATTATGATTTCATAGAATTTTACAGACGAGTCATAAAAATAGTCGTAAAATCCTGCGTTAACTGCTTCAACGTGAGGATTAGAAAATGTTTTGATTTTAAACGGTTATTAAATATGAAGGTTTCTGTAACTCATGCATTAAAATCCTGCGTTAACTGCTTCAACGTGAGGATTAGAAAATGTTTTGATTTTAAACGGTTATTAAATATGAAGGTTTCTGTAACTCATGCATTATTTAAATGTTTCACATAATATAACGTTTATCATTGCTACATATTACTCTTACCCCCTTAAGCGAAAAATTAATTGAAAGAAAAATTGAAATTAATTTTTCAAGATAAGAGAAGTTATACAGTTGAAAGTTACTCTAGTTACATTTTTATAAAACTGTATTAAGTGATTATATAATTGCAAAAATTTCTTATTCTAGGATTACATGTTCTTATTTTAACTTATTATTAATAAATTTATCACTTTTCGAAAGTTAATTCACTGTTTAATTCACTTATCACTTTGAATTCTTCCATGTTTTTACACTTTGAATATTTCTTGGTGGTGATGAATCCTTCCTCTACTCATTCTGAGTAGTCTCTTATAATTCCTTTGATTTTGGAGAATAAGGATGGGAAAATAATAGACATTGCTTATACTAAGGGATTACATGATTTCATTATTAGAATATAAATGTTCTTAATTATTTCATCACATGATACGGGTTACAAAACTTTATATGAATATTTAACATTTTTTTTTTTGTTTTTATAATAATATTTAACCTATGACCTGTATAATTATTTAACCTAAGATCTGTAAGATTATGTAATCTGAGGTCTGTATGGTTATTTAATCTATGTCCTAATCTATGGCTTAATCTATTACTTAATCTATGACGTCATTATAATATATATATATAAGCGTATACTTTTCATTAAAATTAAAATCTCATTGTCGACTCTTACGACATCCAAGGAGACAAATGGAGTGGTCCTATTCTTAACCCGGGAACTCACACAGGGATATCTCATTTAAAAGCTGTTTTAAATATGTAATTGTTTTACATTTATTTCGCTATGCTGTGGGATTTTTAATATTTTTAAGTGGAACAGTAGTGTCCCTATTTTTTATTATGATTGGTGCTATATTTCTTGCAACTTCTCCCGTAACTGTGGCTTTTTCATAACGTGGTGTGTCTTTAGCTTTTCTTTTATTAACTAACTTAGTATAGACTGTTTCACCTGGTTGAAAACTTACACCTGGCATGTCTATGTTTCGAGCTAATTTGTTTCTATTTCTTTCCTTTTGTTCTGTTATCTTGTCTGTCAAGTTTTTATACAGATTTTTCGTTATTTTTGCATGCTCTCTAATATATTGCTGCATATTTTGTCTTTGGTAATCTATATTAAAAATACTATTTGAATTGGTATGTCCGAATACTATTTCATATGGTGTAAATCCTGTAGATGTATGTATAGTATTATTATATGCGCAAAGTGCATACGTCATCGTATTTGTCACATTTGCAAGATTTTTGTCATATTTTGCTAATCTATATATTTCGATTAATGTGCTGTGAAACCTTTCTATCATACCCATGGAATTTGGATTGTTTGGTGTTCCTATATGTAATTCTATTTTATGTAGGCTTAGCATTTCTTTCATTAAGTTATTATTAAATTCTGAGCCTGAATCGCTACTGATTTTAATTGGTGTCCCATAGAATGAGAAATATGTCATCAAAGCTTTTATAACTTCTGGAGTTGATCGGTTATTAATTTCAATAGATTGTCCTAATTTGCTAAATGCATCTATTATTGTTAAGTAAGTAAGTCCTTCGATTTTAAATAAATCTATAAAAAGTTCCTCAAAAGGTTTACTTTGAGTCTGTGTTAGTTCTATTAAAGTTTTAATTGGTCGTCTGTCATATTTCATGCGTTTACAGATGTCACAAGAATTTATTACTGATGAAACTGTTATTTCCATTTTTGGCCAGTAATAATTTCTCTTTAATCTACTTATGGTTTCTTTGATACCTCTATGACATGTTTTTCCTTCATGAGTATTCATTGTAATATTTCTTTGTTCTTCTTCATCGTCGATGATTGAAATTCTACCAGTGCATTCTATAATTTTAATTAAATTTTTGTCAAAAAGTTCTGAAATTGCTAAGTTAAATTGTTTTCTTAGTTCGTCATTATTGAAATAGATGAAATATGCTTTGTCTATTTCTATTATTTCTTTTAATAATTCTTTAATTTGATGTAAATTAACTGAAATGTATATTTCTTTGATTAGTCTCTTATTTTGAGATAAATCTATGATTTTGTAATCGTCCAAGTGCCAATGGTTGATTAATAGTTGTCTCTTTTTATTATCAATGGGTTCGTTTAAAATTGGAATTACTGAACTATCGTTTTCTGTAATGCTTTCATTATCAGAAATGTCTGAATGTATCGCTGTCATAGTCCTTTCCGATTCTGATTCTAAATCACTTTCAACCTCTTGGTCGTCTATTGGTTGATTATTTGAAGTTAATACGTTTATCTTGATTCTAGAAAGTGCGTCTGCGTTTGTGTTTTGATTTCCCTTTTTATAAGTGATTTCGAAATCATATTCTTGTAATTTGAGACGCCACCTTGTAAGTTTAGAATTCGGTTCTTTAAGGGAATATAACCATGCTAATGGTCTATGGTCTGTATATATAAAGAATTTTTGTCCATACAAATATGGTCTGAAATGTTTAACGGCCCATACTATTGCTAAAAGTTCTTTCTCTATAGTGCTATATTTTACTTCGGGATCTGTCAAAGTTCTACTCGCATAGGCAATTGGTTTATCAGTTCCTATCGTGCCTTGCGATAGTACTGATCCTAATGCAACGTTTGAAGCGTCCGTTGTTAGAATAAACGGTTTATTGAAATCTGGATATTGCAATAATGGTGCATTTGTCAGTATAGTTTTGCATGTTTCAAATGTATCTTTTGCTTCTTGTGTTATTTTGAATTTTTCACCCTTTTTTAATAATTTAGTTAAAGGTTTTGTTATCTTTGCAAAATCTTTAATGAAACGTCTATAATATCCTACTAATCCTAAAAATGATTTTATTTCTTTTACGTTTTTTGGTAATGGATATTTTAATACAGCGTCTATTTTATCTGCATTAGGCTTAAGTCCTTCTTTCGTTATAGTATGACCTAGATATAGAACTTCTTTCCTAATGAATTCCGATTTGTCTAATTGTATTTTTAAATTTGCTTTTCGAAGTATTTTGAAAACTTTCTTTAATTTTTGGACATGTTCTTCCAATGTTGAAGAGAAGATTATAATGTCATCGAGATAAATCATACAGTGGATTCCTTGTAATCCTTTGAGAATGTTATCCATTGCTCTTTGAAAAGTTGCCGGTGCTGTTCGAAGTCCAAACGGCATTCTCATAAATTCATAGTGTCCAAATTGTGTGCTGAAGGCTGTTTTTGGTCTGTCAGGTTCAAATATTTCTATTTGATGATATCCTGATGCTAAATCGAGTGTACTGAAATATGTGCTATTTCCTAATTTATCAAAAATGTCTGTAATATTAGGAAGTGGGTATTTGTCATCAACGGTAATTTCATTTAATTTCCGGTAATCGATTACCATTCTAAATTTTTGTTCGTTAGAGGCATCTAATTTCTTTGGTACAAGATGAACGGGTGCGCTCCAAGGCGAGAAACTTGGTTGGATCACGTTATCGTGCAATAATTTATTAACTTGGTTTTTTATTTCAGTTGCTTGTGATGGTGCTTGTCTATAAGCCTTTACATATATGGGGTCTTCGTGTTTAGTTCTAATATGATGCTTTATTTCGTGCGTAAAACTTAAAGGAATTTGTTCGTGATAGAATATATCTCTAAATTCATAACATAGTTTGGATATGGTATCTTTTTCTTCTACATTCATATGATCCGTTCGTAATTTATTTAAGTTTTCGGTTAATAATTCATTATCATTTTTCAAGTAATTTAATTTACATAAAGTTCCATCAAATTCTATTATTTTGAAAGGTTTTGATATTACAATTTTTATTTGTTCTTCAGTTGTATTTTGAATTATTGTTGTAGCAAATCCATTAGTACATTTAACTAATGCTCTCGGCATTCTAACACCGTCATAAAATTCAATATAATCTAATATACCTTCTCCACAGTTGAGCTCAGTTGGAATCTTAACTCTCTGTTCTGAACGTGGTTGTAAATATAAAGTTACAATGGGTGATTTGTCAAGTGTATAATGAATGGGGATTTTTACTACCGGAGTAACCAATAACTGGTTTTCAATATCGATAATGGCGTTAAGCTTCTTTAATAGGTCCATGCCAATGAGACCGTCAAATGAGTTGTCTATATTATATATGAAAAATTTATGAGGAAATTTTGTGTTAAATATGTTGAATATTGGAATGTAAATTACTTCATTATGTTGGCTAGTTGCATGCGTGCTTACTATATTGAATTCTTCGAAGAATTTATATTTTGAAAAGTACTTCACAGTTAAATCGCTACTTATGAAAGAGCGGGTGCTTCCCGTGTCGATCATAAATTTTGCATTGATTTCAGGTATTTCTATATAAGGTAATTGTGTGTCTAGTTTTATATTGGAACATTTGGCTTTGAGGCCGTTACATAAAAATTTTCTGAGTTGCCTGAACGAGATGTACTTGGTTCTGGGTTCGTGTTTGAAGTGCTAGGTTGGGGTTCCATAGTATGGATATTAAGCCTATTTTGTCCAACGTCGTTCTGTCCTCGTTTTTTATATGTTATTTGGTCTAATCTTAACATTGGTGAGTTAGTGGATGGTTGATTACGATTTTTATAGCTATTATAGATTCTGTTCTGATCCGAGTTATAAGAATTTTGGGATCGGTTATTATAATTAGGATACCGTCCAGATTGATTGTTATTTGGGAATGTGGACATCCTTGATTGATAGTAATTATTTGGGTGGGGATTTATGATAGTGTTCGAGTTATAGTGTGGACGATAAAAACCTGGATTCTGGTTTCTTATCTGTCTCGGTTGGAATCTCCTATTTTGTGTTGGTTGCTGTTGATTGGGTACATTTTTATTTTTATTTTGTACATTCAAATCATTTCTCAACCGGTATTGTTTTTGAAAGTTAACCTCTTCCATTACTATACCTAACGCTTGCTCTAATGTTTTAGCTTCCTTAAGTCTGACTATTCGTACTAATTCTTGGGGTAAATTGTAAAGAAATACATTTAGACAGGTATTGTTAAAGATGGTCATTTTAGTTGTTTGGGTAGTTTTATCTGAATTACTTATGATTTTTGAGAATAGATTGCTCCTAGCTGATTGGATACGGTGACATAATTCTGTGTATTTTTCACCTGGTCTTATGGTGATGGATTCTAATTCTATAATTAGGCATCCTTCCGATTTTTGGTCTCCGTAATGTTGTGTTAAAATAATTTTTAATTCGTTCCAATCATTAGTCGCATGTTCGTTCTCACTAATTAAGGCTGCTGCTTTACCTATTAACTTACTGGTAAAGATCTGCATCATGTATGCATATTGAATAGTGGAAATGCCATGAAAACTTGCGATTATGTATTCGCATTTTTTAATGAATAGATTTAGTAATTTAGGGTTTCCATCGAAATTTGGGATTAGTCCAATCAATTCTGTGGGGATAAAATTAATAGCCACTGTCCTAACAATAGGATTTTGTGGTTGTGAGTATTGTTGAGGCTGAGGATTTTGACCTGAAGATTGCTGTGTTTCTTGTTGCTGATACACAGGAAGTGAGTCATCGTCTGACTGAACAGATTGATTATTGGCTGCATCTTGGCCTTCATTCTCATTTTGTACGTTATGGACTGGTGTATATGATGGTGTTGGAGGATCATATGGTTCCGCTAATGGTATTGGATCATTGGGAATCATATGTCTGTCATAACTATGTCTATCAGAGATATGAAGCCTGTCAAGACCTTGTAGAATAGGGTGATGCACGTGAGGATTATTCACCTCGGGATTACTCATAGCTAACCTGTTGACTACCCTGCCTGCTAAATTGTCTGCTGCGTTTTCTACTTCACGTCTAGCATTTACTATGGCTTGTTGTGCCACGTTCTCTAATTGACTACGTGCCAATCCTGCTGCTTGTTGAAGATAATCCATTTTATTTTATTTTAAATTGTAAAGTGATCTAACGCTATACCAATGTAATCGACAGTTGTGATATAAATTATTCTTATGAGAAATATTTTAAAAAATCTGGAAAATTGTTTAGTTTGGCCACACCGAACAGTTACTAAATGTGAGAAATCGAAAGTTAATATCACTAGAATAGAATTATTTCTTTGAAGTATATTAAAAGTTCCTTTCATCAAAGTCTATTTATTGAATAGTAAGCGCAAACAGTGCGTATACAATTTTTGGAGTAATTGAATTACTTCATGTAATTTTTCTAATATCCCACGCAAAGCTAAATGAAAGTTGATTTCATAAATGTGATTTCGGAATTGTTCTCCTCCGAAATTTCTATCACTATTCATTACAAAACATTGTAAGAATTATATAATTTTATTTTATTGGTAGTTGATCAGACTACCTATTTAAAAATGTATTCAATTCGCTTTTAGCATTCGCGATGAATCATTCAAGAGCTCAAAATATCAAGTAAAGCAGTATTTCGCTGCTGTAGTACTGTTATTGTACTATTAATTCGTATGTACACACATAAAATTCACAAAAGAAAAATAATACACAAAATAATACACAAAATTTAAAATTACATGCATGCGATATAAATTCTAGTCTATTTTTAAGGATTTGGTAAGGAAGGAAAAGGCAGAAACTGCTTATAGAGCCTCCCGATTCGCTTGTGCTGCTATGTGGTTTGTTTGTTACAAAGTAGACTATATGGAGTTACTTTCAGCGTTCAATTTCCTGTTATCTGCATTAATTCTTTAAGAAGAATACGACGGTTCTTCTTCACACCTTCCAGTATACAGAGGGAATTCACTTACTTGGATGCTGGTTTTAGCCTGGTACCTCAAGTGTTCGTGGTTGCAGATCCTACCGGGATCTTCCTCTTCAGTAACCGTCGTTGCAGATCCTACCGGGATCTTCCTCTTCAGTAACCGTCGTTGCAGATCCTACCGACTGCGCCAATTATATTTTTATTCTCTTCTTGGTATTTGAGAATTAGATGGTTCTTCTTAGGCAATTGAACTTGTAACTGAAGTGACTTGGTGACGGCGACTGCCGTAATGTTTGCACTGTCTTTGTGGCGAGAAGCGATTAAAGAAATACAGAAAATACTTTATATAACTTGTTTTAATTATAAAGAGAAAAAGTAAAAGGTTTACAATAAGATGCTCGCTGAACCAGAGCACAAGATCGAATGCTTGTAAGGAGTCGCAGCTCCCTTTTTATATGAATCAATTGGCAAATGCATGTGTTTCACCTCATTATGATTTCATAGAATTTTACAGACGAGTCATAAAAATAGTCGTAAAATCCTGCGTTAACTGCTTCAACGTGAGGATTAGAAAATGTTTTGATTTTAAACGGTTATTAAATATGAAGGTTTCTGTAACTCATGCATTAAAATCCTGCGTTAACTGCTTCAACGTGAGGATTAGAAAATGTTTTGATTTTAAACGGTTATTAAATATGAAGGTTTCTGTAACTCATGCATTATTTAAATGTTTCACATAATATAACGTTTATCATTGCTACATATTACTATCTACGGCAACGACTTCAAATGTCTTGATTTTTTTTTAGTATTTTTAAGTTTGAATATATTTCAGATATGTGGGGGTCAATATTTTACCACATTATTCCAATATTTCGTTCCCAAGTACCTAAAACTGCCTCTTAAAGCAAGTTTAGGCCTGTAAGGGCTTTGCGATACCCCAGCTAAAATATTTCTTATCACATGCCCAATCAATTATCTATGGGTGGTGTTGGGTCTATGTTTGAGATTTATAAATAAAAATAAAGAAAAGCGCAATAAATCAGTTTATTTGGCCATTAATATGCTTTATAATCATCACCTCTCTCGTAACCAAATACCAAATATTTTCGCTCAACTACTTACCTACCTACTTTAGACTGCATTAATTGGGCAACACACAGGAAGCCAATCGTTACTTTACTCTTGCCTGTTGTTTCAATACTTGACAGCCACAATAAATCAAAATAACACAAACAAACAGTTATACGTATTCTCTGTATGGCATGTTAATTTCTATTGGGCCCTTGGCTAATATTCACAGGTAATTGAATGCATCGCATATTAGTATCGGTATTCGTGTCAGTGCGACGTGACGGACACGCGGTGCCCATTTCCGTTACGCGTCTCTCGATCAATCCCATTTTTGTCGGTAACGGTCCGAGCGGCGCACGAATCGGCGAGATTGATACCTTCAATCACTCGGTGTGTCGGGACGTCACTGCCTCGGAAACAGATTAAATCACGTCGATTTCGTCGCGAGCGACCTCCGGCGATCGATGGACAAATGAATAGGGAGTCGATTCACAGTTAACCGTCACGGACGATCCAGATACATCAATGCTATCGACCATCTTTGTGCAGCAGGTACGTAGCCAGGACTTTGTTTGAATTGAAAACTGGCCGTAATTGCACGAGGGTAAATCATAACTCTTTAACTCTGACGCCCTCCTTGTAAGGGTAGACCTATACCGAATAGTGTTCCGAAGTATTTTGAAAACATTTCGTGCATTTTGAATTGACCTTCCTAGTTCCCCCTTCCTTCCCCAGTAAAACATGTCAATGTTAATAAATTTCACCACCTTTCTTTGTTTGGTACGTCGCGAAGCAATAGGGACTTTAGACCCTGGTACCGTGCCTGTTTGGCAGGGTTGTTGCATCACAGTTTGGTCGAAGCCGCCACTTACTTGCTTTACGATACAAAGTCCTTCTCTATCCCTAAGAAAATAAACCGACACTTGTATAAGTCATGTACACGCAAGTACTGTATCTGCTTGCAATGTTGTATTAATGACCTTATTTCTTATTGTCAACTGCACGACACTAAGACTTTTTGTTGGGGTTCTATCGGAGTTTAGACATTAACATCTATTCTAACTTGCGATATAGCTATTGTTACTGTAGCCAGATCGTAACGCAAATTGGTAGCGCTATTCTTGGCTCAGGGTCGTGGCCAGAATCCGATTACGACATAAACCCAATGTGTACTGGAAATGGTTTTTATTTTTAAGTTTAAATTTTTAATGAAATTCAATCTGTAATTGGGGTTTGAACAACCAGAACCACGCCCGTAGCTACATACAGACTTGCCTTGGCTACACCCCCTACTTTATAAATCGCCGACGCCACTCAGTGACAATCCGGTGCCACTCAAGTTCCTACAATTAATGCTCGCTATCCCTGCAATAATTTATTTTCCGTTTACCGTCAGGTTCCTAATTTATGTGTTTGACCGATCGATGCCTAATAAAACTGCTACGATCTTGTATATTTCCCCCTTTATATTTACACAACACCTTACTGCAATTAACATTGATTGCTGGTTGAGATTAGTTAAATGGCATCTCAACATGGCCATCAAATTAAGCAATAAATAATATCGATTCCACATTTCATATCTTTGCATAATTTTACAGTCTATTTCCTATAATTAATATTGGAAATTAGACAGAGCACAGAAAACACCTAAATATATGTCGAAATGTCGTAAGGTATAACGGATATGTTAATATTGTGCCTTGATTTCATTGTTTGCTTGAGTCATTAGTTGAGTTTAAAATTCACATCAGTACTCGATACTGATCCTTGTGGAAAGTGTCTATAAGATATCGCTGTGAACGATAGAACTGTGTCGATTGTAGTCCTCGACCAATAATCGCGTCGTTATATTTTATGTGCAATAAAGTGTACTGATTTTAATAGTAAATTATTGTAGATCAGGATTAAATAATAATGTACCGTATTTTTGTTACAGACAGCAACTATTTACTGGCGTGCGTGAGGGACGACACAATACAACTCATAGACCTGCGGATGAACTCGATTGTCCGTTCATTCAGGTATTATGCCGTCTATTTAAGACACTGTAACTGCTAGGAATATATTTTATTTTAATATCATTTTTTACTTTAATTTGCGCTATAGATTTTTTATACTTTTATTTGGGTAAAAGACGTTTTGGCCTTTTGTAAATGCCTTTTATGATGAATCAGATATAAGTGCATCAATAAAAATATATTATCTATATATTACTATTTAAACTCGATAATGAACAAAATCTACGTAATTGTCGCAAGTTCTATTTATGTTAAAGTAAATCATATTCACTTCATCATCAACCTAAATACGTCCACTGCTGGAAATAGGCCTCCCCAATAGAATACCACTTTTGGTTAGATGTCCATTGGGTGATTTGCCATAATCACCACGCTTGGCAGGAGGATTGGTGATCGCAGTAATGATCTTAACATACACCCTCAGAGAACGCTTCTGCCCGTCCCTGGTGCAATGCCTTAGTCACATAAGATATTTCACTGAAAACTTTTTCCTTGAAACTTATGACAAGAATATTGTTCTATTGCAGTCACGAGTCATTCAAGGTGGGGTGTGACTGGTCGCGGGCAGCGTTTGGACCGGGTGGGAGGCTGCTAGCGGTAGGCGGTGCAGACGGCGTCGCTTACGTCTGGAACACGCATTCAGGGAAACTAGAAGCCACTCTTAAAGACCACACGTAAGTAAAAAAAAATGTTTTAAGAAGAACAATTAGGAAAACTAATAAACCCAACTCCGAAGAAGAGTAATGGGTTAAGGGCGTGTGTCCAACGGCTCTAACGCCTGTAGCATTAATTCCAAGAACTAAGCAAATGGTACCTACTTTCGAAGGTATTCGCTATTATATTTTACCGTGTTTGGTTTCATTTGTTCGCATAGCCACGTGCCTGCGCGCTCGTTGACATCGATTAGGAGAAAAGGCACTTTACTCGGCACTTTATCTGTGACCAATATCGGCAATACTTACCTAATATGCTATACGTACAGATGACCGTTACGACAAAAGTTAGGAATGTCAGTACAAAAAGTAGACCGGTCGTTAATCCTGTACAGAGTTGCAGGGAGCTACAGTCGTGGTTGTACAGTCGGCCTGAGAAGTGGTTCGACAACTGAAGGTCGACAGTATGCAGGCGCTGACGTATGTCGAGAGATTTGACTATAATCATAATCAGCACATCGCCCGTTTCTTAAGTTTGAAACTTATTGACACTAACAAATGCATTGTTTTTTAGTAGATTATATTTATTAATCTATGATTGTGTTGAAACGCTAATCTCTAACGCCGCCGCCAGGGTGTCTTCTGTAAAGCGTCCTTGATTTTAAGTCATTTTTGATGAACCACTTTCTTCACCACCCGTACAGAGTCGAGGCGCTGCATTGTGTGCATGTCACATAGTGACTCAACGGCTCTGTTTAGATCCTTTTACAAACGTGCGCATTCTAAGATTATTTAATACATGTCATTTGCTTACAATCGAGCAGTTCCCTCATTAGTCGCAAGCGCCACCCCCGAAGCGACTCCTGTGACTCGTAATAAAAATTTCTGACCTTGAATTCAAACCCAGAATTGTCTTGTTCGTGACATCGTTTAGTTTCCCCGTAACATTTTGCATGGACAATTGAAATCGTGAGGTCAGCATTGGCTCGGGCTGTCTCACCATTGCAAATTTCTCTTTCCCATACCGCGCTCTGCATATTTATCTGGCGTTAAAGCTGTCCCTACACCTCTAATGCTTATAAAATATAATGATTTTATGTCACAAAAAGTTTTGCCGTATTAAATTATGATAAAAGATAGGAGTGCATAAATTGATTTTATGGTAGTGGTTCCACTACGCCCACAACACATCTCAGTTAAGCAGTGCCCTTTATGTCTCCCGATTGTTGGGCCCGCTCTCCAGTAACTGGAGTAAATTAAACGCATTGTCCCCATGAATCCCAAGTCCCTTCCAAGCGCTACCACTTGGAAGGGACTTGGGATTCATGGGGACAATCGTACTTAATTCTGCTTACAATAGAATTAACAGTATCATGTCAGCCTTTAGACGTCCACTGGTGGACATAGGCCCTCCCCAATGAACGCCACCACACCCGGTCCTCCGCCCTCCGCATCCAGCCGCCTTAGGCCACCTTCTTCAGGTCGTCGGTCCATCTGACGGCGGGGTGTCCGACCCTGCGCGTGCCAATCCGTGGTCTCCACTCCAGAACTCGTCTGCCCCAACGGCCGTCGGTTCTCAAGCGGTCGGTTAACAGTATACTGAAGGATAAGAGTAACACAGAAATATGACTATAAAATCTCCTCTAATATACTTTTGCTTAGTGATTCTTGTCTTCAAATATTGGCTTATTATGCATGCAAACTTGAGCGTTCATTTCATCGCCTTAGCTTGGAGCAATTGAGCCAAATTCAATATTGAACCAAACATTACTACGGTTTTCTCGCATTTGCGTTTCGATATACCGTTGCGACATAAACTCTAGATTTATCTTCTTGACTGAAAATCAATTTAAACAGAACAACTGGATAGAATAAAGTTAGATGAGCAATAAAGATTGCCTTGCTTTTGGCCCGCTATTGTTCCGCATTTCATAAACGCCAGTTGGGTAAGCGTAATACATATCGAATAGTTTTAACTCTATCCGTGCGATAGAAGATAACTAAGGACGAGAGACTCATTAAAATTGTGTATCATTTGAATATAAATTATCAGAAAGGTTCTATTTCATCGTAAATAGCCTGAAGGAAATTGAGTTTGCACTTAATACTGTGGTTGCTAAGTGCTAATTGGTTGAAGGAAGAGATGTCAAAGTGATTTGAGTGGAATGGTAGTGATTAGCATTAACTCACAGCTAGACCTTCAGTGCTCTTGTCTCTTCGACCATTAATAACCATTTCAACTATAATTTTAACTACGTGTATTTAATTAAAATAATGAATTGGATATCCATGTGTTTTGCGATAATTCTTTGGCTTTGACAATCTGTCATCTATGTAATTCAACTAATGAAAGACTAATGCCAACCATTGATTCATTTTTGGTGATCAGAGGTTTTTATACCTACTGTCGCGCTTTTTCCTTCACATGAATATACATATTATTTGATTTTCCTATATGTCCATATAAGATAGTTTAATACCGTGGTAAAAGTGAAGTTTAGGTAAAAAGACTCCCGAATTTCTGATCATTGTTCATCATCATCGGCATGCTGATCACTGGCCTTCCCCAGTTACCATGGAGTATTTCGTCCTAATTTTGTTCTAGGTTAGCCGAAGGTGCCAAATAGTCACTTAAACTCTACCAGTCTTAAAAATCGATTACACCAGCCAAAGTGCGATCTTCGACTGCGGTTTTGTATATCGATTATTGTTTAACAAACTGGACCATAGACGTTTCCGGGTGTGTACAATAGTGCACCGAGTCCTGTGTGAGGGTCGGTGCGCGCGTTTGAATGTTATCTGTACTCCGCGCCTGTGCCTGCGCCGGCGCCCCTCCCCCGCTAACCGCGCGCAGCATGCGGCCGCTGAAATTAACAAGAACATGCACGACACGTATTATCGCATTGTGCTATCGTCGGAAACGTTATGATTTATATCGCGATACGATCGTGATTGTGGTTCGTATTAGTTGGAGCTCATTCACGCAGGAGCACAGGCCCTGAGTTTTTTAGAAAATGTCACGGTAAAAGCTCACACAAGTAAGCTTTTGGCCATCCTCTCGGCATCATCCTGTTGACTAGACCATTGTAGCGCTCCCTATCAGAGGTTGCTGCCAGACTCATTCCAACTTAGTCTCCATCACTACTAAGTAAGGTGTGCTGGTGTATACTTAAGAATTCTGCTACGTGTTAAATAACTATCTGACTAGCAACCGCCTGCGACTTTGTTCGCGTGTATTATTGTTATTAAGGAAATATAGCACCATTATCGTCCCATTTTGATCCCTCTTTCATTACCCGATCCGGGCGTGTGCACCCGACTTATAGTTCTAGTGTTGTATTGTTTTTGCTTATATGTAATGTTGCACTGTATGTGTTTTGTTACAACCAATAAATGAATATTCTATTGTATACCCTCCCGGGGCTATCCCATAATACGAAACTGAATAAAATATTGACTAGAACCCCTTATCCCACTCTCATCCCCTTTCTTCCTCCCCTTCTCCGCTATTCTCTCTTCTTCCATCCCTCCTGATTGTCATGCCTTCCTTTCTCTCTAAGTCAAAGTCAAAATCATTTACTTGAGACTACAGTTTCCAAAGAATTTAATATCCTTAATATATCTTTATAACATGTGTATAAGATAACGAGATTATTAAAAATATTACTTTATTTTTAATTTTCTATACTTTTACAGTCCTTTAGTACCTCTTTATAAATTAGTTAAATGGTACCGCAACAGCTAATTGTGTGGGAAAGCCATGGAGGTAAATATAACGTAACTATGAGACAAGAATTAACAGTCGTTAATATTAATCGTTATAATTTCTCCGGCTCCGGTTAACGATAGCATTTGTGTGAATAGTCCCTTGTTGGCTCTGTTATCTCGTAGAGCTAACTACGATCTCGCGTGCTTGTGCACTCAGCCTAATAATTTCCGTACTCAATGGGTATAAGTTTAAGTATTCACTCATTTATGGAATTATTGTCTTTATAATAGATATTTGAGATTGAGTGAAATGCAAAGATATATATATATGTATATATATATATAAACTTTTTTTAAGTGAGTATACTAAAAGATATTCTTATGAATGAGAACAAAAAAGAAACTACAAAATTGTGAGTTCTTTTCTTAGTTCTTTCGGCCCGCAGGCGCAAGCGACATTTACTCAGTAATTTTTATCCTCATTTCAAACAATTTGTAACATTAGCTTGTCTTACAAGCTGGCTAATTTTTGTAAATGGAAATTATATGTGAAAAACATGAGCAAATTGTTAAATTACAGCGAAGTGAATACTTCCGTGGAATTTTTTGCCCGAAATTGAGTGCGAATGTCAGTCAGTGAGTGTGGCCAGTCACGCACATGTCGGTCCAGTGGAGGATACTTTCTAATTTTTGAAGGGTTAATTTTACGCAGCGTTTGGATAGTGTGGAGCGTGGCAAAACAAATTATATGCAAATTTCCTAAAAAAAACTAAAATGGGTCCAATTGATAATATAATCCTATTCTAAGAAGAAAATGTCGCATGTACATAAGTTCAAGGTCTTAAACAGGTTTGGACCTTGTATAAATGTTACATTGGAAATAAAATTACGTAAGTATGCCTAACCATTCTTTTATTGGTAAAAAATTTACTTATTTCGAGAAAATTTTAAAAGGCATCTGAGTCTGTCTTATACATTTAATATAAGTTTGAAGCTCTGATATAATGTAGAACGAATGTTATAATCCTGCAGCGAACCTAGATTTTGTTTAAGAAAGGTTATCGACCGCCGCGGATAGATACTCGAAATTGCTTATTGGCTTACCTGTTCCCGAACACAGTAGGCGTGTTTGTGGTTATGAATTATGACGTAACCCAGATGTGGACCCAGAAAGCATATCACGGGGGTTAAAACCCACTTCTCTTAATATTGTATGTGTATGGCTCACTGAGCCTAATCATATACCTTTTCTGAAAGATTTGTCGAAATTTACGGAGCACGGAAATTACGAAAAGATACATGACTGTTTTTTTTTTAATAAGTATCATTTGCCTATTATACACATTAAAAATGTAACTCACGACCACTGGCGTGCGAGACAAAAATCCACAGGCGCAAGAGTGCATAGGTATAGTTGTTGACCGCCGCTACGCTCCGTTTCTCCTTAAAAACATGAACTAGAACCGCCCCTGGACTAGAATGGACCGGAGTAACGAAACCCAATGAAACCAATGACAGACACTATAGTATATGCTATCATATACTCATATTAAGGTAATACTATAGTGTCTGACATTAGTTTTTCTCACTGCAGCGATATAAATTTTGAAGATAGGTTTTGGAAAGTTTCTCTGTCAGTCTTATAGAGAGTAATAAACGTAAAAACAGCTAAAGCTTATTTACTTAAACGTTTTCATGTGACGTATACACTGCCAATATATCAAACACTTGTGTTTTACCAAACACAATCGAAACTAAAAAGTTCCTAAAGCCGCCGGCAAAAGCTAGTTTAAATATATTTTCATAAAGACTCGATATAACATGTCTTGTCGGAATCCGGTTCACTGCTTTTTGTAACATTTTGTCTATGTTGATTATTATTTACAGCAGCTTTAATTGCTACCCTATGTTATCTATGGTTTGTAAAAAAAGGCTATTTCTTAATTAAAGTGTAGGTATTCAAATTTGAATTTTAACGACGACAGACATTGTAACGGTGATCATAATGCCTACAGGTTGATTAACAGCTAATGTTTTTGAGAAAATCGTTGTCTCTATTCATTATGTCGGTTACTTTTTCCCATGTACACGTACATAAATTGGTTGGTCGATTATAAGATATTTTAGCAATCGTAACGAAAATCTTAAGCACCCTTAATCTTAATATTAGTTTAGCTTTTCTATTCTTTAAATAATAGGTTTGCTCCCATCTCTTTTAAATCACCAACTTTTTTCATGCTTGCTGTCGAAATGATTTGTGGTAATTGTGTAAGAAATATGTATATACAATTTTTTTGTTGTTGAATAAATTGTTTCATCTGTTAAGTTAGGCACAGTTGATGACCATTTAAATCATAGGCATTTTGTGCAAGTAGACTTTAGGTACAGTTCTGTAATAAAGTGGCTTCCTGATTGTGATTATACTAAAAGAATAAACAAAACATTCGAAATACAAACCATGTACACACATAAAATTGAAAGCGTGTTATATTTCAATATTTTCTATAAGGAAACAATTGCCTTCGAGATGTACTCATGTTTACGGCGGCGGGCGGGTAGTACCGTAGCGGCGCGGACCCTTCCTATATTATAGTCCCATATTGGCTATTCCTCCCATGCTCGTTAGACCGGCCGGGATAGCGAGTATGTGTAAACGAGCCGAGCAAACCCGACGCTAATTCTAGTTTATGGGGAGACTTGCCCCGCATAGATACGAAGCAGTCTTACAACGGTCTCCGACAATCAAACCCACGTACGACATTCTTTCCCGATATCATACGCGCTACAATCCTCCCATATAAATCGACATCTAAAGTCGTAGATTGACCGACCGCGTCGCTCCTAAAAGGGATTATTCGAAAATGTTTTGAAATATCCATAAAAGCCTATCTTCTCTTCACGCGACATTGTGATTCATTCATACATGTTTACTGCGGGTATACTAGTAAAAAGCAGCTTATTGTATATCCATCGTCATCTTGAACACAATAGCTATACGGTCGGAGGTAGGTAATTTTTAAATGTATCGTTTCGACATGACTGCGGAGTGTAGACAGACGTTTCATCTGTACATTAGTAGAAGTTCCCTGTATCGTGACCCCTCTTTCCACTTCTTCGTTCGTCTAACAAACTGTCATGTCAGATGTTGCTAGCGCATTTTTTGTGGGCCTTATTAAGCTCTACGCATTAATAAAAGTCACGATGGGTATCTTTAAGTGCCAGTGACACAGATTTAAGCGCCAATATAATATTCCTAAACGACCATATAACGTGGGATACCGTTTAGAAGTCTGCCCGTGCCGCCCGTAGGTATGTTCTGAGAATAGTAACGGTCAACACTACCAACAGAAACGCTCCAGTCATAAAATAAGGAGTGTACAGAGGGTCAGAGTCATACAAAAGCATGGAACACGCACACACAATGGTGATAAAACCTAGCGCTGTGTCAGTCTGGGTATGCAGGTACTATGCCCAAATCTAAATGCACGCTTTTAAAATTTGACAGCACTAAAACTATATCTCGGTCAAATACCATATATAAGATAAAGATGAACAGGACTCGAAATACCGCTATTTTCATTACAAATACCGGTATAATATTCTAGGTACCGGTACTAATAATACCTAAACCACTAATATTTACAAAACGGTTCAACACAGAGTGTGAGCGAGATGCTGAGCAGGAGCAATAGGTATGTGTTAGCTATGTCAGAAATAATAATAATAATGAGATTTTTAAACGTTCGATAAAAAAGTACTTACTGACCGATATTTTTCACCTGTATGAAGGAACTGATACCAGAATCGGTTCCAGTAATACCGATTCTCGCATAGGAAGCGGTATGAGTAGATTACATGCAGCAACCGGTTTTATCGGTATAAAGCCTTGAAGGCGAAACAAATTTTAATGC
This sequence comes from Esperia sulphurella, assembly GCA_947086405.1. Lineage (NCBI taxonomy): Eukaryota > Metazoa > Arthropoda > Insecta > Lepidoptera > Oecophoridae > Esperia > Esperia sulphurella. The sequence goes on from OX352261.1 coordinate 8,586,396, forward strand.
TGTTACATTTTAAGCGTGTGCCTTCAGGTGCCATATACGGATTTAGTTTTTATCAGTTTTTGCCGCTGATTTATCTATACTGTATTCCACTTTATAAAAGTGTAATTACTTGCATAAGCAAAATGCAATGTATTGGAGTCCTCTAGCTGGTAACTTATCGCTTTTGGATTGCTGCACGCAACAGTCCAAAAGTTGCAGATGTTTATCGTTCATATCAGATGGGCTGACCGGCTTCGGAATAGATTGCACGTTTTTTTTCTAAGTGGACCTTCTGTACTCTGTATATTTTTTGCTCCAGTTTTATAATAAACCCATAAAAGTGTCTGGAGTTGTTTTACGACCCGCTGAACTTAGATTTTGTCGGAACGTTTCTAAGCGAGAATTTTTAACAGCTCATTTATGACCGAAATAGTACTTTGTCAGATAAAGATAGACCCGGTGCGTAATAATAAAATATGAAACACTGCGACAATGCATCGCCAAACGTTTTCTCTTTTCGAAATTACTATCTTTTGTGCAGATATACCCGAACACGCTGTGTTAATTGCAATTAAGCACGGTCCTGATAGATAAGTGTTCTTGTGCTTGTTCACATATAATAATACCTATCTTTAGTCGGATTTTGTGTCAAGATTATGAGTTATATATGTCAGTAGCTTTGTTTAATTTTGGTGGTCAAATGAAGCCTATGAAGAGAATGATGTAGTTTAAGAAAGAGTATAAAGGGAGTACTTGACCGTTCCGCCTACATTGCAAGTGCACATATAGCGATTTACCTTTTCTATAAACATTGATAAAACGTTTTGAAGCTTCTTAAGGTGGTCGCTCACGGGTACCTTACACTAGATGGCGCTGGTATCAGTAGTCGAAATAATAGTTCATTAAAAACGCCAGCTTTCGCGGAGAAACAAACACACCAATAAGAGTATCCGATTTGACCTTACCATAAAAACTGGGTATACAAATAAAACCTTTTTATTTTCTCCTATTTGGTATTCAACTTCGTTTTTGAATGTTAAAAAGAAGTAGGTTGAACATTTTAAGGATCATCGTCTCGTATTACTCATTTGGGAGTAAAAGCTTCTCCCACTCAAAACACGCTTCGCGGTTGTATGCTAATCGCGTTCGGTTTTTCCAATATTTCTGCCAATGTCGTCTGTGTTTGAGGAAAGTTAAAATTTATTAAGCGACCTAGACTAACCGTCGAACTAAATAGACATTTCGTACTCTCTAACGGGTCATTAGACATATTCTGTATTTAGACGCGAAAAGCTTATCAGAATATGTCTATGTGTAAAATGGCTATTTATTTGGACGGATAATATCCGAACTCTTTACGGAGTATACCCCTTACCGCAGTTGAGCTTTTACCAGCTAATTACGTCTATTGTATTTAGAAAGTTCTTAGTCTCAACTCAACTTTTATGCATATTGTAAATTTTGAATAGGTAGGTCTGTCTTTCAGGACGGTCTTGTTTAAAATTTTAATTCCCCTAAAAACGTTTAGCAAACTTTTCAAAAAAACACCCCTTAACTAACAAAATAACAACTTCACTATTTCGAATCAAGACAGTTGCACATGTGAAACTAATAATTTAAACCAATGATCTACACTCCTATAATATCGTTATTAAGTATGTTTTTGAAGAGTTAGCTAAGTTATTTGTAGAACAACCGAACTGATTCCAAAACTTCTTTCACTGTTGGGATACTGATTTGTATTCCAAATGGAAATAAAAAAAATTCACCCATGCTGGATATACTGAGGTCCCACTAAAAAAACCTAACCTAACCTAGTGAAGCTAGTTAGTTAAAAATTAAACTGTTTTATTATGCCTAACCTAATCTAACTTAATCTAACGGGAAAGTCTACTAACCGTGGGCATTTGGTTGCCGTGGGCAACACCGTGGGCGTGGGTTTCGCATCTAGTTAGTCATAAAGTGGGAAACGTCATAATTAGGGATACGCAAATAATTAAAAGTATCGATACTGTACTCGATACCAGTATCGCATCAAAAGTATCGATACCGACGATAGTATCGAATCAAAAGTATCGATACTTCTCAGTATCGAGTACTTTTTTATCAAGTTGGAAACCGTGTCTCAAAATTAATAATAAAAAGTATAATAGCAACCCCTAATCTTTATCACAGTAATCAGACATAAAAAGTACTTTGTCTCCATGCAACGACATCATATTTCAATAAGATAGGGGTTTCCCCTAAATCTATCTATCCCGACCGAGAGGGTCGTTACGCATCAGAAAAGCAAGAGATAAGAGAAGGGTAATGAGATGACGTTCGATGTGCGTATGCGAGGCGATTCGCAAAACAAAGTAAGTACCTAGATCTAGTATCGCTACAACAAAAAGTATCGAGTATGTGACGAAGTATCGATACCTAGTAAAGTATCGTAACAAAAGCATCGAGTACCAAAATACTTGGTATCGTAACGAAAGTATCGATACTTTTTGCGGATTCCTAGTCATAATCTTACGGAAGGAAGGACTGGATGGATTATTGCGAACGCACCCCTTAACGTCTATTCCGACATATATTGCATATAGAATCAAACGCATTTACATCTCGGAAAAAATAGATGGGGATCCGAACTTACTGTAAAGTGAACCAGGTACGTAATACAAACTTGTTTGCTAGTGTTTTTTTCATGTACTTGCATATTTTGTTTAGATGCAAATAATAGCGTTGGTTTTCTTACATCACTTCATATAGGTACTGACCTGTTTCTGCCGACAAATAGCAATGTTATTATACGGTTTGAAGTATAAAAGAGCCATATAATACGGGCTGTATACACGAAGCATTACAACCGCGTCCTCATAGTGGCTTTTGGACTGTTACACGCAGATGTTCCGAGGTTGCAGCTAGGAGTGGACACTTACCAGAATCTGCCCGTTTGCCCCTTCGATTAGTAACAAGTCCAATGCTGTACTCGTCTTCCCTAAATAATGGCAGTTTTATAATTCACGCTGGGCTGGCAGTGATTACAGTATGTGACGTTTCATGCACATTGTAGTTCTCTGCTGCTCTCGCCGCTCTCTGCTTTGAGCTTTGACATTTGCGAGGGTAGGCAAGCAGATAGAAGCGAGGCGACACGAGCGGATCATCTTGACTTTCACACTCGTCAGCACTCACGCTCACTCGCCAACATGTGGAGCCGGCTTAATAGTTACAACATTTATGATCAATGCCTCGAAGTACGTGTAGTTAATTTTGAATGACCTCATATAATTGTTTCAGGCAAGCTGTGACAGCGGTATCGTGGCACCCGCAGTCCGGACTCCTGGCATCGGTAGACCGCGGCAAGCGCGCCGTCATCTGGGGCGACTTGTGACACGCCTGGGAGACGCCTCTCCCCCCACTGCCCCCCGAACATGTCAACGTCCCCGAACATGTACGTACATATCATCATCAACAGCCTCTGGGCATAGGCTTTCCCCAGTAAGCGCTATCACACCCAGTTCTCAGTCGAGATCAGAACGTCTCATAATCTACAGAACTCGGCTACATCGTCGATTCTGAAGCTTGCCGAATGCTGCTTCTACGTTTATCGTATGGCATTTAAGATTCAGAATTGGTACATAGCACCCGACATAATATCTGTTCGGAAACAAATATCATTCGAAAACCAACATATTTACGCCTCAAAAACTATAGATCATGTTCCGAAATGGGCTGCAAAGTTAACTTGGTAATACAAACTTGCTTTTGCTGCTACTGTTCTCTCTAGTACGTTTTTTTTTAAATTCAAATAGCATTTGTTTTCATATGCATATTATATATGATTTTCCACTATACCCCCGACACGCTCTGGTATAGTAATAAGATTTGCAAGCAATTTAAAAACCAGATGTTACATACGGACACCATAAAGATTTTTTTAAAATGTTTTGGTAAGAAACCTTAAAAACGGATAACACCGATCAGAGTCTGTACATATAGGCATGTTAGGTAATCTGTGGCTGTAAAGACCCTACTATTTTATGTGCAGAAATGAATATTTAAAACGATGAATGATTGGGAGGATAGACCATACTAACAAAGTCATGAGTTTATCAATAAAATTCAGGTTCCAGAATAGATAGCCAATTGTAAATGTTGCACATCAGAACTTTTGTACGGTAGTCCACAGCTTGGGTGTCGAGCTAGACACTATACTGAGTGTGGTAGACTATACACTCTAGTATATATTATCTTTGACTATACTAAGAATCGTTTGAGTTTTATAAATGGTCTAGACATACAACATTTTGACCTAGCACTTTTGTAATGTATGAGTATTTATATTGATTTTCTGTAACAAGATTTAAGGGTTGAACTCCACTATTGAAAAAGCGTGTTTTGTGTAGGATAGTCCTCGCATCAAGCACCTCTTTCGTATCGGCTTTGTGCCGCGGAGGGAAGCGCTGCGGCGGTGTGCTGCGCTTGTCAGTCAATTGCCATAATCCAAATGTAGACGCTGTATGTAGCTCAACCCTAAGTCTGTAGCTGGCAAAAAACCACAATGTCCATTCCATCGTCAGGCTATATAAAACACATGCACAAAGTCACGACCAACAGCAATTAGATAGCGGCTCCACAATGGATCACAAAAGGTGTTGATATTGCCAGTGGCGTCTTCGTGAGACAACTAAAGCATATCAAATTTCCTTGAATAGGACTTTTTAACGTCACATTGTTATTGACTGAATGTAAATGTCTTTTTTGCACCCGCAAAATTTAATGGTCTTTTTTGCACACGAGCAATGCACTGTTGAACTGTTGAACTCATGGTTGCTAGGACTGGTCTAGTATGCGTAATCATCAGCATGTTGAACTCCACTGCTGGACATTCGCCTTTCACAATGAGCTCCGCTGGTGCTATCCCAGCCGCTTCTGTTAACGTTTATTTATCAGCTCGTCGACGGCAGGCGTCTTACGCTGCGCTGCGCTGTCTTTACTCCAGAATTAACGTCCATCAGTAAAGGCATATAGCAAAGGTAGCATTGTGTACAGGTCATAGTTCACCACGCGGGCTCAGTGCAGATGACTTCATATACCTGACACACCATAAGGCTAGTATAGTAAACTCCTATAATAAATGTCACGGCAATCATTTTGGATTCTATAACTTACGACAAATATCGACGGTCATGAAAATTGGGAGGCGATTAGGTGATTGACGCTCGTCCTCAGTCTCACTGATCGGCCATGATCTTGAAAAGTTTACCCGTTTGTCGCTTAAATGATTCTGAGTAATGGTTGACGCAAGTTGATCAATGCGCTCATAGCCATCTTGTCTGATACTTACATCTGCGACATGAATCGGCATCACTGTATCGTTCAATGTAATCCGTGGTGCACTCAAACTGACTAGATACATATCAAATCTTTTGATCACTGATACTATATAGGTATTATGTATTGAGAGCACCGTCCTTCCCCCTCCCCCTTCGTTCCCCCCGCGCCCCTCCCCCACTAATCACCTTAGTTTCTTATTTCTATGTAAATAATAACTAGTACGTTCTATTCTATGGGTACGGAATGATCCTTGTTAATTAATTTTACCCCACTGTAATATGTATTTTTAATCTTCCCTTATTATAAGTCGAAAACTACTGAACCCGAAATTTTAAACATAAAATTTCCAGTAATGTTGGTAAAAATATTTAAAAAGCAGGAAAACTTTTTTTTCGACATTAAACAAAAACTTTACAGTTGGATTACAGTTCAATTTACATTTTGCTGATCATTGTATCGCAGACTAACTTCTTCGATATAACTATATTCCTCGTGAGCTAACAACTATTTATCGAATACTTGCCTCTATATCCAGCAGTAAATATCAAGTCGCAGACAGCCCCAGGAAGACTATGATGACGCCACACTAGCTTGACGTAATGAACTCTACTGGCCTCGGCATACTGTCTTGGAAAAATTCTCACGTATACATTAGACTGGTCAAATGATACATACAACACTGTATTTTAATGTAATTTGGTTTCAGTTAGTTCCATGAAAACTCATAAACGGTTTTATTACAAAAATTAGCAGTGAAGTGAATTTGTCGTCCGTGAGAAAGAGTCTATTCTGTAGTAGGGAAGCATTTTTATATTACTTGCCAAATGCAAATATTTATTTAAGTCGTAATTACATTTATATAGACAAGTTTATGTGTATATATGTAATATTTATTTATTTATTATTATTTATGTATAATTAACTTTGCCCGCGGCTCCACTCGCGTGGACTACAGATTTATTGTTTTTTTTTTATATAGTTGAAATTTGCTTAGTGTTTATTCCGCTTTCCTCCCGCTCCCGCTCCCCCACTCTAACTGCCACTGCCACCGCTACCGTAGTCCTGTCTCATCGCAATCTGAATTCCGCCGTAAAAACTACTAACTCAAGGAAGTATATACTTCCTATGTATACTTCCTTGAGTGAATACGTGATGCGTAGACAAACAAATAGCTAAACAGACAAAAATTCCAAAAATGATCTTAATATATTCTATTATTTATCCTTCATCCCCTTTTTTAAATATATTCAATGTACAGACACGCGAAGTAAAAATTTTTTTTATTAGATTATTTACTGAAAATGTTAATCACTCTAAGGTTCCTTGGTTATTAATGTTTTTATGAATTCATTTATACAAGTTTTGTTTAAATATAACTTATTGTGATCGGGTTAGGTAGTTTTCCAATTTTCCGGGATAAAATGGCCATTATCCATTATCCTAATATACAATACAATACAATACACTTTATTGCACAAACAAATACAGTTACACGTTATAGAAGTTACAAATAATACAATTTAGGCGGTCTTATCGCTTTAAGCGATTTCTTCCATACAACCTTTGGGTATTACATAAAATATATACATGCCGTACATCTCCGGGAATTAGGAATTAGTTACAGGCAATTAGTTAATAATTACAACTAACATAGTTGTAATTATTAAAATATTTATTTATAACTAGCAACAGCCCGCGATTTTATTCGCGTGGACAACTTAACGTTACACATTATTATGTATTACTAAATCCTAAAAGAAATCTATTAATCTGGTTATGCATTGAAAATATTTATATACATAAAATTAGCGTGCCGACGGCGGTTCCGACCGTTGCACTACAGAATTAATGTTTTTTTAATGTTGATATCATGTTGCATCATGAATTAAAAGATTATATTAAAAAATATATCGCAGGTGATATTCCCTTTCCCCTCTCCCATTTTCCCTTGTTCTATACTCCCTTCGTTCTTTACTTCCTCATTCCCTTCCCACCACGTTGAAAACAACCTTCCCCAACCCCTCTCCCTACCCCTACCCTTCCTCAGCCCTTTATTTTCCACTGCCCCCCTCCCTCTGCCCTACCACCTCCCATTCTCGCTAGCCTCGCCCTCACCTTTCCTCTCCTTCTCCCCTAACGCCTTCCTACTATCCCTCCTCGTCCCAACTTGCCCCTCCTCTTCCCTCTTTTCTTTCCCATCCGACTTCCTTCCCCTCCTATACTCCTCCCTTACTGACACTTATTTTGCATATTCAATTTACTGTAAAACAAAATGTCTGTCAAACTGCTGTATATAGGCCTTCCCCAACGCCACCACACCCGGTCCTCAGGCCTACGGATCCAGCGACGTGAAGACCTGACGCAGCATACTGCCCAGCCTAACTGAATTCTTCTGTCAGCTTCCCTATCGAAATTGATCCTACCCAACTGTATTGTCTCTCCTAGGTAGACGTACTCCTGAACAACTTCGATACTGACATTGTCGACGATGACCGATCTAATACAGAGCCACTAATTATCGAAAAACGAACTTTTTGTATCGAGACTTGTGTAAATACTCTGAAATATAACAGGTGATATAAATAAATTAAACTGTAAATGAGCTTTAAAACGTTTCTGTCCCTGTCTGTCAAGTTTTTGCATAGACCAGTAATGTTGAACTACTCTGTCATACAAATGATATGAAATGAGAGTTCAACTTGTAGATCGGTCTCCTGACATTTTATTGAGATATAATTTATACCAGATTGTGCCCCGAACTCAAAGCTATTAAATAGTGAAAACGCCTAATTTTGGACTCCTACTGGTCATATGTAATGTCCGGTCAGTGAATTTTTTTTTAACTTCAATGTACAGATTCGCTTTTCTTTTGTTTTTTCTACTATATGTATAGAGTATAGATAGTTTTTATTTCAATGTAGGTATTTCACATTTTAAATACCTAACTAATTACCTGGTCTGTTCATTTCCATAAGTGTAGGTACTTGCCACAAATTGATTCTCTTTTATCTTTTCTGTCGTTGCCTCACTGCTGAGGATCCGCGACCATATAAAATGCGCCTCCAAGCATAGCGGTCATTGGCCAGCCGCACCGCTTCATATAAGGATCCGCCAGCCAGCCTCCTCACCGTTTCTGACCACCTTGGCGGGGCTCGTCCTCTGGCACGCCTGCCCTCCACTTGTCCCAGTATGATGAGCTTGGAAAACCGCACAATATGACCAAAGAAGCTTAGAGTCTTTTCATTGATACCGACATACTAATTACCTACCCTAAATGTTAATATCGCGTTGGAAGCCGCGGGCTGTTGCGAACAACTAAAACCTTGATAAAACTTGCATAGGTGAATGCTAGTTTCTCTTCACATGCATAAAATATAAGTTAGTGCAATTACACAAACGCATAAAAACTATAACGAACGGTCCACATCAGCTATAACTCTAGGAAAACATTAAAGTGATGATATGTAAGAGTACTCGTTACCAGTTAACAGTCGTGTTGATATTTTATTTCCATGTTATATGTTTAACTGTAGTCAGCAATCAGTGACGCGGCCATATACAATGCGTCGTCGTCGCTAGGTCAAGTGTGCTATAAAGCAATCATTACGATATATTGCGGCTGATTATTATAAATAATTAACAGTTTATGTGCAAATGTAGTATATAACTTAATTTAGACTTCCAGAAACATTTTTTTGAAGTTTTCCATAATAAGTAGAATTACAATATGTGAAAATTAAATGTTATGGAAATTAGATTAGAAACCGACCAGTAATCTAAATCTTGTATTCTCCACTGCGTCGAAATTGGTGGACTTATCAAGCATAATAAAATAACACTGACCGTAGACAAATTATAGTTTTTATGTGAATAAAATATATTATAGCTAAACTATATTTTAGTTATGTTATAGCTAAATTTTGGAATTCTCTCCCATGCGATTTAAAAGACATTGTATCAAGTAAGTTACTAAAACAAGAACTGCACAAGCATTTCCTATCGGTGGGTGTAGACTAATGTTTTATCCCGTGAGCGCTGTTCACGTACAAATGGGCTTCCATTTTTATGTACTGTACTGTAAATGGCTAGACTTGATCCTTGGTAAATAATATGTTATACATTTATTAAATAAAAAAAAGAAACTGTTTATCAGGCTGTAATAAAATGGCAATAATAAAAAAACATACTCGAAAATGTTTTACTGCCATCAACCAGTTGACGTCTGCTGCTGAATTATTTCGCTATGTTTCTTTCTTCCCTAGGGCGGAAAAGTATTTCTACCACAAAATACCTCTACAATGCTCAATAATCACAACATGTTTTGAATTAAGTGGCTAACGCTAAGCCATTAGAATCGAGCACCAGAGGTCGTAACTGAGTTCACAACTTGTACAAAGTGGGAACATTTTGTACATGTTAGTCCCTGTCTGGATGTTATATTACTGAGTGGTTCTGTCCTTGTATAGTTACCATAGTAGGGGAGAAAATCCTAGTTTTGGAATAGTCTCTTTAAGAATAGTCGATTTAGTATTTATTATTATTATTATAATCTCTTTATTCCTTAATGTAACAATATAATTAATTACAATATAATCATCTTAATAAATTTCATTTTAAACAGTAGTGATATATTATTATGTCAATTACAATTTATTAAATAAATGCAATGTCAATTTCATTATACAATTAAAATAAGTAATAATGTCATCACATTTAAAATGATAATAATTGATACATAAATATAATGTCCTCTTCATTAAATATTTCAACTAAAAATATATATTAAATTTCATGCAATAGTAATATTAAATAGATACAATATAAATTCATAGATAATTTTATTGTCCGGATTGAATTTTTTTTATTGAGAGAATTAATGTCAAATTAAAATAATAAAAAGGAAACCATATAAACAAAATGCAGTGAAATTTTATGAAGTTAAAAACATAATTAAAATTCAAAATTTAAAACAGTTAATTAAGGATAAAGGGTAAAGGGATCTTTGGGTAAAGGTCTCCTCAATTTTTTTCCAATATTCTCTAACTGCAGCTTTCTTTAAGAAGCCCATTTGTATATTTATTTAATATTATTTTCTCTTGTATGTTTTTTTCTCTAAAAACTTATTACTTGTGGGTTGTGATGTGTACTTACTTGTAATAGTATTTTATGCAACAATCGCATGTGAAAGTGTAAATTACAACAAAATTTGAATTCATAAAATAAAATTATTTCACATTTTTACAAACTTATCTAATACCTATTTAAGAAACAAGCATGCAAGTTGTGCAGAATTGAGGAATGTGATTCATCATCATCATCATATCAGCCCTTAGACGTCCACTGCTGGACATAGGCCTTCCCCAACGAACGCCACCACACCCGGTCCTCCGCCCTCCGCATCCAGCCGCTACCGGCCACCTTCTTTAGGTCGTCGGTCCACCTGGCGGCGGGGCGTCCTACCCTTCGAGTGCTTGTGATTATTTCACTACAATTTATAGTCGAAGTGTAAATCTGGTCATTTAACTTTTAGGGGAAGCAATTTTTCACTCGAAGTATAGTTACGGCGTGGCCTAAGATTAACAAAACCAAGCGAAACGTAAAGTTCATAGTTATCGAGCAAAAAGCTGACAATCAAACTTGCACATGATATTTTTTCTAGACTCTGCTTTCATTTGGAGCCCTCAATTATTTTTGATAAATCCACGTACTGTAATATACCTACAGCTATAATACTTATTACCTATGATAATATACATACACTTCGACTGAATTCAGGCTGATTGGTTCAACTAGCTAGTAAGTGTTACGTTATACTTTTAATTTCGCATTTTAAAGATAAATAATCAGATTATTCATACTTGACCTAATTGATTCATTTTCAGATATATAATTTAACAATTAGCCATACACGAGTTTATTGTGAATGTTTTACAATAGATGCACAATAGCATACCGCCGACAAGTGAAAGTGTGACTTTCGACTTTCATTAAGTTTTTGTGTAAGTGTATGTATGGGTCTCGTCTCGGCCGGTCCATATTGTCTCGCGACATGAATCCAAACGACTGCGCCAGCTATTTCATAGTAAAAGTGGTTTGCACATTTGCCGCGGTTTTTTCGGAGTAAAAATATTGTTATTATTGTGCTACAAAAATTACTTCACTATTATTACTTCTTTAATTATTAGTCTAGATTAAAACCTATCCAAAATTGTTAGTATAATAGCACACGTCTTGTATACAGTTACGTCTTTTGGTGACATCATGTGGTAACAGGCTCATCTCAAAAAAAAATATGTTACGTCGAATTTGACCGACGATTTGTTGCACAAATAATCTATCTAGGTTGTTAACCGCTGCATCGATAATGTCACGAAAGGTTCATATGACCTCTACATCACTTATTGTCAGGGCTAATAAGTTGGCTATGCATTAATTTAGGTCACTGTTTCAACATGACTCAAACAGTCTTTATATTTACTATACTTATTGTTGATACAAGTATCGATTTGGCTTACAATTTTATAAGGCATGCAATTTGGATGTCCGATTGAATGAGCGACCAAGTGTTGAATGAGGATGAAACTGTTCTTGGTGACTCACATAATCCATATAAAGTTGATAAAGAAGTTACGTAGAAACGTATTAAATTTTGACTGTATTTTCACTCAGGGCTGTCTGGCACATATTAACGGTACTAAATTACATTCCTTTCAAGATTGTAAGCCAAATCTATACTTAGGTCATAAGGTGAGCCAATTAGTTAAGACTGCCCTTCCTTATTTGAGTTGTGGTCTATTTTGATTTTGAGGACCTGTAGTCAGCATATGTATAAGTTTATACAGTTATCTGTACTGTAAGTCTTCTTAAAATAGTTAGGTATTACTTTACACAAATTTAAGTATATAGCTTAACTATTATAAAAAACTGTATTATATAAAATATTCTATTATTATTTATTGTACTATGTATAATATAAACTAATATAACAAAACGTGTCACAGCATGACCACGTCATCGTCCAGCTCTCCTGTGTACGGCATGGGACAATACATGTCTATATTCTTTTCTGAATATTGGAAATAGTATAGTTCCAAGTTAGGTCCAAGTCAGCAAAAACCGACAGTGAACCACAACCACTGGCGAACCGCTCCGGTGACCCTTCGCTCTTATTCGCTTGATTGGATTACTCGCAACACGCGCGGCGCGGCGGACCGTTCACTAACCGTTTGTCGCCAAAATGAAGCGGAAAATTTAATAGTCCAGCTCTCAGTACGTGATCGGTATCGTGCTTTTATTATCATCAAGCCGGAGCCTACTTTCGTTGGCCATCGGGAGAAACGTTTATCTACTACCAAAAACTGTTTTTGCCTTTTTGGAAAAGACATTATAGAATTTTAAATTAACTGTTACATGATAAAGGAAAATATTTGATAATATATCTCTCTACCAGAAACTTTAAATAAAGATATGTACTTATAATATTTTGTCTAGTATTGGTCCGATGTTTCACTCATGCGAAATCCTTTTGAAACCCGATTAAATGTAGGAACTGGCAATAAATATATATATAAGTATGTATAAATATTTTATAATAAGCGTAAGTCGATTAAAGAAAGTATATTAATAGTTTTCTTACAATTAGTTCGTTGTTAGATATCAGGATTAAGTAGACTTGACTTTCCGCCCGCTTCCCGCTTTATGTTGTAAAAAAGAAGAACTAATGATGTAGCATTATTTGCCATTAATTTTATGTTGTCACGATTTTCTTCGGAGTGTAATTTTTTTTGTGTGCATGTGTAAGTCAAACATTGTTATTATGTTGTTAAATTTAGAGGTTTTTTAATCGCACCTCTCACCTGTCTCCGACGCGATACCGTTGCGTTGCCGCGCAGACGCTGCACCAGTAGGGTTGTTACTGTGTTGGATACACAGTCGTTATTTTTCGTAAAGTAGGCAACACGTCCAGATAAGTACACAATCCGGCATCTTGTGAAACGGTAATACTGTAGCCATCCGTCCATGAGTAGATCCCATGGATATAGTCTATACATGGGGATGGACTATATCCATGGGATCTACTCATGTACGGATGGCTACAGTATCTACTTTTGTTACCTATCTCTCTCTATCGTTGATACGATGCGATACAATACTATAGACGATACTCTTGCTAGTGTCATGAGCAGTAACCGAGATAGGTAGTGAAATTTTCTGGGACTACGTGACCTAATCCTTAATATGGACATGCCGTATAATAACCGTATCCTGGGAATTAGGAATTATATGCCATTATAGTAGGTAAATCTTAGTAATACATCGTTTTAGTAACTAGCATATTTAAATCATTAAGGTCTTTAAATACGTAGTCTGTATTTACCGCCAAATTGTTTTTTTTTAAATTCGGTCAAATTGCCAAACTTACATACTGTAGCTGCAGATATGACTGACAGAAAGAGACAGATAATCCCTAAAATGTTACTTTGTGTAGTTATATCTTTCTTTTATTGGACTATGAGTACATTATCATTCGTTTGTTTAGTCAACTTTCGTAACCGTTTTTCGTTACCGTTAAACGGTAATTTCGTTTAGTAGTAAACCCAATTATAGTCACAAGAGGCAATAATCTTCCGAAAGACAAACATTTCAGTTAAAAAATTATCTTTAATAGAACAAAAGTCTGGGATCATAGAGCCTTATCCATACTAATGAGAAGGTTTGAGCTGATAACCCTAAATTGCGCTACTTAGCCCAAAAACTGTTTGCCATCTCATCTTTAAATATTCTTAATGTTATTGAATTCAAATCAACAGCCTATTAATATGTCCACACTGTTGGGCCACAAGCCTACCCTCTTAACGAGGGCGTCTACCACGCTAGCCCAGTGCGAATTGGTGGCCTTCACATGCTCCTTAGAATTCTTCTGCTTACCTCACAATTTTTTCCTTTACTGAAAAGCCTGTAGTATAAAAATAAACTGTTTGAAGTTCCGAAAAACTCGTTGGTACGGGCCCGGATTTGAACCCCACATTCTATAAACGTGAAGCGAGCGCACTAACAACTAGCCTAACTTGGGTATTTTCTATCCAGTGAAAATACTAGGTTCCTACGAGAAAGTCGATTAACTAACGGGCCAAACACTGAAAGCAATGCACTGACCAGTTGTTGAAAAAAAAAAAGGCCGCATACAGTGCAATTTTTTTGTTGCGCTGACAACCCTAGCATAGAGTTTCGGCGTAATGACCCGTGGGCACCGCCCGCCGACACAGCAGCGCACGCACGGCCGTCGATGGCGCAGATCACAATCGTCTAATCGTCTGCGGCCGCGTGCGCACATTCCGCGACCGCGGTGTCATCGTCTCCTATCATTACCTTAGACTTTAGAGCAACACGGTCACCGACTCGACTCGGAGAGGAGTCGCCATTGCGTTTTCTTCCGATGCAAAACACCCTGCAATATTTCGCGGAGAGATCCATGCACAACTCGTTACGAAATCGTAGAGGTACGATACTTGTCGTTACCCTCGTAGGATTGCTACTACCCATAGTTTTGTTTTATGCCCAGACGATGGCAGGCATGTAGCAAGGACGGGGAGGGAGGGGTAGAAGTCTTCCAAGTCCTCCACCTCCCCCAAAATAAATAGATGCTTTAAATTCAAGTCATGCCGTGTGGTTTCCGGTAGAGTAGAATAGGACCACTCCAACTCTTCCCATGGATGTCGTACAAGGCGACTAAGGGAGTACATTATAAAACATCAGTCAGGATTCCCCAACACGTCTGGCCAGCGCGGAGAGTGTAGGCCAAATCTACCGTCTGTCTCCGGCAGATGAGAGAGGGTTGTGCTCCTGCAGTGGAGACAATAATAACCTGATGATGATGATGATGAAATTCTAGTCAGGAACTGGCTTACAAATCATCTTGTCGACGGCATCCACTACTAGACATAGGTCTTCCTCAATAAGCACTACCAACAACCCACACTCAATCCACCGCCATCTGTACCTTGCCACTACCGTCTTCAAATCGTCGGTCCACCTAGCGGAGGGACATCCCAGGATGCGCTTATCGGTCCGCGGTATCCACGACAGAACTCGTCTGACCTAACAGCGGATGGCTTTGCGATAGAAATGGCCTGCCCCCTGGCACGTTATCTGTCACCTGTCAGCTTGCTAATCCTTTCCGTTCTGTCGGTGATCTTCGTCGTTGAATGACATAGACTCAGGCCCGGAATAACCACATGGCAGATCGGGCAAATGCCCGATGAGCCGGTCTAAGTAATCGGCCGCCGAAAAAAATACCAGTACCAATTCCTAACAATAAAACAATTCCTACTACTATCCTAATAATTGCATGAGAAGCACCATATCGTCCGACAGTCTGAATTCTTTCATAGCAATGGTGGCAGTAATAGATATATTCATGAATTTAGATTGCGATTGTAGCTTGGTTTGGTTTGCCAATGACTTCCGAAGAAACGTGGAAAAAAAAGTATGAAAAAAGTGTGAAAAAATTGGATTCGTAATTATTAGTTTTTGGAGGGTTTTTCATAGCTTAATTGATCGGGCCGGTTTCCAGTCTCATACCGTACTTGTCTGGACATAAGCTGTCTCCAATGCGTGCTGCCCAATCGAAGCTTTTCCGGGTTTTCTGACAGTGACAATATAAGACGAATCAAGTGAAATAGTATAAAATCAAACCGATTCGAGGCCAGTAGGCCAAATAAAGCTTGTTTTTAATATAAAATCGTTTATAGAGTTAATGTCTTCTTGCCGCTACAAAAGGCTCATGAACTCATTAAATCAGTCACAACATATGATGATGTCTCATATAAATATATGAAAGTAAAAAGCTAATTAAAATATTTAAGTACATATTTCGTTCTAAATAGTCTGATGTGTCTATATGTTATACACTACAAAAAGATTTAGACAAGTTTGAAATGGATATAGACGACTTGTCAGATCACAATCTCAATAATTACCATTTTCCATTATGATTTGATTTAAACCACAATTTAAATACACAATAATTACCTCTAATTGGTATTCCGCTACCAGGGAGATGATCAAGCCAAATATCGGCACTTGCAAAAAAAGGTTACCGTACGACGATGTTCTCCAAACTCATGCAGAATTGATCCACGCCACTGTTACCGTTCTAGGAATAATTACGTTTTTTGTTTCGATGCTAAGGCCGGTAGTTGACATGCGAGTCCACAGAGTTGACCGGGGGCGGGCTAATAGCCGCTATTAGCAAATCGCAGTCAGAAATCGACAACAATGAGCACGGAACATAATCATTGCCTGTGTCCCATTCATTAAACTTTTTGCCTCTTATCTTCTTATTTAAAAATGTGTGTCACATTCCTTTTTTCTTCTCTAATATCGCTAAATAAACGAAGCAATTTGCCTTCTGGCGGTTCTAATATCGTGATTAAATTATTGGCTGTTATTACCTCCGTCGTTTCTCTGTTATTATCATTTGCGAGCAACGTCGATTAAGCTGTCGTGTTTATTTCTTCTTTGACATAAAAACCGATGTTTGCTCCATATTGTATCGTTTAGTAATCTTTATATGTGTTTAAACCTATTAAAGTTATTAATAAGTTATTAGTAATAACTTATTATTAATATACTGACTAACATCATGCCTACAACGACTATCTTTTGTGCTGCGACGCCGCTTATCGATTCAGTGCTTTGTTGTTGTGTTTTACGTCCCAATTAAAACTAAGCCTATCGAATAGAACTGGGGTAATAATTATAATATTTATTATGATCCCAGTGCCTAGAGCCGGCTTTACGTTCATGATTAGCAATATAGTGTAATTGACTTGTAACAAATGTCACTATTAAACATATTCCATGCCTCATGGAATCGATTACTTACCAACAGAAACAGCAATCTACTAACAACGGGAATAAAATGCAGAATTCCGATTCAATTTGAATTACTACCTGCGATGTACAAATATACGAGTACTTTAAATAACGGTTGTCGTACACTTGTAACTATTAATCTTGGTGCGTTTTACTGTAACTAAATTCTTAATTGATGTTATCGTACGCTCTAGGATAAGTACAGGGCTACCATCAAAGAGTCTTGTTTCAAAATGTTTATTACAATATCATTGTGCTGGATTCGTTCCAGGTGGTTGTAGAATTTATTGACTACATACACTCACCATTATAATTTTAACTTCCTCTATTTAATTTCATACCAAGAAATTGGGCATAATAAATGGAACTTCAACCTCGCGATCATTGCACCAAGTTTTTTTTTAACCGGATTTTAATTGGTCGTGTTTTTAAATAACGTCGAAAGATGCGTTTTTTTTTATTAAGTTTGAACGACCTTGAGAAGCTGTACTTATTATATTTATATCTTCAGATATACTTTTAACTGTTTTTAGTAAAGAGGAATCTACTGACATCACCGGAAATTGATCAGTATATATATATTTTTCCTACCAGATACCCTACTTGTAAACGACGACTGAAAATTTTAATATTTAATTTTCGCAATTCTTAGAATAAAATATCAGTTGTCACTTTTCTCAGGTCAACAGAGGAGAGGACAGCGGGGAAGATGAGAGCGATGGCATAGAAGTGCTGGACTTCATCCGAGGCTTCACCACCGACATACTGCATCGGTTCGCATAGCCACGTCGATGTACAACAAACAAGGCGATTATATCGACCTCACATTCTCATGATGGTACTAAAGTACACAGTTTTCTAATGGTTTCGATTGATGTAAACCTTGCACAGTGTATTTATTGTAAATACAATTTTTGTACAAAATTATATAAACGTTTACAGGTGCTATTGAAGCTGGGCTTTTGATGGTCGCTGTTAGTGTTCAAAGTCCACAAATGGAATTATCTTGCATACAAATTATTGATGGCAATTCCATTATAGACGACATCAAACACCCACCTACCGACTCACATAAAACATGCTTTACAATAGTCTTACGTGTACATTTTTGTGGATCGTCAGTCAAAACTTAAACTTCCGCCAATTTAGGATTAAGTCGTCTTCCAACAATAGTAAATAGTTTTAATTCATTCCCAGTAGTGATTTGCACGTCTGCTGTGTAAATTTATTTGATTGGCTATTCCCTATTTTATCTACTAAACTCCTCTCTCAGCAGATTGGGAACTTGATTTCATACCTAATTGTATAACCAAGTTAAGCCATATTCTATTTAATAAACATGTACCATAGACAGTCGTATAATTTTACGCAATGGACTTGCAGAATGTGAATGATATTACGCGTAGAGTGCGTAGCTTACGTGAATTATGTACAGTTTTATTACGAATGCACGGTATAATTATTATGTCAAGTTAATTATGCGAGCTTTACAATAGTGTTAATTAGAAATGTCAGTAGCATTCTCGTATATGTTGTTGGAACAAAAACATGGGAAATAACTGGGCAAAACAATAACATAAATGCTACTGGCATTAGAACATCGTAATACGTAAGGTAACCGATGCAATCTATTGTAACTACGGGTAGCACTTTACATACGACAGTCGACATTGTCGTGTCAATTTAAGTATGCTATTTAGTCTGATTTAAACTTATTTCTTTCACGTTTTCAGTCATTTTTTTTTATTGATTTTATTGTCTAATTTCAATTTTTTTTAAGTACTCGTATGTATTCATATTCAAATGCCAATAACCTATCAATGAAAATATTTGAGAGGAAGAGATTGTCTTGTTGATTTAATCACTAATATAAAGTGACACGACAATGATTAATGCGAATGTATGGTACCCATAGCAAAAACCCACAAACAATGTGTAATAATAATACATTAATGGTGTAATTTATTATTGTCAATGTGACATCATATTTGTTTTAGTTAAGAGAGTGATATCGCGACGGGCCACCTGCGCCCGCGCTGCCTCGCGAAGTGTCTCATTAGCAAACAATGATCGGGCGTCGGTAGCTACCGCGGCCCTCGCGATCAATAAACCGCTGGCTAGATAGGCGGCGCGCGCGCGCACCGGCCGGCCGGCACGCGGTCCCACCGAGCCGCACGCCGCCGCCGCGGGCGACACATCCATAATCCCGTGACGTGTGTTTTGACAGCCAACCTCGACCATTTTTTACCGTCACTTTTTTACTTCATTTTTTGCCCACTCGGTCCAACGACCCCGCGCCATTTATAAAGCGTTATTTTCACATGTAATTACACGTATAAGCGACCGGTTAATTACCCGAAACTGCTGCGACGCCGAAACCTGGAGACCCGATCACAAAAAGCTAGTTCGGCGCCGCTCTTAAATTACGCTTCGTTAACCTTCACTTAGGTTAATTGCTGCGTTGGTACACAACACACCTACTTTGCGTAGGTCTCTGTAACGGCGCCACATCTCTCTCTCTCTCTTTCTACATATCTGATTTTCTTGCCAAAAAAACGTGTCTCTTCGATGATATTGGATTTATTCCTTTAGCCAGTGTTTTTCTTTGTTTTGTTATCGAGCTGATATTTTTCTACTAGTCACTTTAGTTTAACTAATGAGTGGATTATTTATGTGTGATAAATTCCAATTTTATAAAATATGGTTGGCGTTTAAACGTTTTATTTGTATCGTAAATCTCTGAATGTAAATGAAGTCGTCGATCGCACTAATCTAGACTTGTTGAGCGGACGGAGATGATTTAGATAATTTCAAAGATGTCAAATTTTGGAAATGTAATTTGATTAGGTTTGAATTTATATGGTCAATGTTCGCGTTATAAAAATATTATCGTGTGCTTCTAAACTTCACTTCAATTTCACTTTGGTTTTGATTTATGGTTAATCCTTGAATGAACGGATATTGGCACTGTTTATTCACCTTTTTTTTCACGTCTATTAATATAATAAATGACATACATTCTGTTAACTTGTCAAGCTGTACGATCTAAATTAGTTATTGAAAAATTATTGAATTAGTGAAAATAATTGTTTATCACTTATTCAACATAACGACGTTCCACGGCTCTCGCACAGCTAAATATAAAGACTTTTATAACCTGTACGTTATATTTGAAGGTGGTTAGTCACTAACTTTGGGGACTATACCTTCATAACATAGAGTTTCCATTTTTCAAATACAGTTTAGACAAAACATGCATATATTTTTAATTCATGTTGACTTTTCCATATCTTTTTATTGAATGTTTTTAAAAATTCTAATATGTGCCTTTTATTAGTCACTAAAGTTTAAGTCCTTTTCACTAATTTATGGTGAATGCACAAGATGTATAGTTTTATTCCAACGTTTGCACTCAGAGGTTTAGTTAGATATATGTTCTAAGTACCTAATATCTTGTTAGTCGTTTGGCTAGATCTTAGATTTTTTATAATAGGATATTGTAGCTTTACCAAGACTGTTGTCATTATTTTAATTAAGCTTTTACATCACGGAACAGAACAGGTAAGTTCGAGGTTAAGTTTTAAGGTGGTATAGTAAAGTCGCCCAGTTTGTGCTTATTTGATAGACATTACAATATTCGAAAGTAAATATTTAAAAATAAAAAAATTATTTGTATCATTAAGTCTATAATAGACCTTAATGCAAATTAAGACAACCTTTGTAATGACTCCTATCTAATCGGAAAAAACTTGGGGACTGTACAGTCAGCCCGAGAAGTGGTTCGTCGCCTTAAGGACGACAGTACGCGCTAGTTGCAGTGTCTAGAAAATACATTTTCTGACTAATAAATAATACATAACTGTACTGTAATTTTTTTCTAACGCGAGGTGTCATCTGTGGATATTGACGAATCACTTTACGTGCCAACCGTACTATAGTCATAGCGCATAGCATTGGCAGCTCGAGCATGTGCTTGTTACAAACGACGTTTTAACATATATATTTGAGACTTTGACAGTAATCCGATCGGTTGCTTAATGTATGTGTGTAAGAAGCATAATACGTAGGTATGTTATCATTTTGTAATTTCTCAATGTTACGACTTTAAGTAGGTACATAAACATAACATTACGTGATAAATACAGTTAGGGCATTTACATACTGTGGTTTGTATTTACAGGGTGTACAAGATTCTGGTATGACTCGTTAAGCATTCGAATTGTATTTACATTACAGAGTGTTACAACATACTTGTACTATTTTACGACTTATGGAAAATCAATTTTCCATGTAAATTTACTCGTGGAAAGTCAAAATGACTGACTGAGTGAGTCAGTCATTTGGTCAAAATGAGTGACTTATACAGGAATGGAAAGTCAAAATGTCCTCAAAATTATTGACTTCAATAATCCTCTATAACGGGTTACCTACATACCCTGTATATTAAAAAAAAAGAAATAATGCGGATTAACAGCTGTGCGGTCCGACCACATGTTCCACTTCGGTTTTATTTTTCTCAACAAAACGAACGGTGCTCGAATCCCAGTAATATAATTTTAATGCTGAAGTAGGCTGAGCTAACCGGAGCGGTGCAACGTCAAGTAACTTGCCCTGCATGTTACTAAAATAAATATAATTAAAAGCAACGTGGTTGCACTTTGAAAAGCTGCCTGCGCAAGATTACTTACGTCGGCACCCGCACTCGTTTTTCCGGTTCAATTTTTCCGCACAACCAAAGTCCCGCTTCGAACATGCGCGTAAACCCCCTTAGTCAGTACTGTATCAATCTGGCTTGTGTATACAAAAATACTTTAATATTTTTATATGAAAATGTATTATATTACAATTGTGTACAGTCAATGTTTTGTAAATGTATAACGCCAGTCGGCGGCCACATTGTACGGTTAAGAATGTCTACTTTCGCCACTTTTATTCAGCGACTTGTATATTCAATACGGAAATAAATAAGTATTATTATGTGCTAGTTTCATTTTTGCGTCGACGTTTTTGCCCGTGAGGGGTTCATTGTTCAACCAGTGTATGATTAAGTTCGCGCATTCATTGAGGTCTTGTCAAATTAAGATTCATTTGGCAAGAATAAACCGTTACTAGTGATTTATTCAGGTGAAGATATTAACGCTTTATGCCGGAGTACCGCTGGTCATCACCCATTGACCCAGCAGTATGTCCAATTACTTCGGCACCGGAGGGTAAGCGCTAACCAACAACAAGTCATTGTAAAATTGGTACTCAGTCATATCCTTAACCTAGCGAGCACCACTAATTCCGAAGGTGTATACAGACTTATTATGAGTAATAACCAGGGATCGAAGTTAGGTAGTTGTTACTTATGTGTCGGGTTCGTGGAATAAAGGCGAACAAATACACAAAAAAAGTAGGGTTTATTGAAAATACACGTGATAATACACGCGCGGTTGGGCTGGCGATTAGCTGCAGACTGCGGGTCGCAGACATTTGCGTAGGGTGGTCGATCAAATATAAATAATTAACTAGCCTCTTACTACTAACAAAATTATACAATAATAAAATTAGGTAGGTTTATCCCGATTAACAATTATATATTGAGCACGTCGCTAACAGTAGTCTCATTTGTGTACTTCCACGAACATATGTCACGGTAGATTAATATGGACATTCCTTGTCACGCGATTTTATTAATTGTTGTAATGAAAATCCCGGGACTCTTAAATAATAATAATAAACTTTATTTAAGTAGTAAGTTAACATAAGTTAAGCGGCTGGATGCGGAGGACCGGGTGTGGTGGCGTTCATCGGGGAAGGCCTATGTCCAGCAGTGGACGTCTAAAGGCTGACATAATGATGATGATGAAGTTAACATAGAAAAAATTACATGAGTCCATAACAGTAACTTAAATTAAATATGGAATGGTTAAAAATATAAATATGTGGTACTGAGTACATACTTATCTACATTTAAGGGTGAACTAGCCTAAATTAGGTTAAGTCTTAGATCAACAATTTTAAAGTCCAGTTTGTTGAAAAAGTTCATTCCAAAAATTTGCATCAGTTTAAAGTATCCCTTTCTCCACCTCAACCAGCGTGAAGCGTAAAAACCCATATTTAAGATATTATAAAAAATCTCAGCGCCCTCTTTTTACACTCCACTGAATATTATTGTATCCTGATCGCAAAGAAAAAAATTAAGTAATAACGAATGATGAAAATGCGCTTTTCCAAATGCAACGTGCGACAGTGAATTTATTGTTGAACTTGTAAGTCGAACATTGAATATTTCCGATAATCCTCACCAAATAGAAAATTTTGGAATGTTTAAGAAACTTGCTGGATTGCTCGGATGAGATTTTTGGGAAGATTGCACATAACGTAGTAATGTCAATAAAATTTATTGTGTAATTTATGATTATCGTACAATAAAGAGTAGGTAATTGAATTGATAATTAATATTATTGTGATGATAACTTTTTAACCAGACTGGTTTTGGCCATTATTTGAATAACTCTGAAAAAAGGTGCATATATCAAAAGCACAGAAGTGGCTAAAAAAATTGTGGTATTTTACCACCTTATAAACGAGAGAAGCTAAATCAAGATACCTCGAGACATTGACAGACGACAACTATGTAAAATCTTGATAAAATGCCAGCTATAAGTAGGCGCCTACTGCTGCTGTCATGTAGACTAGCAAAATGTTATGATGAGAGTTGACGCTATCTCTATACTGCTAACTATAATCTAAACCTGAACTGCCTGTCGCTTTGTATTTTGCAAACATGAGAGTTCCTTATTATGGTGTCGTTAACTCTCAAGCACACGAAACTAAAACGGATCTTAAATAGATCAATAACTCCTTTGTTTACAGAACAACAGGACCTGAAAGCTGCTCAAAAGTAAAAAGAAACATTTAAATTCTTGGCTGAACATCTCAAGATCAGTCGGTGAAACCACGGGGTTAACCCGCTAAAGAAGTTCAGCAAACAATTGAGCAACTTTTTGTTATTAGTCTCAATGCTAAGGCGGTCCTGATAGTTGGCGCGCGGTGTCATCGCGCCAGCGCGTGCCCGCCTAATGGCCTGCCCTCTTATTACGCCAGTTAATGGCACAATATGGCCAATTAGCCCAACCAGCCGAGATTTACCAAGCCGAGAGCAAACCACATCGTCGTACTAACCGCATTACGCGTACAATTACCTTGCGGATTTTCGCAGCTTGATCCTTCTCGCAGAAATTACCGAGTATTTATTACCCAGATAGAATCTTAGAAGTCTATTCAGTTGCCTTTATAAATATAATTCATGGATTACTACATTATTTATCTAGATATTATTGATGTTTGAGTTACGACGACGCAGTCGACACGTAAACGAAAAGTTCAATAATAATGTATAGGTAACTTGATTTGAAGACTGTATTATTTACCTAGAGAAAATGGCAGTAAAATCTAGGTAGGTAATAAAATGGTTAGCTATGCCTGTAGTAAAATAAACGGATAAGCAACTAATTGCTAGATACCGAAATAACTTCGACGTCATTATAGATTCCGCACCCTCAGGCACAGGTGTGTTTATTCATTATTTTACCGTGAGATAGCATCTTGACGGATGTAAGTACTGAAGATCACTACAATGGGCGGGATGTTTTCCACTAATGGACGGACCAATATCAGATTTCTTCACCGCGCGTACGAACGGCAGACACCTTATTGATCGTCTAACGAAACCGATATGCAAAACAAAAATAACAGTATTCGCGCATCGTTTGTTAGTTTTTTTGATAGACAAAAAACTTTGCACAGAACCTATTACGGCAAGCAAATTGGACACGGCGTTGTAATTGCGGCGTGCAATATTTAGGTAGTAATTACAGAGGTCGAGGAGAGAATAATTGACAGGTGTATAGAACTATCGAATAAAAGCGTCGATCCAGTGAAAGCACTCCACAATACAATACAACACAATATATGGAGATCGGTCACTACAACTGCGTATGAACCGAATGGAGAGCTGCACCGCAGACCACAACCTACATCAACAACCATACAGCACCTCACGCCAAATTGAAAAATGCCTTTGCAACTGAACGGAAACAATGGCACCGGTGCGAAATCGATTGCAAATGTAGCCGTTATACCCTCGGTGAGAACTAGTGTGCCACATTATTAGAAAGTCATGTCGGTGCTCATCTTTACGTCCATAATGTTAGCGAGCTTGCACTTTGTAGTTAGGTACTCTGGAGAAACAAAATATTTAAGAACCTTAGTGCATACCTATAGACGAAAAACTATTTTATATTTTACTGTTTTATTTATGCTTTTATTGATGAGTTGTATTTATTAGTCACAGGCAATCATAGTAACATGATTGATTTGTAAAGCTTATTTAAAGGAATAAAATTTTATTCGAACAAGGATTTGAACTACAACCGGTCTCGCGCTTGGCTGGGCATTGAGTGAGTTATCGCACCCACCGAGGTTTCAGGTCGGAAGATCAAGTAGTGTTGCTTTGTTGAACTATAATGTAAACTCATAAAATTCCAATAATACAAAACAAATAAAACTTACAAAGCCTCTGAAAATGTTCTGGGTTCAATTTCCTGCATCATGTGTAAGTTATTTTTTATAGTGTGAAGGCAAACGGACAGAAAGCCGCCTGGGCAAGCGATCTTTCATTGCGATGCAGCAAAGGCTACAAATCCAACTAGGACATTGGCGAAATATGCAGCCTATTTTAAGCTTAATAGGTTCATAGTGCACTTACACCGATAAACCCCCACTATAGATCTATATTACAGCTTATGGCTGTATATTTAGCCAGTGTGCTATTGGGAAGTGCGTTGCCATCTTGAGAACTATGTTAGAATGACTCTTGTGCCTGTATTACCACTGGCTCTTCTACCCTTCAAATACAACAATTCCTAACACTGCTGTTTTGCGACAGCAATAGGGGGGTGCACTATGGTGAAATTCCAAACGGATTCTGCACTAGAATCCTCCCACCGACCGGGCCAACCGATCCAAATGAAACTAACAAATCTAATACCATAGCAAGAACTACGAACCCCAAGGATACTATTGCAGAACAAGTGAACTTGCTATCCATTACCAACGAAAGCGCCTCGAACATGGCGCAACGTCAATTATTGGTTGTTTTTTTTTTACAAACTTATTAAGAACTATTTTCTGGTATAACTCGAGGCGGCTGTCTAATTAGAATGTTTGCGTCCGGCGCGTGGGCCCCTGAATAACGGTCTATTATAGGTACCCAATATAGATAGGTTCACTTGGCCAATTTATCATATAAATACATCAACTAAAAATATACGCTCGGGCACAAGGTAACTGGTTGTTTTCTTTTATAATTACTTAAGTGCCACCTATATTCAACTAAGTTGGTTACTGTTTTTTATAGATATGTGAAAATATAACATTTCATTTCATGTTCTTTATTTTGCTTTAAATTACATTTAGCCTAGATCTTGACATTTAGTTATAAGTATCCCTATATTCTTCTCCAGGATAGCAATAATATACTGCTCCATTAAAGTGATATAATGATATGATTTCTCAAAATATGTCCCACCTATCCAGTGTTCGGAACGGTATAATTTCGCACAGCCAGTGCATGTTCAGAACCCACCGCTGCATCTAAGTGCGACATGTTTATACCTTTTATCGACGCATTAGGGCCCCGGCGTGTCTCGGGACCTCAGGCCATTACGCCAACTAGACCAACAGAAATTGTGCGCAAGTTGAAAATATCCCTCGACGACAAACACGTTAGCTTGAGCAAGTTAAATTATCCACTTTTATTGGCGTTTCCTAACATAAAGTCGATATTCGCCTTCGTTTGACGATATATCTGTTCGCATAATGAAAGCAAATGGAATGTATCTCTGCAAGCGACGGCGGCTGACTTGACGGATGCTCAAGTTCTCAAGACAAAAGCGCGACGGATTTGAGGTAAATCGACGAGTCGTGACCGAGTCGTTTAATCATAAGCATCGAAGCTAATTAGAGTAGGTCGCGAACCCCTGGGACCGGTAATGAAAATCACAATTGAACCTAGTTGTGCTGGAAAATTGCACTTCGCATGGAATTCCTAACCGGCGGCTCTCGGCAGAATGGTTGTCAACTCGCCACGAATCTGCAATTATGATCCAAAAATACGTGTCTTCGCAAAAATGAGCAATTTGTTTTGGTAATAAAAAATCTGTGCAGAACGAAAGCTTGTAATTAGTCCTCTGTCAACACTCAACGCCCACCAATTAAATAACTGTTTCTTGAAATTATACCTACATCTCAATTAGTTTTACGACATCGATCAAATGTGTGATGAGATCACATGTTTAAAAATGTCATGTAAATGGGATATATAGGACGTACCTACCTAATCTGTAGGTAAGTGTATAGGAGCAAGGTTCCCATCACAATAGCTACGTGCGGATTCGCAATAGAACGAGGAACAGCGACTGCAATTTATAGCTCGCAGAATAATTACTTTCATATAGAGACAATATTGTTAAATCACAGAAGGTCAGAGAGATCGGTCGCTATATTAATTCGCCGGAGGAGCTGTTTACGATACTATTATTTAATAAAACTGTCGGCAATCGGAAATTATGTTGTTGCATTACTTGCTCGTTTGAAGTCATGCACTCAAAGCATACAGATCTTAACTAGTGCTCGAGATAACAAGTATGTAATCGGTTGATCAGCTTTTTTGGATTACAAATTACTTAGTTATAATTTATTCCTTATTTGTGATTTAGAATTTTATTTGAAACAGATTTGGGAAAGGATATTGCACTTTTTACCGGTTTTTTATCGACATACAATAAGTACTTAAGTAGGTATGTACTTATAATTGCATATTTTATCAGCAGTTATAGCAATACTTATATTATCTTTGGTTATACTTTAAACACACTAATTTATAGTTATTAATTAAAAAAGACTTGTCTCATTTTACATTTAAAGCAAAAAAAGTACGAACACCATCTATCTTCCTTGTGAATTTACGCGCAAGACGACTGTCTTCCTATTATTTTTGGTAGATTTATTTTTGTGCAAATACTACGTAGGTATGACGTTAAACGTGATTCGCTTATTTTCGAGTTATTTAAAGTGAGATTATTTTTAAATAATGAGCGAGTAGATTACTGTAATTTATTATGGCTAGAGGTGGCACGTATTATTTATGACACGCACGGCAGGCTGGACGATGAGCACTGTAATCTTCGATGACCTTTCGACAAAGTGGCTCAATGGTGCCGGCCAACGCCTAACAATCTGTTCGCCTGATGGACCCTTTAACGCGATATTAATCTCGGTAAGTATCGAAATTAGAGATAACAAGCGTGTGGTGTGCGCACGCGCTGTCTTGCCGATAGCGACACGAGCTTCCTCGCGCCAGGCAGGCGCAGGAAGTGCATGCGGTCCAACCGGCTGGCTAACTTATCTCTTCTTTTTTTGTTTACATATACAAGTACATAATGCTTTAACTTGGGTATGTAGGTACAGACAGAGACAACGACCTTATTGGCATACCAACGTGTTGTTCGAGATAATAGAATCATTATTGGATAATAGAATGTTACGAGTCTTACGAGCGACCCGAGTACCAGTGGTGGCAATAGCAATGGCGTCTTGTCCCTTTGTCTCTATTACGGTCGGCCTCGACAATCGCCCTTATCTACACGTGTATCTGCTGTTGGTATCACTCTATATGGAGCCCGTTGGGTATTATCACATCAGCTTGTTCCCGGCTGGTCGCACGGTAAGGGCCTACATTAGCATACAAGCAAATATCGCGATGGCGGGCGCTGCTCGGGCAGATTACCGTAGCAACGCTTCCGCAGTGTATTGAATTTGGTTCCAACGGTGCCCACTCCCATTGCCAGTTCACGTTTACTTGTTAGTGTGATCCCCCGACGATAACAATCTCGCCGCGTACAGAATAAAGCAGCTTTGTGCGCGAGTTTCCTGAAGCCATTGTACCTGCATCACATAGTGTCATACCAAGAGACAGGGGCAAGTCTCGAGGAACTATATGACCTACTTTGTGTCGTACACAACTGTACCTACACAAAACAAAACAAACAAATGTCTTTATCACAAATATTTGAACAGGAATTAGATTTGACAAGACTGGTATGGAAGTTGAAAGTCATCAAGCTATACCTATCTCTTACGTTATGCCGATATAGGTACATGTGATTATTTCAGCTGCTTACTCAATAAATAATTGGAATGGAATGGTTGATGATCAGTAATAAGGTGTATTATAATCATAAAATAGGCTTGTTAAAGTAGGTCCTTGTAATACGTCTATTTTCAACATAAGAAAAGTGGACATAGGGTAGAAATCCTATATAGGCAACTATAAGTAGGCTTTGTTATTGTCGTAATAACAATTACGGTGCTTGCTAAAGCCTTTTCACGACTGCTTTCGAAAAAATATCTGCCCTGGGTATATTTATTTAATTTGCAAACAAAATAACTTTTAACACTACCGATGAATTCGCCGTGGTTATATTTAAAGCAATCACACACATTTCAACTTTTATGAACTCACAAGAAAAGCAAAGGCGCTACAATAATTTGGTTCATTAGGTACAGCAACTGTTGACGCGAAATCTAGTTCCAAAATTCTTCATTTCTTATGGATTAAGTTTTGTGATACTTAATTTAATTAATAGGTATTTCTTTTTTCATAAATAACACCT
The DNA here is from genome assembly GCA_947086405.1 of Esperia sulphurella. Lineage (NCBI taxonomy): Eukaryota > Metazoa > Arthropoda > Insecta > Lepidoptera > Oecophoridae > Esperia > Esperia sulphurella. The sequence goes on from OX352261.1 coordinate 8,616,296, forward strand.
AAATGTAACAAAATTGGTAGACCCTGTTTCTCCTACCAAACAAATTCTGATATACGATTTTACGTCCCCATACATATTGCTTCATTCCCATCCAGAGCATATTGTACGGGAGTTTCCTCAAAAATTTTACCCGCATTTATGGGAACGTTGATGGGAGCGGAGATAACGGCGACATTAGCGCTCGCCTTGTTACTAGCCCGAGGAACACAGGGCTCGCCGTGTTGCACAGTACAGAGTACCTACCAGGGAGGCAGAGGCACGCACAGGGTCAACTGGGTCTGCGTGGGAAGCGAACGCCGGCCGTGCGGGGAGCGTCTATTCTAGACCCTCAGACAGGCATGTAGCTAGAATTTTGTTTCAGAGGGAGCGTGAAGCCATCTCTGAAACAAAAATCTGTCTGCAGCGGCAAACGGGCAGACGCCACCTGATAGCGAGCGGCCAACTTTGAATTTCTGCTTAAAACTGACCAAAAGCTGCAAATGTCTTGCCACTCTGAGGCCTCGGTCGTAATGTCTCGTGTGCGCACTGGCTCCCTTTACCCTGCAAAACCGGAACACAAATCGAATGCATTGCTGGTTGATGGTAAGGGATCCAGGTCCTATAAAATATAGCTCTTCTATTTACACCTTAAATCAATGGTTCTTTGGTGTTGTCGATAAAAGATAGCGCTGAGGCCAACAATTCCGCACAAAGTATTTTAAATAGCGAAGTTTGAAATTAAGCATAAAAATTATGTATGATGTCAAATTGATACAATAATGAATTTATAAAACACATTAATTGTTTAGGATAGCGCAAAGTAGAGATACATCGTATCTGCCTACTCCTCTGGGACCAAGGCGTGGGCATTGTGTATGTATGTTCATATATATTCTTAAACATTTTTATATTCCTTTATAATTGTTACAGATTTAGTAGTGACATCTAGTTGCTGGGTGGCAACAAAAACAAATGTAAACATGATTGTCTTTCTGTATTATATTAGATACTAGCTGTTGCCTGAGATTTCGTCCGCGCTGTAATATTAACAACGCAGTTGTGTTATAAACATTTTCGTAGGCGTAGGGTAACTTTACGCATATCACATCGAAATCGTTGGGCTTAGGTTATATCTAGTCCCTAAATAAAATAAGGTTTTCTTTTTGTAAAGAAACTGCTTTTTGCTCTAATAGCATAAATAGACACTAAGTTGCAAGTTTGGAAAGGAATATGGAAATTTCCAAAAGATCTTTTATTGAGCTCTCCTCCTCCTACTCCCCTCTTCCCTTCCAATTCCCCCACACTTTCCCAATGCATATCCCAACCTTTCCCACTACATTGTAAACCCCTACCCCCACCCTCTCCCATCTACTTTCCCCCTCCAAACCTGCCTATGCTCTCCTTTTTCTCCCTCCCCTAACCCCTCTTTTTCCCTTCTGACACCCTTCCCCTCCTTTCCCTTTCCTGCCCCCCCCCCCCCCCCTATGCATACCCAAATAACTATAAAACAAAATACCTGTCGGATAGTGATCGATTACAGGGCCACTAATTATCGAATAACTTTTTTTGTATCGAGACCTATAAAACATTTCTGGCAAGTTTTTGCACGATACTACACTGTCATACAAATGATATGAAATAAGAGATCAACCTGTAGATCAGCCTCCTGACATTTTATTGAGATATAACTGTTACAAGAGTGTTACCCGAACTCAAAGCTATTAAACCGTGAAAACGCCGTCTAATTCTGTTCAGTAGTTTCCAAGATTAACCCGTACAAACATACAGAGACAAAAAAAATTCATTATATTTTTGGATTCTACTGGTCTTGAGTAATGTCCGGGGAGTGTTTTTTTTTCAAATTCAATGTACAGATTCGCCTTTCTTTTGTTTTCTATACTGTTTTATTATAGGTAATTCTGAACTTATATGCACTATCGCGCCAACCTGAAATGAAGTTGTTTATTTTCAAACAATCAGGAAGGTTATGTCAGACCTAACAACAGTCTACTCGCGCTTTGGCTATGCTGTTGGGTGCAATAAGGGGTTGCTTTGCATACCTAGATACATAGTCATATTTATTTATTGCATGCCGAAGGACTACGCATTAGAGACCAACCAGGCGACGAAGTCAGGTAACTTTAGGCTATAAGCTATAGCCCTATATCGAGTAATAGAATAAAAGGCCTATCGACGATAAAACTGATAAAATTAATTTTAATGCAAAATGCCTAAATTACGTGTGGCGCGATATGTAGGTATGTAAATAGGTATTTTGATCGTTGCATTGCTTTAGTTTCACTCTGGTAGGCGGTACGGTTTTCGTCCGCGTTTATAGGGACGTTTGTCTGGAATACTGTAGTCGGGATCAGTGCCGTAACTAGGGCAGTGCTAGCGGTGCCCATAGCGCAGACGTTGGAAGGGCGCAAAAATGACCTGAGTGGGCATTTTCAAGGGCGCAATTATAGAATCTCGCACCGGGCGCATAAAAGGCTAGTTACGGCACTGGTCGGGGTTTCAATTCCACCTAGGTACAGAGACTGTACAAATCGATCCTGGTAATGTTCAGTTTATGAATTGAGATGACCTTATAAAATTTCCATGGTACCTATGTATATCAAATCCCAGTTTGAAATTAGACATGTTTACTTGTTGTGACATTTATCCATTTACTCACTCACCTATGTATCGTTTTTAAGGTTTACTTCATCACACAACAACAACAAAGTATCCGATCACATCGTGTTGGTATTTGCGAAAAGCGGTGCCAAAGTTCAAAGAGCAACGTTAGGCGTTAGGGAAAATTATAGAGGGTGGGTGCGGCGGCTGTGGGCAAACAAAGCGCGCGGGGAAGGTAGTGGTTGACAGAGGTCATGCGGCGGAGCCCCAGGGCTCCAGAATAGGCTGCGGCGCGCCCCGCTAACCTACAGCGGGGCCGCATAAATCGACGAAGATGACAACCGCGCGTGTCCGAGAATGCATTTCATTAACTAGCCAGTCTGTGACCCCGTGTTTCACGAATGTCTGCGCAATCCAAGCTATTTAATAGCCTGGGTATAATAGCTAGGTACTTTTTACAGTCTTGTTGTCTTGGTCATTGGATTCGGGCGACAGAGGTAGTGAGTTCGATTGCCACTGGGGACAGACAACTTTGGACAATTTGTTATATTTGCGAATTGTCCTATTTTTACGATTACTGTACGACTACCTATGTACGACCTATTGTACGATTTTTGTTGCACTAACTAAAAAAACGTAGTTTCTGATTTAGACTAGTGTATGTATGTATATGACGTATATGTATTGCCGTGTGGTTTCCGGTAGAGTAGAATAGGACCACTCCAACTCTTCCTGTGGACGTCGTACAAGGCGACTAAGGGAATACATTATAAAACATCAGTCAGGCCTCCCCAACCCGTCTGGCCAGCGCGGGGAGTGTAGGCCAAATCCTCCGTCTGTCTCCGGCAGATGAGAGAGGGTTGTGCTCCTGCAGTGGAGACAAAAATAACCTGATGATGATGTATGTATATACAGAGTGCAAAAACAAACGATACCAGGGAGGGAAAGTAAAAGTACCTTCAATATTAAAAATAGTAAAATATACTATACATTAAATATGTGCAAAAAATATATTTGGGGGATGAAGAATAAGTAATGGAATACATTAAGATCATTGTTGAAATTTTTTTCAGATTGTCTGTTAGTTTGTACACGCGTGATGCGTAAAAACTACTAAACCGATTCTCATGGAGATTTCACAGAAACGTAGGGTAGGACATTTAGTCTTTATTTTATCGGAATCGGCTTACTCATTCAAAAGTTATGGGGATTTTTTTTATATTAAATAATTATATTTAATTATATGTATTTTTAGTTTTCAAATATATTAATAGGTATGCAATATAATAATGTTCAAATTGCGATGAATTAGGTGGGGGTGGGAGTGGGACTAGGGGCGGGGGTTGGGGTTGAAGTGGGAGATACATGAGGGCGTGGGAGTGGGCGTGGTCGGAGTTGGATTGAGAGTGAGATTAAAAATAGTGTGTAGTCCCCATGAGCGGTGCCGCGGTCACAGCTAGTCTAATTAATAAAATCGTAAACTTCGCGTGTCTGTACATTGAAGATATTTCCAAAAAAAAAATAGGGATCTAAGGATAAGTAATAGAACACATTTCGATCTTTTTTAGAATTTTTGTCTGTCTGTTTATCTGTTTGTCTGCACGCATCACTTAAGAACTACTGAACCGATTTCGATGGACTTTTCACATAAACATAGTGCTTAATTCGGTGTAACATATAGGCTTTATTTCATTGCAATCGGCCTAGTCAATCAAAAGTTATGCTATTTATAGTTTTCGAAAACTCGCATACAACAAAGAAGTGTAGGGTGTCAATGCACGACGGAATATAATTAAAGAAATTAGTATTAATAATAAAGATAGAAATAATTTTAAGATTTCAAAGAAATGACGCAATTTAATAAATAAATTAGACAAGAATTTGAACTGATTAGTATTAATATTTGTATTATACCTAATAACTAGCCTGTCGTTCGTAAGCTGTTGGACATGGGCCATCCATAATGCGCGATAAAATACCGAATTGCATAAAGTATTAATTTCCATGGCGCATTTTTTTTTAGTTTGTCACACACGTAACTTCTTATGAAAGGAAAAAGGGGAGTTTAACACCAAAGATACTACTACAAAGATACAATGAGTAAATAGACAACTTTCATTAGGATATCGCACTCTACTTGATAAAAAGAAAATGTGACCATCAATTTTACCCCTTGCCAGAGAAGACTTGCTTTCTATGATATATTTTTTATATTTCAGGAATAGATTAGCACATTTTATAACTAAGCCTTTCAAGTCGATAAAGTTGCTGAGAGAAACCATAAAAAGACAAATATTGTTAGATAAGTTGGACTAAACATAAAAATTAAAGAGATTGTGTAATTATCATACGTATGTAATTTATTTTTATTTTATAATTAATTCATGACATATTTTCTACGGACAAAATATATACATATCATGTTTATCTATACAGCATATCCTGACTGATCTATCAATGCACAACTCAAACAGATATGTCTAGCAACATGAATTTAGTCAAGTATTAGTTTATTACAAGGTATAGTTTCCGCTAATAATGTAGGCATCCACTAAGACATATTTGTTATTGTGGCTAAATACTTTGGTGTGTAATTCTGAAAATATATAATGCCAGGTGCATACTTGAATATCAATAAGTCAGGTTTGCTGACAGCAAATAAATTTGTTGATCAATACATACATAGGTAATACTCACATAGGAAGCCACTGTAAAATGTAGAATGCTCGGTAGACTGAATTTATTTTAAAAAGGATTTTTTAATTGGTGTCTGCACCCCACATAATCATTATCATCATATCAGCCCTTAAGACGTCCACTGCTGGACACAGGCCTTCTCCAATGAACACCACCAAACCCAATTGGGGCAGATGAGTTCTGGAGTGGAGACGGTGAATCAGCACGCACATGGGTGGAACGCCCTGCCACCAGATGGACCGACGACCTGAAGGTAGCCGGTTCAGATTTAGATTAGCAACCCACAGCAATTTGCTGTTTCGGATGTTTACTATATGAAAGATTATATTATTTTACATGTATTTGTAAAATTTTAGATTTCGGAATCTTGTAGTTTTTGAGATAAAATATTTAAAAATATCTAATTTATCATTATTTTTGATGTTTGGTTGGTTTAGTGGTTGAGATTTGGTCACTGATGTGTAATGGCGTTTTGTTATGACTGGTTGTGATGTGAAATATTAATCAAAATTTTATTTTATACAATATTTTACGGTCTTTTACAATACTATGTATACACACACACAAAATACATAAAAATAAATAGTGACTGACTGTAATTTATAGACATATGAATTAAAAAAACAAACTGTTTGAAACAAAAAGCAATCCGGTGACACGGGCATTTTGAAACATCAAATGTCAAAATACGTACCTACATACATCAGTTGAGAGTATTGTTTTGTTTGTACTCCTGTCAATATTTGTATAACTAAGAGCACCCCTCTTATGGCTAACCCCAAAAATAGGTGCGAGGAGAGACCAAAGGGAGCAACGAGTGGTTAGGTTGCTGATGACCATGGAGCGAGCGGAGCAAGCTACAGAATCCAGGTAACTAATTGTTACACAAAAAGGGTGTCATAGGTAAAATCTACTATAAAGCAATAAAAGTGACATAACCTCAAAATTAAAAAAAACATTTCTCTAAAACAATGCATTTCCAAGAGTAGGGAGTGGTACCAGGGGGTAGCCCTCCTCCCAATCCTCCCCCCTAACCCCTCCTCCCCCCAAAATCGTGGATTGTTAATCTAAAATTTTTTCTGTTATCAGTAATAGTCTAATCATACAGATTATCCTAATAAGGTAATATCAACATCAATGAATTTATGTAGACTGTATTATATTTTTATACTCTTTCAATACTTCAATATTCTTAATATTATAATTCAACTGTAACTGTATATTCACACATTCAACTACATAGTTGACTGTGTTCTGAAAGATACTTTGAGCTTTGTGCAAATTCTGAGGCACGAGCACACCAAACCAGCGCAATGGGTTTACTGTGTCCTCCGAATCATTCTCAACTACCTTCAATTGTTTCACACCACCTTCCTCCACAGTGTCACAGACTGTAGAAGCTGAGAACTCCGGGCTACTTTCCATTGGGAGTCGCACAGTGCTTACAGAGCTCTGACCCATGATGTAGCGTGACTTTGCGAGATGAATGCTTCCACTGTCGATATTTTGCTCGATGTTAAGTTCGCAGCGCAATTTCTCCTCCATAAGATGGAGTTGTTTCAAAGTTATCTTGTCTAGCAACTCACAGACTGTTTCGATATCAGGGCCACTTGCCGTTTCTGAAAAATTACATATACAAATAAAAGCTTAATTAGCAAAGAGACTGTAATGCTTAGAAACGCGTAGGTACTGAAAAAATTACCTTCAATTTTGTTAGACATGATGGTGTCTGGAATCCTTTAAGGAGTTATGGATGGAATATTTACGGTCTACTGCTAAATTAAACACTCCACACCAATAAGGAATAACTTGGTTTTGTTTTGATAATGCTGTTTCAATTCCAATTTGGGTTTCAAATAACTTTTGGACGATTTTGTGTTTACAAAAGTACCAATACCAACCAACATGACATGACAGACAGACAGAACGAAATCAGTGTTGGCGATCAATAGTATCGACATTTGAGCAACAATAACAATATCGATAGTTACTGTCGATAGTATCGACACGGGATTATAACGCTGATACTACCGATAGCGGGAAATGAGGTACCTAATAATATTTTTGACGAAGTGGAATATTATCGATAGTATCGAAAGTCAATATCGAATACGTGAAACCGGACTACTTTTCCCTTGGCGGGTAATTTTGCCCAAAACCAAAATATAACTAAAAACTTGGCCGGTAAAGTAATTTAAGGAGATATGGTCATTTTGTAGATTGTTTAGTAAAATTAGACGTATACCTACCTGGCAACATAAATTACTGTTTACATTCCTAAGTTCAAGACTTTGCCGCCGAGCAGCGCTCAAAGTCAGACGTTGCAAGTGGTGCAAAAATCTTACTGTAGGCGTTAAACGTCTCCCACGTATGTAATATTATATTTTGAAATAATAGATTAACCACTGCACATTTGTTTGCTATTATGAGCTGTATAGATGCATAATTCTTGAAGATCATAAAGTGGGCGATGTTTTAGGAACTCGCGTAAACATTGCGGTGACAACATTGCCCACCGTAAAAACAGTACATCCATATAAATGATTTTGAAGCTTAATTGAATTGTTTAAATGCATGCATGATAAAACATATCTACATTATAAAAATGGATGTTTATTATTTGCAAGCTGAATTTTGGAGGTTGATAATGAGATTATTTCATTTTAATACAGTCAGTATTAATTTTAACTTTATCATAAAATGTGATAAATTCGACCAAACGTTCAATTTCCTTAACGTTCTCAGCGGCAGCGAAAGGTGAGCCTACCCACTTATGTGGTATAGAAAGCAGAAAATGTAGGTATACTCCGAATGGGTAAATGATAGCTCTCGTGGATTAAGCTACAACCGGACGCGGTTAGGGTGGTTTGATTCTACATTTTTTAATGATTACTTCAGAACACGCTCCCCGTCATACCTTTCCGCTAACCGCCGTCCTCTGCCGCGACTAGTGAGCATACATTTGAGAAATATCACTTTTTGGTTATTAAAATTGAAAAAAAATTACCAATTACTGAGTTAAGGTACTGAGTTACTGGAACAAATGTTAACAATCATTTTATTATCACCCAGTATATTAGAAGCTTTATTATAAGTATAAACGTGTGTCAATCCTAGCACACAAATTTGGTTTATATGAAAAAGTGGCTTTTGTTGAGTGTAACATTGTCCACTAAAAAACAAAAGAAAGTATTGACCTATTTAACTCGGTGTTACTACAAATAGCACCATAATACTATCTCCTATATGGTATATTATTACTAAAGCCATAGGACTAATAGTTTCTGAGATAGAATGTTGGACGATTGAGAAGGTAATTTTGGCCAGCTCTTTAACTGCCATTATCTCAGAATCTATTTAATCTTATTTTAGTTTTTAAAACATAAAAGAGATACGTATAATGAGCAGGTTTGCTGTACTTTACAGTTCATAGTTTTCATAAAATCTCAAATGTAAGTAAAAAAGCGGGCAAGGATGGATCAATTGTATTTTTGCTCAAAATGTACTCTTCCAATAGTTGCTCACTTCCGTATTCTGTTACTCTATATACGATAGTATCGATAGTTTATTAATTATAATCAACAATACTATCGCTATCGGAGCTAATACCAATATGCTATAATTTCGATAGCATTGCACTACGTCAATAATATATTCATATTTCGATCGATATCACTATTGTGATATATTATATCATACTTTTGTAAACAATTTTTGAAGTCAAATATCGAAAATGTAACTATCGATAGTTTAGCAACGCTACAGGACAGCTGATAAACAGTCATCACCTGACCGATTTTTTTATTAATTAATCAATCAATCGCATCTTCAATTATTTCACCTTCTTTCTCTCACTTTCCGTATATTCATAGTACTCTTTGTCTCTCACAATCTACTTCCTTCACTTTACTTACAAGTACCACAGAATACTAAATAGTAAGTACTATTCGTACAGAAGTCTCTCTTCCGAATAAAACTGTGTTTAGGTACCAGTGTTGCCATGTCCAAAATCTGGATTACGGTGAAGCCGCTCAAAAAATGCGGTAGATTCTAAGAAATTACGGTGACTGGCGCAGGAAAAAAACGGTATAGGTAATTACGGTAAACTACTTTCAATAAAAACAACAATTTTAGCATACAAATTATTTATTACCTAATGTTCTGATTAAGCTTTTAGCATTTCATCATTAGGCATGAAGGCAATGCAGTTTTGTCCGTACCTTTTGAGGACTGTTGTATTAGATTAGAACAGAAGATTCCTTTTTATAGAGCGGGTTATCAGTTTAAGTAATGTTTAGAGCTTCTAGCCCCGAGCACAGGGCGGACACTTGTGCCAAAATATATGCGATGGCGGGAAATCGACTACCTATTCTTATACAAATACAATAATCGTGTCCGCACATGGCAGCGCACGCACACATGCCTAAAGCAATCGTTAGGGGTGTCAGACCGCGCGGACCGGCCGTGGGCACCAGTAACTTTGTGATGGCGGCGTAAAGTGTGCATAAAAATAAAATAGTTTATATATGTGGTTGATTAATTGAGATTTAAGTCGTAGGTATACAATATATTTTCCAACTTTTGATGTTTACGTGCAAAATTTCTGTGCAACCATACAAAACTGTACGAATTCGTGATAGACTAGTTGGTACTGCGCTCGCCTCACGTTTATGAGGTCGAGGGTTCGAATCCGGGCACAGGCCAAAGAACGAACCAAGAACGTTTTTAGTGAAGGAAAATACCTTAAGAACCAGCCAAAGAAGTAATAATTCTATGGCGTATGTGAAGTCCACAAACCCGCATTGGGCCTATTGTTATGGAATAATTCCTACTCGCGTGTAATCTTTTCTTTCTTTCATTATGGTTTAAATATATCACTAAACATGGCGCATGTGCTAAAATAAAATATTTTTCGACATACAGGGAAAAAATACGACACTTATCATTGTGCACATTATATATTTTTTTAATCTATACATATATTAAAACAGTAAAAAGGCGTTTCTGTACATTAAAGTAAAAAAAATTCAGACCTTAAGACCAGTGGAGTCCAAAAATATAATAAAAAAAATCGTATCTATGTATGTATGTCTGTACGGGCTAATCTTAAAACTGCTGAACAGAATTTGACGGCGTACTGCGTTTATTTTTAATTTCTTTGCAAGACGATCCGAAGCACAGAAATGAAGACCGCAAACGCGGTAAAAAAAAATAGTTTATTTTTGTCAACGAAAATATTAATTCTTTAAACTTTTATTGTTTAAGTTGGGTCACCCAATCACTTGAATCCAGTATATATATCTGAAAAAACAAAAAAAAATAGTATATATATCTGAAAAACAAAAAAGATTTTATACCCAAACAAAAGGAACTGCGGAAACGTTCCTACAATGTTACGTTGTAAGCTCACGTCACACGCCACTGTATGACACATGTCATTTTTTTTCTTTTTATTATGCTGCAATTACACATCCGCGCAAGTCGGTAGACAATCGCTCATTGAATTTCGATTACATCAAGAAGGTGAAAATTCAAACGTGACGTCGGTTCCGTTATTTATAATTTAATTATATATATATTTTATGTATTATACATTACATTTGTCTAATCCCAAACTTGATTTTATTCACTTCAGATCAGAACGTCTCATTCTCCTGTACCATTGAAATTAGATAAGGACCAATCCACTAATATAGTACCCAGACTAAGGCGAACTCTAAAGATGTCTATACATAAAAGGAATCGAACTCACGACTTCTGGTACTTGAATCCAATAAGCAAGCCACTAAGCCAACGACGTGGCCAATAATCATGATATCTTCAACAGAGGGAGTCCAAACATTTATTTTTATCTTCGTGTATGCATGACTGCCATAAATGAAAACTTACACAACTGAATTTTAGATTTAATATGTTTTGTCACAAACATATCAAATTTTGCGTGACAAGTTACCTAATTCAAAAAGACCCACATCGATGCGAGCGTCTCGCGACTTAACGCAAATGTGTAAATGTCGTACAACAAACAAATAAATATACAATTGATTAAAATTGTATCAATGTCTATCCCAAATAACATTTTATTTACATTATCAAACAGAATAAAATAAACCAAAACGTTTAAAATTATATTTGTATTACATATAATACCAAAATTCAATCCTACAAATTGTTTGAATAAATAGGCAAAATATGTTACTTACCTCGATTATTCTGAAGGAAAAGAATGAAATCGTCTCTTTTTGTCATTACTGTTAATCAAACAACCACCTACAGCACAATACTTCACCATTCTTCTTTTAATTATCTTTCAAGCAATACATACAGCCCTGACAGCTAGTGCCCAAAACTATACCCAAAACTGCGGCGCGGGGTGAGGAAGCTGTGATTGGCGATTTGAGCCGGTTTGAGCCGGCTCAGCGGGAATACGAACGCAGGGCTGTACGAACGACGAGCGCATCGCGCATTATGTTTATTTTGTCAATTTGTCGAACATTCTTGTTGTGTGGTTGTTTCCTAATTAGTTTTGTTAATTACATTATGTTGTAAGATTAATATCGTCAAAATGCTTAATTCTTGTACATTTTGTATGAACACTTGGAAAAATAAATAAAAGGGATTTCATTATTACTTATCCAAGTGATCCTTTAAAGGTAAATACATACACATATTTTTAATGCATGCATACTAAACATGTATTCAATCAACAAATTGCAAAGTATGTAGATACAGTCAGCCCCAAAAGATGTTCACATGAACATGTTTTAAAGTAATTTATAAATAACTTTGTTGTGTTATAATTCTATACTTTAAGTTTTATAGTAAGAGTTCCTTCTTTGCGTAGCTTGATCTGTAACTGTAACAAATATGCCTAATATTCCGGACCAAACGTAGTACAAATAATTAGCAATTTGCTAAAGTCAATACTTATTTTGAGCCGTGTAGTTCCCGGCTTTAAATAGGGCCACCCTCAATTTTACCCTGGGTTTTGTCAAGGTGACTAAGGGATTGTACCAGCAGCAGCGTTCTCCTGTGTATATTAAGATCATTATTGCGATCACCAAACCGCCGGCCAAGCGAGGTTATTATATCTAATCTCCCAATGGATATAAGATAAAACGCAATAACAGATTACTCAAAAATAAAAAAAGGAACATACATTTTTTTGACTAATTTGTAGTTATTTACTTTTCTTAAATTGTATTTCATATTATCTCCATAAGGTATATCATCCAACACAGATTTTTTGTAATTTTAATATTTTCCGATTTAAGTTAACATTTCTAAAATGTTCTATCGAACTTAATTAAACATAATTAATAGTTTCCGTTTACAATTCATGGGAGAGTTTTGCCCACAATGATAACGCTGGGCAGACGTGTTGGCAATCTCAGTACTAGGTTTCGCACCGATGACGCAGCTGCCCGCCACCGGTCTGTGGTAATTATGCTCTAGAACATGGTCGCATGGTTATACCGCTATTGTCGGTAGCCAGAGCCTCGTTGGTCACCCAGCAGGGTGCACCACGTGCAGGTGAGGTTGGCATTTAGAGCGCCGGGTGTCTTTATGCTCCCCTACACCCAACAGAAACCGCGGCCCCTCTGTTTCCGGCAGCCCTACTATTCCTGGCTACTGTCAAAGTTAAAATCATTAATGGGTATACTTGGTACATTTATACACGGTTATTTTTCGACGTTAACGTTCTAGGTAAGAAGATGGCCGGAAGCGGCTGGATGCGGAGGGCGGAGGACCGGGTGTGGTAGCGTTCATTGGGGAAGCAGTGGACGTCTAAGGCTTATATGATGATGATGATGATGATTCTAGAACATTTTCGCTGGAACATTCTGGAATCCTCTAGAACATTCTGGACAATCTCGGTCACTTCGGCACTCGATTCCTAGCTGCTTTACCGAATTCCCATAAGTAGTCCATTGGTGTGATGCCAATTTGGATTTAAATCAAACACCGGTAGTTTCAAACCGCAAAAGTCGTAATAGTGTTAATTTAAAATAAAACGTAATTTGTCATACATAATATAAAAAAGCAGATAAATATTTATCTTATCCTCATGTGACAACCCTACCAAAATACGTACCAATTTTGAACGCTCCTTAGAACCAAAGAGGATATAAATCTTAGAACCTTGCGTATGGTTTATAAGTACCTACTCTGTGGTACGAAACTACAACGTTGGCCGAATGAGATGACTCGAGATGAGACGTAAAAAACCCAATACGTCACACTATTCAATCAATCACTCACTCACTCACTGAACATCTGTGTTCCATGGGTCCGGTTAATTTGCAGCCTGATAATGTACAGCCCGATCATTCATGTACAGGAGGAATGTACAGGCAATAATTCATGTACATGGCATCAAAATATCGGGTTGTACAATACGGGTTGAGCATTATTGGCTGGAAAATATCAGCTCGTGTCAACATTGTACGGCCTGGAAAACACAGCCAATAATGCTCAACCAATAATCCATGTACATGTACATGAATTATTGGCCGTACTATTTTGGCTGTGAAATTTTGGCTGGATTTTATCGGCACGGTCGTGGATTGCACAGCCAGAAATGCTCGACCCGATCATTCATGTACACTTTGCTCCTATTGGTCGAAGAGGTTCTGACAGCTTCATGCTCTGTTTACACAAATAATTATTCTGGTTGGGAGAGTTACCATAGAGTTACGGACAGTTACCATCGAAGTTCATACTTATCATGTTTAAATGCTCAATTCAGTGGTTATAATTTGGATATAATTATAAAAGTAGAGAGGCCTAAAATAGGTACTTGTTTTTTTGGATTAAATAAAGTACACCTTGACCACTAATTTACCAAATTACTTTGTAATAAATTCAACTTAAAAATGTCCTCGCAAAGTATTGGAAAAAAATAATTAAAACTTGTGCACTAATCAAATATTTAATATATTTATATATCATTAACATCACATAAATACTTTTTATGTGATGTTAATGAAATAATAATGCTTGTTTTACTTTAATTTTCAGTTTTGAGAAGATTTAATTAAACGGTTGAACTGAGCACAGTAAAAGTGACGATGTCATCAGTGCAGTGTGTACGTGCCTCCCGCTATTGTTAGAAGAAAGACAGCACTACAGCAGATACAGCTACCTACTACAACACCATCATGTCAACTTCAAATTCTTTTGGAGACATTGTCCTGTACTATATAATTTACAATTAATTGTATTGGAGACTGTGAGATAGAGTATTTTGGAGACATTGTCCTGTACAACTGTATTAGATTGTGTGCGAGAAATTATAATGTAAGTAACATAGACACTATTTACCATCAACCATGGCATTGTGCACTTCCAGGGGCAAATATGCCTTTTTAGTGAAAAAACAACACTTATGTATTATGCATGTCATATATAGGAGTAGGGTTCCATAGTTTGTATGTACAGTTATCACCAATGGAAAGGCCATTTTACATGTGTGAAGAGAAGCTGTGAATGGTCGGAATATAATAATGAGGAAAAATACAGAATCCACATAGGAGAAAAAGACAAATTGACCATTCCTTAAATGGAACATTACATGGTGTGCTATGTCCTTCTTTTACATGGGTGTTCTGATTTGGATGTTCTCATTCTTTCTCATTAGACTCAGATGATGGACCGTAAAATTCCGTGTAATGCAGAAGCACCCTAAAAGCACTTCTCACAGTGCCCGTTTGTGTGATGTCATGTCGTACACAGTGCAACGCGGCTATTGTCTGCATTTTACTTCAAATTTTGATTGTAAATCATAATGCAAGTTCTTGGTATGTTTCGACAAGTTAAAAACACTGGCAGTGTAACCTGCTTACTCATAAACATAAATAAATTTGAGTGGAATAGTCTATTGTAAAAGTTTTGTTAATTTTAATTCATTTTGTTAATGTAGGTAATTTATTATCAGTACAGAGCATAGTTCAGAACCCTCCAAGCGCAAGTCCAACTCTAAGTTGGCTACCTTTTATTTTGCAGTTTCAGAGTTGGTCCCATAATAAAAGTTGTTATGAATGATTGGTGGTCTAATAGTTTTCGGTTTGGGAACCACTAAAAAGTCAGCCTAAATAGATAACTTATTGTTTGATTTGAAAAAAAAAGATACATTTAAAGTCATTTTTCAATTCACAGATTTTAAACCAGTGCAGTCATCGAATGCAGTGCAGCATAGTCATCGAATGCAGTGCTGCAATATCTTCTCTGGCTTTCGGTGAAAAAAAGTCATGATGAAGTAAAAAACAAGGGCAAAGGTTATTGACTCTACTCTACTGATCTTAGGATCAAGGATCATACACATTATACATATATAACATTATATGTATGTATAACAAATTATAAATAAAAATAATTAACCATGCATTATGTTGTCTGATTCCTTAATTTTATATAGATTTTTGATGACAGAGGGAGTTGAATAATATCTAAGTACCAACGATCTCTATGTACTACTAGATGGAGCGTTCCAAACAATCGCTCTGTTCCATGCAAGTAGCCACAACTCTTTCATATTCACAATGAAACTTGTGCAGTTACTATGCAGAACATTTAATTATTACTAAATATTAACGCTACGGTTAAATAATGTCATATAGTTCAGGTATTTAGTTATTATGCAGTCTATTATGCACTTATTTTGCCCCCCTCGCTCTTACTGCCTTGTCTCACACCCTGTAGGGTTGGCTGGAAGAAATCTCTTTTAGAGATAAGCTCACCTTTGTACACACCATTTATTACTGTATTTAATTTTAAGATGTGCAATAAAGAATATATGTATATAATAAATATTCTTATATAAGTACCATATGAACTCATCCTTCAGGTTAAGTCTACCTTACCTTAGTTACTTTAAATAATGACTTAATCAAATTAAAACTTTAGTCCCCTATTTCACCTATTGACCTGGTCAACATCAGAGCCACAGGATAGCGCGTGTATGAACCGCACCAGAAAAACAAACATTTGATACAAACTTGAAGTTTTTATCTCAAATAGTGACTGAGATCTAGGTGCTGTTGATCTGGTCATCCTCAGACTCTCAAGATTACGCTGGTGTAAACTACACCATGAATCCAAACAATTGAGTTCAAACTAAACTATCTTTCTACCTGAAACAGTTAATGAGATCCAGGTTCTATTGTTCATCATCATTCATCATACACTTGAAATTGTCAGAGTGTGAAGTATATGCTTATATATCTATGTACCAGTATATTCGTCCCCTATTTCACCCCCTAAAGACTAAATACCAATTTTCTTGGATAAATAACTTCACAACTTTCGAAGTTACGAAAATCGGCCTTACACCGCGATTCGTACGGTAACTGGTGTTCGAATCGGTATGATTGGTAAGTATTTGTTGTGCCACAAGCTAGCTGTGAAAGTTTCAGCTGTGGAAGTTGTCATCCTACCAGAATTTCAACTTTTTGAGCACATCAGATCTCAGCCTCTAAAGTGTTTTAGGGACCCATTTCTTAACAAAGTTTAGTAATGCCAAAGATAATATATCTACTTAACTTTTAAATGTATTTTGTAGCTTTGTTTTAAATGCATGCTTCACTGCGACACAATGTTGTATGCCCACGTGGCGGGATATAGCTGAGCTCTATGACATGTAATACCTATGATCCACAATAGAGATATATTTCATTTCACACACAGCCATCTAATCCCAAACTAGGCAGAGCCTGTACTATATGGATATCAGACAAATGCATACTTATGTAGATAAATAACATCCAGACACAAGGCACTATCGCTCATCACTCAAAACATGTTTACCTGAGCGGGATTCAAACACATGATCCCATGCCTCGCAGACAGGCGTAGATATTGCGGAGCATATTAGGTATTATGTTATAGTTATGTACCTACAACTTTTGACGTTTTTTTGTTACAGTACCTACAATGTATGTTTGTGGAAATAAAAAAAGTCATTTATTTTATTTTATTTAATCTGCATTAAAAATGCTTTCATCTAAATATTCCACACCAGAAAAATCTTCGTCTATGGCTCGAGCCTTCTCCAATAGTCTGGCTGTCTTCAGATGTGTCACTACTGCTGCTGTCATTTTGAGGGTTTATGACTATTCTGACGATGTCGCTAAAGATTTATCCTGTTACGTAATATTCCATTACTATTTTCATTACATGTTGGCATGATTTTCTCCCAATCATCAACTGAAACCTTCCGAAACGCTTGTTCAGCTGCTGCCTAGAAAATAAAACAATATAAATATTTGCAAGAACTTAATTATGATTTTAAAATTAATTTAAGTCCAGTGCCCTAACATGCAGCACTGTCGGCGGGATCTGGTAGGGCTGATATTATGTACGGATAACACAAGGCAAACACAAGGGCTCATCACACAAATGTCAGCCCTGGGCGGGTTCGAACCCGCGACCCCGAACTTCGCAGGCAGATGTTCTACCGACTACGCTAAGGAGCATAATATTAATAACTTTCATCTTTATAAATTGATAAAAATAGTACGGTTTCGAGTTCTGTCAAACATCGTGTGTACACCAAAGAGAATATAAAAGGTGTAATTAGAGGTTTGTTCATTTTGAACACAATCACCACGACCACAAATAACAAATACAACAGAAATTACACGCCAACGATAATTGTTTACAAGAATTGACACTACACGTACCGACTTGACGTGTTTGACATATTTTTTTTATTAAAGATTTTACGGCTTTGGGAACGAGCCATTTGTAACCTGTCTGTAACTTCCACTATTCTACACCAGGATTGTTGCCAGTGATTAATTTTGTTAGTTCCACGTGTACGAGTACCTAATTGTCAAAAAACTTGATGGTTCAGCTGGAAGACTTCTGGCTGGCTGAACCATCATTTCTATCACTTCAAGGTGTTTAGCACTGTTGGAAACTAGTCAAATCGTTTTTGAGAGCTGTAAATGCTGTCAAACAAAATAGGTATACAGGGTTACAGGAAAAGTCGTGCTAGATCCCTTAAGGGTGTGGAGCACCCATCATTTCTGACTTATTTCACTATGAAACACCCTACCCTAAACTTAACCCTTTTCGAGATATTCGACTTTTAATTTTTTTATTGAAAATTGCTGATTTTTAGGCTACTACATTTATTTTTGTTTATTTTGTGTATCTTATTATTATTATTATTGCATTTTTACATGTGTAGTAAGATGCTTTAGGACGTCAATCATTAAAATAGTGCACAAGTTATTTGAATAGACCGTAGTAGACAAGTGAAAGAAAAGAAATAAAAAACATATTAGAAAGTTTATTTTTCTCTAAGGGATATCTAAAAAAAATATTATGGTAATTGTTCGGCAGATGTTTTTTAAAATATCTACGGTTCATCAGCTATCTAACGAGGTATAATAATGTAGGGTTTTATTCAAATGCATTCAAAAAAATTTAGTTTCATAGGCGACAGTGGAGAAGAAAATGTATACTTAGCCCTAAAAAGTAAAATAAAACAATAGGTAAGCATGAAATGCCATTTATTAAAGGTTTTCTCACAACTTTTTCTTTTTCTACAGTTCATGTTCAACATGGCCGCCTCTATTTCTAATACATTGTCGCATCCTTCTACGGAGACCGGTCTTCACTACGCCAGTGGTCAATGTGGTCCTCATTTTATTTGCTGCATCCACAATCCTTTCTCTTAAGTCTTCCACAGACGAAACTGGATTCGGCTCGCTGTACACGAGACTTTTCATGCAGCCCCACACATGAAAATCCATGGGGGTTAGGTCCGGACTTCTTGCTGGCCATGGCAATGGCCCACCTCGTCCAATCCATTTGTTTGGATAATTTGTGTCCAGCCAGTCTCTGACACTTCTCCTGAAATGGGCAGGGCAGCCATCGTGTTGGCTGTTGCTGCTGCTGCATCGTGCTGTTCAATCGGTCAGGGGTAATTTAACAAGGAAATGTTAAATTAGTGCACAAACATACCGTAAGAAAAAGGTCACATTAACATTTCAAAAATTTTTATTTGTTGCGCTTTGACCCTTATTGCTTTCCGTGAATTTTGTCTCATTTTATTGATATTTGTGGAAGTTGTGAGCTTTTAATTTTTCAGATTGAATTTGAAAATAGGCCTCCCTAATGAAGGAAGGTGGCTAAACGTATATCCATCGCAGAGCATATTGTTATATGTTCCCAGCCTGCTATCAGTTTCATTTTAACTCAAAAAACAATAAATGGCTCATTTTTGTGTATTGCTCATAATTATCTACGAACAAATCTGTATATATTTTTTTTATTATTATTAATGGGTTTGCGCTTGACCTCAAACTCACCTGATGGTAAGTGATCATGAGGCCTAAGGTGAAACGCGCTTACCCAGAAGTTGCCTATTCACTCTTTCTTTAAAAAGATCCAAATTGTACTTATCCGGAAATACCCAAGCTGGTAGGGAGTTCCATTCTTTAGCAGTTCGCATCATGAAAGAGGAAGAAAAACGCTTCGTGCGAGAGCGTGGTATGTCAACTATATAAGGATGAAGGCCCTCACCACGTCTGGTAGTCCGTTGATGGAAGGGGGATGGGGGAATCAAATCGTGTAATTACTGGGCACACTCTCCAAAGTGTAAAATGTAGAATACCGAAAGACAGGCCACACTGCGACGATGTTTAAGGCTCTGTAACTTGGTATTTACCAGAGCGTCGTCACGTATGACCTATGTGGCAACACTACGGCGAGAAGGGCTCGTTCCCAAGGCCGTAAAACCTATTAAAAAAAATGAAGTTCCTTCACAAAACACCCCGCGAGAAATACCCGCTTTTCTTAAGCCAGAGAGCGCGTTCCGTTTCATGCAAAATTCAATCAAGCTAATAAGTTTATAAAAAAATTGAAAAAAAAATCATGATTTTTTTTAGGATTTATCTGATTTAGGATTTATACATGATTTTTTGGATATATTAAAAAATCGTGATTTTTTTTCCAACCCTGGTACATGCAATCGGTTTTTAGGGTTCCATAACTCAAAAGAAAGAATCCTTATATAGGATCACTTTGTTGTTTGTCTGTCTGTCAAGATGTTTTTTCTCAGGAAAGCGTGGAGGTTTCAAGTTGAAATTAATATCAAATACTCAGGTTTGCAATCCCTTGGAGCTGTGACAAAATCAAACTTCTAAGTCAACGTAATTAAAAGATACGACCGTATATGCCGCATAATCTGACACTCTCAAGGGAATCAAAACCTTTAGGGTACTTCCCGTTGACCTAGACTAGAATCATGAAATTTGGCAAGAAACAAGGTCTCACAGACTCACAGCACAAGTAAAGGCAAAAGTCCGTAAATCATTAATTTCTAACTTTATATGTGGAATTTTTACTTGACAAACTTATCAGTATGAAAAAAACCTCAAAACTAAGTTTGTCACGTAATAATTCCACTTTACGCTTACATCTTGGTACGGAAGCCGCAGTAGAGTTTCGCCATGTCCGTCTGTTTGTCTGTCCGCGGCTTAGCTCAAAGACTATTTAGTAAGTATACATATTAATCACGCCGACAAAAAGGGTAAAATAAAATGAGAAAAAACAAAATTTTAGGGTACCTCCCCTACACGTAATGTGGGGATGATTTTTTTGTTCCTTGTCCTATCCTATGGTGTGGAGTATCGTTGGATAGGTCTTTCAAAAATATTTCGAGTGTGTAATGACCGTTTTTCAATTCAAGGCTCCGTTTTGTGAAATATTGAGCTTTAAAGTGCTAATGCTGCCAGCTAAACGATTGTTTATGGATATGTGAAAAAATTCACGGCAATAGTATATATAATGAATTTAAAAGGAAAACTATCACAGTTAAGTAGGCTTTACAAGTTAACGAGTAATAGTCGAGCAACTTATAAAATGTACTTGGTTACGTAAATATTTCATAGAAACTCCATACAAAATAACTTATATGAACTGCAAATATAAGTTTGTATTTTAAACCTGAAGAGGACTGATAGTACTGACTACGGAACCCTACATTGAACTGAACGTGAACTGACACGCACTTGTTTGTTTATTTTAACTTCACTGTTAAACCGATAAATAACGACAAGAATGCTTTCTTTCCATTTCCGAGGGAATGCATAGCCCTGAACATTTCGTTCCTTTTCGGTATCGGCGCATTCTTACCGGTACCTATCTACCTACTGACTATTATAAAAATGTAAAAAAGCCGTGTCTGTCCATTGAGGATATTCCAGAAAAAACAGTCGAGATACTGGGTACTGGGACGTAACCATGACCAAAACAATATTTTTTAGAATTTTTATCTGTTTGTTTGTGCTCGTCAACACGCTAAAAGTAGTGAACGGATTTTGATGTGATTTTCACAGTTTTGTATCTTGGGTCGAACTTAAAATCTAAGTCACATTTTATCTGATTACGGTGCAGGCCCGAAATGGGTCCTCAAACCGGCCCTGGCATTTTAGAGACGGTAGGCCCTAGGGCCTCGCAAGAGAGAAGAGCTAGGGTCACAGAGCGTTCACTCACGCGAAGCCCTCGCGAGCACAGACCCACACAAAACACCTGCCTTGGGAGAGTGAAGAGGGCCCGTCTCCCCTCGAGTCACCTCGCGTGAGGTCGCCTCTTGAGACCCTCGTGAGAGTGAGGCGGTAGTATAAAAATTGTCACAAAGCGTTCACTATCTCGAAGTCCTCGCGAGGCGAAAGTGTGATACGTTACTCCGCTTCCTCTCGCGCGCATTGTTCAATACAAAATACCATCCTCGCGAGAGTGAAGAGACCCCGTCTCGCCTCGTGTCACCTCACCATAGCTCTTGACTCTCGTGAGGCGAGAGTGGTCGGTTGCCTCGCCTCGCGTCGCGAGGCCCTCGCAAGCACTGCCTTGCGAGAGTGAAAAGGGCCGGCCTCCCCTCGTATCACTTAACGCGAGGCCACTTCGCGATGCCCTCGTGAGAGTGAGGAGGTAGCATCACACGAGGCCGCCTCGTGAGGCCCTCGTGAGAGTCAGGATATAGCATTAGATATTTTTCATTAGTCGACGCCGAGATTTGCTTTCAACTAAAAATATGTATGGCTGATGAACATTGTTCTTTCCCACCATGGCCCACTAAGTGTTTCGCTTTTTCGTTTCTACTGCCAACCTCCAAGGAGTGGAATTCTCTGCCGGCTTCTGAATTTCCCGATCAATACAATCTGGGCCTCTCGGCAAGAGTGAATAGGTATCTTTATTTAAGTCCAAACCATAGACATATCGCTAGAATGCCATACTGGCATGCTAGTTGCATGTAAACAAAGCATAAGTTTGACGTTGACATTGGCATCCAAATATCAGGCTGTACATTAACAGTCTGTACAATTACGGTCCGTGCCGATAAAACACGGCCAATAAAGCGCAGACAGTATTTTCCAACCTGATAATTGGAATCCAAGTTTGTCTTCTGATTATTGGCAGTGTTTTATCACCCCGGACCGATTTTGTACAGGCAATAATTCACAGCCAGGAATGTACGGCCTGATAATTCATGTACAATGTACATGAATTATCAGGCCGTACAAAATTGGGCTGTACAATATCAGGCTGTGAAATATCGGGTTGGAAATTATTGTCTCCCTGTTCCATGTGCCGATTGACTGTGTACTGCGTGCATTCTGCATGTCTGTGCCTCTGTATTACAAAAATGGTGCCTGCTTACCAGCTGGCACTCATGTTGTAATTTTATAGGAAATCTATTCCTTTGTTGCTAAAACGTTTAGCATGGCGACTGTTTTAGATCTCGTGAAACATTATCAACATGCCATTGAGAAATATCCTCAAGACGAACAGAAAGTAAGTACATATGCAGTGGATTTTCCTGGTTGGAATTTCTTTAAATTTATTTCATAATCAAAGAATCTATTGACCGACCTGTTCATACTGCTTTCGTGTACGAATTTCATCCATCGTTTTGTCTTATACTTATCTAATAAATTACTGCTGATAGAACATGTTGCTCAATATATTCCAACAGGAATCAGGTAAGTGCGTTTTAATAAACAGGATCTAAGACCTCTGTGCACTATAGTTGAAAATCTGAACTTCCCAAAAATGTATACCAACATTCATCTTAACGTTGCAGTAAACATGCAGATGCCAATATCTTAGGGACCATGAGCCTTGCAGATGTGTCTATGCAGCAAGTTTTGTACGACGCCATTGGCAAAAATAATTTTTTTTTATTGATTACAGGTTTTAAGGGCCATTGAAAAGTTGTACAAACTGGATGTCAAAGTCCAGCATTTGCAGGAGACAGGAGTGGGCCGCACTGTGAATGCTCTGCGCAAAGAGCCAGGGGATGTTGGGCCGGCGTCCCGGGCCTTGGTGTACAAATGGAAGGTGATGGTAGCTGAGGAGGAGAGCGACCAGGAAGGCGATCATGACAGTGAGATTCTCAAATCATAGTTCATTATGTAGTAACCCTATTCTAAAGGCAAACACTAATTGAAGACTTCTCTCAGAATTCAAACTTTGTATTATTGTAGTTGACAGAACTCTAATTTATATATTATAATAAGAGATAGACTGATAAAATTGTGAGTGCCTTCAGAAACAAACCATTGTTTTTTGAAGTTTGTTGTTTGAAACTGCATGTTTGGACCAATTTTTAAACATCACAGTATTTTGTTTGGTGTTATATATTTTATATGAATGCATTATTTGCTAAGTAGTATATAAGAATAATATATAAGCGTAATACCCAATATTTACACATTTTATTTATAGTGTTCCTATTTTTATTTTAAATAAATACTTAATTGCATGTATGACTTTTATTTACTACTTGCCTTGCAAAAAGTCTTTTTAATCTGAAATAGAAGTATAGGGACACTATAGATAGTTCTATCAAGAAGGCTTTGTTATTTGAATGTATTGTCCTAAGGCTAAATTTAATTTGTTTCTTTATCAAGGATTCTAGATAGGACAACTAGCTATTACTTTGCTTAGCTAGGTAGTGCTAATTTCTGGGTCCATTGTAATTGATTCTTATGCTTATTAACATAAGAATCAGTTAAACCAGCATCCTTCATCTCAAATTTCATTAGAGTCCTATGTAGTTATATTGTACAATCAACACAATTCCAGTTAATCAAAACCATTGCAATTTAGCCACAATTACCACTGTCATAGTTGTAGCATATTGTCGTTCACTGTACATTTGCTTGTATAGAAAAGGTGCCAGAAAAGTTGATTTAATAATACTGCCATAATTCTTGCTTATACATATAGGAATAAACCTTTATAACGGAATATATGGATTGACATGAAATATTTTGTTAATAGCTATAACTTACAATGGCAATGAAAAGGATTCCGATGATAATGGCAACCAATCCAAAAATAGACAAGAAAAATATGAAAAGTCTAACTCAACTCCTAAATCAGACCAGAGAGACTATAAACCAATGAATGGTGACTGCAGTGGAAGTAAGCGAAAATATCAAAGCAGTGAGGTATGTATCACCATGTATACAATATCAATAAATGTCATATGTGTTTTTATATCATAGAAAAGTATTTATTTATATACTAATATTGTGAAAACGTTTAGAGATATCATAGCCCAAAATCTATTTACCAGTCTACATACAACTAAATGAGCATTATTAAAATTCGTTTTGCTAATCTGCCATAGTTGACCAAACTAATTTCTTAAAACTTGTTTGAGCTTCTAAATAAGGGCCCTTGACCAGGGCCAATCGAAATCTTTTCCAAATGATCCTTTAAAAATGGATGCTACAATTGACTGTCTGTGGATCAATTGTAGAAGGAACGATGGGATGTTAGTATATGCGCCGACACAAACACTTCAAAAGGGCCATGTGTCGACGCCCTGAAATAAAGATCGGTATCCATGTTTCATATCAGAAACTTAAGGTGATTACTAATTAAATTACTCATTTTACTCCAATTAAATCTTTTTACAGGAAGAAGAAGAACCTGATACAAAAAAATTAAAACACTCCAGTTCTAGTGAAAATGAAGATTACAAGAGAAAGCATGTACAAATCAAATCTGAACCACCCGAGAGTGATAGTCAGGAGTCAGAGTCACGGAGTGAAGGAAGTGACTCTGATTTGTCAGAATCATCCACAGAGGAGCAAAAACCTAATCATAAAATTAAAATAGAACCCTCTGATTATCATAAATCACCTTCGAAACATTCGTCTCATAGTCTGCATAATGATGTGAAAAAAGAGGGTTCTAGTTCACATAAATCGCATGGCTCTACACACAAACACTCAAAGCATCATAGTTCTGAATCTAGGCATTCCTCCGAAAAATCTTCATCGAAAGATAAGGTTCATAGAGAGAAGATTTCTAAAGAAACAGATCATAATTCCGAGAAGAAACATAAGACAGATCATAAGTCTTCTGATAAAGAGAAAACTCATAAAGAAGCTAAATCTTCTGCCAAACATAGTTCAGACAAACATAAGTCAAGGTTTCAGAAAACTGATAGTAGTTCAGAAAAGCACAACAAAAGTCAGTCCGACAAAAGTAAGTCTTCTAAAGATAACAGTTCTAGTTCACATAAATCTGACAAAGAAAAAGATAAAAGTTCGTCAGGAAAAGACATTGCCAATGATAAAAATAAGTCAAAAGATACTACTAGTAGTAAAGAGAAAAGTTCCTCTAGTAAGGAAAAGTCTCAAGACAGAAATAGTTCTAAAGAAAAGTCAAGTAGTCATAAGAGTGATAAGAAACATTCATCTCCGAATGATAAGTCAAAGAGCAGTGATAGTAAGAATAAGGTTGAAAAGAGTGAAGACAAAAGTAGGAGTAAAAAATCCAGTCATAAATCAAGTTCTTCATCCTCACACAAGAGTAAATCTAGCAGTAGTAAGTCAAAGGAAGATATACCAAAGATAATGTTGAATGCGAATGGAGATAGCGACGATGACGGCTTTGATTGTGGCTCAGGTATGTTCACTCTTACTTCTCTGTTAAAAGTTAGGTTCAATTGGTTTTTTCTGAGTGATATGTTTTCTGATTAATTTATAATAATAATTAAATACTTTGTGTCTCTTACGGTTTTTCTTATTTTTCCCTTGTTTCATATTTTCAGGTGCAAGCTTTGCTGACGTTCTTGGCATGATTGCTCCAACCAAATCTAAAAAGAAATCCACCCCAATAAAAGATGCAAACTCACCTAATAGCTCTAACAATGATGTAAGTGAATAGTTACTTTACCTACTGTGAATAGTTTACTTTTGTTTTTCTACTTTGAAGTGACGATAGCAGTTGCCTAAAAGTTCAGATACAAGTTTATTACATTGAAGTACTAATCTATTTCATTGTGTGTCGATGTATCGTATAAAATATGGTCTAGCACTAAATACTAATAGAATTACTCGTATTGAATATACTTAATACTCACCCACACACACACCACTAACATCTATACTTATAATAAAACTGTAACTGGTCTATGTCTGAACATGAGAGGTATTTAAAAAAAATTGTATGAGGGATCTTTATAGGGTCAATAGTAGCTGAAACAATTTTTATTAGAATTTTTGTCTGTCTGTCTGTCTTTCTGTCTGTGTGTATGTTTGTTACCGCATCACGCAAAAACTACTGAATGAAATTTGATGCAGGTTTCACAGTTGTCTTGCTGGTGGTCTAACTTGAAATCTGGTGCATATTTCATCTTGATACGCCACTTAGAACCTGAGATATTAATAAAGTAATTTTTTCTAGAAGCCATTATATCGGATGATAATAAAACGACTGTTAATATTTCTTCCAGTAACTCAGTATCACATTTAGAAATCATTCATGAAAAAAACATCTCTCATGTACGAAAATTTTGATAAAAAAAATGCAATATTTCTCGAACGTACCTACGAGTATGTTCATCATATGGGCGAGGTCAATGGCCGCGCCGTTCGCCGCGCCGCGTATGGGATTGAGTGAAATTTAGTTTTTGGGGATAGGGATGGGGTTGAGGTTAGGGTTGGGATTGGGATTGAAATATTGATAGTCTCGAGTCTGAGTGGGAGCGGAAGTAGAAGTGGAAAGAGAACGGGAGCGGAAGTGGGAACAGGGGCGGATTCTGTAGTTCACGCGAGCGGAGCCGCGGGCACAGCTAGTAATATATAAGTGAAGAAAGTGGTGGCGGCATTATCGCTTAATGAAGTACTGAAATGCTGTTTCAAAAATACAAGTTTGATGTGATTCTTATGCTAGGACTATAATAAAATCAATATATTTTTATATAGTCGTTACTAGCTGTAGCCCGCGGCTTCGCTCGAGTAGAATATATTTTTATTTGTCGCGGGAACAGGTAAAAATAAGCATATTATAGACAACATGGGGATACAGGCTATATGTATGAAAAATCTCATGGAGATCGGCTTATTATTTGATCAGTATAGGGTAACAAACGAACAAACTTATTTTTGTATTTATAATGTTAAGGATTTAAAATATTTAATCTATCTAAATACATTTTTTTCCTTCAAAATGGAATAAACCCAACTTTAGTCAGAACTTGCTTAACCTCGAGTCTGGAGCCGGAGTTGATCTTATAGGATTCCATATAAAATGAGGTGTGAAGACCATTTATGTGACGTGGCTGTACCATTAATTAAATATACCTACCTTATTTTTTATATCAAACTAAGGGAAACCACAACATTTTAACTCATACAAATAGTGATAAGTTATCTCCTTCATAAACATATTACAATATAATAATAACAAACGCGTATTTGTTTAGACATTATAAATAACTTATTTGACTTTTTAATGCTTCCATGTTGCTTATGTTAGATGGGTGGTGTGGCAGTCTGCAGTCTCCCGTACCGACACCAAGGAATAGAGACTAGCTTCAAGAGGAATATGGCCTCTATTAATATTCTTGCGGATTTTGATTCCTAGGTGTTTTCAAGCTATCAGCATTCTAATTATTTTAATTCTTCACTTGCGGGGAAGTAATAGGTAGCCCGGAAAAGTTAGATGAAGAGAGAAGACCAAGTGTAGTGGTGCGCAGTGATAGAGAAATGATGATGATTTGGCACTGAAAGTGGTCAATTATATGTGGGTTTCTCACGATGTTTTCTTCGCTGTTTGCGAGCAGTTAGTAAATATACGTACTTTCCGAAAAACCATTGGTATGTATATAGCATGACCAGGTATTGAATTCGGGACGACATTACATGGTAGGTCGCGTCTTCCCCGCGGCACCGATAGTGCAAAGAATTTGGCAGCCGTATCTGTCCTGGACCTCACGGCTCGCAAAATCTATACTTATACTTATAATAAAACTATAACTGGTCTATGTCTAAAACATAAAACTGTAACGGACATACGGACGTCCGTCCGTCCGTCCGTATGTATGTATGTTACCGCATCACGCAAAAACTACTGAGTGAAATTTGATGCAGTTTTCACAGTTGTCTTGCTGGTGGTCTAACTTAAAATCTGGTGCATGTTTCATCTTGGCACGCCACTTAGAACCAAGGATATTAATAAAGTAAATTTTTCTAGAAGCCATTATTTCGGATGATAATAAAACGACTGTTAATATGTCTTCCAGTAACTCAGTATCACATTTAGAAATCATTCATGAAAAAAACATCTCTTTCTTACGAAAATATTGATAAAAAATATGCAATATTTCTCGAACGTACGAGTATGTTCATCATATGGGCGAGGCCGCGGTGCGGCGAACGGCGCGGCGCGTATGGTATTGAGTGAAATTTAGTTTTTCTAGATAGGGATGGAGTTGAGGTTAGGGTTGGGATTGGGATTGGGATATTGAGAGTCTCGACTCTGAGTGCGAGTGGAAGTAGAAGTGGGAAGAGAACGGGAGCGGAAGTGGGAACGGGGGCGGATTCTGTATTTCACGCGAGCCGCGTTCACAGCTAGTAAGTAAATAAAAATAATAATTACGATAAATGAAATAAATCTGATCTGAAAATCTCATTCATTTATTCGACAGCTAAGCCCGGCTGCACTTCTAGCGCCGACTGCGAAGCTGACGCCACTCCCAGCACTGGAGATCTCGGCGTTGCCCGAGATATCGCCCAACTACAAACCGCGCCCGCCGCCCAAGTTCCTGCCGCACTTCTCAGACGAAGATGCCATGAGCGCAGTCATATCGTCCAAAAATCAAAGGTAAACTGCGATTTTAATATTGAAACTTAAGTGAGATCTTAAATTATTGACACGGATTGCTCACATGAATTGTTTTGGTCGGCTTATGTCCAACATGTATTGACCCCATCCGATGGCTCAAAGGCGCGCTCATCTGGCACTGACGCTGTCGAAGTATTATGGACATGGTGATTAAAACAATTCGCGTTGCTAATGTAAAATGTAAACTGCTAATATTAGTTGATATTGACATTAGAAGACTTTCTTAACACATACGTTTTATCATGACTGACTGGCTGATATATTACAGTCTGACAACCACATTGAGTACTAGGCGTGATTTCGTGGGTTCGATAAATTTCAGCAGCATCGTGCATGTGTTAAACTTGTTAAGAATGAATATCCCATAATTTTAGAAGAGGTCTGATCCATCAGTGTGATAGTCTTTTGATCTATGAAAACGCTGTTCATTTGAAACGATGTGCAAGGGAATATAAGAAAAAATAAAAGTAACAGAGTGAGTAATCAGATGGATTATAGTTAAGTTACATATTTTGGCACTCATCTGCGCATATATTTATTTTCAGAACCAAAGTTTATTCTGGAAACAAGATATTTGGAAGAGTACCTACTCTTTATGAGATGTGTGTGCAAATACTCCAAGAGCACATTGATGGTGAGTCATATGTTATATTTTCTGACTAAGGTCACCTGTCTTCGATTTGTCTCTCCATGTGCCTTCATATCATATTACTGTCTCATTGAAAGTGGATTGTTTGCTGTAGAAATAATGCAAACATTGACGGATTGGCTCCCATTAACGACCCGGCCGGGCGTTCCTTAGGCCGGACCCAATGTGGTGGCGTTAATTGTAGAGGACCTAAGTCCAGCTAGTCGAAGAAATAATATGATGATAAATTGATAACGAATTGCTTTTACTATGTGAAACGATTTTTCGCCAAGTAATGCCTGTTACAATACAATTTATTATCTGATTTTTAAAACCAGATTCTAAATTGCAGCCCTAGAGTACACCGGCGGCGTTCCGTACGAGATCCTGAAGCCGGTCGTGGACAAGGGGACGCCCCAGCAGCTGTTCATGCTGGAGCATCACAACCCTTATCTGATGGACGACACCGACCACCTGTGGCAGAAGCACTGCGAGAAGCACTTCCGGAACAAGAAGCGGCAGGAGATGGAGACCTGGAGGGATATGTATCTGGTGAGATGCTACTTGTAAGGCATTTTTGTGCAAGTCGGGACCGCTCCGCCATATGGACTAACGATCTCAAAAAAGGTGTCTGGGGAGCAACTGGATGCGGAGGACCAGGTGTAGTGGCGTTCATTAAGACCTATGTTCAGCAATGGAATTCGACTTGACGCAGTGGTTCGGGCTTCGCCTCTGTCGCCAGAGGTCGTATCGTGGAGGATGCATGAATTAGTTGGGCCTTTCAAAATTAACTTTGCAAACTGGTAACATCTACTTTTTTAAAACTTAAATTGTTGCAACCTGAAATGTGTTCAATTGCTTATACCCCTAAATACTTACTTTTTTGGCAAATGTTTTCAATGTACAGACGGCGATTTTTTTAGGTAAGTTTCAGGTCCTAGCACAGATTCTACAGTGATGAATTTAAAAAAAAGGATTGGTTTTTATCAACTTTTTAGGGTTACACTCGAATATTCAGTGGTATGCGTGTACGAAGTCACAGGCCTGAGTATATTTATATATTTTTTATTTCCAATTCAGAGATGTCAAGAGGAGCAGGAGTACAGACTGAAGTCACTCACGGCCAATATAAGAATGACGCAGGAAGCCAAGAAAGCTCCTATCAAGCAAACTAAAATGGCTTATGTGGACTCGGTAGTAAAGCCACCGCGCAACATCGCCAGAAAACAAGTAAGTTGTTTTTTGTCTACATCTCATTTATTTTTCCTTTGGTTTATATCATGCTGTTTTTATTTTATTACAAATCCCAAAGCGCGGGAAACGCAAACGACGTAACAAGAAGCTTACTTGGATTCTATATCCGAGACACCACGACCATCGGTGCTAAGGTATAATCGTGCATGCACTTCCTTACTATTTAGCTACAACGTTGAAACTCGATTGCGATGGTGGCTGCAACGGAATTAAATCAATCTTTTTTATGTAACCTTTTTAATAACACAATCTGTCGACATTTACACCTTTAGTATGGACCTCACATGTGCTCCCATACCGTAGTCTCTGTATATACAGAGATTCTGTCTAGTACTGACACCGCAGGTAGGTCAGTCAGGGTATCTTTTTATATATTAACGAACTGTAAAGTAGCAGTAATTTTGACAGGTATCTCTGAACGTATCTAATAACATGAATATAGATTAAAGCTATTTGTACTTTACTCTGCCACTAAATGTCGATTCTTCCTCAGGCTCTGCACGGCACGGCGCACACAGCGAGTGCTAGCCCCGCCGCGCGCGTGGCCGCCCTCGCCAAATCGTCCAACATCCTCAAAGGGGGAGTCCGACCCTCACCTGCTGCCCCCGTCTCCTCCTCCAGCTTCATGAAACCCAAGAAGGCCCCCCTTATGCAGAAAGCCCTACAATTCATGCGCGGTCGCAAGCGATGATAAGCTAGATTATGGCACTCCTATCAACCTCACTTTTATCTCGAAGACTTACTTGCTTTTTACTTTACAAATAAACTACGAATCCATCATGACATTTTCATGCATTTCAATAAAGTTTTGCAAGGTGGTTGTTTTACACAGCAATCCAACCATTGCAGGTGTTTATGAACGAAAGGTTGCCCTTATCATCAGGGGTGTCGGCCCGTTTTCCGCTTCAGAAAATATTAAATAACTGCTTTTCCATAAGGGATCGATTCGGGTGAGATCTATAATAAGTTGTTTAGTGGAGAGGATCCAGGGTCTAGAGGACTCTTAGTCTCTAGTGTAAATAGAGTTCTAGCCTGGAACCTCAATCTAGGATAATCATCTTAAATCTTGACCTCTAATTGTTCCATGGCGTTAAACAAAGGCAACATCATCATTTAAGCGCTTAGACGTCCACTGCTGGACATAAGCCTTCCCTAATTAACGCCGCCACACCCCATCCTCCGCCCTCCGCATTACTCCAAAGGCAACATAATGTATGAAAATGTCAATATGAACAGAATTGGCGTCGTAGTGTAAATTCGTGAGTTAATAAGATCGCACGAGTTTAGCGTGTGTGTTTTGTTTTGTGGTAAGTAGATTATAATTTATTTTTAAATGTGCAGTGTTTCCTCTTGTTTCTCGTTGTAATTAAATAGCTAATAACTAAACAAAGTTTTTAGAAAAGGTTTAATAAAGCTACATTTTCGTATCTTTTTTAGATGCATTTAGGTAAATAATTAATAATGATCTACTGGATTTGAAACCGAAAACATGAAAGTATATTTTAATAATTTTTGTAACAGTTTTAAATACTTTTTAGTTGAAAGTAATCTACTATAATCGTTGCTATTTTTAACATTTCTGAAACACTGTTAAATACTTCTTAGGTTGATAAAAGTAATGACTACAGATGTTACTTTTATGCAAATTTGTTGAACTTTTATAACTTAGTGATTTTTGTCGTAATAGATATGTTCTTATAGCAAATTGTATATAAAAGGTTTCTAAATCATAGCACATAATAATAAATGAAAGAGGAACCTGGTCATTATATAACAAATTACACCGTTGTAATTGTCCACTCTGCCATAGTCCTCATATGCAAGCATGACTTCCCTAACGTGATATAGCAGACCAGCATTATGTAACACTGTCATATAAATCTGTTACTATTTTTTTATGTTCCTGTACGAAACCAAAAATAGGCAGTGTTGAAATGTATAATTATTTTAAAATAGAACAAAACGTGTTTTAAATATTTGAACAATCAATTCTTTTTTAATTTAGTGTTGTACATTTACTTCAATGTGTAATTATAAATAGGGTCACTCATAATTAACTACACAAATTTATAGTGATGTATATATGTGTTATAATTATTACCTTAAATATGCAAAATACTGTCACATTGGTTCTAATTTTGTTCATGTATTACGTCCTCTTTCATTATTTTTATATGTATAAAATAATACATAACTGTTTAATCGTTTATCATGTAAACTGGTTAATTAAAGAAAACATATATTAAAATTATGTAATCAAATAATATAATTATTACAGCCTGGAAATGTAATTTCCTAAGTTTTGTGTGGTTAATTCGGGTTTGAATGATCTTGAATTTTTAATTGATATTTACCTATTGTGGATAGGATTTTGAGCAGTGGAAATATATCAGGGTTTCATGATCAGTGGTTGTTTCTGTAACTGTAATAAGATGATAAGTTGTCTCTCATCATCACCAGCCTGTTAACGGCCACTCCTGGACTTAGGCTAGCTTAATATACACCACCAGACATCAGTCCACACACACAATTGTATCTCGGCATTTTTAAATCGTTTTGTAAGTTGTGCAGCGTATCCCGACGGCCTTACCTTTTTTCCATTGTTCAACATTCTGAAGATATCATTTGTAAATTGCATTTCTAATTTTTATTCGTCAATCGTGTCTTTGTTTAGATTTAGATAAATATTATTTCCAATTAAACCTTACAAATGTTCCTCCTTGATTAGTCAATGTATGTTGACTTTTATCAATGTCTGTTCTTTGAACCGAACGACTATATATGCTCAGCATGGTATGATGCACATATTGATGTAGCATCATGCATTCTTAGTTTTGTGAGACTACAATTATGTTAAGATGCAAGCATTTTTCGGATTCGAACATATACGAGTAACAATGTATAAATAATGTAAGATTGTTGGAATCTACTTAATGGATATTGTTATAATATAGAGTATCGACACTGCATCATTAAATAGACAATTGTTAGCGAATATCTCTTTCCAGATAAAGTGTAATTTTAGCCTCATGATAAAGCAATGATAACGGGTCACTAAATAAATAACGTACAGGTCACCACAAACACCTGTTCAACATAGGTGTTATAGACAGCTTCATATGCAGGGGTTACTAAAAAATGAGACAGATACAGCCTGTCTTGCTCACTTCTATAGAATTGTAGGTTTGATTTGAATCTCTCACGAATAGAAACCCTGCAACAGTACCACAAACCACTCTCTTTTTTGTCGTATCTATCTTTCCCTTAGTCTAGATATAATTCGTCTAAATGAATTTCGTGTTTCATAAAAATATAATGTAGGTACAGAAGTTAGACTGAATATTAGGAAATTTTCGCAAGTTTCAATCATTATCTTCATAACACTCTTCTTTGTATACTTAAATGTATCTAGTGTCAAGAAGTACCAAAACATATGGGTTGCTGTGATAGATATGTATGTTTGGTTATTAAGAAACCTTTAGATGTAGGTGTATATTGGTGTATAAAGCAATTAGCTGTAACATTGCTTCAATGAGAATATAATTAAGATGATATTTATACATATTTAGCAGAAATTACTGTTATCTAATAAATAAAAACTTAAACTTCGCGTGTCTGTACACTGAAAGTATTTGCAAAAAATATATATGAAGGATAAGAGTAGTAATAGGACACCATTTTCGGAATTTTTATGTCTGTCTGTTAGTTTGTGCACGCATCACGTAAAAACTACTTAATTGATTTTCATGGACTTTTCACAGAACATAGGGCTTAACTCTGAGTAACATTAAGTCTTTTATTTCATCGCAATCGGCTTAATCAAATGTTATGGAAATTTTTAGTTTTCTAATACATTAGTAAGTATGCAATATAATAAAGAAGTATATAATGTTCGGTGCAATTCAGATTGCTGTGAGTTAAGACTACATTTGAAGTTGTAGCGGGCGTTATTAAGAGTGGGCGTGGGTGTGGGAGACAGGGTCGGAGTCATATTGAGAGCGAGTAGTCGACGCGAGCGGAGCGCGGGCACAGCTAGTTCATAATAAATAGCATCAACTTTCAATGAGAAAGGATAGCCCTGATTAGATTTTGAATTGTAAAGGTATAAAAAATATCACGCTAACTATTTCATATTTTTTTGGAACTTCGTGGAACAACTTCCAGGGTAATAAACACTTGGACTAAATTTCGCAGTAGTTAATCAAAGTTGTATATCTCTTTGTTGATCATGAATGTTTGTTGTAATAGAACCCTAAGATTTATCTTATTCAAAGACTAGGTACAGCTATGTGTCTATTTGGGGATCATGCTTTTGATTTTAGGCACCTCATAAAAGGCGCCAATCCCTGGCCATTTTTGTTTATTGCAATATAAATGGACTGCATGTAAGTTGTAACACATTATTTTAATGGATGAACTCATTTCATATGAAATGACATTATTGATTAATGAATATACTTTGTGAACTACGAAACGTAGTTTTATTTTCATTTATTTAATAAACAACAAGAATAATCATATTTACTTAATATCTATGTTTACATCCCATTTAATGTTTTCATTACATTCTGCGACAGTTTACATTACAATTGTGGCACATAATTATGTCGATAACAATTTAATTCAATGCAAGTAGGCATTTCTTACAACACTAAATATCCCATATAATTACAAATTTAGCGGAAATGTGTAATTTTTTTCTTCATTTTGTCTTTTTCTTAATTAATAATTATTTTTTTAATAGACATCAAGAATAGTCGTTTTGCTTAATACATCCATATTTAATATAGGTACATCCATTAACTTTAATTACTACGCCTGTTTCATATTTAATTTACCAACTATGAACATTTAAAAGCTTTTTCTATTATTATTTGATAGAATTAATACAATTGCAAGTATAATAAATATGGTCAAGATTAAATTATGATCACGCTTTGTAATGAACATTTAAGGATAATAATCATGTTGGATTACATACTGATTTTAATTAAATTACCTAAGTAGTTAGTGCTTACAGCCCTGTCTATGTCGCATAATTACGGATTTGACTAATATATATATATATATATATATACATAATTATATAGGTATTCCAACTGCCCCCTAATACAAAACTACATCAATGTTTCTAAATTTCGATTTTAGCTGCTTTTCGTAATCTGTATTTATAATCTTTGGGCATTGATAAACAGCCAGAAACTTGAGATTCTTGTAATATTCTGAGATTACATCGACGATCATGGGCGAAATATTGCCAATTCTGGACAGACTCAATCCCTGCAGTGTTATCAAGTTCGGACTACTCAGAACCCTCAATAAATTCATTTCAGTAAATATATCATTGTTCCAAATCTGTAAATGCTTTATTTGTTTCAGATTCGTCAGGCTAACCAGTCCTTCATCTGTAAGATCTTCGCATCTCACTATCGCTAAATCTTTTAAAACCGGACATTGCGATAGCAATATCAAGCATTGATCATTCACAGCATCCCCGCCATAAATATGTAAGGTTTCCAGAACATCCTTTTTGCACACGATTAAATCTATCACATTCTCCAAAGTCAGAATCCTTATTTTATCAATATAAATGTGAGTTAGGTTTGGACAGCGATGCAAAGTATCGATATTATCAGGACTGAGGCCAAAGTCAGAAAGTGCAAGGTGTTTCAGATATTTGAACTTATCATATTCAATAACTAATTCTTCAACTTGTTGCAGCAGAAGCGAGTTTTTGAGATTGAGTTTCATCAACCTTGGCCACCTCAGCAAATCATCGTAGAAATCTTTAGCAATGCGGCACATGACCAGCTCGAGAGTAGTAAGGTTAACGCATTTATTTAATATCGCTTTTATGATTGGGTAACTGTAAACGTATTGTAGTTTGAGACAACTTATGTATTCACAGTGCGATGATATTATCTGCAGATTTTTGGTGTTAAGTTCGTTTTGGTCTGGTTTACCGGAGTACACCATAAGAATCCGTCTCCATAAATTAGTATCTCTAACCAGCTTCTTCCAGTGCTGGCAGACTATCTCGCATGCAAGCAGCGACTCCAGTGGTAACTTTTTGAAAATATAAATCATTAATTCGTCCGGGAGGATGTTGATTCCCTCACGAACTCCTTCTTCAGCAGTGCTCATCATTACAGACCTATAATATAATTTAAATTATTTACATGCTTTTGTACTAAACAAACATGTTAAGGCATTTTAATTGAAGGGGTTTTGTAAAAGTACGCCACTACGTGCAATCTTTGTTTTAAAATTTCAAATCTAATAAATAAAATCGTAAACTTCGCGTGTCTGTACATTGAAGATATTTGCAAAAAAAAATTGGAGGGTCTAAAGATAAGCAACAGAACATATTTCGATCATTTTTGAAATTTTTGTCTGTTTGTCCGTGAGTTTGTGCACGCATCACTTAAAAACTACTGATCGGACTTTGATAGACTTTTCACAGAAACATGGGTATTAATTTGGTGTAACATATAGGCTTTATTTCATTGCAATCGGTGCAGTCAATCAAAAGTTATGCGAATGCATAGTTTCCGAAAACTCGCATATACTGCGAAGAATGTAGGGTGTAAATGTTCGACTGAATTAAATTCGCATAACTTTTGACTGAGTTACCTGATTACGATGAATTTGTGGTATACGAATGCAACAAAGTAATGTTGGTCGGAATTTGGATTGCGATGGATTAGTTACCAGGACTACATTTGGAGTGACGTGGGAAAGAGGTTTGAGGGGAGAGCTAAGGGGAGGGTTGAGGATCTGGACCTGGGCCTGGGCCTGGATCTGGATCTGGACCTGCACCTTGACCTGGCCCTGGACTTGGACCTGGACCTGGACCTGCACCTTGACCTGGACTTGGACCTGGATTTAAAGTCTGAGTGGAAGTGGGATAGGGAGCGGAAGTGGGAATGAGAGCGGATCCTGTAGTCCACGCGAGCGGAGCCGCGGGCACGGCTATTATAAATAAACCCTGAAAATGTCGAGTTGGTGAGGGTTCTTTTAGAACACCGCGAATGAAGTATGGAAAAAACTATTAAAATAAAAAATATATACCT
Organism: Esperia sulphurella; assembly: GCA_947086405.1. Classification (NCBI taxonomy): domain Eukaryota; kingdom Metazoa; phylum Arthropoda; class Insecta; order Lepidoptera; family Oecophoridae; genus Esperia; species Esperia sulphurella. Next base: position 8,654,705 of record OX352261.1, read on the forward strand.
GTCCTATGTTAGGTATATGTTTTGAGGCATATATAGCAATAGTTAAGGGACAAAATGGCTATGTACATTCGCTACAGTGGCAATGATTAGCAGTTTGAAGGAATTTAAAATTTTCCTATAGTAGAAAAGCGAATAAGAGACATGATAATGCTGTCGCGATCTATAAGCTATCGATTATCAATCAAAAAGAAAATTGTTTTGCGTCATGGTTATGCGTAAAGGTGTGCAATTTGATACAACCTTTGATATCAAATCATTAAACATTTTACAGATTATCTGTTACACACAGCTTTTATATGCTTTTAATCTTTTTAGAAAGGAATTAGTTTTCTGTCCTGTTTTAAAAAAAAACTATATATTTTTATGTCAATCATATTTTTTTAATCTGAATTTCGATATGTTAGCTGCCAGAAAGTAACTAATCAAATAATTTGAATGTGAAACTTCAATCATGTTCCATTCATGTCTTTCGTCATCATCGTATTATCACGTAATTGTATAACACGGTCAAATAAGGGTGACGGCCGACCTGCTAAACATTCCCTTTCCACGAGTGTACCTTATAGTTTGCGAGGAAATAAACTTATGTGAAAATTTACTTAAAATCAGGCGTCAGAAAATTTTATAGAAAAATATATATATAAAAAAACAAGAAAAAATTCTTCATCGAAACCGAATTAGTTTTCAATTTGTGCTACCCAAAAAAGGCAAAACTGCACTGTCTTTATCTATTTAAATCACTAGGCACTAGGTTGTTCATCTATTTTCATACACGGATTTTTATAACCACCTTTAAAAAAAAATGCCTTATTTAATACTAGATGGCGCCAGTAGTTGAAGAATATCGTTAGAAAAATTTCAAAAATGTATCTTCGTCAGAAAAATAATGATATTCTTTATAGCACATACTTGAACTAAATACAATTAATATATGTTGTGTACAAAGGCAAGCTTAAAAGAAGCTCTAAAAGAGATCTCTTCTAGAGATAAAATTTGGTCTCTACAAAGTCCTAATTATCATGTATGAAAAATAGATATAGTAACCTGGGTGAATATTCGAGCATTTCAACCGCCGTCATTGTCCTCCCCATCAAAAGTAGAAGAGACAACATTTCATCGTTTTTATTATAAAACTAGCTGTGCCCGCGGCTCCGCTTGCGTGAACTACAGAATCCGCTCCCATTCCCACTCCCGCTCCCGCTTCCTCTTTCGCTCCCGCTTCCGCTCCCGCTCCGGTCATGCTCCGGTACCACTCCCGCTCCCTCTCCCGCTCCCGCGCCCTCTTCCGCTCCCGCTGCCGCTCCCGCTCCCACACCCACTCTCCTTTTCCCACGCCCACGCCCAGTCCCACTCCCATTCCAAGTCCTACTCGCAGCTCCAAGTGTAATCCAAACTCATCGCAATCTGAATAGTACGGAAATACTATTATGTGCAATATATTGCAAACTAACCTTACCTACTTGATGTATTTGAAAACTAAAAATGTCTATAACTTTTGATGGAGTTGTCCGATTGCGATGAAATAAAGACTAATTGTTAAGTTAAGCCCCATGTTTTTGTGAAAAGTTCATCAAAATCCGTTCAGTAGTTTTTAAGTGAAGCGTGCACAAACTCACAAACAAACAGATAAACAGACAAACACAAAAATTCCAAAAATGATTGAAATGTGTTCTATTACTTATCCTTAGACCCCTCAATTTTTTTTTTGCAAATATCTTCTATGTACAGACACGCGATGTTTACGATTTTATTTATTAGCTAGGATCTGGTCCGTGCACAGATTCTGCACAGGGAAATATTTAATTAAATATATTCTTTTTCATCAAATTTTGGTGATGAGAATAATGACGGCGGTTAAAACGCTCGTATATTCACCCACCTGTAGAATGTACCCTGAAGCATAATTTGATTACGTTTATTTGGGATCTTCCATCATGTGTTGTGTCCTGAGTCGTGACATATCGCAAAGGCTCTAATCAGATCTAGGTACTCCGATAAATCAAGCTCGTTTCTGCCCTAAATTACGAATAAGTAGAATTTAACCACATCCAAATATAACACCATTAAGGTTTTTGGGAAAATATTTTTTTTTAGTTGCGAGATGTATGTAAAATTAACAAACTATATATTATTTAAATTTTTGAATAAATATCTAAAACTATCTGGGGAGACAATTAAAATCCCAACTTCCACAAAAAAAAACATTTCAGTGTAAATACATATGCACACGTAAATACTAAAAAATCCGTTTTACTTATATCGCGCACCAAATAATTTAATTCTAGAGAAATAGATAAGTATGTAGAAAATAAAGACAAGTTTATAATTACATGAGTTCCTGTAGCCTCCAGAACAAAACGTGAACTATTTACAAACTACGAAGATACTTGAAGAAAATGCGAATCATTTCACTATCTAATTTTAGCTACAATCAATTATTTTGCTGCGCAGCAGCGCAGCGCACTCATTGCGCACTCTCTTTTCCCTTCACCGTCCCTCTATCATCCAACGTTCAACACAATAATCAGGATTCGGGAAAAAATAGCGGGGTGCAAGGGCAGAGGGGTCAGGGGGTAAAATAATCAATGGTGTATTTTTTAAGCTGGCAACTGTTTCACAGTTAACTTTACTAAATGAAGATGTAAGTAATGCACCTGATTGTAAAACGTATTTGCTGTATGTGATGTCGCTTGAATTTGGTCGGTTAAACGTGGTTAAAATGCTCGAATACTTTATTTTTTATCGTAGACAACTCTTCCGTAAAACACGTAAAAAAAATCCTATGTTTGGATACATCTGGAATGAAGGAGTCCAGCCAGCACCCAGTGGATCGGATCAGAAAATCTCATTCCAGAGAATCATCTCTGGAATGAGATGTTCCTGATCTGATCCACTGCCGGCTGGCTGGACTGGTGGACTCCATCATCCTAGGATCATTAGTTTAAATTCCTCCGAAGATATCAAGTGCATTGTATTTTGTTGTATTACATTGATTATTTCTTTTTTGTCCAGCAGTCGTCTACCATCATAAAACAGTATCTACTAAACTACATTGCGTATCCGAATATAGTTCGCATCACATAACTTGAGCTCTGATTTCTAGGATCGCCGGTACTAATCAGAGCTCAAGTTACGTGTTTACTTTCCTCATGCTTCAAAGATTACGACTACGGTTTAGTATGTGGCACCTAATTTGAGCTCTCATAGGTACCGGCGCTCATACAAATCAGAGCTCTAGTTACGCACCGCCAAATACATTTATCTCTCTCATCGGCATGAGTTTGAGTGAGAGAGATAATGCGCAGCTCAAAACGTAATGTCTGACAGCTACCTGCGGCTCACTAGCTTTTGCGTCTGCCTGCCTGGCCTGCCCCTCTTTATTTCAGTGAGTGAGTCGGAGTCTGTCGGGGCGGGTCGTCACTGCAATTTATAATATTACACTAGATAATTTGTGTATTTTAACATTAGTGTAGGGCGACCCGATACCTCACCCGACTAAGTACTTAATTAGTCATCCACAATGTTACATTTAAAGAATATCGCTAAAGCAGTAGTTCCACCATTAAAAAATTCTGTCCAAAATGAGGCAGTCAATAACGTGCTTCGAATCGCGCCCGCCGCTGTGAACGTTTGTTGCCGTACTTACGCGAGCCATGAGATTCCAGACAGGCTCAAAGATATACCAACCAGTGGAAATCCACGATTCTTCGACATGGTGGAGTACTTCTTTCACAGAGCCTGCCAGGTGATAGAGGACCAACTAGTGGACGACATGAAGTCCAGAGTCACTGTTGAAGAGAAGAAGAAGAAAGTTGCTGGCATCCTAAAGCTGATGCAGCCCTGCGACCACATATTAGAGATTCAGTTCCCACTAAGGCGCGATTCTGGCGACTATGAAATGATCCTCGGCTACCGTGCCCAACATTCCTCTCACAGAACACCCACTAAAGGAGGTAAGGGGCCGATAATCACTTCAACATTTCACTGATCTGATCATTATTGCTTACATCACCCATATGGGTTTGCTGCAGATAATTTGTGGTAGTTACTAGGAAGTTTTATTTATAGCTCCTGCGACACGTGATTTATCAACCGTAATGTTACGTAGTCAAAATACATGCGAACATCTTATCATTTTTGTGTATATTATAAATTGTTAGTACCTTCCTACCTACCAATATGACATAACATCATACCTACCTACAATCTGCTTGCATTATGTATATAGGTACTAATTAAATTAGTTCTTCAACTATAAGTAGATATGTACCTACCCAGACAGTATAAAACCTAATTGAATAATAATTTTCGACCATAGATGAACTGGCATAACAAGATCGATAATACGATTAACTTCATGGTTAGGTTATACACAAACATAACCTAACTTTCGACATCCAACAGAAATGTGCAAGATGTATTGTTCAAAGTTGATTCCGCAGACAATTAGCACCGGATAATAGTAAATTTTACGTCGACGTTTAGAATGTTACGTAAATTTTGAAACTGAAGTACCTAAATAGTTCAGTAGTGATTTTGGGCACAGATATGAATAGGTAATCTGATTTTTGGTCCTTCGAACCTTTTTGACATTATTTTTGACGGACATCATTATTGACTGAGCAATGTGTAAAATGTGATTATACGTATCACGTGATGATTAAATAGTAATAAAACCACAAGAATGGCGAATGGTCTGGCAATTTGCTTTTTTTATAACCAAATTTTTGCGTCATCTAATCGTCGCGTCGTAGGTAGAATCTGTCAAAACTCACGCACGAGTTTGACAAGTAATAAGAGTAGTTATTGTATACTAGGGTAAATTGCATGAAGGGAGAATTTTTTTAATAGGTATGCCTTTTTTTTAGTATTTTGCAAATCAGACTAACATTCAATGAAAAGGGCTCGAAGTCTTATAACACCATCCCAAAAATGATGTACGCCTGTATAGGATATTGGGCCCTTTTCATTGTGTTAGTCTAATTAGAAAAAATTATGAAACAGTGCGCCATGAAAATCTGCAACTTTCGGTTATTCACTCTTAAACTCCTTGGTGTTTCCCGTGGTTTATCAATTTCCTTGTAGACAATTTTATTTGTAGGTGTGTCCTTTTCTTAGGGCTGTTTTAAAATTACGTTTGTGCAATAAAGAAGAAGAATACTGAACAACTGTTTTTGCTTATCTGTTTTTACTAAAAGCTTTCCGCTGATTCGCACTGAAGTTGCAAATTGTTCTTTGCTATCACATCATTTTTGGGTAGACGTAGGTCTACCCAAAAATGAAAGCAAAGATTTTGAGCCGTTTTTATGTCTAGTTGTCTTTTTTACGCCAAAGAAATTAAAACTCTGCATCAAACAAATTTAACTTCAGTGCAAATCACCTTTTGAACGAACTTTTGCGAACCAAGTTGTGTAACAAACGTCCATACTTTTGAAATTATAATATTAGTCTGATCATAATATACATAATTGGATGATGCAGACATCTATATTTTGGTTGGCGGCGTCCCCATCTCTTCTATAGATACAAATGGGTCCTACAAAGTGATGAATTGATGCATTGTCTTACGTCTTTGGTGCAGCAGTATACTGCTGGATATACTCCTGTTTGTTCTTTTACTTATATTGTGTTGGTAGTTTTGGCAAGTCTATGGTAATCGTCTGCTTCAGCCTATCATAGTCCACTTTAGGATAATCTTTAGGTTTGTTCCAGTTACAAACTATATCTAATAAATAAAATCGTAAACTTCGCGTGTCTGTACATTGAATATATGTATATGCAAAAAAAAATTGGGTGTCTAAGGATGAGTAACAGAACACATTTCGATCATTTTTGGAATTTTTGTCTATTTGTCTGTTAGTTTGTGCACGCATCACTTAAAAACTACTGAACGGATTTTGAAGACTTTTTACAGAAACATAGGGCTTAACTCGGATTAATATTTAGTCTTTATTTCAACGCAATCGGCTAACTCAATCAAAAGTGAGATAGGGAGCGGGAGTGGGAACTGGAGCGGATTCTGTAGTCAACGCGAGCGGAGCCGCGGGCAGAGCTAGTATTAATATATTTAACCGATTTCGACTTTGTGCCGTCGTCGTCGCGTGTAGCCTTATAATAGCGTATGACATTGCACCTATTTTGTTCCAAATAATAGATAATAGTATCAAACTTAGTTTGGATAAAAAACGCAGCATACCTATTTTGCCAAGATCTCGCGAGCAAACCTATCATTTTATTTTATGATAGTTATCTACTCTGTGATCTGATGATTTATAGTACCTAACTAGATATAATACAGTTATCGAATCGTGCGTGACAAATATGCGTGGCATATTAATCTTATCATAGCTGCCATTTACGAAATTTATTACATGAGTAATAGGTATACACTCCTATAAAATATCTGACAACGGGCCCCTCTGGTGAGTTGAACCTTGAACCCCTTTTTTTGTTGTGCTGTAAAATGTAAGTTGATTTGTGCTGAATAAAAAAGGACTTATTCCAATCAGATATCTCTCAGTCAACCTTAAATGAAGGATACTTGTTTCATAACTAGGTGCACTTTTTAACTGCACTTGGTGATCATTACCAAAGTTACAGGTTGTCGAAAATGGTTCAGTATTCTTATGACTTAAATGGGCACCAAATTCCAAGTACATAGGTCTATATTAAACAGAGGTGGTTAAATCCTTTACCAATACCTTACATATCAGTCGGGACTTGGCAATAATGAAGATCCGAAAACGTGAACATCTCATTGAGCCAGAGCCCTTAGTAAATGAGAATAATTTGACTATCACGAAAATAGCTCACAAACAACCAATGGTTGAGTGTTGTCACATGCCTAACAATCTTAGCACGACTTCGGAACAACAAGATAAAGAAAATTTTACACTTGTATACCTACCTAGTTAGTTAGGTATCTATATCCGTGCTGGCAACAGGAGGTGTGGCTGTGACGTAGTCATGCGTCATAATCAGAATGCGAGGCAGTGATTATAAATATTTTCTTTTGAAACTGCTAAAACAGAAACCTAGGTTATTACCCTAATGCCATGCAAGCAAATTATAGAGGTGATAATTTTAAATAGGTACACATAATGTCACGGTACAAATTATGTTCTTATGTCCTTTAAATACAGAAGCTGTCACGTTTCGCTTCATATGTAGTAAGGTACTGACTCCGTTGGGGGCAAATATGCGATGACATAATGTGCTTAGTCGTTAATTGCAGGTGTCAACTGGCCTGATAATAAAATGATAAAATAGTCCCCCTTATCATTTGTTTGCTTAGATTCAAAAATTCAGCCTCAACGCTTTTCTTAACCTCAATCGAATTACCGTAGGTTCGACATAGTTCCTTTTTTATTTTTGATGAATTTCGATGTTACGTTTTTCACTATACTTACTCAGTCTATGCCTTTTATTATTTTATTTATATCTTATTTTTTGCCTGAGAGATCCAAAGTTGATCTCCAATCTCCATATAATTTGTTACCTCCTGCTTGTCTTTGGATTGAAGAAAAATAATAAGTTACTTTAAAACAAAACGTTTCACACCCACCCACCCAGCAATGACGATGACGACTCAATTATTTTATTTCTCTAATCTTTTTTTTTTATATTCTTTATTGCACAATTTTAAAAACTAAATACAGTTACAAATTTTTTGTAGAAGACCAAAAATCGAAGTATTCGCTTATAGATCGTACAATTATACGACAATACAAACGATGTCATACCTACTTTTTGCGGAGGTGAGCGCGGGACGTGGGGAGCCCTCAGAAGAAAGATTCGTTGTTCTGAGGGGGAGCCAATCCGCATGTCAGTATTTTAGTGTATTGGATGATTAGTGCGTAACGATAAAACTAACACAGTAACAATATAACGCATACAATGAAATTTAGGCGATTTAGAAAAAGAGTGGGAAGTGCCATCATGAATTGAACGATCTATAGCAAAGAACTTATTCACGCAATGTACTTTTATACAAATGAGATGCTTCCCTAGTGTGTCCCAAGAGACATGTATCTTGCTTCCTGAGTAATTGGTCTAGTCTACCTGATTCTATATGTCTACATTCTACACATAACTGTATAGGTATACAGTCTATTTTTAGACCTCCATCAATCAACAACTGTTCAATGGAGGAACGTCGAGCTAGGTAGAGGTTTCTGTAAGTCGTTTCGTTTTTATTATTTTAGCAAACGTTGTTTAGTGAGGGCTATTTTTACCAAGTAGGAGATATGCCAGCGAAAACACAAGTGTATTTACGTGTCATGTGGGTTCCAAATTGATTATACTTCATACGTATGTATACAGATAATGTACAAAGTCTACTTTCTTTCTTATCTACATGATTTCTTGTGCTCTCCCAGACCAAACGCATATTGTATCGTCTGACCTTATTGTGTCTCGACCGTCATTCCCAAGTTTACCTTAGGTTTCTTAAAGTTATCAGTAAGTAGAGTTAAGCGAACATTTGCATAAATAACATGAAATTAAACTCAACTCTTTGGGTAGGAATAGAAACGCTCTGGGAGCAGGTTCCTAAATTATTTGCTATGCATTATTAAAAAATGAATCATTGATCTTCTTTCTTTATTCAGATTTATGAAATACCTTATGATGGTTCCATTTTCCTACAAAGCTCAAATCTTGCTTTTTTTTCTTCAAATACTTTGTAGGTACATACATTAGAATCTAAGTCTCGTCTAAAAAAGTGAAAGTATCAAAAGAGCTAAAAATATGGAACGGTTCATTGAATATTTAGATCACTAGACACAAACAAATTCGCCAACTTTCTAGGTTTATTATGTTTTACTAAAACTGCCGTCGTATCGAATCGCTTTTGTCCAGTATCTATCTCCCCACAGAAATATTTGTAATCTATAATATGTTTACATTCAGGGTTTTAAAGTTCAAGGTAAACATTAGTTTCTTACTTTTTCATCAATTTTTTATGATGTAAATTATATCAATATGACGGAATAGGATAGGTCACATACCTACGGCGACGACACTTCTTAACTTTATTTGCTTAACCTTTACCGGGGGAATGGTCATTTTTTACATATAATTATATAAGTAATCTAATCAGTTTTTTGTTGTATTGTGGTGATTTTGCATAATTTCAGTAGATACCTACTGTAAGTACTTATATTATAAAATACATTTCATTCATGATGTTGTTCCCTTTAGTTAATTGGTCTAATAAACATTAATTACTCTGTTGTTGTTGACAATTGTCGCGCTTAGCGCTTTAACTTCAACAAAATAAAATATGCGAGTCTTCATACAAATAGATGGCCTAAATACGATTACAGTATCTCGCCACATCTACCGCCGCGGAATCGGCTTGCGGAAACTGCGATATCTCATCGGAATAAGGGTTTCAACGACATATTCTCTGCACGGCCGCCTCGTTATTTTCTCTTCTTTGAGATAAAGTTGTTTTTAGTGTGTTCACCAGCTTTAGCGGATTCCGCGTTGGTAGATCGAAAGGTCATTGGGGGAGAGCCTTGATATTCAGTAATCTGTTACAATAATTATTTGTAGTTACAGTAGGTAGTAGAGGCGTACAAGAGATCCAAATGACAACCTCGCCCGCACAGTGCACGCTGCTATTAGACGAGGCTCTGGAACGAACAATGGCGGTATAACCATTCAACTTACGCCATAAATGCCACAGGCCAGCGACAAACCGCAGCCCTTATACCGCGATGGCCAACACGTCTGCCGAGCGAAGTCATTATTGTCAACATGGAGTTATTTTAAACACATTCCTTTTCTATTGCCCAGGTATTCGATTCTCAACGGATGTGACGCGCGACGAGGTGAAGGCGTTGTCCGCGCTGATGACGTTCAAATGCGCGTGCGTCGACGTGCCCTTCGGCGGCGCCAAGGCCGGTATCAAGATCAACCCCAAGGAGTACTCGGAGCATGAGCTCGAGAAGATCACACGACGATTCACATTGGAGCTCGCTAAGAAAGGGTTCATTGGTGAGTTTATAGTGTCCACTGTCCACTGCTGGACATATCATTCTTGAATGAGCGCCACTACACGCAGTCAAAGAGTGTTTGAATTACTCTGTGCTCAGAGAAAATCGATAGATGTTTATTTGAAGAATTCATGGCATGATTTTATGTTAGAAACACATTTTCTAACTGCCCTTTTGCGGGGATACCCCATAACTAAAGTCCGGATTAATTTATACACAATTTCGGTTGAATTATGATTTCGGAAAGACTCCAGATAATACGAAACGTGGACACTGACGTGGGACTAGTCCGAAATCTCAAGGTCGCTCAGCGGGCTATGGAAAGAGCTATTCTCGGAGTTTATCTAAGGGACAGGATCTGAAATGAGGTGATCCGCCATAAAACTAAAGTCTTCGACATAGCTCAAAAAGTTAGTATGCTGAAGTGGCAGTGGGCTGATCACATCGGTCGGAGATGTAGCGACGATCTGCTTAAGGCGGCTGGTAGTGCATCTTGGGAGAGGCCTATGTCCGACAGTGGACTCTTTCAGGCTGATGATGATGATGACCAGATAATAAATTCTAGTATCCTCAGAAGTCAATAAAAAAACAAGAAATAATAAGAGATCATTAAACTGTCACATTTTAACCGGTCATTGCACTTACAGACAGGTCGATAACCATTCTGAAAAATTACAGTTGCGTGCAGTAAATTGCCTATCAACAAGTTCACAATAGCGTAGTAGTATCTATCTATACTATTGTTGTACTGAAAAATAAGTGGTTTCAAAGCCATGTTCGAGCTAACTTAAACGACTTTAAAAAATTCGCAGTAGGCAAATCAAGCAGTGCCTTTATTCTGCACTTCAGAGTCCCAACCCAAAAGGGCTCGGTACTCGGTGGGTACTAGGGGTTTTTAAAATAAAATAACATAATAACATCTATACAATTTGGAATAAGCCGAAAAATAAAAGTGTAACGTTGTCATTAATTTTCTGAAAATTGTACCAAAACACTCATGTCCGAATGAGTGCTCTTTTACCAGCTCTGAAATAATAGCGTTATTGTCGTAAACCATTGGTACGTGCTTATGCGCCGCAATTCGACAACGCTTCAAACTCAAACTCTAAATAAACCTTTGATACAAAAAATATCCACTCAGCTTTGTAACAGAGTTTCGTAAAGTTGGTCAGAATTTTTCTTTAAGGGCGTGAAAAATGTCAACCATAAAGGATCATTGCTTCAACTGGCCTAATCTCACATTACTTTCACGTTATTTAGAGTCCCCGCAGACTGCAAACTTTATATCGGCCGATAATTTAGTCGGATTGAGCTGCTAGTGCGCACACTGGGCCAACAAATCGTCATAGTGTGCGCACTTGCATACATCTTTATACTGTTTAAGAGCCTGACTAAATTATCGGCCGATATAAAGTTTGCAGTCTGCGGGGACTCTTAGTGTTCCATACAGAGTAATCCCACAAAACTATTAAAGCAAATTTTAAACACCTATATAACCGGAACCTATATAAGATGTAGATACGGAACTCTCAGGGGTTGAGTCCTACTCGGAGCACTTGTTCGTCTTCTGTTAATGAACCTGCAACAGGTTCTCTGGCATACCTACTACACTTATACACGTACACAACGGCCGTAAAGCGATGTAGCGATATTGCCAATTTATTTTTACTTATTATCGAGTGACATTGACATTGATAATGAAAGAGTCGTTCGATTCTTATCGCTCGATAGGTTAGCAACCAACTGCTTTCAAGAAATCAGGCATTATCTAAAATTATTGTGGAACAAAAAATACCTACTGACCTTAATTTAGATATTAGAACTATCAGTGACGATATCAAGAGTTTTTGTACCTACTTACATGCAATCAGGGAATATAATCTCTACTTAAGCTTCTTTCGTGTTGGTGTTTATACCCTTACCCACCCACAAACATGATTTAACGTTACTGATAAACAAAATGTAACTAAATTGTAATTAATAAAAATATCAAAAGATAATCCTGTGTGGCGTCGAAAAAATTATGTACTCAATATTGGATGCATTAAAAACATTACTTACTGGAGAGGTGTCAACCAAAATTGCGCTCTCAACGACTACGCCAAGGGCGATAAAAGAATTGTATCACCTTAAATTTCAACTAAGGGCATGTCCTTTGTTCTCGTCTTCTTACCATGTTGATGCTTTCGATGGCAGGGCCCGGCGTGGACGTGCCAGCGCCTGACATGGGCACGGGCGAGCGCGAGATGTCGTGGATTGCGGACACGTACGCCAAGACCATTGGCTTCCAGGACATCAACGCACACGCCTGCGTCACCGGCAAGCCCATCAACCAGGTAAAGTCAAATTTATAACCTACCCTCCTCACCCTGTCTTCGTTTACTCAACACTTATTGTCGTGAGATGATAATCCTATCTTCTATATCTAAGGCGGCGGCGGCATGTAGCGTAGAGCATTTCAAACCTTGATTTCGATAGAATAGATATTCTGTAGTGGTACCTAGTAATATGTCTGATAGGTACTAACTGTGACCTACCAATGAATGTTATGAAATGTTGAAATTGATTCTATACGGAGTATGTATCTCTGGTTTAAAAAAAAAGTGTTAAAACATACATACACGCACTATAAAGTATATTTTATTCTGAACTTCAATAGCTAGCTAAGAGTATGCCATCCCAGTCGAACTGGTTAATCGATTTTAGGTATATAGTTTAGTATGTAGTGAAGTGAGCGAAGCATAATTGGAAATTAGCCGTCCGGAAATTTACTATCTTTCCCAGGCTTAGGGGTGGCAAGTGCCAACATTTGATTGCCTATTTATTCGTTTTATCAATCGATCAACGCCTAAAACACCTTCTTTTTATCAACCGACTTCAAAAAAGGAGGAGGTTCTGAATTCGACGGTATTTTTGTAAAGTTAATTATTATGGTAGAAATTGTCTGTTGACATCTGTACTAACCTTTAGCACTTTACCTGGTTGAGAGTGAGGGAAGGCGTGTATAGTTTACACTTTCTTTCTTCAGAAACGATAACTTATAAATTGAGTAGATGAGACCCATACGCAGATGATGCTGTTGTCGTTATTTTTTATGGCATCTACGGCGCAGATTAGATATGTGATATTTTAAATTTTCTCGCAAATATTTTCCTTCAGCGACTGCCAAGCCATTGGTAAATATGTACATACCTATACTTATATTTGTAAACACGAGTACGTAAGTTTGTATAAATTTTGTTTACACGCTTGCGCTGAACGGACCATGATTATTAACAGGGCTCGACTTCAATTGAAGTACAAGTGACTCCTAATTGGATATTTCCATAGCTGTAATATGGGTATTTCATTTATTATACATACAAAATAGAGCGAGTGTATCACGTGTATTATGCAAGATTGATATATTCCGCTATGATCACCTGGGTCATATCACCTTGATATCGTATGGAGACTGAGTTCTCGATCCCATCACCGGCCTACAGTATTATCTTTCAAATTAAACCTCTTGCACATTCTGTGGAGCCTATTGTAGTATCCAGCTAGAAATCTTTCCACAATGTTCGGTGTACTCTGATATGATCAGTTCATATAATAAACAATAGAATATGGTAGGTATATCGAATTGAGCCCTCGTTTCCATTTATTAAAACCAAATAGTTTAGGCCTTGTGTTATGCATGTCCCAGGTGGGTTTTTAGTGCAGGATCCGGATGATGACCAACCCCTTACCTATTTCTGCTGCCAAACAGCAATGCTAGCATTGTTGTATTCCGGTTTGAAGGGTAGGTGAGCCAGTACAGTATTCAGGCGCACGAGGATTGTAACGTAGTCTTCACTTATGGTCTATTACTGTTGCACGCAGCAGCGGTCCAGCCGCAGATCACCTCACAGGGTATCTATGATACTTACTCTACTGTTATTGTGGCACAGGGCGGTATCCACGGCAGAGTGTCGGCCACTGGCAGGGGCGTGTTCCACGGACTGGAAAACTTCATCAACGAGGCCAACTACATGAGCATGATCGGTAAGTTCTATCAAGTTCTATCCATTGATTGTCTATGACTGATGTTTTCCCATCCTATAAGAATTCATTCATCCTATAAGAATTAATTCATCCTATAAGAATTCAAACATCCATTTCTTCGCATATGTAGTTCTATGAACTCAGTTGAAGCAGGTTAGCTTTAGCGACGTCTGTTAGTGAATCAACTGTAAACTTTTGATTTGCTAAGTATTTGGTACGTCTGTTAGTGAATCAGCTGTAAACTTGATTTGCTAAATATTTGGTACGAGCAATACTACGCATATCTCTACGAGACCACATCAGGAATGAAGTCGTAAAATAAAGATCCGGAGTTGCTGATACGGGTGTCGCGCAAAAAGGGCCCAAGAGTCCCAACCCCCTTCCCCCATAGAAATCCTGAAGTCACAGGCTCACTAAATGGTGGCTTATCTACTGACATGATTTTTGTCCCACAGCTGGGCACATTCAGGCCTCCTTTCTCAAAACAAAGTGTCAGAATAATCAATGGAGCGGTCACTAATTCACCATGCTTTACTTTATTATTAAAAATGTACCAACTCTCTTCTGAACTAAGCCACGTATGCCAAAGCAAACTGATCTTGACTCAATTTGTTAAACCAATATTAACAGCATAATGGCACAGTGTATTTAGGGACGGTGGCGACAGGACAGAGTGATAATAAGTATTACAGCAAACACATACGTGCCACTTACGTATGAGGAGGTTCGCTGGTTTTGACGAAAATGGAAATGCAAACAACCGCGGCAACTCCTACAATTACCTACCCATGATTGTAAAATGCGGTTCTGTGGCTGTCTGTATGTAAGCACGCAACTCAATAGATTTTTACATTATGTATTTTCTGTGCTATAAACTTTAATTCTTCATTCTGTGCTAGGAATTTGTGTACCTAAAGCTTACTTTTTTTTCACGGGAATAATTAAAATTGAATACAATGCTAACGAAGCCTTAAGCAAATAAACTTTAGTTACATAAACGATGTTTACGTGTTCATGAAACTATATTATTTACGATTACAACCAATCCATGTTTAGTAACGTAAACCAAGTGTGTGGTTTTCCTCAATATTTTCAATTTAGACTTACGGTCTTACTTAGATATACGTAAGTCTAAATTCGCTTCTTGAGTGATGGTAAGTTCAATAATTTCCTTTTGATTTGATCAGATAGGTATGGAACTAATTTACCGAAGAAGCTTGAAGTTATATAATTTCACTCTTATCTAATATGTTTTATCCAAATATGCAGCTACTGCAAAATGTACTACTTATGCTCATTTATAAAATAGTTCTACTACAACTGTAGCAGTCGTTATAGTAAATTTGCTAAACATTATATTGTGGCTTTCAGATAATTGTGTGGGCTTAAAATAGCTATGTTTTAAAATATACCGTCGTCTTTAAAGAAATGTAGGTCATTTCGTTGAACTACAACAGCAATACAGAAATGTATAAGACTTGTCAATAGTACACTTGTCTTATATTAGTCATATTTCGATTGTTATATAGTCCTATTTGAAAGTTACTAATTATATCTGTCACTAAAATGAGATTTCTTACACATAAAAGTTGTGTGACTACACATAAAAAGAGGCAGAAAAAGAAATATTCTGAACCTTGTGTAAAGCGACATGCAACTTTTACGCCTCTAGTGACCTCCGTAGACGGAGTCTTCGGACAGCAAATGTCTTCATTTATCAAGAATCTGGCAGAAACAATTGCTAATCGTTGGGACCGTCCACTAAGCAAAGTGATGGGCTGGTTGAGAGCACGAATTATCATCTCAATTATACGAGCCACGAGTATGTGCATTCGCGGCACTCGCCACAAATGAATGCCCGCTGCCAAACTCTTCGGTTTCGATGATGGAACAGCACTACCACACATTAATTAGTTCTTCCTTTGCTTTTATTTTATTTGTGTAAAATTTGATTTGACCTGTAACGGAAGTTATTAATAAAGTATGTCTATGTTTAAAAAACCATAAAGATAAGCATGTCATGATAATTTACGTTACATAATTTTTCGTTTTGCATAGGTACCTACATATCTCATAAAACGATTTTATAAACAGGTAAGTTAAATAAAATAAACTAAAACAGGATATCTCTTGAACCAACAGGAACTCCCCTTTATCGGTTATACGCGTTGGTGTAACAAATTGTACTCACAAGTATTTCACATTAGGGTGTACGTTGCAGGCACGACCCCCGGCTGGGGCGGCAAGACGTTCATCGTGCAGGGCTTCGGCAACGTGGGGCTGCACACGTGCCGCTACCTGGTGCGCGCCGGGGCCACCTGCATCGGCATCATCGAGCACGACGGCTCCATCCACAACCCCGACGGCATTGACCCTAAGGTGACACCTAATATCCCTCTAACCGGAACAATTTCGCATAGTATGCTATGTACAATACTTGGTAACTAAATCTACAGGTTATATGTAACAATCATGTTACCTAGTTTCTAGAAAACCGTTGAAACCATACATAGTCTACTTGAAATTAAAAATCTTGCTTTATTAACGTAAACGAATTAATTATTAATTTCAATACCGATAGTATCGAGGATGTTTTTTTCAAGTACAGTAAAAGATTTTTCTTTCTACCTGTACTTTATCTTAGTAGAAATACGTGGAAGTAAAATTTCCATGTATCCCCCCTAGTAGAAAAGAGTGGAAAAAAATTCCGTTCTTCCCTACCAGTAGGGACAGACCAGTAGGGATATGTGGAATAGGTCGAAAAAAAGGACATAACGTTTATGGGACCTATGCAATGTTTTTAATTGTTTTTTATATCCAAATATATTTTTTTTTCACTTTTTGTGTACAACGTGATGTGACGTGAGGTGTAGCCTGTATGCAAATTCCTCAAACTTTTGAGTAATTTTGAACGACCTTATACATATATAAATAAAACACATATTGGTCGAAAGCCTCCTGTAACCTTTTTCAGAAAGTTATCCAGTTCAAACCTTAACTTTTAGACGTTTACGACCTTGATATCGGCATTTTAGACAGTGCTACAAATTGACAACTTATGCAAATCTATTATTGGTAGTCGGAGCGCGTGATGAGCTACGAGTAGCTAGCTCGATTTTAATTTTAAATGGACTTGTTTGATTCTGGGTCGATTATGTAACATAGCAACTGCCTTTGACGTAAAGTTTTCCGTCGCCAGATATTGGGTTTTTGTCGTGTTTCACAAAAAATATACTTATCTGCCTAATCTCCACTATCCTCATGTCTGCCCGTAGATGTCCACTGCTGGACATGGGCCTTCCCCAATGAACGCTACCCCACTCTGTCCTCCGCATCCAGCCATTTCCAGCCACCTTCTTCAGGTCGTCGGTCCATCTGGCGGCAATGCGTCCACCATGTGCGTGCCGATCCGCGGTATCCACTCCAAAACCCGTTTACCTCAACAGCAGTCTGTTCAGCGACAGATATGGCCCGCCCACTGCCACTTCAGCTTGCTAATTCTTTCAGTTATGTTAGTCACCTTCGTTCTTCCGGATCTCCTTATTACGAATCATATCCTTCAAAGAAACCCCGAGCATAGCCCTCTCCATAGCTCACCGAGCGACTTCAAACTCAGGGCTCAGCATTAGTAACCTACTAGTATTGTAATTAGTGTTATTGAGCCACAAACGTCCACACTTAGTTTTATATATGTGCAGGCTCTGGAAGACTACCGCATCGATAACGGCACCATCGTGGGCTTCCCTGGCGCGAAGGCGTACGACGGCGAGAACATGCTTTACGAGAAGTGCGACATCCTCGTGCCCGCCGCCATCGAGCAGGTCATCCACAAGGAGAACGCGCACAAGATTCAGGCCAAGGTAACACTATCAACAGTCGATACATCTCACTGCTGGGCGAAGAGGTCTCACAGAATCAAGGGAGCTGGCGTCAGCTTTTAGCGGAGGTTAAAAACCTCATGGTAGGACGTTGACCCTACAAAGTATGGCCAGATGGTTTAGTTTCATGATAATACATACATAATTAGTATGTTTTTTGGAATGTATGGATATTTCCTTATAATATATGTTTTCACTGACTGTCGACGAACACATCTAGAACAGAAGGAAAACTACCTCTTTTTGGGCTTCGCCGCTGTCGGATTAATAAAAGTAGGAAGAATTAATTGAGTAATTTAATTTACGAAGAATTTACTGGAAATATATAAATTAATGACAAATTCTCTTGTCAAATTTTCTCTACCGTTACATCAGGTTAGGAGACATAACATATTTCTGCCACGAAACAGCAATGCTTGCATTGATATATTTCATTTTGAAGTGTAATTGCAGGCATAAGAGGCATTTCATCAGAATATTAACGTTGAGTATTCAATGGCCATTAAACCACTAAACAAACCAAAGAATTGTATATAAAAACATCTTTATCCTAAAAGTACCTACCAAGCACATTGTTCGTTTTAAAATTTAAGTCCAAAGATCCTAAGTAGTGTGATTATTATCCTTAGTTAATATTATATTATGATCGTGATTTACTGATACATGCCTATCTAAGATTGAAATATATTAAATCGTCATTTAATATTACGTATTAATATGGAGTATTTACGGTGCTGCGCTGTCGGCAAGCCTTTAATATTTTATTCATTTAGATAAGTCGTTACGTAGAAGATAAGGTTTATGAATAGTAGTAGAATTGCCTATTCATTGGCCATAGAGTTAAATAATCATTTTTAATACTCAGCCTAACACTAAGTCGCATGCATTGCGCCGAATCTCTGGGGGAGGTATAAGTTATTCCTACCCCTAATAACCGGATGCGCGAGACCAAGTCGCGCCTCTACTCCCCGGGGTCGCCTATAAAGATGAGTAAGGATGGTTGGAGCTCCCACTTCAACCGCCTGCGACCCCGATGACCCCTTTTTGTCGCCTCTTACGACAGGCATAGCCCAATTCGTTATCTGGAACTACTGGATATATTTCGGCCCCTACGTGTGGGAAATAGAATATGTTATATTGGCAATTTGGTACTAATCCTATTTAATTTAAAAATGATATATATTGTAATGTTAGAAAAGTATTTATAGTACCTTATCTAAGGCTCCGATAAATACGCAAAAAGGCTAGGTATTTACCGATATAGAGCTCCAGAAGTAAGCAAGTACCGGAAAATGTCACTTGTAATAAAATTACGCCCACAAATGCTTAGTACCTACATACTTGTCATATCTGATAGAATAAGATAAAGTCCGAACACATATTTAACGTAAAGATTTTCTTTTCGATTTTCGCTTCGTCAGGTGATTGTATTGTAAAATACAGCTTATCTTCATGAAGTGACGGAGTGAATTAGTTTGTATGATGGACACGTTAGCAACAGTGTAATGCCGACGACATAATATTGATAAAGCGATATCCGTTCTCTACCCAAAATTAGATTGATAAGATTAATCCGCATTCTCAAACGTTCTGTTTTTCTTTTGTAAATGATCCTTAAAATCTTTTTTTACGGAATGAAGTGGCAAACTGCCAGACAGGCAACCTGATGGTAGATTTTGTTTGCTTCATAAGTTCTGAAGCCAAAGGATCTCTGCTATTTTCGTAACTGCACTGTTAAAACGATTAGACTTGCAACAAGTAGGACGAACATTCTAACTGTAGGAAAATGTTATTGGAACATCTATTTCATGTTCTTACTATGATTCTAAAACGAAAACAATAATTGTATTTAAAGTTTACTTTTATAATCTCTGATAATATCTGAAAAAATGCGCTATAACTATAATGTTATGCGGTTTGGTCGAATCCTAATTAAAACGCCAATGAGTTAAACCTTAAAGAAAGAAACAAAAATTCGCATTCAATGCGAGTAGGATTTGAACGTTTATCGCTAAGCATTGCACATATGCTAAAACCAACGATCTCTATGCTACTAAAACCCAAAGTATATACCAATTCATTTGTTACTTTATTACGCACAGATAATCGCAGAGGCGGCCAATGGGCCGACGACACCTGCCGCAGACAAAATCCTGATCGATCGCAACATACTGGTGATCCCGGACCTGTACATCAACGCTGGAGGTGTCACCGTCTCCTTCTTCGAGTGGCTCAAGAACCTCAACCACGTATCCTACGGCAGACTTACGTTCAAATACGAGCGAGAGTCTAACCACCACTTGCTAGGTAAAGTAACTACTACTTGTTATGTAAATAATGTAATGTTCATTTACTGAAATAGTATCGCCCTTTATAATTACTGCCGCAGCGCGCACGCCGCCGACACCGACGAACATCCACAGGCGAAGATGGTTCGAATATGTCATTTCATATCCATTCATTGTATTTGTATAATTTGCATGACATAAGAGCAAGCAAAACCACAAGATGGTTCAGCGACTCTTTGCAAAATGTTGCTCCAGGTATATAGAAAAAATGTGCTTTAAAGAAGGAAATCGATATAAATATTCGCATGGTTGGAGAATGAGACGTGGGTGTCTCGTTTATTAGTTTTTCTTTTAAATTAAATTTTGTGATTTGGATGTATGTGTTATTATTGCCTATTCCGTCTAGGTGTACCGACACTATTTGAGTAAAAGGACTTTTGATAGGTAGCTTAACAACTAAACTGCTACTTGTTTGAGTAACGTTAAGTTGTCTCCACAAATAGGTAAACTGGAATATATTAGAGTCTGATATATATTAAGGTTGTAAAAGAAAGTGGATGAGAACCTTTAAGAGTATATCGCGCGCAGGCTAACAGTACAGGGTTACTGTCCGCTATGGTTATCTGTATGAGCGCTACACATTCGATGCCGACTGATAACCTATGTCCTGTAATATATTTTTATCTTACTTATCCTGCAATATTTCGCGCTGCTAAGTATATATTTTGTCGTCAAATAATGTAGGTACATAATTTTTTCACGCGCACAAAGTCGCGGTGGTAGGATTCCACTGCAGGGTCCGTATGTATCTAACTTATCCTCAGGGTGCCAGTAAACTTGCGGCCTGTGGTGCCAGTAAACTTGCGGGCTATGTTTACACTAACGGACGAAAATGTTTGCAAGGCGTTGATCCCTATATATTGTAATTTTTATATTCAGAATCCGTACAAGAGTCCCTGGAGAGGCGCTTCGGGCGCGTGGGCGGGCGCATTCCCGTAACGCCCTCCGAGTCCTTCCAAAAGAGGATCCACGGCGCCTCCGAGAAAGACATCGTGCACTCCGGTCTCGATTACACTATGGAAAGATCTGCCAGGGTAAGTAAATAATATATATCTACTGACTGAATCTACTACCTCCTTTGCCTATGGCTCGGTAGTTAGACTAGCGTCATAGCTCTTGTGTTCGATTCCTTCTAATGACAGACAACTTTGTACAATTTGTAATTAGTGTGAGTTGGTCTTGGTCTGGATGTTATATTTGTGAATTGTCGCATATAGCTCAACCTGATTAGCGCTGTTGGAGTAATAACAACTATCGCGTCGTAGAAGGTGTAATCCTATGTCCGTCAGTGGACGTCTGATGATGAAATAGAGGTGACTGACAGTGGGCCAAATTATGACATCGCGTATCGCGACAAAGCGTCGCTGATACATCTTAAAAATATTAGAAATCTATAAGATAAAGAGTCGGAGCTCGATTTCGTGCTGTCTTTTAAATGTGTATCTTCGGAATTGTACTACTAGTAACAGACTTGTAATAAACGACTTTATCACACGAATATTATTTGAAACAACAATGAAGCTTCATTTTGAAAGATCTTGATATTGTTTAATGAAAAAATAAAGACGTGAGACGAAAGATGCAAACTAGAGTATAAAAGATTTATGGCCACTTGTCAACTCATCACAATCTTCATCATAATAGATCTATACGATAGTGTAGTATTCTTACAAATTTCGTATACTTACCCTCGCATTGTACATTCTTTTAGTATTTGTAAATCATTATTTAATTATTTTTTCTGTCGACATAGGCTATTATGAAGACTGCCATGAAATTCAACCTAGGCCTAGATCTGAGAACGGCCGCGTATGCAAACTCCATCGAGAAGATATTCACAACGTACGCGGACGCCGGTCTCGCCTTCTAAACGCGCCACGCCAACTCTAAAGTATTCGCTGCATTTCACACGCCCCGGTTTAGACACCTTGCACTTACGTGTCCCTCCCTAAGACATTATAATCACAGTATTTTTTTCTTTGTTGAAATCATGGCTTATTTTTTACTTTAATATAAGTGGAGCAATTGTTAAACTTTTAAGTGAAAATTTAATTTTCCAATTGTATTGTCTTGAATTTTGAATTAAAATATTGTTTTACTGTTATCATGTGTTTTCTTGTAATTATAATATGATCAACGGTTAAATCACTTTATTTTGGCCAGTGGGAAGAAGCCATGCCAAATGCGTTGTACGTAGCAGAGCAGTCGAAAATAATATACGAAGTATACTTGTGCCTAGTTTATGTGCCCAGAGGAACTCCTTCCTCCACTACGAGCTAATTATGCTTAATTTATTGCTGAACATAGACCTATACCATAATACAGATTTGAATAGGCAAACATTTCCTTACGAGACTGGCATTAATTTCCTTGGATCACAAACCTTAAACTCGTGCATTGCTTGGACGCTGCTGCCTTATGCACAATACAAATCGGTGCGAAGCGTACCCAAGTATTGTATAGTCGAAGGGAGGCGCGGTGCTGACTAGGAACTTGACAAACCGTTATCATACTGCTTATTTTCGTCAGTCTCCATTCACTGTTCGGCAATCAAAAACTAGCGAGCGTATGATATCTGTCACAGAACCAATGAGGCAGACTAGTTCTGAAGTAGAGATCACGTGCCAGTGGATGCAGCAAAAGACGCTCCCTGACAGATGGACCGACGACCTTAAAATGGTACGGATGACCACTGGGTATGCTGGTGCACATTGAGAAATCCTATCCTACGTCCAGCAGTGGACGGCGATAGGTTACCGACGATAGTATAATATTTGGATAAAAAGGAGCGAAATGGGTATTTGCAAGTTAAAATATCCTGTAACTATGGGAACAATAACGTAAGTACTTGCACAAAGCTTTCTTTTGCCAGTGGAAATCAAGCATTGTGCTACGACCACGAAGTTAGTATCTAAACTTCTTGGCTACGACAGTGATCCTTTCAAAATAAATAGGTTTTAACCATAGAGGTCGTTGGTTTTAACCTAATTTAGGCCAGTCTTTCAAAACAGGTTTTTGATCTATATAAATTAAACTGCATTTCATTTCATTTATTTGCCATAAATTGTAGGTACATACAACATATTGTATTGGATATTTATATATACCTACTTAAAGTGCCTGTACAATTTTACCCGTCTATGAGTGTAGCATATTTTAATTATCTGTCTACTTAGAACTACTTAGTACTATATAAAAAATTGAATTTAATTAAAGAACAAAATTATAAATGGAAGATGTCACATTACTTATTGCTACTGCAAAACTCACTGATATCATAGGGACAGAGCTCAAGCAATAGCTCTTTGACTTTTTCAAGAAATTTTTTATTAGACAGGGACTTGATGTCGTCTGGTAACGCATTATGCACCCGGACCGCGTTGTACTTAGCAGTTCTTTGCATTAGTGCGGTATGACAGGTGGGGGGCTGCAATTCGCTCTTGTGCACCTGGTTCAGTCTACTTCTTCTGAAATCTGGTCTATTTGGAATTTTTTCAGGATAGCGTCTTACAAATTTACATAGCTCGATTATATATAGAGATGTCATGTTATGCAATTTTAGATCTATGAAGGACGATCTGCACGACTCCCTACTCGACCATATACTGTTTATAATACGGATACATCGCTTCTGGAGTATGAAAATCCTTTTTGCGTCCACCGAACCACCCCAAACGGCCAAGCCATATGAAACTCTAGATTGGAAGTAGGCATAATAAGCCTGGAGAGCTGCTTTTTTGTGGCAGTCTGGATTTGCAGAAGATTTGAATTTAATTGGAGACCAACAAAAGTGATTGTGAACGCATCCGTTAATTTATGATGTTTGTTAAGGCCATCATATTTATTATCTTTGGTGCGATATTAAAATTTGGGAACGCAGCCAATTACGTGTCTGTCAATCTGTCAAAGCCGACCGAAACTAAATTTGCTTGCAAGAAATATTTTTGTACTCTAGAAAAATCAATGATTTTTCAGAGAAAAATGTTTATTAGACCACTGTTTATAACTATACTAGTTGCATTATTTAATGGAATACTTTCCAAGAGCGTTGAGCTCACATTCGAACTAACTGAAAGTGCGGTAGAATGTTTTTACCAAGAAATAGAAAAAAATACATCTGCAGCACTGGAGTACCAGGTAAAATTACTCTAATTTATGTTAAGTACTTGCATTTAAAGTCACATATAGATACAAATAATTACCGCCTTTTAACCTCTTAATGTACCTATTTGTGTGTAGTTTACTTTTCATTATATTACTTGCAAGCCAAGTTTTATGATTGCATTAACAAGTTAAAGGTTATTGCTTAGTAGAAGACTGTCCAGCATATCTATTATGGGTATTATGGAAGGCCTGTTCACAACTGGAAATTACATTCACATTACGGAATGCCTGTGCCAGCTGTGGACGTTATTTCTACAATGCAGAAAGCCTATGCTCAGCTGTGGACATTATTCCCACATTACATAAGGCCTATGTCCAGCTGCGGATACTGACAGAATGATGACGATATAAGTCCTTTTCATATTTGAATCACTTATTGCAAAAAGGGCACATCTAGTTTTTAGGTTTTTCAAATATTATTTTATGACATATTCATATCCAATCACCAGCTTTAGGTAATAGAATAATTAAGTTAATGGACAAGAACTGGGTTCACATCTACACTTCAATGTATTTGATCAGATCAAATATTAAAATTACATGTGTAGTGAACCCTTCTGTAGAAAAATAACTGGCAAGTTATCTGGTATTTTTTTATTTACAGGTGATTACAGGAGGACAGTATGATGTGGATGTTAAAGTTGAAGGCCCAAATAAACAAATCTTATATCAGCAACAAAAGATGCAATATGATTCACATCAATTTGTTGCCCAACAAACAGGTATGGTCTTTATTATATTAAAATTATTTTTTTAAAGTTGAATATTGATGTAACAAGCAAGATCTACGGACTGAATATATTTAACAATACTATAGAAGAAAAGCATTTCGGGTCTACTTTAATCTTGTTTTTTTTTATATTCACTCAGCAAAAACATCATCATGTCAGCCCCTAGACATCTACTGCTCAAGATAGGCCTTCCCCAATGAACAACACCACACCCAGTCCTCTGCATCCAGCCACTTCCGGCCACCTTTTTCAGGTTGTTGGTGGCAGAATGTTCCACCCTCAGCAAGATGTCACTATTAAATCTTAAATATCGTAATTTTTTTAGAGATTAGTTATGGTAAAAATTTAGAATAGGAAAAACCCCCAATGAACCTTACAGGTTTAGCAGATTGGATGATATTTTGATTGAATTTATGGTTTTTCTCTCACAGCTGTAGCATAGATTGCTTAATAGGCTGTAGCTACAATGTTGAACTTGAGCACAAAATCTAATCCTGGAGTTACAATTAAAAAGTTAAAAACTTACATCAGCCCCTCATGCACATTTATTTTCGTTGATAGTGGTTTAACAGATTGTGCTAGGGTTTTCAAATTTGGGCATAAAATGTATCTTTGTGAACACATTTTTTTTTAGCCAATTTAATTGAAAAAGTGCCTATTTTCCCTAGTTTAAAAGATGCTTTCCGTCATCCAAGCATACCCAATCATTATCTTTGCCTGAACTGGGAACAATATCTGAAAGATTGTATAAAACTAGAGTGCATCATTTAGTGTCAATGAAAGATGAAGATTTTTATATTTTAAAACTAGCTGTGTCCCCGGTTTCGCTCGCGTGAACTACAGAATCCGTTCCCATTACCCTCTCCCCTCCCGCTTCCGCTCCTGCTCCCACACCCACACCCACTCCCCTTTTTCCATGCCCAAGCCTACGTCTACGCCCACTCCCACTCCAATTCCCACTCGCATCTCCAAATGTAATCCAAACTCATTGCAATCTGAATAGTACGGAAAGACTATTATGTGCATACTAACGTTAATATATATTACATACTAACGTTACCTACTTAATGTATTTGAAAACTAAAAATGTCTATAACTTTTGATTGAGTTAGCCGATTGCGATGAAATAAAGACTAAATGTTAAGTTAAGCCCCATGTTTTTGTGGAAAGTCCATCAGAATCTGTTCAGTAGTTTTTAAGTGATGCGTGCACAAACTCACAGACAAATAGACAAACAGACAAAAATTCAAAAAATGATTGAAATGTGTTCTATTACTTATCCTTAGACCCCTAAATTGTTTTTTTTGCAAATATCTTCAATGTACAGACACGCGATGTTTACGATTTTATTTATTAGATAATACCTATATAACCTAATAATTATAGGAACTAACCTCTAATCATATAGATTAGATGTAGCTTTTTAATTTGCGAATTTCCAAGATCTTTGTAATGTACCTAATGTTATTGTTTCAGGTGTATACAAAGTTTGCTTCAGCAATGAATTCAGTACATTCTCCCACAAAATGGTATACATGGAATTGAATGTGGGGCCTGAACAACCATTGCCTGGTATTGGAGATCATGCAACAGTGCTTACACAGGTAAGATTAGTTTAGCTAACTGTAAGCACAAGAATAGTAAGGATAGAATAAAAATATAGTGGAATATGAATGGAATGGAAAGAGGTCCTTCAAATCACAATTATGTGCGCTTTTTAAAAAACAAAAATAGTCATGTGTGATGAACTGGATATAAACAAAATCAGTGCTCAAGTGCCTGCTTTTGAATGATAATAATAAAACAACATTAACACTTCTCTGTTTTTATTTCTGTATTATTTGCATCTACTAATATTAACGGGTAGAAAATGCCTTCAGCGTTAAGTTCGCCTTTTTTTATATTTCATCAAAGACTTAAACTATCATTAAATAAATAAATATTAAATAAATATTTCAGACATTCACACCAATTATCCAGTTTCAGCTAGGCAGAGCCTGTGGTATGGTTACTAGATAACGGATAGACATAAATAAATATGTAAACATCCAAGACTTGGGTACCAACATTCATATTCATCATACGAACATTTGCCCCTAGCGGGATTCGAATCCGCAACCTCCGGCGCGGCAGTCCGAGAGTTGCCCGTTCCGCCATGGAGGTCGTCATTAGATAATTACATCTCATCATATGCACATTAGGGCTGGCACACAACTGTTGTTTTTAAATTGATGAACAAATTCTTAAGCAGACTAGAATAATAGTGTGATCTATCATATATACTCATCAATATATTTATTTTCAGCTGGAGTCATCAGCTGAGGAAATTCACTCTGCACTAAACAAAATAATTGATCATCAAACTCACCATAGGTTACGAGAAGCGCAGAGCCGAAAGAGGGCTGAAGATCTTAACGAGAGAGTGTTCTTGTGGTCTATAGGTGAGACCGTTGCCATATTGTTTGTAGCATTTGGCCAAGTTATGATTATGAAGAGCTTCTTCAGGGATCGACCCACTTTATATAACAAAATGTAATATTAGATAATTTTAACAGTATATTTTAATATATTTCTTTGGATATTTGACTTATGGTTTCATTGTGTGGACCCAGTTGAGCAAATGAAAACTACCAATCAATGTATAAAAATAATTTACTTATATGATTTAAATACAGTAAATAACTTTTATTTTATACAGAAGTGTACATTTAGATGCTGTCGCTGAAATATGTAACAAATCTAACAACACATTCATATCCTATCATACATAATATATATATGACACATTACCAGGTGATCTTGTACCTTAGACATTGCTCGAGTATGTAGACATGTTAATTTAAGGATAAAAAATTCACAAAAAATGCAACAGCTAAAGGCAAGATGATACTTTGAAACTATTTTATAGGATTAGTATATTCATAATTAAAACAAAACTAATAGTGCAAATACCCCATTTACTAAGGCACATGGATAAGCTATCAGTGGTCTTTGCTCTGCATCTCCCGACATGGTCACAAACAGTCTGCTGGCTGACAGAGCAGACCAGATCACTGCTATAGCCGACAGAGACAACCCTACAGGTCCTTCAAGAGAGAGGAATATTCCTAGTGAAGCCAAAACAACCATTGGCAGCATACAATAACCTAAGACACTTGCAACACTTAACAAAGTAAAAACTCCTTCAGAACGACTCATCAAAGAAAGTAAGAAATACATCAATATAACAGACATGACTGACAGACCATATACATAACCAAAATGTGCTTTATTACCAGCAAGAAACAAACATACAGCTAGTGCCAAGCAGAAGGCAATAGGCCCAGCAATGTCAGTGTCTCTCAATAAGAAATTTGCATCATCTGCCTTTGACTGGCCGTGAAATGGATTTAGCACTGCCAAAGTTTTCTCTAGAATTCTGTCAGGGTAGATTTCTAGTTCGTCTAATAGAGGTGGTTCGTCGAATTCACTGGCCTCTGTGATAGGTTCGCCGGGTATCGGCGCAGGTGTGAATAAGTTGGGGTTGTAATATTGGTTGTTGTTTGCTGGAATAGTTCCCTGCGTTTGTTCAAAGTTGTAATTCTGTTGGTCCGTTTGGAAGTTCTGGAAATCTGCAATTATATGGGTTGTGTTAAACATCTCATCCGTTACATCGAATAGGAATAGCAAATTTCAAAGGTACTTACCCAAAGTCTGAGCAGTATCACCAAATGTGTTCGACGTATTAAAAGAATAGTTCTGGCTGTTTTGAGCCTGCCATGAATAATCGTTTGGGTTGTTATAAGTTGCCATGTTAACAACTTCTCTATCAAATATTAGAGACTAATTTACTGGATCTGAATATTACAACAATCTGTTTTTTGTTATTTTTGATCAAAGAAAATATGTTTTTGATGATGATAAGGACACGGACAACTCATTCGTAAGCCGTTGGTTGACTGATTGATGCTGATTAGGGATCCGCAAAAAGTATCGATACCTAAATAGTATCGATACTTTCGTTGCGATACCAAGTATTTTCGTACTCGATACTTTTGTTACGATACTTTACTAGGTATCGATACTTCGTCACATACTCGATACTTTTTGGTGTAGCGATACCAGATCTAATTTGTTTTGAGAATCGCCTCGCACCAGAGATGAGAAAACGCCAGCCCTAGCTCCGTACTCATGTGTCAATGCGGCAAACCGCATCGCATACGCACAAAGTGTCATCTCATTACCTTTTTCCTATCTCTTGCTTTGCTGATGCATAACGACCCTCTCGATCGGAATAGATAGATTTAGGGGAAATCCCTATCTTATTATTACAGTGATAAAGGTTAGGGGTTTTAAAATAATCATATTTTCATCTACCATTAAGTCAATGTTTATTGTAATAAATAGAGACTGATTATTATTATTGGTATTTTACTTTTTTATTATTAATTTTGAGTCACGATTTCCAAGGTGCTGAAATAAGTACTCGATACTCAGTAATATCGATACTTTTGATTCGATACTATCGTGGGTGTCGATACTTTTGACACGATACTGGTATCGTGTACAGTATCGATACTTTTAATTTTTTGCGTATCCCTAATGCTGATTGATTTTAATTGTCATTGTCAATGTTCTATAGTGCTGCACTGAGGCACTCTGAGATCGATAGTACACAAAAATTAAAAGATAGTATTTCGCGGAAATTCAAGTACATGTACGTACATGTTAATAAAACAACACCTCGAAGATATATTTGGTCTAGGTGTTGCTATTGTCATGGCTAGTAAAACTCCCAACTTGAAACTTTCAGTAAATTACTACAAATATTTGTATATAAGTATATTATACATAGGTACTCAACGCAAGTTCATGAGTCAACACAGGTGAATTATAGTATAAATACTATAATTATAGTATAGAAATATATAGTATATACCAATACCCCCTCTCTAGCTTTCATGTAATAATGCATAAATATGGCTATAAACCAATTTTTGCAAACCGAAAATAAAAAGAAAAATTTGGACATATTCGTCTTTATTAAAACGGTGCTTGCCGCGTGACGCCAAGAATGCGTGCATTCCTATTACAAGTGAAAAAAATTTCATCAAGAAGAAAAACTGTCAGTTTTCAATCAGCTGACGTCCGTGTTGCCACCTGTGTTTTTTTTCATGGCTTTTTGTATCGTGTTAAGTCACAATAATTCAAAAAGCGCATATACGGGTCACATTGTTTGGGTACGTTTTCTTATCGAACCCACGACCTATGATTCTAGAGTCCAATGACCAAGCACTGAGCCAATGAGGCGGTCATATTATATTTTTAAAATACAGACAGCACCATAATAAGGATTTTTTGTGAAAGCTGGTCAGCGAAACGTTATATTCTATTTGGAAGATGCCTTAACGACTTATGCACCAGCGCAAGTCCTCCTGGCGTCACTTAAGTCTGGGGTAAAATAAAACTACTTCTATATTGTATGGCATATTTCATTCGTTTATTATTTTAGCCAGTTAAATATGGAATGGTTTTTGTGTATTTAAAAGATTGCAGTTATTATTATTTAAAATACAGAGACGCAATATATTTACAGTCAAATAGATAACTAATTTAATCTACATGGTGTTCTTTGATAAGTACCTTAACAGTAGTAAGTAGACAGATACAATGATAAGACATTTGTAAAAAAACGCGCATCACGCATTGCAACCTCATATAAAATACATAAGTGTGTATTAAAGTTGACACACAAAGAAGCAAATACAAAAAAAGGCTAAGAGATTAAAGCCCGAGATCGTAATTGTACTTGTCCCTCTCTACGAAATAATCAATATGAAACAGGCCCTAATATCAGTTGACGGCGAAATGTTCAGAATTAAAAAAGGGAAATAGGCGGTCTAATCAGCCGCCATTCATATAAGATCGCTTATATAACATATTACAGATTATTCATTTATCATATCAAACAAAGATATTTACGGTTAGCAACACAAAATAGCTAA
Organism: Esperia sulphurella; assembly: GCA_947086405.1. Taxonomy (NCBI): domain Eukaryota; kingdom Metazoa; phylum Arthropoda; class Insecta; order Lepidoptera; family Oecophoridae; genus Esperia; species Esperia sulphurella. The sequence goes on from OX352261.1 coordinate 8,685,837, forward strand.
ATACTTTCAACTTTTTTAATTTCTATAGCACTATAAAGTTAACAAACTTTTAGCAATTTTCGTTGCTGACTTCATTATTTTTGTATATTCAGTTGGTACACAGTACCATGACTTCAGCAGTCGTTCAAACATACAGCCACTGTCTGAACAACACCTATATTTCCAGTTTCATTTTACATTTTTATTATTTTAACACAATATATTCAGGTACTACTTTACAAACCCTCTGCTAATGTTATGACACCTTATCGTTACTATTGTTTACATTCTAAAAACAACAAAAATAAACGTAACAGTAAGTATAGTAAACAAAAATTTGTTTACGAAATAAACATATAAAATGACACAAAATATATACTACTTTTCAAAAATGCATACATACCACGCACATACTCATTTTGTTCTCAAATTAAGTGCTTAGTTTTGTGTGGAATTGCCAATTATAACGACATTCATAGGCAAAAAGACAGTCTTAAAAAATGCAAGTGGGTTGTTAAGATTATTCTTCGATAACTTTCTCATAAAGCCAAAAATGCAGGCTACATTCAAAATTAAAGCAATGAATTGTTGAGTTGTCAAGCTTTGTGTGAATACAATGCCCACTTGGGGAATGTTTTATAATACATGTAAAATAGATAAAAATCTCTTCGATTCGACTTTGGTTACAAGTACAGTTGGTTTATTACTCAATGTTTTCTTTCTACATGAGATACAGTCGTCAAGGGTTTAGCCTGATCAGAGGATATTAAAGGCGTAAACCACGTATAAATTCAAGTAAACGGTATATTACATTCTTATAAAACGATTTCATATTATTAGAGGTAATGACTTAAAGAAGCGTTGAGATTAATTTTCGATCTAGAGTCTAATGCACCATAATACATATTTATTTAATGGGTTCATTTGGTTACTTGACTTACCTCTTATATCAAATAATATAGATGTCGTATGATGTATGCTACATATGTTGCAATGAAGTATAATTCGTTTGTCTGAATTATATGTATTTTATTGCAATATATGTGGCAACGAAGTCCTATGTGCAGCTCAGAATCAAACCAAATAATAGTTGGTGTTCCAAATTGACTGCAAAGTTCACATGGTTAATACCAATTTACAATAACAGAAAATCCAAGATGCAAATAGTGTGTTTTCGTTGGCGAATTCAATTGGTATTCAGATACAAGTATGCATACATATCTCATAGGAGGAATATATATTAAGTCACAAACATATCTGAACAAAAATCATGTATCTTTTTATAGAGATAATAAAAATTAATATAAATAACTTATAGTATACACAATCTACATTTTGTACAATCTATGCAAATAACGTCAATAACATAACTCGGCGTTGCTTGTCTCAAACATGAACACACTAATCAATAGAGATTACAATATTTAAATAAACGTCTAATAATCTGGACTTTCAAACCAAACACTTTTTCTTATGCAGTAAAAATAACCATCGTTCATACTCAATATTATATATCACAGATACCTAAGGAAGATACGGATTATCTAACTTTGAGGTATTATACATTGTAGTTAGTTTCGTTTGTATATTTTTTTAAAATGAAAAAGCTCAATATATCAAAATCTCATTAATATCGTTATATAATTATTGCAATACTTCAAATCTCGTTTGCCGGGTTTCACGGACAATTATCGTTTGTGTCGTCGCAAATATGTTTACACTTGAAAGTAATCAGCGACGGTGGGATCCGTGCCGTTATTAATATTGCTCTTTGGATCCCTGTGTGGGACGTTGATCTTTTCATACCCTGCGGACGAGTCCGACCTGTCGATGCCGGAACTCGCTCCAGTATCATTCACCCTCTCATAAGGCGGATCCTTCTTGGAAAGCTCAAAATACTTCACACTCTCATAATTCGGATCCATCTTGGACCTCAGCGAGTCTTTTGACCGCACAGATTCATACTTAGGGTCTTTACATCTCAAAGATTCGTAATTAGGATCCTGAGAGCTGACACTTTCATAGTTAGGGTCTTTAGGTTGGACCGACTCATAGTTAGGATCGGATTCGCTGCCGGTGGTGTACAGCGGGTCGTGTGGCATCGACTCGTAGTTGGGCTCTATGGCCGGCTCGTCGTTGTTGTTGGCCGGCCAGTTGTACTTACTCGGTCGCTTGTTCACGGTCGAGTAAGTCGGCTGCACTTTGTAGTTTGGCGCGATGGTCGCGTACGGCGGGGTGGACGGCTGGTTCCTCAGCACTTCGTAATTAGGATCCGAATCAGACGCATTATTGTCAGTCTTTGATATGTGCTCGTAACCCGGATCGCTACTTATAATACTATTAGGACCACTATCTGTCAATGCGTGGTTTATTTTCAACAAGTTATTGTTACTAAAGTTGGGGTTTTTGTTGATTTCCTTGACGGTTTCATAGCCGGGATCCTGGCTGGATATCTTTCGTTCTTTATGAGCTATGGTCTCGTAGCTGTGGTTAATGGATTTCTTGCGGTCTATGGTCTCGTAACCGGGGTCGTCGCCGCGATATTTCGACTTGTGACCTTCTGTATCGTTGTTGGAGAAATCTTTGGATTTCCTCGATGCTTCTTCAGTCTTGCCTTTCGCTCTCTTCATGACTTTGGCGTACATTTCTTCGACATTGCGCGAAGGGCTTTCAGTGATTCGTTGTTCCGAGTTCATGCTCGCATTGGCCTCGGCTGATGAGTAGTCGCTATAGCCAGGGCCATCAATAGAGTTGTAAAGGTTGTCAGCGGTGTTATCGGGCTGGTCTATGTCAAAGTTGAGCTCCTTGGCGACCAGCGGCCGCACCAGCGGGTCTCCGGAACTGAACCGGTGCTTCTCCACCGGGTAGTTGCACCCGTAAAAGTCCGACGAGCTCACGCAGCTATTATTTCGTTGATGCTTTTCGTTAAGACTACGACGCAGTTTGTCGTGGTTGAAGAGATCGCCTGAAAATAAATAGAAAATACTTCATACTACGGTACTACCCCTCTCTATACAGGGTTTTTCATAATTAACTACAGAAACGATTTCGCGCGGGATGGTCATGCATTTAATTTCTTAATTATGTATTTGATTATTAGAACATAGGGTTATGATGCAGAGACAGTGGGGAAGTGCTTCGTAGAACCAAAGATTATATGGTAGAACTCAGCAGTTTCTCGTTTGTTTAACGTTATGTTTATACAGAATGTTTAATATCGACAACGCGCACTGCTGGACCGTCACGAACCCTCATTTAGTGCGTCCAGACCACTTCTAAGTTTTCCTTTAGTGTGAATGTGTTAGGAGAACAGCTCTTCCTCGAGCGGCTATACAGGGAGAATTATTTTAAAATTTCTAAGTAACGAGCTCCGACGTACGATTTTGTGTATGAGAATGACGGTCACACTGTCTCAGACGTGACGGAGTTGCTACGTCGTATGGAAGTGGTGACAGTGACACTTTAGTAGCGAGTGCATGAAAACAATACGCTGTGATTCTAAATTTTTGAGTGTGGTAGGCATTTAGGTAACTGGTTTTGACAAGCCTTTACTCGGTTGCCAGTTGGATGGGATCCTCGCTCTACGCATTGGTAGGATAGAAAACGGATAGTAATAAACCCAATGAAAGAGACGATGTAGTCACTAAGCAAGAATTAATTCAGCATACTTGTAAAATACTTTAAAAAGAGATAACCATTTTTATAAGAATAACAAAGTATGCAAAGTCCAAACCTGTGCTAGATATCCGCTGGTGGCGTTGATCTGTCGCACTAACTCGCTGCGGGGCGGGGTGCGGGGCGTGCGAGTTGTGCGGGGGGTGTGCGGGGTGCGGGGGCGGTGGCAGCGGCGAGTTGGCGGAGCGCTTCTCGGGCTTCGGCGAACCCAGTGCGCCGGTCGAGTTCGAGCACGATGAAGACGACTCTGCATGGTTTAAATTCAAAAGTAGATCCCATTCTAGAAGCACACATTTATAATCTTAGTTTTAAAGCTATCTCTGCACTGTCAGACATACTAGAAGGATACTGCCAGTTCACTGAAAGTCGTATTTATAAATGTGTGCTTTTGAATAAATAGATCGTTCAGTTCACGATAGCACACGTCACTCCTCTAAATGCGTAACGATAGAACTAACACAGTAATAATATAACGCAAATAATGAAATGCAAGTAATTATTTGCGTTATATTGTTACGTTAAGCACTAGTTCTATCGTTAAGCACTAATCATCAATGTATGCCTACGTACACCAAGATACTGACGTTCGGATTAACTCCCCGCGTCTCACGTTCACCTCACGCGTAAGAAGCGTGCGTGCCATCGTGAATTGTACGATCTCTACCCGTGTTGGTTACACGTTAATAAAAAATTCTTGCGTGTATAAAACTTACATTTTAATTGTAATATTAGACGTGTAAACGCCCACAGACATTGTAGTACTGTTTAAGAAATTATATCGCATAAATCAATCCCCGCTTTGCTTGATTTTTGCGATAGACCTTTGAAATTGTAGATACGTGAACCGTATTTTTACATAGTATTAGATAGGCTTTGATACATTACCTTGTCTGGTATGTGTTGCATTCGACGAAGATGCTCCCATTTCTGGTGGGGCGCTTCTCCTGCCGGAAGAAACGATTGATTAAACTAAATCAAGATCAGGTTCAAAGGCACACGGGTTAAATCCAAAATATCCATAGCGCATAGCGCATTGTTGTGGACACTGACAATATGGGCCATGGTCCATTACGCCAGAACGCCAATAAATTAGTGGCGTAGACTCACTGACCTCTTATCTCGTGTCCCGGAAACTAAGCCTAAGCAATCACCGCCAAAATATTTAGTTTCATGGACGACGTTACTAATCGACTTCAGTGCCAAAATGGCGGAAATCAAGTATTTCACGTAAGCCTTAAAAAAATTGCATATTTATTTTATATATAAGTAGTTTAGTTATTATGCACTTATTGTGCCACCTAGCTCCCGATAAGGGTTATTTTATTTGTAGGAGAATCGGGCAGGCTGGAAAGAGCATCTGAGCAAGTACCGGGCACCTCCCCCGTGATTCGGCGTATATGAATTTGACGTCGAAAGGTCATGGGAGGTGGAGGGTCTGTAGCTCCCGATAAAGTTGGTTGGGATAAGCTCGCCTTTGTGCACAATTATAATATGTAGTATTTAGTTTTTTTATGTGCAATAAAAAAAATTATGTGAGATTCCGTGGTGGAATCCAGTGCGTACCTGGCCTGGTGAGGGTCCGCTTGCAGCAGATCCGGCGGCTGTCGCGCGGAGGGGGCGGGGGCGGGCCCCCGGCGGCGCGGCTCCGGCGCTATCTGCTCATACGTCTCGCCCACGCTCGCCTCCTCGATCGCGGCGTACATCTCATCTGGAACACAAGACTCGGTAAGTTCGCTTTCGGACACACTCTACAGATAATGAGTAACGATTACTTTTTCTATCGAAAGAGAAGTTCGATGTCAGTCCTCATTTGAAATGTGGACTTAAGAAATCTGTCGAAAGTGAACTTCACAAATTATTTCACAGTCGACATAAACAAACACAAAATCTATAGAATATTATATCTTCTGCCCACTTAAGTAGGCTTATAATATATATATTTTTAGAAAATATGTGAGAAAATGACTAGACTAATAAGCGAGACTTACTTTCGAACTTACTTGCGACTTACTTCAAAAGTAGACTTTAACGAAGATCCACATGACATAAAAATATAAATACGTCTTCTTCTGTTAAATTGTAATGAACGATCTGTCCAATACGGAATGATAGAAGAATCCACGGTTGTCAAAAAAAGATAATACAATTAAGCGTCCATCGAATGTGGCTGAAATCGTAAGTTCATCAAATCACCATCCTTATGAATAAGTCCCCACTGTAGGGGCACAGGCGCACCCTTTAAAGCGTACGGGCCATAGTTCACCACGCTAGCTCAGTGCGGGTCGGTGGACTACGTATCACATACGTCTTGGAATTTCTTCTTTGGCATATGCAGGTTTACTCAAGTTTTCCTTCACCGAAAAGCCTGAGGTATCATAAATAAACCGTCCTTAAGTTTGGCACCAGCACCAGCCTTTTTCCGGTTTGAGCCTAGTACCTCATAAACGTGAGGCGAGTGCACAACCAACTAGGCTACCACGGCTCTAGAGAGAAGCAAACCTAACAAACCGAAATAGAATTCACAGTAGTGTTAACATCTGCAATGCAACTAACCGGAGTCGTCGGAAACGGTGGCATAGTGCGGTTGCAGCGACGACTGCTTCGCGGTGTGCGTGCGGATGTTACTCAGCGGTTCCCGCACAGAGATTTTCGTGTAGCCCTCTGCAAATACGTCAACATACACGTAGATAACCTTCACATTACTACATATTGATAACACTGACAACAACAGTAATACGAACGTCTACCTTAAAGCTTCAAACTTGTAACTATCTATCTAGCTATTTCATTTGTGTAATAATTAATTATTCTTTGCTAGTTCAATGGCAGCTCGCTGTGGTTCGCTTCATATAGTTGTCAGTAAAAGATAAAGTACATGAATTAAGTAACTACTTTGCGAGCTGCGGTCTTGGCATTCCTGGCACGACGGTGACTGGTGCTAATATAAAAAATATACTGCATACCGAAATTCCTGCTAAAGTATACATCCGGCTGATTGCTACATATTAAAGTAACCACAATAGTAGTCTCCCCATTGAAATGTACCGATCGGTGCTAACGTAAAAAAGTAAACAAACTCCTGACTCAACAGCAGCTGATCGCTGACATCATCAAACTGTAATAAAGCCATACTCACTGGCAGAGTCAGTGGAGTCGCCGCTGAAGTGTACGGCGGTATCGGTCTGGGGACGCGGCGACGGTGGCGTGATGTACGGCAGCTCCTGGCTCGACGGCAGCTGCCCACTGATCGCCACTGACGCAGATATTACTACTGACTCTGAAAAATATCCATGTAAATCCCTTTAAGTCATTTAAATACCCAGTTAAATTATCAGTATTTTAGCTGGAAGAAAATGTCCTGTTTATGGTGATTTATTGGGAAAATCAAGATTACCGGTATTCTAGCTATAAAAAAACTATTTAAAAATGTCATTTCATCTATTTATAACAAGTGTGCCTTTAAAAACATTAGTTATTTTAGCTAACAAAAAAAATCATGAGCTCATGAAGTAATCTGTAAAGAATTTTTCTTCCAACAAACAAGAAAAACTACACAAGATGATTCAAAATTAAATATACGAATGTTGGTACATCTATAATACCATTAGATATACTACGTAGTTCTCGAGAAAAAAGTGCATTTCCAGTTTGAAGGCACAAGCCGGAGTCCTAAAAAAAATTTTTGTCAATCCAAAAAATCCTTTTTTTAATCAAAGACGAATGAATGAAGAATAGATTAGATTAAACTCTAAAATTGAAACTGTATTTATTTTCGTTTGTGCAATAAAATTACTTAACCTACCTGTAGATTTACAGTAAAATACCATATTGTATTGTAACACAACGGGATTAAGTAATTTTAACTTAAGGAAACTTTATATGAACAAGTAAAAGAAGCGCTACAGTCGATAACGAGGTAAAAAGAGGGAGAGACTACAGCTTAATCTTTCAAATTCTCCTTCCGCCAATACCTATTTAGTTTAGCCATAGACTATTAGTAATGTCTTTGTCAACTGCTTGAAAATCATGCGCTTGTAAATTAATATTTTTTTTTTATGAAAAAACAATCTGATTGGAATAATTCTCAGAAATTACTAGGTTTATGATAATTAATAAAATAATTCTATCTTTAAAGAAGGAAATATTTATTGCGATAGCGATAATCATGTGCACTTCTTAGAATAATCTATTTAACCTTTTCAAAAGTCAATCAATTATAGGATAAAGAGCAGTGGACATTGTACCCTGTTAGTTTGGATCTTGCAGAAAGTTTCTTGCACCAGCTAACGAATGTGGTAGGTTGTACCAACTTTTTGAACCTTGGTGGCTGATCTGGTCACCATTGTGATTATAGCCACTTATTACTCGCATGAGCCAGGTGACAATAGTCTGAGACTACGGTTACTCTAAAAAAATTGCTGCCCCCCTTTTTAATAGCCCTCGTCTAAGTGAAATTATTTTTTCTATTTCTAGCCTAACGGGTAAGCAAATAACCCACCCTTATATAACCCTTAAAATGAGGTAAAACATACCTGGACCGGATGGTGTCGCTTCCCTCTCATCAATTTGTATTTCCGTCTCGGACGCTCGATCGGGAGTTATTTCCACAGTTCTACAACACAAGTTACGAATGAACATCTTCAAAATATTCCCTTTCAAATAGTGTAAATATGAATTAGGTAGAGAGAGAGGCATATCACACTTTTTGAGTTAATCCTCCAGAAATACTGGATGGTTTTGTTTACTACTTCGCTATAGTTGATGTCTCATACACTGATCTGATACTATGAAGTCCCATACATGAACTAAATGGAGTAAGGTTTTGTATCGCATAAAAACGTAAATTTATCAGATAATAATAATTGCAATACGGATTATAGGGTGACTCAGTTATAAAGGATGATGGGCGTTTTGGTCCCAGACACCAAAAACAATAAGTGATATGCCCCAGTGAAAAGGCCTTAGTAGTAGAACAATAGTGACTATGGCGGCTAATTTAAGTTAGCTTTCATTTCGGCGTTATGAGTACCCTTGGCGTATCACTCATTGCAATTGATCGCTATTCGTAAGTGGGTACTAGAATAACGCCGAAAATACATCTAACTCAGATTAGCCGCCATAGTAACTAATCTTCTACTTAATAAGACCTTTTCAATGGCGTATCACTTGTTGTAATTGATTGCTATTAGTGGGTGGGTATAAGGTTCCATACAAAACGCCCACCATCTTTATAATAATAATTTGAGTGGATTCACAGAATCTACAGCTGCATAAGAGTTTTAGAGCGCTGTCCACGCACCGGCAAAAGCAGGTCCCGTCCTCATAGGTTGCGTTCAGTCAATGGAGCCCTAAGTTGCCCCACATTACTTGATTGGATTTTGACACCGCATTGACAGATAAGCGGGACCATTGGCATCCTCGGCATCTAGGGTCTGCGTGGAATTCCACGGCAACGGAACGATGGCCTACATTGCATACATAAGCTTGTATGAACTTAGACAAAAAATTGTACAGTTCTTTCTGATCAACGTCCAAATCCTTTATTGCACATTGAGTACACTTAATACATTTATACACGTATTTTTTTTACAGACTTTAAATAGGTATTGCCATACGTATCTGTTACAATAATAATCGGTAGCATTCCAATTTACTTATGGATACTGAAGGATGAGATATAACTAATTTTTGACTCATGCTGTATATTCTAGATTATGTACGGGTAGTACCCGTTGATATGCATGTCCGATGTCCGATTCAGATTAGATTATGTAGGTTTAAATGAACTTCCTGCAGTACAAAGAACTGGGTTTTTTGCCCTGATGACAGTAATCTGTGATTCTATTAATTAATTATCTTTATTAGTCGAGAAAGATAAATGTATTTGAATCGGGCCTAGATATTCTATACCCTAGTGTACTTATACGCAATAATGACTATTTTCATAATATTTCAGTTATTTCAATTTATTTATTTTAATATTTCCATTTCTTTACATTTTGGGTTTAATATGATGTTTTTTTTTTATTAAAAAAAGGTCTGTTTAAGTTTCCTTGAATTTTCCAAATTTTTCACCCTTGCCAGACAATTTTACATGTATGTTCCAAATTTCAGTTGAATCGGTCCAATAGTATTCGTGTTTCTGCCGGACAGACAAACGGATGGATAAAAAAGGTTTAGTATATTAATTTTGACGGACCTCTGAAATACTTACACGTTATGCAATTCATTTTGAAGCTGCTTTTGTAGTTTGGCGTAGGCATGTTCGTATGGATTATCACGGCTTGTAGACGCTGTTGCGACAGTCTTACTTCCTGAAAACAAATACTTCACGTTTATCATAATTCATAACACAATGATTGAATACGGATTACCATGACTATGATGTTATCTAGTTATTTCCTATTAACTAACAGCAGCGGAGCTTTCATGTCTTTATTGCCTGATTAGATACTGATTCTTGATATAATAATCACAGTGTGATATTATAATAAATTCGGAAGCGGCAATTAATTAAACGCGCGCAACTTGGCGCATACACGTGGACGCTGAGACGATGGGACTGATTCAAATGTGTCAAGTCGCTCAGCAAGCTATATACAGCACTATACTCGAAGTTTCTTTGTAGGAAATAACCCTCAATGAGCAGATCCCACGAACCGTTCGCCCAGTACTGTCGTATTGTTTCATCTAGTGCCGCATCTCAAACTCACGTCACGTGATAGGCTGTGCCCACGAACTTGTTAATAGGAAACTCGCAATTAATTTGTCGCAACTATGTAAATTGAATTGATTATCATTCGTCACTCAATGTCTATAAGACCAAATAGAATAATCTATCCTTACTTCTTTCTTATAACTTGCAAATACTTTATTCCTCTCGAATTACCGCGCCTGCTCAACGCTTATGACAAGGAAAGAAACGTTCGGCAAGTTATAGTGAGGGCTACGCTTAGAGTTTATTTTTCTTACAATGGAAAGGTTAATAGTGTTGCATGATGTAAAACATCATCATATTAAGAGTAATTTCTAGATTGATTAAAGTACAATGGACATTCATGTAGTTGAGTCACGGTTATATAGGTACTGGACCAGTCCAGTAATTATTAATAGCACGCAAGAACATTAAAGTACTGTATGCATTTGCTATTGCGATTCGTCATGCTCTCATATATCTATTTTTCATCTGAAGATTTGTCTAAATGTAAAGGTGTAGCTTTGTTATAAAGTTGATATGGAATAATACACTCAATACTACGGATGCATTCCACTTTGCCTCAAGGGAGGCGCTGCTGTACGTCACCGATATACATATTATTATGGCCATGCTAGTTTTACTAGTTATCCTATTCTATGCGAAAGTTTGGATATTTTGATGTTTGTTACTCAATCACGCTTCAACCACTAGACGGATCGGGATGAAACTTGGCACACATAGAGGTTAGGTACTGGAATAGGATATAGGATAGTTTTTATCCCGAAAAAACATCTTATTCCTACGGGAAATATTTTTAATGTTAAATTGTCCACGCGGACGAAGACGCGGGCAGTAGCTAGTAGTTTATAAATCATTATTGTTTGTTCAGTAGGCATAGTCAGGCTGGCGCAACTCAGTAGTAAAAAACGAAGTATGAAACGGACAGAGCTTTTAATGGCGGCCTAATCCGTCCAAATCAGGAAAAGCACTGAAACCCAAAATTGTAGGATTCCAGTGGTCTAATTTTTCAAGAATTTTGTATGGGAGTCACGTCTCTAGTTATATTCTCTTTGGGCATAGTAAGTATATCGTGCATATGAAATTGAGTTAGTACTTATTTGTGGCACTGGATGTTGTTGTTGTAAGGTACATCTTCCTATGCGTTATTATTAGATGAAAAGTGATAATGTGAATGTGAGCGACGATTCTTAATGAAGTGAATCAGTAAACCCGAAAGTGAACCATCCAACATTGCGTGAAGTGCAATTGAAATTTAGAACAGTAAAAAAACGTTCAAGCAATTCAAAGCTTGACCTCACACTTGCGGTTTTGGCGAAATGCTGTTACCGGTCGCATTAGACTGCAGCGGTTAGACTTGCGGTCGACCGCGATTCGGTTGACCGTTGCATAAGCTGCGGTTCGCGGTTGCATTTTTAGTTAGATATTTAGGATGCCAAGTCTGGCCGTGTGATTCCCGGCTTATAATAGGCTTACGCTTCGCACTGAACAACGCCCTGGAAAAAATTTCACGCCAATCAGAGATTTTTTTCCATAGCACCCCCTTTTGTACACTCTGACTGAGCAGAGTGAAGAGACTTTGCGGAATCCTATTTGTCAATACATACATATCTCTCTGCTAAGTTTGGTGGACACAGGGCCTTAACAGTCTTTGAGTTAGGGCTTATTTTTAAACGGTGGAGCACTCTCGTATTTTAGTTACAAATGAACAGTGTTTCATCGTTAACACAAACAGTTACCCTCATCCAAGTTTACGGTGGCGTATATCTCGGAAGCGGTGTCCCCGCTGTCATGCCGGCCGACCGGTTGCGGGATCTCCGGCAAGCTGCGTTGGCTGTTCTGTGTTGATGCCCTGTCATATGAGATATAAAATGTTTAATAAATTTAAGGATTGATTGGGTCAGGATAGGACATAAATTGTAGAATGACAAACATTCATTGAAAGATATGCAACTTAATTTTTGTTCTGAAAGTTTTGAAAATTAACAGAGTACTTATGTGGATTTCAGATATAAATGAGCTGGTCTGTAGGTAATTTGTATCAAATTTTCTATAGTTGACGAGACTAAATTCATTGTAATGTGTACTTTCTGTAAATTAAGTAATGAAGTTTATAATATTTTATCATTATAGATAACAAAGGAATTATGTTACCAGCTACACAGCTTATGTATATATTACAGATTCTGGAAGTTTATTTTGTCATATACATAAAATAATAAATGAATCACTACACTACGCCACATCAGTTTGCAGCATCTATGTTAATAATAACATCTGTGCAAATAAACAATGAAGCATAAACAAAATTATGTAGGTTTGTTAATGTTAAAAACCACATCTATTGGCCACTTACAAGGAATTACAGTATACATTATAAATACCCAAGTTAATTGTAAATATTTCCTCAACCTGTGAGATTAACATGCTAGTACAAAAAAATTATAAGTATTTATATTTAATATAAAAAGTTATATAAGTGTTAGTTGGAATGTAGTTGTGTATTTATTATTATCTCATCAGTCATCATCTAATTAGCCATCTAATAATATCTGTGATGATTACCTATGTAAATTCCTTTAATAAATTTAATGTATTTTTTCCAATTTGATTGATACATTATCTTAAGTTAATGATCAAAATAATTTGTTGCCTACTGGAATACAAATAATCATGATTTAATACTGTGATATTGATTGGAAATCTTATCCTGGACAACATGTGTAAACTAAAAACACCATGAACAAGTTTGTTTTCTAGGAAAAGTCTAAGATAATTCGATAATTCAAAAGGTGTGTGTCTGTGGTACCAATGCCTCATATCTTTTAAGTTAGTCATAGTCAGAAGAGTAAACTTATTTACACACAAGTTGACAAATACTATAGTCTATTTAATAGTCTAATGCAGTGTAAGTACCCTGTAGTATACTATATAAAAATAAAGCTTTATCAGTTATTGTGTACATGTAATTATATTTTATTATAAGTAAACCAACAACTGGAACAACAATAAAATACCAATAACCCAGCTAAGTGTAAGTATCAATATTCTATGGGTAATTTTTTTTTCAATTTCACTATGAACTGATTTTAATATATACACACATACATACATAACGCTCACGCCTTGGTCCCAGAGGTGTAGGCAGAGATGATGTACATATACAACTTTAAGAGATCCTGATACACTTAACTGACCTCACTCACATCCATCAACCTTTCCATACACCTTTTAGTCATGTATGAATGTGCATAAGAATATATTTATGTATATAATAATATATTTTGTGACACTAGAATCATCATTTTAGTTGTGGACTTAAAAATAATTAATTATAATAATATTGTGATTAGCATTATATCTACAAATGATTAGTGAACCGAAAACTATAAAAATCTGTGATATAACTACATTATTATATATCCCACAAAGTTAGCTTGTTGTTAGGGTATGTCTAGGACATGCCAAGTCTAGAACAAACCGCTTGACTGAAGCCGGAGTGGTGGGTGTCGGAGACGGTACCTCCTCATCAAAGCGGATTTTGACCACACCGGCAGTTCCAACCAACTCACTTCTGTTGATTAACATTATATTGTAACATTTGCAATTAAAAAGGGAAGGTAAGTTGAGTCCATTTATGTTCTTTGGCCTTAAATTTTAAATTACAGTAGTGTTTTAGTCAGACTGACTAAAAAAATTCAAATACTATACATAATAAAATATTTTTTGTTTGGATATTTTAATACCTATTAAGCAGCCCTCTTGATCTTTCATAAATAAATTTTAATAAGTTTCTAAAGATTTTTGTCTGTAAATTAAAAGCAATGCCTTAATAGCTCATAAATGGACTAACTTGAACAATGTTTTGGAAAAATGGAACTTTCTTTCACTTCCCAACGTTAGAGGGATGAAATAGTGTCTAGCTAATTCTGTGTTAGCTAAACATAGTAAACAGTACAATTTGGATTTTTTTAAAGGAAGAGTGAATAGGCATCTTCTGGATAAGCATGCTCCACTTAGGCCTCTCCTCACCTTCAGATGGGATTGAGGTCAAACGTAGACCCATCAGGAATAAAAAAAATATCTTAGAAAGTAACATATTCTGATCCTAATTCTTTTTAAAGAGTATGTTTAAAAGCGAGTAGGAAACTGAATAATTATAACATTTTTATTATTACATGTTTAAATCACAATTGGACACTTGGTAACTGACCACAGATAAAATTTATAACTTAGGCCTATTATAATACAGGTTGCTTATAACGAAGAACTTGCAATTTATATCTTGTTGATCTTAATTGCAAATACAGTTTATTCTTTTCAAAACAACTACTTATTGGAATTTGTTACACCGAGTTAGGAAATATCTGAAGCCTACATTTTACAGTTAAAACTTCTGTGTTACTTTGGTCAATTGCAACAGAGCAAAAATATGTTATATTTTTGACAATAATATTAGGGATCAAATCAACAAGTCTATGTATTAGGTATGTATACTTACTTTTGGTTCGAGTTCTTGCAGCCACATACACAAGCTGAAAGCACCGTAACGAGGGTAGCCAGCACCCCCACACTCAGTGCTATCTCAATTAGAGTATACATATCAAGTGTCTCAATCAATGAACCTAACACAAAACACCGAAAAATCTTCCATCACAAATCTGACGTTAAGTCACTCCCTTGAAATGAAACGACCTGTGTACACAACTTTCTTCCATTTGAGAAGTCTTCGGAATGTAGCAAAGGAATGTAGGGCACTGGAATAAGCGACCACTAAACTTGGTAGAGTAGTGGTTTTAGGATTCCTCTACATTGTTAGCATTAGGAGATCTGCGATAACTTGGATGTTCGGTTATCAGGTTAGTGCATATTTTGATCAAGAAAAATGATATTAATTCCGTGAAAAATACACGTCCACAAGCTCGATAAATAATAACGATAATGACTACAGATAGTAACAAAGTAAATAATCAATCGATTTATGACAGCTTGTTGAGTGTTGCTATATACTTTAAAAATTAATGAATGAATTCTAATTGATTGTCCTAAGTGGGCCCGATGAAAATCAGGTTACAGCAAGAAGTTTAGAAAAACTTCTTGGGTTACAGGATAAACTACCTATACCTACTTAGTTACAACGATAGAAATAATATTCGTTTTTCTAAGGAAATAACAGTCCTTTATTAACATACAAAATACAAAAATACAAAGTATACAAAAATGCAATAATGTACTAGAACGAACGGAACAAATGACGGGAAGAAATCACTTTATAGTGATAAGAACACTTTGTACAGTACTCTAGTATATAGCTTTTGTAAGTACTTTTGGTGTGAAATAATAAAGTGTACCTATTCAAATTGAATTGCTCGGACTGTTATTTTGGTGTAAAGCGCCGCGCAGTCTTTTTTAGATGTAAGGTTCTTGCAATGAATTGTTGTCTGCAGTGAACACAAATTCACTGTTTGATAGTTGGTTGATTGACTGCAAATAGTACCTAATGCCGAGTAAGGGCGCTTTCGCACTTATCCGTATCCGATTATTGTTTGATACGTAAAAAGACGGCAGGGAAAATTCACGTATAGCGTCTGCGCACTGGTCCGTTTTAAATCGAGTGTAGTGGGCAAGCGTACGTACAATTTATATGGCGGCCACTTCAACTCGGTTTTATTCGTAAACGATCCGAACTGAGAATTTACGTATCGAATACGTACCGTTTACGTATGAATGCGCAAACGTCCATACAATTATTAAGATGGCCAAACCGGATCAGAAACGAATACTAATCGAATAAGAATCGGATACGGACAAGTGCGAAAAAACGCCCTAATACGCAGTGTTTTTTTGTACTATAGCGATAGTACCTATTTATACTATAATTTCAACCTTTCAAGTATATTCTGTTTATTTTCTATAATTTATTCGAGTTTGTAGTTTTACTAGGTACCTACAATAATAGTAACAGTTTCGTTCGACACAAATACAAAATAGGCCTTCGATCCCTGGTCTTCTAATATATATTTTAATTAGTATAAACAATTATCTATTTAATTTATGTTTATACATATATTAGGGGTTAAAGTATGAAATTGCCGATTTGTACCAGGCCTGGCTCACTCCGGACTTTGTTCACAAAAATCGCGGTGCAGGGTCGACCGGACAAAATCAGTCGGTTGCCGCCCGCTCGATGTGACGCACGCGCGAGTGGTGATACGAGTAGCCATTTACCTACCGCGAATGGATAAGAATCGAAATTATTACAGGCGATATTGTATCTCCTTCGGTTGTTTAAACACTAATTCGGATTAATTCCTTATATATTCTTTATTGCACAAATTTTAAAAGTAAATACAGTTACAAATTATGTGTACAAAGGCGAGCTTATCTCGAATAAAGATAATAAAGAGATATTTTCCAGCCAAAAAAGGAAAAAGGAATTTTCTGTATTAATCTAGAAAAGCTAAGTATTTATTAATAGTGATGGAAAGTTCCCGAACTATAGATATTAAGTAGGTGCCTACAGAGTATTCTCAAAAATATTAGGTAACAGTAGAACATTGTAGAAAGTTCTAGAAATATCATTTTGGTGTGGTATGGAAAGGTATGGAAGGTTCGAGAAAAGTCTGAAAGTGTCTCGAATGTTCTAGAACTTTTTAGGTACATCATATGGAAGGGTCGAGAATGTTCTAGAAGGTCATGGAAGGTTCTAGAAGGTGATGGATTTTGATGAAAGTTCAATGAGTCTTCCACTCTGATCGGTTCTATCCCCACCATCTTCCACCGTCCGAAGACTATAAGCCGCAAGCCCGTCTTGCGATCATTCAGTTATTCAGTAAAAACTCAGAATTCAATTCCCTCAGAACTCTCAGCTACAATACAAGTAAAAATAGTAAACAGTCAAAAGTTGTTTCTCTCCCGATGACGACCAAGGTGTTAATAATCTGGCAGCTCCACCTTCGAGTTTTACAGTCCACTGCATCTGGGAGCTTTATGTGGTCCCCAAGAATAGATACCTACACAATAGTGGCCTTCGTGAAAATAGATACACCAAAGTTGCTTACTTACTTATGTAAGAATGCGGGAATTTGTAAAACAAATAGTTTTCGGGTCTAAAACGATATTTCAAAAGTAATTGTTTAAAAAGAGTAATAGGTACTTTTGTACTACCCATAAATACTTAGATTAAATTATGGGTTTATAAGATGACAACCCTAAAGTTACACGTGCCGCGTCTGAACGAGATAGAGTTATACAATAGAAAGGGAAGCGTAGTTTAGGTATATTTTTGGTACCTAAACGCCGCTTTGCTCGGAAGAGAGACTTCTGTCCTACTATTTAGTATTCTGTGTTTGTACTGAAAAATAAAAAACTAGTTTTTTTCTAAAATGTAAAAGTACATTGTCTAAAATATAAAAGTACATTGTTGCCATACAATCGGAAGTTCATTTATGCCTTTGCTTTAGAACTCTGGAGATCAAGATTCTACAAACTGTTTAAAGCATTTTGTACTGCCTCTTGGGAAGAATTTTTTTTTACCACGTAGAGAATTGTTTAAATCACGAAAAAAATGGTAGTCCGTTGGAGCAAGGTCAAAGTCAAAGTCAACCAAACCAAAGACCACCAAACAGTTACCATTACCTTTTTATTGGTAAGTTTTGCTTTAGGGCACTGTTGCGGCGTTTGACCTGGGGTCAGTCATTGTATTTTTCGCTTTAGATTATCGTAAAGAATCCACTTTACGTCACATGTCACAATTCGATCTAATATTCCTTCATTTCTGTACCGATTCAACAAGGCAAAGTAAGTTTCAACACTTTTCATATTTTTATATCCCATTTTTCATATTTTTTTATCTTATTGATTTGATGCAAATGAGTCAATATTGTTGCTAAGGTAATGTTAAACCATGCCGCTAATTCTTGGCTAGTTTGACTCCTGAGGGGACTCGGATCGGCTTCCACCATCTCTCATCATTCAGCGTTATTCACCTCGGTCTTCCACGTGGTTTGTTCTTCAAGTCGAAGTTTCCATTACGAAATCGTTTAAAGCAAAAACGCACGGTTCGTTCATTAGCAGTCTCCTCTCCAAACGCAGCATTGATATTGCGAGCCGTTTCTGCCACGCTAGTTAGTTCCGCGTCGAAACTCGTATTCAAAGATTACTCGGATTCTAAGTCTAAGTTGAATAAAAAAACAATTGAAATTCGAAAATCGAATGTTGCACGTTTTTTAAAACAAGAACCTCATAGGTATTATGTGAAAAAAGTTTCACTCGAAAATCTCACACCATGAAGGTTTAACTTGATTTTAGCTCCACGTTTTTAGCTCCCTAGCGCGCAATCCTGTTATTGTTGTACTGTGGACGGAATATGAATGAAATGTAAGATACGCAAAAAAATAAAAGTATTGATACTGTACTTGATACCAGAATCGCATCAAAAGTATAGTACGTAGGTAGAGTAAAAGTACTACATTGGAAACCGTGTCCCAAAATTAATAATAAAAAAGTATAATACCAATAATAATATTCCGTCTCTATTTATTTATTACAATAAACATTGAGCTACTGGTAGATGTAAATATGATTATTTTTTAAACCCCTAATCTTTATCACTGCAATTATACAATAATCAGACATAAAAACTAATTTGTCTCCATACAACGACATCATATTTTAATAAGATAGGGGTTTCCCCTAAATCTATCTATCCCGACCGAGAGGGTCGTTATGCATCACCATCATCAAAGCAAGAAAGAAGAGAACGGCAATGAGATGACACTATGAGTATTTGTAGCATACTATATAGTTTGTGGAGTATTTGCCGCTCAGAACAATAATTATTTTTTCTGATATTTGGCGCATTTACACACACGTACCGAGTACACGTACACTCATCCCTGGCGCTGGACGATTCGCATAACAAAGCAGGTCTAGTATCAGTACACCAAAAAGTATCTAGTATGTGACGAAGTATCGATACCTAGTAAAGTATCGTATCAAAAGTATCGAGTACGAAAATACTTGGTATTGTAACGAAAGTATCGATACTACTCAGGTATCACTCTTTTTGCGGATCCCTATATATCCTCTGGTTTGTGCTTTATATCCTCTTTGGTTTGTGCCTTGTTTGTGTCTAAATGCAGCCTGACGCAACTAGGAACATTGAAAAAAATGTATGAATTTAGCACTCATTTAATGGCGGACAAAATGGCGGACACATGCTATCTCACTTCTTGTTATACTTTCTCTTTCTTCCACTCTGTCATGGCGGCACATGCATTGTTTGTATGCTAAATTCTAGTTTGCTAGCCATTTTTTCAAGATTTCTCATTAATGTTGTGTATTTTGTGAATGTTGAGAACTATTTCCTTGTGATCGGCAAAATGAATAGAACCGATTAGATGGTGCAGAACGTGTGAAATTTGGGAAAAAAGAGATAGCCGGTTAAATGACAAGAAATGGAAATTTATGACGAGATTCCCTTTGTATACAACCGGTGAGTACGTGATTAACGTATTTGTCCCCTTGCACAATCAGCTAGAGTAAAATAACGCGTGATTAGACTGATACGAGGATTAAAATAAATTGTGTTTACAAATAATAGTGATGTCTGATTTCACTATCGATAATCACGTAGCATTTGCACTGTACAGTAGGCCTCAAGACGCGCTAGCGCCCTTTACATACCGGCACATTACCTTGGGGGTAATTGTGGCTACATTAGATTGGTTTTATGTAGCCGTCGTCACTGCGGCCGTGTATACATACATTGCGCATCGTGCATAACAATAGTATAATTGGTTTATTTAATTTCAGATGCAGACAATGGATGAATATTATTGGAAAAGAAGACTTGGCCTGCATTCCAATTGAGAAACTCCACGAAATAAAATATGTTTGATGTGTGACCATTTTGACCACAAAGACTAAAAAGAAAAATCGTTTAAAGAAGGTGGCACGGCAAAATAAATATCACTATAATATCACAAGTCCTCTGGTTTTATTTCTTGTTTCATTGTTAGTAATACAATATTTTCCATTAATGGAACCTACGACACCCCTGATAATAATTTATCGATATTGATTAAATTCGGTATTAGATACGGACATCCCTATTATTGTCATTATGTTGGTATGCCGTACTATTTTGACGTTTCAATTTTTGCTATGTTGGTATTGAAAGTGGTGCTAAATCTATGGCCAGTGGCTAGTATGGAAGTCCCGTCTCTTATTTATATCCTCTTTGCCTAAATGTAACTAAAATTTTAACTGATGTGACCGTTATAAACTTAAAAATAATTTGTTATTGGTGAAACTGCGATTAGTATCACGATTAAATTGAAAACACGAGTTTAAAATTATTTGTATATGCGGAAGGACGCAAATAAATCATAAATAGAATACATTAAAAATAAAATAACCTCACCATGTCAGCCGGTATGGATACAAAAGGTGAAATTTTCTCTCAAAGATTGATAGTGGCAGTTTTGTGGAACATTGGATTGCAAACGCTTCTTGCTGTTGCTCTGGTTTTCTTCATCCAAGTTGATTTAATCCATCCCCTAACATGGATCATGTCAACAATTCGCGACATTTTTAGCTGGAAGATGGGGCTGAACATAGCGCTGCTCGTACTCGTATCGTTCTTTCAAGCATATATTTACGGTAGCTACTACATGATCCCACTACCAAAGTACTTTACAAGATTCTCAATGTTTTTAAATCTGTTTTCGATGCAGAATACCGTCTTCAGCTTCTTATATGCATTGAGCGGCTACTTCACAATGGGACTTTATTCATCATTAGCTAAAAGCAATTTCAGTGTTTTGAAGAAAACTTGCGAGCACTTTGATGGCCAGTGTCTTATGGAGCAGAGTTTATTCCTCCAATTTGCTGGAATGTGGATGGGATTGTACTATTTCCTAAATGTACATATATTTGGCACAAATATATTGATGTTTCCACATGTTTACCAAGATAAGTTTCAACAAATAAAATTGGCAATAAGCAATATAATATCCATGGGATTTAGAAACTCAATGTTACCAGTTGCATATTACTGTTTATTTTACTATTTGTGTGGTAACAAGCCTAGAAGTGTGGTTTCTGAAGTCTACAGTTTGTACCTAGAAGATCCACCATTAGACAACATTCTGAACTTAATAAAATCAGGTATCTGGATTGGTTTGTGGTTCTATACCAGTTTATTTTTCATATCTATATACACAATGAGAACAGTCTTCAATATAGTACTTACAGGACCAATGAAATTTCCTATTGACTCTGACACAAGCCTGACCCTACACAAAGCAATTGCACAAAGATCTCAGTTTGTTGGATATTTGGGAGCTCAAGATTTAAGGAGCATTGGTATCACTGACCCAGCAAGAAGAATGCAAATTTTTACATTATCACAACCCGGTGGCCATCCAAGAAATTGGAGTAATGTTCTAGAGAGCTGTTTGAGCATTCTCAACGATTTTAGTAAAGAGTTAGACAGTATAAATAGTGATATAAAACCTCTTGGACTAGAGAACTCATTCAGAAAGCCTATGGATGCTTCTTATTCTGCAGTGTTATATCCTGGAAATCTAAGAAATTTGGCACAATACCCTCAGTTGCTTGAACCAAAGGATCAGTATAGGAATAAAATGGATAATACATTTGGCAATGTAATGAAAGAGGAATTCAATACTTTTCTTCAAAAATTATGTCAAAAACCTGGCATCAATTATTTCTTTGGGGAACTAACTGACACAAAACTTAAGTTCCTACTTATGCAATCACAACCAGTCATGTGGACATGTGAGGGTCTTGCTTTTATAACAGCCGCATCTCTTAAAGAAGACAAGTATGGAGTAGTGCAAAATGATTTGCCTATGGTGATCTCTGCTTTAATAAATCTTAAGCATAATCTAGACAAGCTGACTAAGCCTGGTTTGGTACCTTGGAAGCATATTTTAAATGATGAATTGGCCATCAAAATGAAGACTGCCCTGATCTCTTCAGTGAAGAGAAGTATTTATAAGATTGTTATCACATTCTCTAAGTTTATACATGAAATACCACTTGATCATGATGTTCAAGTTGCCATACAACCATTTTTACTATGTAAAGAAGCATGATTGTTACTAGAATACCTATTTAATAAACGAATTATTTTTTTAATTAAGGCTTTAAGTATTTAATCGTGAAAAATAAAACATGATTTCAAAACATAAATCTCTATTAAAATTGTCTAAAACAGTAAAAAACAAGGAATGCCCAATTATCATATCACATTATTGACTAGGTATATTTATTGACATAGTTTGCACATTGAAACATTTGGCTAAATCTCTTACAATAAAATTCAAGTTCATCCTTAAACCTTAAATAACATCATTTCCATTTAAAATTATTTTCTCTACTTTTCGAAAATCGCATTTATCTACAATTTCCTCAACTGTACTATACAATTTTTTTTAAAATGTTACAAAGTGGGGACTTAAAGTAGAGTATCTTCATCCCGCATATCACTGCTTAACAGTAGAGACCTTTGACTTGCTGCGCCAAGTAATGCTGTTCGCTCAGCCGATGATGTGCCAGACTCGCAGCTTAGAGACGCTGTATAATGAATAAGTTAATTATAGACTTCAATATCGTCACAAGTAACAACCAATGATATCATAGCTATTTCACACAGGAAATTAATCCTACAGGGTAAGGTAGAAAAGTACTGAAGGAATGACAATGTACTAATTTAGGGGAGGGCTGGGCTGGGGTGCTACTGAATAACAAGGGGTACACTAACATTCATACCTACTATACGATAGACATAAACTTGTTAAATGATAAATCCATTGATAACTGTGTCACATTTTAAAAAGTCTAAAAAGTCTGTCTTACATAAACTCGCCTCACGTTCATGATGTCGTGGGTTTTACCCCACCCGTATTAGTTTGTTTTTCAAAACTTAAGTGTGGTTTATAATACCACAGGTTTCAGTGAAGGAAAACATCGTAAGAAAACCTGCTTATGCCGAAGATGACATTCTAAGGCGCATATGAAATCAAACCAAATCGGCTTGGGGAACAGTTTGTGGACAGCAGTATGGCACAAGAGATCCTGAAGGGTCTAAGTGTCGCCAGGTTATCTTGGTTCTTCCAATTATTATTTTTAAACAGCTTTTCTGAAAAAATTCAGAAAGAATTTTTTCCCCTCAAATTTTCATTTTTCCTAGCCATTTTGTATAATTTTGTAAAATTTCAGATCAGTCTAGTAGTTTTCAGAGATATCCGGCGGATAAACTGACCAAATATCGCTTTGACGGACCCTAAAAACTACATTTTTATCATTTAATTTTAAAAAGTGCCACACCTGATGATATTAAATCATCTGTTATCTAATTTAAAAACCAATTAGTGTCAATCATGTAGGAAAACACTTTGAGGTGAAACTATGAGCTACGAAAAAATATTTTGCTTCATGGTATGAGGTGTAGGTTAAATTAAATTTTCAGGTAGTTTAGTGAATTTTATGAGTCCCATTACGTTATCCCTGAATACAAGAATCATTAGCTGACCAGACCTGTTTAGAGTTATCATATCTGATAGCTTATCAGTGTGCAATATATATTTTTCTAACTACTAGTACTAGTAAAGGGACAGGGGGTGATGCATGGAGTTCTAGACATCTTGCCAAATAATAATGGGTTCAGATGGGGCGAATTTTGATTTTCAATCAGGATTGATTAGGATTATTCTTGTAAGCTTAAGAATGTTATTTTTTTTATTTGGATTCTTAATCTCAATTTTTTTTATAAGTTAGTCATAATGAAAAATCGGCCCGCCTAAACCCAACAGCGTATGGGAAATATAAATACACATACTCACACAGCTACACAGTCGACAGGACAGATAGAGAAGAGACACAGGGTAGTCACGACAGCGTACCGATGCGTGTAAAGTGTGTGGTACATACGAAGGGTGGTTTACCGTCGGGGCTTGCGTGCGGCGTGGCGCTGGCGCTGGCGGTGCGCTGCGACGGCGGTTCAGGCGACGCCAGCGCGGCGCGGGCGGACCCGCCTGGCGACTCGGTCATAGATGCTTGTAGGCTGTAGCTCTCCCTGTGGTACGTATATTTATTATGGACGGAATTGTAATTTCGTGTTAGGTTAAAGATGTTTGTTATAAAAGTAACGTCGACAAATAAGACAAACTTAACGAAGTAAAATCTGAACTGTAACTGTAAAACTAGTTCTCAGCGAGAGGATGGATTTTGGCACACTGAAACGCAAACAACATTTACACTAACTATATTGTTTTATCGCACATGATACATTTGGTCATACACGCACGACACTCATACGCATACATTAACACAACAATATCATTCTGACAGAGCTCAGAAAGCGCAGTCTATTGCAGAGCAATAATTAAGCAACCCATGTTTTCTGAGAATTGAAAACCGCAGTACATGATCTAGAAACCTATAATAATCAGTCTACAGCAGTGGAGTAGGTACTCTAAGTACTGATATCTCTTCTGAAGCGGTGGTAAATATTAAATAAAAAACCGAGAAAATGATTTTCCAAAAGTACCAATAGGAAAATGATGATTGAGTTACAAAGTTTTGATTTGACATAGACTGCTGATAATGATGATAAATAGGAATGCAATGTCCCCAGACTAAATGGAAACACCTACA
The DNA here is from genome assembly GCA_947086405.1 of Esperia sulphurella. Taxonomy (NCBI): domain Eukaryota; kingdom Metazoa; phylum Arthropoda; class Insecta; order Lepidoptera; family Oecophoridae; genus Esperia; species Esperia sulphurella. The sequence goes on from OX352261.1 coordinate 8,710,894, forward strand.
TACTTTCCTATGCAACACCGATTATCATGCACACACATTTATCACTGTCATCGGATTTACTGTTTGAGTAATGCTAGCCTGTATCCTGAGGTGGACGATGTCTGGGAGATCTCGCTGTCATATGACGTGTCCGTGTTAATGCCGCCCGGTTGAAGGAGAGGGGTCTGCGGCCAGGGCCGGCGGAGAGGGGTGCTTTCCGGGCCGGGGGAAGAGCACTCGTCGGACTCCAGTCGCATATGGGAGGACTGGAAGCAAATTCAAATGTTCTTTATTGTGCACAGATACATATAAAACTTTATAAAAAAGAAAATAAACAGTATGTTTATGCAAGTAATCATTCGAACCACGGAATTTGAAGTCGTTTTCCGTTCTGGTGCGATCCGTTTGGCAATCGAAAGCGCCATCTTCCTCCAATTGCAAAAAGCCAATCGTTTGCCATTGCTCCCAAAATTAATGATTTGGCATACTTATGTATATCTTCTCGGATGATAAATTTTGAACTAAATACCATGAGTTAATATAAGAGTGCTTATCCTTTTATGAGGGTTACTTTTAATCTCCTTTGTAAAGCTTACGTAGCTTACTTACGTCCTGCTTTGAATGGCGGCTGCGACGAAACTTGAAGGTTTTCTTAGAAGGTCCGTGGGAGCGTTGCAAACGCGGTCTGTCTTCGCCATCCACCGAGGCCGCGTCTGGGCCCTCAGCGGGACCTCCTACTGACGCCGCGCCTGGCGACAGCGGCGATAGTGGCGACGTCGACGTCTCACCTACAAACGGTTGCGCTGTGTATTTGAAGGCACCAATTTCGTTCAATAACATACGAATTAAAATACTGTACACCTACTAATTAGTTTTGCTAATCTTAGTACGTCAAAACAAGATGGCCCTGCTGAAATGAGCATAATGATAATACAATTAGGTACATAAACAAGTTACGAGTAAATAAGGCAATTGTTACGTATAGTGGGAGCAGATTTAACGGACCCTCGCAGGATGTGACAGTTACATTTCATTCTAAATCAATAGCCATATGAAAACAAACGTATTTGCGTCTACAAACCCAAATAAATAATAGATGGATTCCGAAGTGGGTGGCAAAGTTTACATGGTAATACAAACATGTTTTTGCTGCTGGTGACCCTGTTATGTACATGTTACCGAGACGCAAATAGCATTAGTTTTCATATGACTTGGTTTGGAATGAAACACATATATCAGCACTGCAATTGGAAGTTTGACATAAGATACGGTTTGACGTTCCCTCCTACCTCACAGCATACATCATCCCCCAAAGCCTTTTAACTCGCCCCCCTACTGTTAGACTCGTACTAGTAGACCTCTGAACGAGGTAAACCTTATGTCTTGTAACGTTATATTTAAGTGACTATAGCACCCAATCCAATGATGGTAAAGCTGAAATTAGAATGACTTACTTGATCATGTATCGTAGCGAAACGATTGTACTATGGGAAAATTGTAAATATGAAAAGAAATTGATGGTGTAGCAACATGGATAAAAAAAGCGCATGTATACATTCACCTGAAGTCAACTTGAACTCCACTGAAGATACAAATCGTAGTTTGTGACTGGAGCTCACATACGGCGCACCGGATGCTTGCTTCGCATCGTTTGTGTTATTGTTGTTTGGTCCTGGGTTCATAATAAAGTAAGTAAATAATAGAAGAAATAAAATAAGGCGCAGGCTGTAGCGACGGGTTGATACTAGGGTTACTGGTATGGTATATGGTAAACAATAGTGTGATTGTAACCCACATGGTAAATCTGATTAATACCTGTTCATAAATAAATGTATGAACAAAATATAATTTCCCCTCTCATCTACCCCCAAATCGAAGACTAATGGGCAAAATCTCAATTTTGTTAGCAATGCTTAATCTATATTTTGTTACCTACGCTGTTATGGCCATTGTGGGAAGATTGTTTGAGACTTACTGTCCTATTTTCATATTTAGTCAGGAAAAATCTATAATTCAACAACAGTTACCTAAGTGCGTGTTGCTAATATTCGCATTATTGTTGCTATTTTCGCTCTGCCGCCCGCTGATGTTGATGGGCAACTCGAACGTCGGCATGTGCTGGCTGGTGGTAGAACTGCTAGAGACGGACTCTGTGCGGACGTAACGGATTATTAGTAGTAGTATATGTATTATAGAAAGTTCCAAATCGCTCGCTTCAGAAAACAAAACGGTCCCCGGGGCACATTCCGGCAGTTTATATATCCGGCGGGAGAATTCACTGGAAAGTTCTAGGCGCGCGCAGTTAATCCGCGATGCAGAGCGTGTTTCATGGCTGAGTAGAACACTTGAGAGGCTCGCGGACCGCGCAATTATTTCAGTCTCTTGCATTGAGCTAGCTTAGTTTATGTATCATTTATTTCTATACTAAGAATTACTATTTGAATCTGCATGAGAATGTTTCCAAAAATAAACAAATAAATAAAATAATTGTCGGTGTAACCATTTTAATAAGCTTGACTTTTCCTTAATGAGGGCAGAGCCACGTAAGACAGTGAATGTAATAAAATAATTAATACATATACAAGACAACAATTGTCTAATACCAAACTATTTCCTCCCGTGTTATAGGAATTAAATAAGGATAGGACAATTCACAAATATAACATCCAGACCGGAACCAGTTTGTATAAATTGTGTCCCTTATGTTCTCGACCTCTGTCGCTCGAGTCCATTGGCCAACGAGGCGGCCATGTTTATTTATTTTATTTTAGGAAAACTTACAGCTATTTAAATCTATGAAAATTACATATATAGTGCCAAAAAGCCAAAAACGTTTCCACTTCTAGAGATAAATTAAATAACAATTAAAATTCATAATAAACTAACAAAATATACTAAAATAATACATACATACATACACGCAACATAACCTAACGGAAAGCAACATCAATAAAAAAAAGATTTTTTTAAAAATAAAAACAGAAACATAATATAATATAAAACACCAGGAAGTTGTAGTATTGTATGTTTGTTTGCTACCTCTCTGCGCGGAGAGCGGCGCGGAGGGGTGGTCGGGCGTGCGCGGCAGGCCGGCGCGGCCCACCAGCATGGAGATGAGCGAGGGCCGGTGCTGCTGGTGCTTGTCGGGCAGCCCCGCGGCGCGCGGGAACACCTCCGACGCGCGCTTGCCGCCCGCCTGGCCCAGCGTCTCCGCCAGTTGCTCTGTTCACACGTTTCGATGATGAACAAAATATTAAAAAACAATCTTTGGTATACAGGGTGTAAGGGACAGCCTTCCGAAAACTTTAATCACGGCTTCAGACCATCACCCTGAACAACGTACAGCAAGAATTTTTCGCCGGAAATAAAAAAAAAATTTCGACTCACCATACAAATTTTACAAATGACATGCCAGATTTGTATGAAGAGTCGATTTTTTTTTTATTTCCGGCAAAAAATTCTTGCTGTACGATGTTCAGGGTGATGGTCTGAAGCCATGGTTAAAGTTTTCGGAAGACCGTCCCTTACACCCTTTATACTGATGAGTGGATCAAATTTCGACATTTTTACCTAACAGCCTGTGGTATAAACCGTACTTAAGTTCCGAAAAACTCATTCGCACAGGTTTGAACCTTTAGCGTTGAACTATGCTACCCGGCACCTATCCTTTCTCGGTATAATAGTCAATAAAGTACTTGACTAATCTTTAAAAAAAAATTAAGTTATTAAAAACGTAGCTATTTATTGAGTTAGGAATGACGAACAATTATTTTTATTTGAGTTTATTTAATGTAGAATTACTTATTTATACAACATTTTACATTTTATTTACGTCCAAAGTTTTTACTAAGGAATCGTCATGTCATCCTATGATAATGATTTATTTTATTAACTTTACGGGAAAAAATATGAAAATGTGACATGTAACTACAAATGTTTCCTAATGTCCATTGAATACACTGAAGTCTTCAGATTATAGCTCTACTCACCGAACTTGTAGTTGTCGTGTGTATCGCGCATGTTGCGCAGCTCTCGCGCCAGCTCGGCGAGCAGTGCGCCGCGCGCGCGCGCCGCCGGCAACTTAAGCCCGCGCACGCGTTCGCGCACCACGAACTGCATGTGCCGCTCGTTGTCGCCGATCGGCGGCTGAGACAACTGTCAAGTATTTTCCAGTTATCATACTAAATCATCACCTCCAAACTTTACCTTACTTTCAGTCAGCTTAGACTTAGCGGAGGGAAGAGCGGCGGATATTTCGCTGACAATTAATAATAGTCTTTGAAAAATAAAGTTGAAAATTGGATGTAGGAGTAAAAATCTTGCGCTTGGCTTATGATCTTGTTTCTAACACCATTAAAAAGGCAGTGAAAAATCTGCCGTGCTGCTCTCCGCCAGGTCTGCGCTGACGATAAGGTTGTCGCTCACGGGTTGAGTAACGCTAGATGGCGTTAGTAGTCAGAAGCTGGCCACCATTATCGATAAAAATTGATTTCGCGCACCTTCTAGATTTCTCAATAAATGCCATTGAGATTACTACTCAGTGATTCTTTTAGCATTCAGGTGCAAACTGAACATTAAATCTTATCAAAAATGATACTGTGATCGGTGGTCTACAAGGCGGGTGAAATTGATTTGTACCTTAAGCTTTTTTCACACTACACTGATAGACAGTGGGGTAAGGTAGGTCGTGAAGCAAGCGCACACCCCTGGCTCACCTTGTGCACTATGAACGGCTGCAGCAGCACGTAGAGCGGCGTGCGGTAGGTGACCACGTGCTCCAGGAAGTCCCACAGGTGGTGCGCGGCCTCATTGCGGCGGCCCAGGTCGCGCATGGCGCGCGCGATGCGCCCCCACTCGCTGCACAGCTCGCTCGTGAAGCAGGCGCACATCACTTTCAGCGCTACAACAACACTTCTTTTTCAGGTCACTGCTCGGAAAAGTTTTCATTCTGGTCACAAAATGAGGCCCCGAAGTAATATATTATTGGCCTCTGATTTGGCAATCCTTTGATTTGGCAACAATGATATTGATCAATCATAGCACCGTATTAGTCTATATACAATTAAATCACGCCTTTTTTATTGTCGCGCATTGTCAAAGTGTATTTTCCTCGCAGTAGTCGTGAAAAGCACTATGTGTAGCCTCGGCGGAAAGGACCATTCTTCCACTCGTACACCATTAGAATGAACCCCTGAACCAGCGTTATGATTGGTCAATTTCATTATAATACAGTTAATTTAGAAAATCAATCAGCGACTAATGTTTCTTCTTTTGATTCAGGCTCGGCAAAGAGCTTGGAACACTCTCGCTGGATACTTTCACTATGAGTTAAATAATAAATATTACATAATATACATACTTTTGTCTAATCCCAAATTAGTATTTTCTCGTGCTATGGTAATTAAACAAGGATAGGACAATTCACAAATATAACATCTAGACCGGGAAAAACTTGTACAAATTGTACAAAGTTGTCTGTCCCCAGTGGGAATCGAACCCACGACCGCTGACGCTCGAGTCCAATAGGCCAGCGACCTTTTATCTTTGCTTATATGCTGTATAAAAAAGTTACTTATAGGTATAAGGTATAGGTTATATGCTGTATATATAATAGGTATAATGACCCTACATAATATTTTGTGAAACTAATTTAATGAGTCATTTATTCATGATGATACAGTTGCACAAAATATTATTACTAAAATAATTATAAAAAAATCAGAGGACTGACCTAAGAAAGCGATCCTATACAACTGATTGGAGAGTCTGGTAGTGTTCTTGATGTCCCGACTGCCCGTGAATGTGAGCGAGTTGACACGTGCATCGGCCGCGTTCAGCTTCGCGTTGACGGCGGAGATCTGCCCGGGCGGCGCGGGCGGGCACAGCGCGTTCAGCACCACGGACACTATGTAGCTCACGTCCGACTGACGCAGCGGAGGGACGTCTGGCTCAAACAATACAATAAGCTACAGATGTGCAATTCACGAAGGCACGTCTCGCTACTTTTTGCGAGGGGTATCTAGTGTACGTATGAAACACACTGATGATTAGTGCGCGATGATGACAGAACTAACCTAGTAACAATATAACGCATATATGCCGTCGTGAACTAACTATACGATCTATACTACAAAAAGGTTCTATTCTAACGTTCTGCGGTTATTTATGGTTTTAGCAAAGAATAGTTAAACTTTTAATACCGTTTATTCGCGATAGAAAAATGTATAGAATAGAAATTAATTATTGGTAGGTATATCGTAAATGCATACATAACAGATTGAAAGTATATACCAAGTATATACATTGAAGAATTGCAAAAAAGTTATTCGTATCAATGCACAAATAATTTAATAATTATGATTAAATGCTGTTGTTCAACATTAGCGGAATACACCCCATCGGTTAACCCTAAGATTAACAGCATCTAACATTACTCCCAATATGATTTACTGAACAAATTCGGGGTACAGCCGCTCGCCGTACCTTTTCTGCCGCTGCCGACGCGTAAGCAAAGGGGCATGAATAAATTCAACAGCATGTTCTCGGTTTTCTCTGCATTGGGAAAAATTGCGCTCCCTCCACACATTTGTTCCAACGAGTAACTGTCCTGTAACATAACAAACAATACGTCATATGGCTAAAGTAGACAAAATAAATGCAGTCCCATTGCACAGACATTAGGCGGTCACAGATTCATTCAAATGGAGTAATTTACTCGGATTAATTTAAATGGAGTTATTAACTCTTTTGATTTGCCTGAACACAAATGAAAGCATTTCTTTCTTTTCCGATACAAGATTTAAATGCGTTGATATCAGATTTCAAAGCTCTCTCTCATAATCTTTTATTAGAAGTATTTTGTTTGTACTGTAAAATATATCACAAAGATTTTTCAGAGCTTCAGCTGCACACTGTAAAAGTAAATTTGATTGTTTGAATAATATGTTACAGGCTATTGTGTTAATAAGTCTGTATTTACCCCAGTATTAATGACTTGCAACGCGATAAGCCGTACGACAGTGCTGCAGAAGTGCGGCGGCGGCGGTTGGGACATCAAAGCCGCTGTAGCAGACGACAAGTTCTCTCCACTGTGGGTTTCAGACACTATCAGTGCCTGAAAGAAATAGAAATCAATGACTTTATAACTAGGAGACATAGAAAGACATAGCGAATATGTATAAACATTAAACGAAAACTGAAATCGTGTATAATGTTGCACTTGGGAGAGGGAAAATAAGTAGAATAAAGTAAGTGCGTACTTGTACGGTGTTAAGCAAAGTTTTCACTTGCGCCCAATGCATTATATAGGGACATCGAATCATAGTCTCGTAAACGCCTTTCAGTAAAACTGCAGCAGCGTCCCAGTCTGTGTTCCTCTGAAATAAAAGAATATGTTTTTTATACCTATTTACATTTTAAATATCTTCATACTCTTTCACTGCCTTCAATCACAATATTCTCTTCATATGAGCTCACCCGTATGGCAAGGAGCTTTGTAAGTCTCCGTTTAAAAACACTAATTCTTTCTAGTTTACAAATTATATATTTATGATATTAAAACGCTTTAGCCTTTTAGACGGATGGAGTGAAAATTAACATCTCCTTTTCAGCCAGTTTTACCATATTGCCGTAATCAATGTCACAATATAGAAACCCAACTTCACTCACCCTTATGCTGGGTTTCTTGGCAATCTTCAGGAACACCTTATCAAGCCTGCGCAGGATCATTGTAAGCGCGGGCCGCAGCGCAATGTCTGCCCAGTCGGCCGCCGGAAGTACTTGGCTCATGTACCGTTGCAGGCCGCGACAGCCCATAGACTCGGGATCGTATGGGGACACCTTTAGCAGGGAATGCGCTATCTCTGCCAAACGCTGAAAGTATGTAATAATAGTTGGCACATCAAACCAGGTCACAGGTCAAGCCGATTGCAACCTTCTTTCCTTTTATCTTCTAAGATATCTGACAAAAAAAGGCCACCTTCAGTGCATAAAGGGAGTCTCCAGACTCTACTACGGAACACAAAACGGATCTACACCATACAGTATATAAACTAGCCAAACTATTTCAATTTCAACATGTATTCATTTCCAGGCGTGGTGAGGGACTTCATCCTTATGTAGTAGACATACCACGCTCATGTACGAAGCGTTTTGCTTCCTCGTTCATAATGCGAACTGCTAAGGAATGGTACTCCCTGCCAGCTTGGGTATTTCCCGACAAGTACAATTTGGATTTTTTTAAAGGAAGAGTGAATAGGCATGATCTGGGTAAGCGCGCTCCACCTTAGGCCTAAACCATCAGTTGAGACAGAGGTGAAGCGCAAACCTATCAACAATAATAAAAAATAAATATTCAAATACAATGTATACAATACAGATGAGTCTGATCTGACAATAGATACTAGTTCGACTAAGCTATCATTAGGTCCTGTACCTGACCTGGAGTCCTTAATATGAAGATGCAGATGACACACGTGGTTGACAGGATTAGTGTCATCTAAACAGTTATATTCCACTCACCGCATGCGACTTGGAGTCTAACAACTCGACGGACTTGCCCTCGCTGCTGCCGCTGCCCTTGGAGCCGTTCATGTCGAGCAGCCTCGAGGTGGCGCGTCCGATGAAATCGCCCACGAGCGAAAGGAGCACATCTCGAGGGCGGCGGTATTCCGCGCGAACCAACTGATGATTATCATTTATTCAGTAATTTATTGTACCCCATAATGTTTACAAAGATGACAAAATTAATGTGATGATGATGATATAGTACAATACCTCTGAGTCTTCAGCGCCGGCATACTCCTGCACGGGCGGCAGTCGCGAATGGTCAGCACTCTGCGATTTAACCGGTGGCTCGTCCATAAAGTCGACGAAGTTGGAAGTGTTGGCTGTGCGCGGACATCCGCGCTGAGACGAGCCCTTGTGCTCGGGCGACGTGCGGTAGGGGCCGTTGTACGATCTGTGAAAATATACTGGCTAAAAAGTAGCTCTCGGACTGCCACGCCGGAGGTTGCGGGTTCGAATCCTGCTAGGGCCAAATGTTCGTATGATTAATATGTATGTTTGTACCCAAGTCTTGGATGTTTATATATTTATTTAAGTATGTGTATCCGTTATCTAGTAACCATCTGCCTAGTTTGGGGCTGGATAATTTGTGTGAATGTCTGAGATAGTAGGAAGTGCATCAGATGAAATACGTATATTGCTGAACACAAGCCTCCGCAAAAGAATGCCGCTTTTGGTGCTGTCAATTGGGGGATCTGCCGTAATCACCACGCTTGGCAGGCGGATTGACGATTTAATATAAACAGGAGAACGATGCTGCGTGTACCTGGAGCAATCCCTTAGTCGCTTCACGACACCCACCGGAAGATCGGGGAAAGAAATTCATACATAGGCTATGTTGTGATAGATTTGTGATTTTAAGTTAATTCGAAGGGAATATGATGAAAAGTAATGTAATAATTATATTGGATAGTTATCAGCCGGTCCAGCATCAGGCTTCTGGTTCAAGGACCGTTCGTTAACATAACACGTGGTGTCCAGTCGGATCCTATGAAGGGATGAATGAAACAAATATTGTTGTGGGGTTTTAACTGCCTCGAGAGGCTATAATTAAAAAATAATATAAAACATCTGTAAATCTAATTTTACAATGAAGAGTGCACTTTATGATTATGGCCAGAGAATAAGTTAATTATAAATAAGAAAACTCACCGGTACCGGATTTCATGATGATTCTACTTAACGTAAAATTAACATCGTCCATACACAAATACCGTGATTAAATTTAGCGCGGGGGTAGTTATTAGTCACACAATAAAGTTCGCTGTTTTGATATTCGTTGATTTTTATCACACGCTCGATGATACGATTCCGCTATGGAATCTGTTGGTTCACAACCGCAGGATGATGGACGTCCTCAGCATCTCGTGGGGACAAAAGAAAACGTGACGGAGATCACCGCATGGCGATCGGGTACACCATCTGCGCCGGGAACCTTTCGTCTGCTGTTCGAACGCGCTGTTGATGGCAGACCTCCCTCGCGGGTCTTCAAACGTCTCTCATCGGGAACATGTGGTCGGACATCTTCTTCCTTCACGTGGTTGCGATTCAAGATGGACGCTCCATTAAAAATAAGCTTCTTTTACTTTAAGTTATGAAATTACATGGCAAATGTATAGATCGTCAGACGCCTGAAGGGCATCGTTCTGACGGAATGAGTCGGTGGAGTTTGCTAGCCGAAATACTCAAGCCATGTCCCGAAAGTAAACCGGGAACTAAAATGATACGGGCGTATCGCGCGAAACTCCAATCCAGACTGTCAGGCTGTCGTTTTCTTCGTAAAAAGATCTATTCCCTAGGTCGATGTCGACTGCCGACCTCCTTGTCTGATGGGAGTAAAAGACAGAGACAGCGAATGCCGATCTTTATCGATTGGCTTCGTGACGTCTCTCAGCTGTCATAAGAAAATAGGAATGTACTCGCTTTTATAATTAAAAATAATGAAACTACAAAATGTTTCCAAAATCAAAATATATGTTTATCAGGTGAAAGGTAGCTATATGAAAAGCATGTCTACCAAATTTCGTTCCAAACGGAACGGTAGTTTAGGAGATACGAGCGAGAATAGTTTAATGCTATAATTTGCTCAATTCTACTATTAGATGATTTCATTGAAATCTAATAATGCGAGGTAAGCTGTAGGTAAGCATTACCGACAATGTTGGATGGTAATATCATGAGTTGTTGAACTGAAATGCCACAAATTACGATCTTGTAGTTTTTTGTATGTGATTTATTTATTCACATACCTTCAATTTATATTTTAATTTACTGAACTTATTTGTTAATTAAATAGTGTTTTGATGATATTATGTTTTATTTATCAAGTTTAGTAGCGCTTCGCTACAATACCCCCTTTGTCAGAGGAAAACGCGTGACACAGTCAGCGTTTAGCAGCCCCTCCAATCAATATAAAAATTGCAAATTAAAAAAAAATTGAGGTAAAATCTACTTTATACATTCTATCAACAGCAACTGACAAAGCTCTTGCTTATGCCTTAAATAAAAAATAAACCTAACTAAAAAATAAAAAAATTAACTTGCCTAAAATATAATCACGACTTTTTCTTTCCTTGAAATCTTTCTTTACTCAAACACACATACACGCCATATTCATACATACATCTTTCTAATTTACTCGTATTCATTCATCATTATATATATATATACATATACTTATAGATATGTTACATACTTCTCATTTATTCAATCACCTTCATTATCTCTCATCTAATAAATCCAACTGTTTTGCTAGCTATCCGTACTATCCTTTCAATGATGTTGAATAAGTTCATGTTTATAAATTTAAAAATATTGTTATTAGTTTTAAAATGTTGTCTAATAACATTTTTATAACCTATACTTATCCTATCATTCTTACTATTTAATTATGCAAAATGAAAAAACAAGTGAACCTCTAGTAGGTCATACTAACTATGAAACTTACTAACCTATGGTTATACTAACTTACTAGAATCCTCTTATCAACTAGAAATAACTCTTATATTGAGTTTTAAGAAAAATATTAACAAATGACATGCCTTAATGTAACCTAATTTGCATGTGTTTATAAGCACAGCAATTAAGAAAAAATATAAAAAGAAAATGTATCTAAGAAGAATACACATACCGCACTACTAGTCTATCTATTAGAATAGTCTGACATCTGTAGGCTAAAATTGGTCTAAATAGAACCAAAAAATTTATCCATTTGAATACTCTTTGAGACCTACGGTGACAGTGCAGATGTTAGAGTGTCCTACCTTAATATTAGGAGACTCGTTATCATTTTACTGTCCCACTTGCTACTGGAGTTTGGATTTAAAATTTAAAAAATAATTAAAAATATTTACTAAATATATATTATACACATATTTGTATATAATATAATACCTATATAACATTTAAATCAGACTTCACTACCATATCTGGTCTATTTCAAAGTAGTATTGTAGTTCTGATACAATGTTAAAAAATTTGTATGCCGCTCCGGCTATACTAAAAATATTCAGTTTTTATTTTAATGAAAAAAGTATGTGGGTTAGAAACTTCCCAATTGGTGTTCATAATTCACTAGGTTGTCTAGTTACTAGAACCATAAAGTAATTTAAAACTTTGGTATAAAAAAAAAATTTCAAAAAAAAATATGCTTTATTTTTAATTTGAAGTAAAATTTCCCATATTTGATTCTCCATCAAATATGAAATTAAATGATTGTCATTTGTTTCAACTCATAATATCCTTATATCCTGACCTAACAGGTATTAATGAAGAATGAATGCAGTTGTACTAAATGCAATTGCATGTTTAAATTTATAATATTATGAATGTTTTCATTGTCCTGACCTAACAGGTATTAATGAAGAAATGAAATGCAACCGTGCGAAATGCAATCGGTATGCAATGGTCATATTGACCGAATAATGTTTTTATGCCATGGGAAAATTTGGAAAATTTTGGAGCTGTGGACTCTCAACGAAAACAATAATAACAATAACAGCATAACCCCTTACAAATAAATTTCAGTTGCACATAATAGTTTACATTCAATAGAAAAGCATATTTAACATGGTTTTATATAAGTTTCATTCTCCTCCTCAGAGATTCCGTGGAATAAAAATTACTGATTTTAAATAAGTTTAAATTGTAAGATATTAATAAAAGTATGATGACACACGTGTTATATTACATGTTCGGGCGCCATTGTTGTGTTAAATAAAGGTGTCCAATCGGTATGCAATGAAGGGATGAATGAAACAAATTTAGAGGCTATGATTAAAAAAAATAAGAAAAAAATCTATTTATCTTATTTTAATATGAAGTGTGCACTTTATGATTATGGCCAGAGAATAAGTTAATTATAAATAAGAAAACTCACCGGTACCGGATTTCATGATGATTCTACTTAACGTAAAATTAACATCGTCCATACACAAATACCGTGATTAAATTTCGGGCGCCATTGTTGTGATAGATTTGTGATTTTAAGTTAATTCGAAGGGAATATGATGAAAAGTAATGTAATAATTATATTGGATAGTTATCAGCCGGTCCAGCATCAGGCTTCTGGTTCAAGGACCGTTCGTTAACATAACACGTGGTGTCCAGTCGGATCCTATGAAGGGATGAATGAAACAAATATTGTTGTGGGGTTTTAACTGCCTCGAGAGGCTATAATTAAAAAATAATATAAAACATCTGTAAATCTAATTTTACAATGAAGAGTGCACTTTATGATTATGGCCAGAGAATAAGTTAATTATAAATAAGAAAACTCACCGGTACCGGATTTCATGATGATTCTACTTAACGTAAAATTAACATCGTCCATACACAAATACCGTGATTAAATTTAGCGCGGGGGTAGTTATTAGTCACACAATAAAGTTCGCTGTTTTGATATTCGTTGATTTTTATCACACGCTCGATGATACGATTCCGCTATGGAATCTGTTGGTTCACAACCGCAGGATGATGGACGTCCTCAGCATCTCGTGGGGACAAAAGAAAACGTGACGGAGATCACCGCATGGCGATCGGGTACACCATCTGCGCCGGGAACCTTTCGTCTGCTGTTCGAACGCGCTGTTGATGGCAGACCTCCCTCGCGGGTCTTCAAACGTCTCTCATCGGGAACATGTGGTCGGACATCTTCTTCCTTCACGTGGTTGCGATTCAAGATGGACGCTCCATTAAAAATAAGCTTCTTTTACTTTAAGTTATGAAATTACATGGCAAATGTATAGATCGTCAGACGCCTGAAGGGCATCGTTCTGACGGAATGAGTCGGTGGAGTTTGCTAGCCGAAATACTCAAGCCATGTCCCGAAAGTAAACCGGGAACTAAAATGATACGGGCGTATCGCGCGAAACTCCAATCCAGACTGTCAGGCTGTCGTTTTCTTCGTAAAAAGATCTATTCCCTAGGTCGATGTCGACTGCCGACCTCCTTGTCTGATGGGAGTAAAAGACAGAGACAGCGAATGCCGATCTTTATCGATTGGCTTCGTGACGTCTCTCAGCTGTCATAAGAAAATAGGAATGTACTCGCTTTTATAATTAAAAATAATGAAACTACAAAATGTTTCCAAAATCAAAATATATGTTTATCAGGTGAAAGGTAGCTATATGAAAAGCATGTCTACCAAATTTCGTTCCAAACGGAACGGTAGTTTAGGAGATACGAGCGAGAATAGTTTAATGCTATAATTTGCTCAATTCTACTATTAGATGATTTCATTGAAATCTAATAATGCGAGGTAAGCTGTAGGTAAGCATTACCGACAATGTTGGATGGTAATATCATGAGTTGTTGAACTGAAATGCCACAAATTACGATCTTGTAGTTTTTTGTATGTGATTTATTTATTCACATACCTTCAATTTATATTTTAATTTACTGAACTTATTTGTTAATTAAATAGTGTTTTGATGATATTATGTTTTATTTATCAAGTTTAGTAGCGCTTCGCTACAGCTACTTTATGGATACAATGTGTCTGCAATCTAACGTAGACGAGTTATGAGCATATGATTACACATTTGGAGATAGTTTTTCATCGCTAAAGAAACTATTGCGAATAAAATTAGAGACCATAAGCTCTAAGGCCAAATAGTCGATACCACGCATAGCTAGGTGTTCTTGTACCTTCAGCAGAAGGATGTACTTACTTAGAGAGTCCCTCGCAGTTGTTGACAAGGGTTTTGATAGCTATGGCCAGCTGCTGAATGATTTCCTTTTCCGTCATTCCTCTCCTGTTGTATGTGGGTAGTTCGATCTGTTTCACGTAGCAGGGTAGTATAGCTTCTAGTATGATCTGTAACATATAATTTAACTTCATATCATATCAGCTCTCAGACATCCGCTGATGGACTTGGACTTTTCGCAATGAACGCCACCACACCCGGTCCTCTGCCCTCCACATCCAGCCGCGTCCGGCCACCTTCTTCAGGTCGTCGGTCCATATGGTGGCAGGGCGTCCCACCTCGCCAATTATCGGTCTCCACTCCAGAACTCGTTTGCCCCAACGGCCGTCCGTTCTGCGATAGATGTGGCCCGTCCACTGCAACTTGCAATTATTTAAAAAATACTCAAAGCACTTACAAGCATCTGATACCCCCTCATACTCTCAGCGGAGTACGAGACGACCATGACGCACAGACTGATGCAGTCGAGGACGTTCACCATCTCGTCCTCGTCGCGGTAGCAGAAGTCTATCGGCTTCAGAGGCTTCTCCTCCTTGATCAGCTCGGCTATGTGGAGCGGGTCTGGAGATGGAGTCTCCAGGCTAAGCAGTAGATTGAATAGGCAGCTGGATTGTACCTAAAAAAATATATGAATTATTTATTGTCTCACTTTATTTTTGTTTCTATGTTAAACTAGATAAACTATGGCAAACAATATAATATACAAAGGCGGTCTTGTCTCTTGAAGCGATCTCTACAAGACAACCTTTTTGCTCGCGACTTGCGCCTGCGTGTAAGTAAGAGTTCTGCCACCTGACATCTTTTACTGTAATAGTTGCTACACATTCTTTTTATTGTAGTTTAAAGACATACACAAAAAAAAATTGGCAGAAATCGCACGAATTAATTCCCTCGTCCACTTTTCACCACAGGTCTACCCGACGTAGAACGGGAATACGTTCCTCAGCAGGTAATCTACCACCCATTGGTACGAAGCGTTTCGCTTTATCATTCATTAAGCGGATTGCTAAGGAATGGAATTCTTTGCCAGCTTCTGTTTTCCTGGATACATATAAATTAGGTATCTTTAAAGAAAGAGTGAGTAGGCACCTTTTGGGTAAGCACGCTCCTTCTTCGGCCTCATCTTCACTTTATAAATAAATATTACATAATATAGGTAATAAACATCAGGGTTCGCAAAAGTCCGATATTTATAATAAATATCAAAATATCCGATATTTGATATTTATCCGATATACATCGGATATATATCATGCATATGAAAAGATGCAATTTTTCGGCTGCAGGTAGCTTTATCTAATATTTGATCTTTTAAATCAAAAGTGTAAAATAAAGATTGAGTTTGATTTATTTAATATTTATTTATTTATTATAAAATTAACAAAAAAAACAGTCTTCGCGTTTAATAATAATTAATAATCAGTCTTATTTAATCAGTTAACCGAATTAAAATGTACAATGTTTAAATTATTATTTAAAAATATCAGTTCAAAATTTTAATATTACTTAGTCCACTTCAGGGTCAGGTCTCAGGCATAAGTCTATAAGCGGGACATCATCTTCTGGCTCCCAGTCTAGTTGACTTTCAGATTCTATCTCAACGTTAAACAATTCTTCGGCATTGGGATCACAAACCCAGTTCATATTGTATGTTGGAGTTATTTTAGACTGATTCAAATTCTTCAACATATAAACCAACTTAAGAGCTTTCTCGGTTCCTAAACGATTACGAACTTTTATTGCACCAGGCCAAAATGGATGCTACTGAGACAATAAATATCAATTGATATATATCAACATATATATCAATCGATATATATCATGATATATATCCGTTGATACTTATCAGCGAACCCTGATAAACATACACTTGTCTAATCCCAAATTAGGATTTTCTCCTGTGCTATGGAAATTAAAGAAGGATAGGACAATTTACAAGACCGGGACCAGCTTGTACAAAGTTGTTTGTCCCTGGTGGGAATCGAACCCACGGCCTCTGGCGCTCCAATAAACAAGCTACTAGGTCAACGAGGCGGTCAATCATCTTTCACTTTCTTTAATCACTTTCCAGCAGATAAGATTGAGGTCAAGCGTGAGACCATCACATATAAAAACAGCGCAGTACTAGGCCTAGGTAATACTAAGAGTAAAGAATATTAAATTGAATTACTTTGCTAGCATCTCCGTATGCGGCTTCCTCGTCAGTATCCAATATGGCGGAAACGGATCCAAACATTTGCAAAATAAACGGTTTTCTGTTCAGCAAATAAAACTGCTTTACGGCGTATTCTATTGTCGTTGTCACAAGCTTATTGGTTTGATAATTGGAGTATATTTGCAGTAGGGTTGGCATGATCAACAAGTATCTGAAAAAGAACAGATGTTGGTTTTTGGGACCTTCCACTACACAGAGATGTAGACAGACGCGTATCGATAGAAAACATACAGAATAATTTTTCGTGACAAATTTTTAAGTTTATAAATATTTCCCCTATGTAAAATACGGAATTGTACATTACCAAACTAGAATTGAATTTGGATTTGTACAGGACAATTCACAAAAATAATTATAATGTACCTATTGTTTTTGTGTGCCAAATAAATCATTTTCTAACCAAATATAACACATACCAGGACTAAAGTTCCTACTGGGGACTGGGAATCAAACCCACGACCTCTGGCACTTAAGTTCAAAAACTAAGCCACTAAGTCCTCGATGCGGTCAAATCATTGTCCTTTCATATACAGAGGCTAATCCAGGAAAGATCATAAATATCTTGGAAAAAGGACATAGCTACAAATTATCTAAATCCTTACCCATTAGTGGAAAATATGTTCTTGAAATTAAAGGCAGCGTTCACGTACGTGGCTATCACGTATCTGAGGATAAGAGAGTCTTCACTGTGTAGCATGAGCGCACCGTTGAGCACGTTCAGGAACAGATGTATGTCACGAGAGGAGGTGAAGTTTCCTGCCATGGCTTCAAACATGCGCGCTATCAGACGTACCCACCTGAAAACAGAGTTTGATATAGGCTGACTTCGGGTTATATTCATTCGGAGAGAACGATACATACTGCCAGGGGTCTATTATGGCATCGAACGATATACTGCAAAAGTGGTTGTTGTTTTTAAACCTTCCATCGTAGACAACACTACTATAATCTAAATTATATGAGTATTGAATATTAAGAGAATAGGATTGGTGAGGTTACTCGAGGGTTTTAATTAAAATTTGTATGCAGCCGGGCCGCTGCAGAATCTATAGTGACACTGCTGGAATGGAGTCCATAAACCGGTTGCAGAAGCGTAAAGGTCCATAACCATGAAGGAAAATAATTTATCGCATCTCATAAGTCACCTCAAAGTTTTTACTTTCATGATTGACACTAGTTGGTTATTAAATTAGACAACAGAAGTAATCTTTTATCTAATTTAATAACCAATTAGTGTCAATCATGAAGATTAAAGGTAAAAAGTTTGAGGCGACTTATGAGGTGCGAAAAATTATTTTCCTTCATGGTATGACCTGTTAGGTCGGAAGAAGGTAGCTAAGATGATATTCTGAAGGCAGCAAGAGCAAGATGAATGCAGATCACATTTAACAAAGAGAAATGGCGTGCAAATGAAGATGGCGTAGTCAAACTGTGGACTGCTGTGGGCTGAACATGACGATGATGTCTTTCTTCAGTGGTGCCACAACACAATGCAAAACATGAACGAGACAAAGTTAAAATCATTTATTGCACATGAGTACACTTGGTACATTTATACATGTTATTTTTTTACAGATCACCGCTTCCTAGGTGTTAGCGCTGTGAAGAAGAAACGTCGCAACAAAAACCAGCAACATGACTTGAGCAACAACTTACATGAACTTGTGTAAAACATCTAGTCCGAGTAGCATAGACCCCAATGGTCCACCGCTGTACAGAGCTAAATCAGCTTCCAACGCTTTGCGGGGGAATGACGGCAGTTTCATTAGCTCGTCGTGGAGGAACACCACTCGTTGAACCACCTTTAAATAATTTGAGAGAATTATGTCACTGCGAATTATTCCTACCGGCAGTGACGGAGTGGCAGTTGTGATATATGGGATTGTATGGAGGACCCTTAGTGACGCGTGCAAGGCGCGGCTTGCGGTACTAAATTTGTATGGAGGCTAGGCGGCGCCTTACCTGTCATTGCTCCAGTGTGGCGGAATACCGGGTGTGGTGGTGTGTATTGGAGAAGTTTATATATTTATGTCCAGTAGTGGACGTTAACAGACTGATGATGAAGTCACTACATGGAGTTGACTAACTGAAAGATGGGAAAAATTTCAATTGTGAATTGTTACGCATTTTATTCTAAGCCTTTAGAATGCTGATTTTCGGTTACAATGCAAAATTTCACTAGTAGCGCGGCTTAACATTTAAACCGGTAATCGGTTTTGAGGTTGTCTTAGCAAATTCATTGGCTTTATGTTTTTCGAACGGTGCGGACGCATACCGAAAAGTCGTTAGTACGATGATCTTTTTTCCATTACAAGTTAAAAGTTTCATTATCAAAAACGAACCTTCAATAGTTTTCACTATTTTTCACTTCCATGACGCATTATAGCAGTGACTTCAGACATCAGAGTGTTACACTTAGTGTAAAATTTGATAGCAATATTCGTTTATTAGGAACTGAATTAAGTCAGGATATTTTGATGCTCCTTTCTTTAATAAAATAAAATATAAAATATGTTTAATACATACATATCTACACAGTAATGGCATAGTATGTCCCTTGCAAGGTAGTCAAGAAGATGGAGAGCTAGGTGCCAGTATCTTAATTAAAAAAATAGCTGATCTACTTACCATATCTACATTTTTAAGGATAGCCCACGTGAGCAGCACCTTGCCTATCTCCACGAACTTCTGCAAGAGTTCCTGCTGCTGCAATTTCTCGAAAGCCTCTTCTGGCTCCATGTGTACCAGCCCTAGTTGCGGGTGCTGGGAGCGCTTGAAGAAGTAGTGATCGCGCACGAAGTTTTGCGGATTGTGGATTTGACCTGGGGAATGATATTAAAAGTTAGGCTGCTTAACAACAAATTCCGCAATATTCCGGACAATTGCGCCGCAATCTATGGAACGAGAGAATAAACAGTATTTTCTTTGCGTCCACAAACAAACGGGCGCAATGGGTGAGTTAGTTACTCGCGCGCCATACAACTGTTAACCAATAGGTAACTGATGTTATTGGAGTGGAGCAAGGAAAATGGAAAAAGTCCCATCCCTCCGCTTTCCGTTTCAAGATGTGACTTTAACTCCTACAACGATCGGTTATTTAAAGAGAACATAATCCAAAATCAAAATCCAAATGCAAAATCTGCCACCCGTTTATTCAAATGGGTCATATTTACCAACTCTCTAGACTATTCAGAGACGTGTGCTACATCTTAGCGCACTAGTAGTAGCTAACTTACGTGTTTTGAAGTCAACTAGAAAATGTTCAGCGTGCATTTCCGGTGCTATGCCGAAGAAGTCGAGCGACTCCTTCAATATCTGGATGAACTGCGTATCTTCCTGGACGGGGAATTGCGATGGAATGCTTCCTTCGTTGTCCGCTGGAAAACGAGGTAAAGGGCTGGGTTGATGCGAGATTTATGCAAAATTTAACTTTATTTTAATCTATAATCTTCCAACGTCCACTGTTCGACATAGACATGTTAGCTATCGCAGTACCAGGTCTCGCACAGATGGCGCTGCTGCCAGTTACTGGTCAGTGTCATTCGTTTGAATGGTTATACCATGGTTATACATTCAGTGTGTTGAAGTTGACATTTGAATCAGGTACTTTATATAGTTACATCCATTATTCAGCCCAGTGCAGGTCTTCTCGTTAGTCATTGATATGTTTATAAAATAAAACCAGAAGTACTTCGGAGATAAATTGATGGCATTAGCCCATTCTTTATCTAAAAATTACACGACTGTCTGAATTTTAGTTGATTTACAAAACGATGTAAAATCACCAAACGTATTACTAGACACGACGAAGCTATTGAGCGATCACCGATATCTGAAGACTTTTTAATTTTCTTGTTAAATTCCAAGAAATCGGTATTTTAATATTTATTGTAGCTGTGTTAGTACATAAGTATATGAAAAATTTGAATTAGAAATAAAAAAAATATTTTCAGTTTCGAAGAGTCGTGTTTTGGTTTGTACTATCTTTGTAGCGGGAACCGTCGATATAAATTCACTCACGTGGGCCGTGTACGATAATCTTCTTCGCAGCTGGTACGTTGGCGGTAAGCAATATAGACGCGTCGCACTGCTCTTTTCGTAAAATTTGTTTCAAATCTTTGAACATGATGCCGTGAACACTGTGGACCACCTAGTAACATCAAACAATCTGTATTAGTGTAAACCCAACACTTATGCGGAGAGTTGTCGGCGAAGAGCATCGAAGACCTACTTGAGACCTACTACGAAGAAACTTGAGATATCCAAATCGCACCAAATCCACAGTTTAAATTGGCATTTTATAATATATTGAAATATCGAATTAATGTACTAATTTAAAATAACTTTTAGTGGGCTGTCCATTGGTGTATTTGCAATGCTGCTGCCCGGCCCTGGTGCAATCTCTTAGTAGCGTTGACGGGATGATTGGGGGGGGGGGGCAATTCTAAGCCAGGAACCACATGGCAGTATGTAAAACAAATAAAGTATGTCGAAACAATAATCTGACTGTGAAAGGTGCTCCTGAGCGTTGACGTTGCCTGACTGGCCGAAGGAAAGCGAGTGAACAACTTCATGGCGGTCGGCAACCTGTCGCGCGAAGCTCGAGAGGGGCGCGCTTCATACAACCGTACTAATCACGTGCTTAACAACTGGTGGAGCCACGATAAAGTCGCTTGGTACAAGAGGTAGCGGGTATGAGCCGCTACAGCACAGTTAACAACTTCGTGTCCCGCGTATATTTTTTATTATAGGCAAAGCGCATAACTGAGTAGGTTCCTGCGGTAGTGGAGGGGTGCGGGAGGGTGTATTCGTTACGTCAAATGACGCGAGACTTCGGTTGGGCGTGATCGTCGGTGGCGTCGTGTATAGCGAGACGGTTATGTTGCGTCACATGTCACCGCCGTCATTATCCTCACCACCAAAAGTTGATGAAAAAGAATATATTTAATTAAATATTTCACCTGTGCACGGACCAGAAACATATCTAATAAATAAAATCGTAAACATCGCGTGTCTGTACATTGAAGATATTTGCAAAAAAAAATTGAGGGGTCTAAGGATAAGTAATAGAACACATTTCAATAATTTTTGTCTGTTCATCTGTTTGTCTGTGAGTTTGTGCACGCATCAATTAAAAACTACTGAACGGATTTTGATGGACTTTTCACAAAAACATGGAGATTAACTTAACTTTTAGTCTTTATTTCATCGCAATCAGCTAACTCAATCAAAAGTTATAGACATTTTTAGTTTTCAAATACATTAGTAGGTAAGGTTAGTTTGCAATACATTGCGAATTATAGTATTTCCGTACTATTCAGATTGCGATGAGTTTGGATTTGAGCTGCGAGTAGGAGTGGGAGTGGGAGTGGGCGTGGGCGTGGGTAAAGGGGAGTACATGTGGGAGCGGGAGCGGAAGCGGGACCGGAGCGGGACCGTATTCTGTAGTTCACGCGAGCGGAGCCGCGGGCACAGCTAGTTTAATAAATTAAAACGTAAACTTCGCGTATCTGTACATTGAAGATATTTACGAAAAAAATATTGGGGGGGTCTAAGGATAAGTAATAGAACACATTTAAATCATTTTTGTCTGTTTATCTGTTAAGTTTGTGCACGCATCACTTAAAACTACTGAACCGAGAGCGGGAGTGGGAATGAAGCGGATTCTGTAGTCAACGATCGCTCGGCACAGCTAGTTTGATAATAAAAACGATGAACTGTTGTATCTTCTTAACGTGTTGTATCTTCTACTTTTGAAGGGGAGGACAATGACGGCGGTTGAAACGCTCGAATATTCACCCCCCTCCCACACCGCTCCACTACCGCAGGATCCTACTTAGTTACGTGCTTTGCCTGTAGAAACAGCCGTTCCAATTAAAAGGTATTTGAAAGTTTGTATATGAAACGAGCTTGTAAAATTAAAAAAATTTATAAGATTCTGCAAAAAATAACACTTAAATGGCTAATATCGAAACTCACCATCCAGAGTATCGAGAGTGCCGCACCAACGAGCCTCTGTCCGTCCTCGTGCGGCGAGCGCACGTAGAACATGACATAGCCTATGATGTAGTTGTAGAGCGCGAACGCGGCCTGCTGTGGGAGCCGCGGTATGAATCTGATCAGGTGCCGGAGCAGCTTGAACATCTCGTCCTGGTGGTCGCGGGTCAGACGTTCCAGGACGTGGCGCAAGAATAAGGCAGAGTCCTCTACTAGGCAGCCCCATATACACTGGAAAACGATACGATAATGAAATACAGTTTTTTACCGCTTTGATGGCTTGGTATGCATCGATTTCCACTGGGTATAGATATTTTTGTACAAAGTTTGTCCAAGTTGTGTGTTATATTTGTGATTTTCTAATCTAATTTCTATAGCAAAATAAAAGCGGCGGTAAATGATTCTAAAAATAAATTCCTGAAACGTATAATTTTCCCATCATTGCTAGGCAATTCCACATGTGTGTTAAAAATTTCGTAGTTGTCGAGTTATTCGCCGGATAGACATACGGCAAAAAGCTTCGCTGGAAGGGTATCTGTTTTGACGGGTCCCTATAAATAGAAACTTCTATCAAAGATTGAAATCTTTCTTGAACCAATTAAGAACGACTTGACTAATAAGCATTCTCTGCTTACGAGTAAAGACAAAAGTTCAAGTTAAATCTCAAAGCTTAAAGTGGTTTGATTACCTGATAAGCAACTTCGTAAACCGAGCAGCCGTCTTTAGAGACAGCGGCGTCGTCCAACAGGGCCACAATCTCAGCCACGGCCGAACAAAGCACTGAGGGGAACAACGCCGAAGCGATCTGTGTGTGGTGGGCGCCGCGGACACCTTCCACTAATTCCTCGTCAGCTGGCGCTGATGGAAATTGGTACAGGTTACTTGAGGAGATATTTAATTAAGGAGAATTAGAAACAATAGTAAGAGCAGTAGTGTGTATCTATAGAGCGTAAATCATCTAAATAATATTGTGACGGATTTGAGAGCATGTAATGAAACGACAGGTAAATTGTTTAAAATCATCTTTCTTTCATGAAATAACAATAACAATTAATTAATGCGCACGTCATCTATATTATGTATATTAGTTTGGGATAGCATTTTAAAGTCATTTATAAGTATTCAAAGGATTACACAAACAACATATTATGTATATTAACAGACATCGTACATTACTGCAGCGGTCGGGAAATAAAAATTGCGAGTCAAGGACGAGTGTGAGTTACAAGGCCGAACCGTAAGTATAATACGAGTCATGCAATTGTCATTCCCGCTGATGTATGAATAGTGATTATTCAAATATGTCATCATCAGGTTATTTTTGTCTCCACTGCAGGAGCACAACCCTCTCTCATCTGCCGGAGACTGACGGAGGATTTGGCCGACACTCCCCGCGCTGGCCAGACGGGTTGGGGAGGCCTGACTGATGTTCTATAATGTATTCCCTTAGTCGCCTTGTACGACATCCACGGGAAGAGTTGGAGTGGTCCTATTCTACTCTACCGGAAACTACACGGCAAAATATGTAAGAAATTAAAATATAATGAAGGCATTTTTGAAAGGTGTTTTGTTAAATGTTAATAATATACTGAGGTGTATAATATAACAACTGAAAGAATCTATGCATTTGGCCGAACGTAAGTTTTCCGTAATCGTTTCTATAAAAGTTTCACAAAAACATTATTATGGCAGTGGATAGTTACTTGAATGACGTTTGTTACTTTAGTCACGTGGTTTAATTTGCAGCTGCCACAAATCTAAATTGCCGTCCTAGGCCAGCAGAGATGCTGTCGCCGTATTTGAAGTGATATTTATATTTAAAATAAC
The DNA here is from genome assembly GCA_947086405.1 of Esperia sulphurella. Classification (NCBI taxonomy): domain Eukaryota; kingdom Metazoa; phylum Arthropoda; class Insecta; order Lepidoptera; family Oecophoridae; genus Esperia; species Esperia sulphurella. The sequence goes on from OX352261.1 coordinate 8,735,683, forward strand.
GCAAACATTTCTGAGCCTGGTGAGAAAATAACTTACGCTCTATATGATCATCTACAGCGTGGTCCAGAGCGGGTTCCCTCGCCGCCTGCCTCGTTATGGGTATGGTGGTAATAAGGAAGCTCTCCCGCTCTGCTTTCTTCTTATCATTGCGTTGCTGAAGCGCTCTCTTGATCGCTTCGGTTTGCTGCTTCTTGCGCGTCTTCGTCGCGGTCACGAGCGAGCGCTGTCGGTTAAATTTTATACGTGTAGATGATATCATCTACACTTATGTTAGAAAGAGGAAGGGTGTGTGAAAGTAACCTCGGATAATATTCAAGCCATTGAAACATACTCTCATGCTAAAAAAGGCATGACTTCTCGATGAATGAAGGATTTACTATTCCCGTGAATGTGATCAACTTCAGCTATGCTTCAAATTCGATTAAACGGCAGCTGTGTAAAATAAACAGTTTAATAAATATAAAAAGCTTCGTATGAATACTTGCAGTGGCTCAGAATGCTCTCATTTGAAAGGTACCGAAATAATTGCAGAAGCATTCCCTAATACCAATGTAACTTCTGTAGTGAGAGATTTTGCAGATGTGTTTGTTAATAAGTGTGATAGCTAAATGTGTGTGATAGCTATGTGAGATGAGAACGATTAACTACAATGTCAGAAAAAGAAGACAGGCCCAGAAGAGAGAAACTTTAGGCTTACATGACGTTCCTGATTTAGAGTCATCTCCATGTCTTTGTCCTTTACTTGTGTACTCCACGGTGGATCGACTACTGCGAGCGACTCAATACCGATCTTGGGTGAAGGCAGTGTGAATTCGATTCCCGGTGGTGGCACTTTGAAAGTCAAAGACGCACCCTCCTCCATGCGAGGCCAAACTTGGTAACGTAGTTTCCACATTACTTGGAATTTTAGTATAGCGCTGATTCTGGAATGTTATAATGTGAATCAAGTAGTCGTACATATGGAAAAATAAAGTCAGAGTCAAATGAATGTGTGAAGTCAAACGAAATAAGTGGTAATATGTTTTGGTGGTACACTACGTCAGATTAGCACCATAGAATACTTAATAATTGGCAGCACTATGTTGGTATCGTTTTATAAGAAAATATTTAAACAGTACGTAAACAAAACAACAAATACAAGTAAATTAATTATATTGCAAAGTCCTTTAATCGAATGGAACCACTATGTCCTCCCGAGCGTGGATGTCGTACAAGGCGACTAAAGGATAAATATCAGGTGATGTCATCGTCTGTGCATTAAACTTCATACACTGTGATCACCAGCTCGCCTGCCCAACCGCGTGGTGATCAATTCATCAATCATGCACCTTGGGAGAGGCCTATGGCCAACAGTGGACTCTTTTAGGCTGATGCTGTTGAATCATAGAATTCTAAGAAACTAATTTCGCACCTTTTTTGGTTTTCACACGTATCGGGGCAGACTAACCTCCAAATATTTTAGGGGGCTGAATACTGACCTGATCCCTGGGTCCGTGTGCTTCAGATCTTCGTGCATAATTTCAGAGGCAGCCTGCGGTGTTTTTACTGCGCACAGTATAAACAGCGACGCGGCGCACGCGCTGAGTTCCCGGTCAGGCTCTAACAATAGCTGCCACGCTATAGGCGCGCATTCAGCAAACATTTCTTCGCTCATAGTCGTAGCGCCTTTGATTAGAGAGGCTAGGGGTGTGTGGTACGCATCCCGCACCTAAAAATATTATTTTAGTTCTATTTGGGGTTTTAAAGATGTAATTGGCAAGGAATGTAATAAAAGCTGTGATTTATAAGATCAGGGGCGACTCCGTAAGCATTACGGATAAGTTCCGTCGAACTAATAAAGCTATCTGGTACGCTCTAACAGATATGCGACGTATTCTGATAAGCGTTTGGCGTCTAACTACGATAGTTAAACTTACAGAGTACGCCCCCTGGCTGAACTAATGTTGCTTTGCTTGTATAAAATGATCACAAAGTATATAATATAAAGGTACGAAGAAGCCTTAATTAAATATGTGGCACGATATGCGTCCAACAGATAAACATTAATGATATCTAACGTCATACCATGAAGGAAAATAACTTCAAATAAGTCACCTCAAAGGTTTTACCGTCATGATTGAGTCATCTGTTATCTAATTTAATAACCAACTAGCTGTGCCCGCGGCTTCGCTCGCGTGGACTAGGAAATCCGCTCCCGTTCCCACTTCTGCTCCTGTTTCCACTTCTGCTCCCATTTCCACTTCCGCTCCCGTTCCCACTACCACTCCCACGCCCACTTCCACTCCCACCCCCACTCCCAATCCCAATCTCCTCCTCCTACTCCAGGTACAGGTCCAGATCCAGGTCCAGGTCCAGGTCTCACTCCCAATCGGCTAACTCAATCAAAAGTTAGTAAGGAATTTATAGTTTTCAAAAAGTCACATTGCATTGGTACCATACCCGCTCCCGCTACCGCTCACGAATTCAGTCAAGCATTTACACCCTACACAGCGTAGTATGCGAGTTTTCGGAAACTATAAATTCGCATAACTTTTGATTGACTGCACCGATTGCAACAGTAGTTTTTAAGTGATGCGCGCACAAACAAACAGATAAACAGACAAAAAATCCAAAAATCATCGAATTGTGTTCTGGTCCATATCCTTAGACCGCCAATTTTTTATTTGCAAATATCTTTAATGTACAGACACGCGAAGTTTACGATTTTATTTATTAGATTAGATAAGATAAGAAATGATTCATCTAATTTAAAACCAATTAGTGTCAATCATGAAGGTAAAAACTTTGAGGTGACTTATGAGGTACAAAAATGATTTACCCTCATGGCATGACCTGTATATACTGATGATTTAAACAACTGGAACTGGAGACGAATCAACTAAATTTTACTAGATTAACGTACTCACTCAGGCTGTATGTCAGTCATTGAAAGGAGGCTTTACGACAAACAGTGGGACGATTTGACAGCCTCGTTGGCTTAGGGGTATGGTCATTGAACTCGAGCCCTAGAGGTCGTGGGTATGATCCCCACTGGAGACATAACTTTATACAATTAGTACGAGTTGGTCCCGGTCTCGTTGTTATCATTATGAATTGTTCTATCCTTATTTAATTCCCATAGTACAAGAAATCCTAGTTGGGATTAGACAAGTGTATGTACTCGTTTATATGAAATATATATTTACAATATGCTATAGATCCATTTATGTCAAATTTTATTAAGTCTTGTAGGCCTTTTCCCGCAGTGTACACAATATACTGTATGCAAAAAGATAATAGCGAACCTTTACATAAAATGACCCAAATGTCTTGGAACACATTTTGTTCCGTACCAACCCACTGTGTATTTTCCATTATGTCAGAATGGCGGAATTATTGTGCCTTATACATAATAAAAAATACTTGTTCAGTATGCGATATTGAATGCCTATGTAACGAATCATTAACTTTACATACACTTGTCTAACCCCAAACTAGGATTTTCTCCATTGCTATGAAAATTAAACAAGGATAGGATAATTCACAAATATATAACATCCAGACCAGGGCCAGCTTGTATAAAGTAGTTTGTTTCCAGTGGGAAGCGAACCTACGACCTCTGGCGCTCGAGTCCAATGACCAAGCCACTAGGCGGCACTACCGACTCTATTTCTTATGTTACCTGTCCCTTCAAATACTTCAGGATGGCGGGCGGGTCCACCGGAGGGTAAGGTATCGCTCCCGGCTTGATGACGGGCGGTGCTTCAGTTTGTGGCATGGTGTGCTCGAAGCCAGCAGCCGCACGGAATGCTAGGCCTGCGCTCTCCATCATGGATCGTTCAATTCTAAAATATAAGCTGTTAAAACCTTAATATAACACATGAGTAAGCTTAAATTACTATCCTAAACCAGTCAATTAATGAAACAGAATTAATAAATTATTAATTTCACACACATTACACAAATATTTTTCTAGCTGTTTCTCGCGACTTCGTCCGTGTTAATATTAACAATGCACAGTTGTGTTATATTTAACGTTGAAGAATGAAGCTACTTTACGATGGTAGCCTTATCCCTTTCAGCAAATCTTCCAGGCAACCTTTGGGTGATGAGGAACTTTTCTAGAAGTGTAATTGCTGGCAGTCTACACTACTAATCATGCATAAATAATTCATACATAAATATAGTGAATGTTTAGTCAATAATTGACTAATAATAATGTACCTAACTCAGAATACAATAATGTAAATTGGAGGAACTTGTTACTACTGTACACGTATGTATGGCGGATAGCATGAGATCTGATGTTGAGATAAAACAAACAATGATTTAATGATATATCATAAAGGAGCGCCACCAAACTCGGTCATCCGCCGTCCCCCTCCTGCTGCTGTCGGCCATCACTTTTAGGTCGACAGTCACAAAAAAAACATAGCAGGCCTAGCAGAAAAGAGGGAAGAAAAATAAAGAAGCTAGGCTATATTTACTTATCTACCCGACTTGACAATTTGACTTCAATGTGGTGTCACGCTCCTGAATAGGAAGAGTTGCTTGTACAAAGTACGACGGACAGAATTTTTTTACTTGTAGGGGGATTCAGCAGGGTGTCCGGGAAAAAGTATCGTGGCACCTCCCCGGTGATTCAGCCAATATGACCTAGATATCGTATGGCCATGAGAGGTGGAGGGTATGCAGTCCACCTGGCGCCTCATAATGCATTTACTGCTGCACCACCTGTCCATTTCTTACTAACCATTTTAACCTACGTTGGTAATCTTATTTCTTCGTCGGATCTCCTCATTACACCATAAATTAAAGTGTGGAAATAAGCAATTTCCTTACAAAAATTACTGTCAAATTCGTTCTCTAATTATACTATTGTAGCCGTTATTCGTGGGTTCGTCTGCTTAAGTTGAAATATGTAGACATGCCTCGTTTTGCGTAAATGACTCTATGTATAAAGTACCTGTCAGTAGCGTGTTCGGACGGTTTGCGAGCGCGCCGGCCTCGGCGTGTTGATTCCGAATCGTCCTCAGATTTTGTCGTGTTCACTTCAGGGCCGAATTTCTCGCCGTATATCTATGGTAAAATGATATATTTTAATGCTAATAAAATGTCTGTCTGGTCCTGTCATACTCTGAATTTTTTCATGAAATCATTGAGAGGTAATGTGAGGTGTGTGATGGATGAGGTCTATGGCCTGTAGATAATGTTGGATGTACGGGTGTTTTATTCCGAAACATATAGTTTACGCGAAGGGAGATGGCTTAGGGGTGATTGGTTATATCACTCTCAAATTTTATTTTTATTTTCACATATGAAGGGTACAGGAGAATAACGATAAAAGCTTTAAAACAGTAAGGTACTACATATTTAAATAACGTAGATCTTGTGAGTGTATTAAAATTCCACAGATTTTGGATTTTGTGACTATATAAATTAAACTCTATGGATTTGTGACATTCATCCCTGTACTCTTCATATGTTTCTTTCTCCATAAGCTAGTAACATACCTTTTGTACGGACTTCATAAGTCTAACGGTGGCCCTCATATTCCGACGGAAACAATACGGGTGGCAGAAGTTCTGATGGCAGCACCCGTAGTTGAACGAATTCAGGAACTTGATCATTACCTGTGTCGTAACTACAATGAGTAAACGCTGGTAAAGACTTAAATATACAGCTTTTAATATATATTTAAGGATTTTCATTCAGCTAAACATAACGTTGTCTAGTTTCACGTCAATCAAGCGTAATAGGTTCAGTTTAACTGCAACTCCTAGTCATTCCTTCTTAAGAGAAGTTTTTTGGTAGCTGTTAGCGTTCAAAAGTAAGTAAACATGTGTCGGAGAGTACAAAGGATTGAAGAATGGAACCTTATAACTTTAGGAGAATTGAACAATCAACTTGCAATCATGACTATTGGTACTTATAATAACTCTCATAATATATAACTTGTTTTTGTATGAATTAACTGTTAGTATCTTCTGCTACAGTGTGGTAGACCACACTGTAGCAGAATATCCAATATATACTTATTATATCTATATAAAGTTAATTGGCACTGACACAGTACAGTACTCGAGAGAAGACCTGTTTCTGCACTAGGCCTATATAGGTAATTTCATAGAGTTCTGTAGTAAGCCACACAATTTCTTATGTCGTGTGTACGAATGTACCTTCAGCCAAGGCAGGCCCTTGTTCTGGTCGGGCGCATCGCCCGAGTTGCTGTCTGGGCTGTCCGGCGGGTGGTCGTGGTCATCTGACAGCACGCCGGGGCTCTCCTCGCCGCCGCTGTCCACCTCCGTCGGCATTATCACTGTGCCGGCTATTAAAATGTTCAGCAAATACAGTGAAAGTTAATCACATATTTCTATCTAACACAACACTCAGTTCACGTAAAATAAAGTCAAGCGAAACACGGACAGCAGTTCGCCGCGCCTCAGCTGGATACTGGGGAAGGGGGCTGATGAACGAAACAAGGTCCGTGCATGCGGGGAGGGGGGAGAGCGTTATAGGACTCAAGACCCTTGCGAAATAACGTACAGAGCACGTCGGTCCGGGCGCGGGTACTCTATCAAAACGTCACTAGCGCTATCAAAAACAAACATGCGTTGTGAGGCACTCGCGCCGAAATTCTGTATCTATAGACAAAATGTTCTCATATAAACTGAAAGAAATAAGGGGCTCCGCCATTTCCTATTGAATATACAACATGCAAATACTTGACGACGGCAAATCAGGACACACTACAATAAAATAGGCGACTTGCAAAACCCATATCATCGATATATCGTACCTGCTCCAGGATAAACTTCAGAATTGTCACTTCTGTCTGACAGAGATGACACTTTTCTTCTACTTTGAATTGAATCTGACCTTCTGGTTACAACTGAAATGAACAATTTAATTATGTTCATTTGTAATATTTGTACGACAATGTTATAATAACTACAGTCTAATGCCAATGGACTGTCCGTGCCAGTCGGTGGAAATTTGCTTAATAAAACCGGTTTATTAATATCAGAATTTATAACCAGACAACCAGACGTTGCACTTAATTATATTTAAAGTTCTGTTTAAACTGTAGCGAATTTCACGCGGTATTCTTGTTCTCCCACCATACTCTCGGATAATCAAAATGCAGCCATTACATGTAACTGTAGGGCAACCAATATTGTAGGTTTTCATTACAAGGAGTCAATGTTCCAGCGTCTTGATTTCCTGCCGAGAACTGCACACGGCGACCAGCTGTCTCATGTTGCCAAACGTATGCGGGTGAATATAGCGTGATATTCGAATCAGTTCCAACAGAACTTAGTGTTATATTTACATTCGTCGACGTCTTTGACGTCTTTCTGTCGCAGCTTGATGGACCGCCGCTTGAACGAGCCGTAAGCGGTATGCGCTTGCTGCGTGTTGCGGCGATGCATGCACGCCTTGCCGCGCGACCCCAGCCGACCTTTCTTGTCATCCGGTGCAGGCACCATGGCATCCGGCAACTAGGACGTCAAAAAAATCACGTAAATTATCTACCTTAACTACTCATGTAGTCCCAGAAAGAATAAGCGAAAATGAAACTTCCCCCGAAAAGTGGAAATTTCAGCTACGACTCACATACACTTTGTACAAGCTTGAGCATTTAAGATAAGTAAATTACTGCGAAGCGGCGATCTAACTACAGAATTCATTTGAATTCGATACGAGCATCAACTCGTGTAACTGCAGCAACCTGGCTTGATTTTGACATACCTCAATTTAACTGACCTGTGACGTATAACATTGTTACCTTCGTAGCTCTTAACCATGGGGTGGGGCACAGTGACCATATACAGAGTTACTTCGAATCACTGCAAATCTTTTAGGAGGTGACAGTACCTACTCATGAAACTAAACAACATTAGTTCAAAAACTTTTATGTAAGGTCGACTTACGAAAATATTGATCACTTTTGGACTTTGTCACATTAAACTCGTAACTTATCAATTGATGTAGTAGGTTAGTAGGTATACAATTTTCTTGTGACAATTACGTGATTCCGTGATTCAAGGAGAATATTTATAATCGATTCAAATAGAATATTTTTTTATCTGAGCAAGTATGTATGAATTATGCTAGGTTTTATTTATAATTTTATAGCAATTATAAAAACAACATAAATGCAGCGCGGAAATAAACTCTCAGTATACGGAAATACGAGTATAGTATGACAAAGTTTTAAGTATGGTCAAAGTTCTCATAGGCCGCCATACCTATCTCATTCAACTAATATCTGCAGCAAACATTTACTTTAAAATTGTCCGCTTTCAACTAATATTGCTTATTTTCATGCCCTGTTATCATATCACCCTCCTATTAAAGAGGTTTGCAGTCAGTAGAAGGCAACCCTGTATTTGTTAATGAATATGTTCTTACTGTAACATTACTCCCGCCAGAAACGTTTTCTGGCTCGTGGAGAACGAAAGATATTTTTCTCTCGGTCTCGGCCCCTGCGATCGACTGCAGGCTTTGGGCCGACGCTTGCGAATGCCCCATGCTCGATAGAGCCATACTCCATCGACGATTCGCTTCCCTGTACCACAGATTGATAACACTTTAACACTTTAATGTATAAATAAATAGTCGAAGGTCTCTCGATATACTAGCTAAAGAAGTAGCTTCTACTTCTCGTTACTATTTTATTTCGGAAAATCAATCTTTCATATTTTATGCATGCCAATGTAGCAAAGCGAATTATTCAATTTAATAATACTATTCTCAACTCAAACTAAACTATTGCAGTATTTATTAACTATTAAAAAACTTGAAAAACGTCTGTACAAGGTGTCGACAAAATACTTTAGTTGTGTAGTTATTTTTCGTACATTTTAAATAGCAAAGTTAGATAATAATCTTTACATTTACACCATGCATTTTAATTGTGCTTCAGCACATTAGTTTCAGCATTTTCAGTTTCGTATTTATAATAACGTGAAGTATTGTCGGCCTAAGCAGACGTAGCCATTTCTAGTGACTCTTATTTAAAATATTGTTTAGAAATATTTAAGTTTTAAAAGCAAGGTGCTGAAGTTTTAGATTGGTCACTACTGTAACAGCGGTGTCTGCTAAAGCCTTCGTGCCAAATTTATTGATAAGTGAGCAACACTGCTACGTAACACTCATCAGTTCTGAAGTGAAATTGCAGTTTTCGTATCTTACAAGTGTTATGTACTTATTGTACATTATATACACACTCTATATACGCATGCACGCTCAGTGCAGTATTCAATAAAGCATGCATTATTTCTTCAGATCACATACTCGACCGGCATTAATGTGTGTTGACTGCTAAGAGCCCTGTCAAAATAAAAGTTTAATCAAAGATATGCACTCTTTTTTATACGTAATTTCAAACAAAAGTAACTGAAATGAACTCACTTATTCTTACAACACAAACGTCTTCGTTTTTCCATCCATCTTCGCATCATAAGTAACAAAAAATAAAAAATCATTTTTACACCGATGTCACATTTAACTACTTACCAATAAATACTTGTTAGTATTGAAGGGAACATAGTACCTGTACACTCTGTCCCAGGGGCCTCTCTCCTTCAGGGAAGAGCGGTTGGTCTTTGGGAGGTTCTGGTAGGTTTCGCGGAAGAAGGCGGTTATTTCAAACAGCAGGACGCAGGCTATTATCCTGAGAGCTCGAGGACATTCGGCGCCCGTTGGCTTTCCGGGGACACGGATGCTCGCTGCAGACAAACCTAACATGACTGGGTTGTCTCACGACATAAATCTGCCTATAGCATAGGAAGTGACACCCCCGCCACTAATGTCATTCTGTAGATATCATATACAGATTTCCAGGCTGTAGGTAATTGATTAAATACATACGTGTGAAAAACAATCACTCTATTGTCTTTAATATGTTTTTAAGCTTCATTGACATCCTTTTTATCAGAAACTGTAGTTGAGTTAATATGGTATTAAGATCTAATGTCCAGAGCTCAATTTGTTTTATAGTCCAACTCTATCCGTTTTTAATTAGGAAAAGGTTTCACGTACATGATGTAAAACGCCATGACTATACAATTTCGCTACTCTACCTTACCTTCATCCAGGAAGTCCTCTTCTTCGTCTTGCTGCAAGAGCTCACGTTGGCCGTCAGGTTCAGTAACTAAGTTAGTAACTGTTTCCATGTAATTCTTGTCCTCTGTTAACATCTCTTCCAGTCTGTTTCCTATAGCCTACAACCACAGGAAGTAGTATGTTAAATTGCATTTACGAGGATATTTAGAATCAACAAAAAATTTCAAATTTTTTACATATCAATTGTTTAGACATTATTGGTCCTACAATCAGCATGATCCATCAGGTTCTTATCGTTTCGGCTGCTAATAAACTTTCTGCCAAAATGTTTATTTTTAAAAATTGCCATTTAGATTTATTAACAATTCACAAAAGTCACAGATATACAAATTATAATAAAATCTTGGTATCTGATCCTCTGATAAATGAATATTTTGAACAGGTATAGGCAGTGACACGAAGCCCTATTCTAAACGCACAAACTTAAAATTTGAAAGCACTGACATTGCTTTAGGAGGATAAGAACGGGACTAATATTCGCTATAAAATTTTAAACGTGTGCCTTCCATAGCAGACCTTAGACCATCCTCTGTAAATTATGCTTTGACTCACCTCGGCCCATTGATAGAAAAGCTTTGCTGCCAATCGCTGCCTTTTTACTTGTGGACTTGCTGTCACTGTTAAAAATTAATACTCTAATATTATAACTGTTAATAATAATGTATAAATATTCATTCTACTAGAAAGAGTCAACGTCAGTTAGACTAGTTGTATTTTGGCTCATACCTGGATCTTTGGAGTGGCTGTACTTGAGCCAATAAGGCCACTGGCCCTTATTGCAGTTGTGAACTAAATGCGCGCATTCCAGAAGTATAGCGGCTCTTCCAACTACTACAGTGTGTGGCTAGAATGAAAAATTGGGTACAAGTTCATATATACAAAGAGTAAAACTTGTAACTTACGCATTATAACTGTATAGTCTTTCTGCATATTGTACAATGTTACTCGTGCCAATGCCATTATTTAGTATTTTTTTGCTGGTTTAGTCCAAATTGTTTGTACCCATTATGTAAATTAGTCTCAAAATCAAAATGGTCAGACGGACTCCCTCCGGCTGAGGAGTCCAAGCGGCCGGAGGTCAGGGCAGTGAGCGAAATCGGCGGACTAATAAAGTACCCCCTTCTGCACCACCGCCGGAAGCGAGCCCACACATTGTTATTATTTATTTAATTCAGACATAAATTAAAAGTTATAGCCTCAAGTAAGTTTATTAACTAGTTTCTTACGCGACCTATCGTCGTGTGAGTGGATCCCGCGAATTATGATAGAATGTTTCGCATCGTAATAAAATGCTGTACGATCCAGTTAGATCAATACAGCAGAGTGTTGGAAGTTGGTTATGTAATTCTGGATGAGTGGCTGTTGAAGTTACGTTGCCGGAGTAGTTTGTCCGGCTTCAGTTCTTCTTCAGTTGATTGAATGTACAGGCAAAGATTGTAGTTAAGTAAGAAGTAATTTTTTTTTATAAATATGGTACTTTTCCCCTTGTCACGAGTATTGCAGGCGGCTGTGTAAAATTAACTCAATAAATTATGTGTTTAAATGTAAATTAGACGCGTCACCAAAGTAGGTTGCTGCTTCTGACAAAAATATTTGCGGTGAAACCAACAAACGCTATAGCGCCTCTCCTCCGGGTCTAGCCGGCGGCCCAGTGTGGCTCTGAGGTACTTACCAAATCTAATAGAGCGGCCATGAAAAGCGCGTCAGGCGTAGCGCCGGGCTGCGTGGCGTCCAGCATTAGGTTGAAGCGCGCCAGACCCGCGTACAGCGGCGCGGCCGGAACCATGCGGCGCCGCTTCAGCACCACCACTTCAGACTCGCCGCCGCCCGACCCGCCTTCCGTCGACCCTCGCCGGGACATGACTGTAGGCATTTAATATGGGGATAATAAACTTAAAAAAAATACCTTCCACTTTGAAAAGCTTAGTTTTAAAATTAACAGTTGCACTTTAATTTTAATAGTTGTTACTGCAAAATATGTGCTATTTAAAATTCATATTTTGCGACACAATTATATTACCATAGTGTCATTGTCAACTGTCGCTCGGTCCCAAATGTTATTTGTTGTTGGTTGTAGTTATGGTTGCATTTTGACCCTTGGAACGAGCGAAGCGAGCGACAGGACCCAGGTCCAAGTCAACCAACTAAAAAATCTATTTAGTAAACATGCATCTTCGCACTTTCCCCTACTTCGGAGGGGTTACTACCCCTCCCCCTTCCTCAACCCCTATCTGTACAGCGCCACCTTTTTACAGATGTCAAAATTATATTAAGCTGATGACGTAGAGTCTGCGTTGTAGAGACTCATTAAGAGAAAAGTTTAAAGAAATAAGCATATTAACAGTAGCTGGTCAATTCATTTTAGATAATATTTTATATGTCAGAAAAAATGTATCTCTCTTTTTGAGGCACTGTGACAATAATAGTTATAATACAAGAAATAAAAATAAACTTGTTTTACCAGGTTTAAGACTAAGTAAGGTCAGTAAATCGTTCACGGGGCAATGTATACGCTTCTACAACAAACTACCAGAGGAAATCTTAAATATGACGGACAGAAAGTTTAAGATTCACATTAAAAAACAACTTTGTAAGAAAGCCTATTATAAAGTAAACGATTATTTGAATGACAAAGATGCCTGGTACTAATGTTAATCCAGCTTCGCAAAATCTTTATTAATTGTATGCAAACTTGATTTTTAAAAGATGTGTTGCGTGAAGTTTGTTGCGCCGTTTCTTCTTCACAGCGCTAACACCTAGGAAGCGGTAGTCGATAAAAAAATGACGTGTATAAATGTACCAAGTGTACTCATATGCAATAAATGATTTTGACTTTGACTTTGACTTTTTGACTTTGACGTTCGTTTCATAGTTCAGAAGCAAAACTGATTATAATGCGAATATTATGTCGTTGTGGAGAGCATTCTTTTGGAAGTGTTTTAAATACATTCATTTAATATGTGGTACTTTTTCAGCGAACAGATTTTGATCATGCGACTTTATCCACTGATCTATCGTGTCGCTTCATCATGTCAGCCCCTGAAGGCCACTGCTGGACATAGGCATTCCCCAATGAACGCCACCACACCCGGTCCTTCGCCCTCCAGCCGCTACCGGCCACCTTCTTCAGGTCGTCGTACCAACTGGCGGCTCGTGTAGTTTGCTAATCCTAACTTCTCAATCGGATGCCTGATATTAATGTTATTTTATTTTATTTTATTTAACTCTTTATTGCACACACATAACATTACAACAAACAAAAAAAAGGAAATTACAGTACAAATGGTGAAGCTTATCTCTTTAAGAGATTTCTGCCAGCCTACCAGAGAAAGAGAAAACTGCGTGTTAGGGCAGACGTGTGTGTACCTAAATATACATAATAATTAATTCGATAAACTACATGTATACTCGTATACATGCTTAAAATATATACATATATATATATAAATATAAATACAGTCTAATAAACATACACATATATATGTAAACAGATACTCATACTATAAATAACTAAGTATATACGAATATAATATATTGTATTTAAAATATAATATATAACATGTGGATAGATATATATATACCAAGATAGTAAATATCATTATATAAAATAGATTTTTTAAGAAAGAGAGAGATAATGCTCTTTCACTCGCTTCTTGAAAATCGCGACAGACTGGCTGTCGCGTATGTCGGAAGGAAGTGAGTTCCACAGCCTAACCGCATGTACCGAGGAGTAGGAGTAGAAGTCGGTAGAGTGTAAAGGGATTTTAAGGAGGGAACCAATATGGGATCTGCTGCACTTGTCAACAGGGCGCATAAAGGAAAAACGTTCACATAGGTAGTTGGGGATAGACGGGTTCTTGAGGACATTATAAAGGAAACAAAGGATGTGAGTATTCCTGCGGAAGCGGATTGGGAGCCACTTGAGCTCGGCCCTGAACTGAGAGACATGGTCAAATTTACGCAATCCGAAGATGAATCGAATGCAAAGATTTTGCAGGCGCTCAAGTTTGTTAAGCAGCTCCTCTGTGGCATCCAAATAGCAGACATCAGCGTAGTCGATAATAGGGAGAAGTAGTGTTTGCGCTAAAGTGATTTTAGTTTTCAATGGCAAGAAGTTTTGGAGACGCTTGAGGGAATGAAAGGAGAAGTGGACCTTCTTGCTGACCGCATTGATCTGAGAAGTCCAAGACAGGTGATGGTCGAAGACAATTCCTAAATTGTTACTTCAGTTCTGCACAATTTTTTTTACACATGTTATACAATTTTAAAATATAACAGATAGAAAGCCGTGGTCGACAAAAATTTACGTGTATAAACGTACCTATTACACTCATATGCAATAAAATGCGTGTAATTTAATTATAGACCATCATTATAATTTTTATTCAACGATTATTGTACAATAATCGTACTTCGATGTATAGATGTGACTGGGCCGAGTGCTGGTCGATAGCTGTATGCATAACCCTTAGAGTTATTATTATAGATGTTACGTCAATAATATAATAATAATGCCTTTATTTCGGGAAACATAGGTCTCATAAAATACAAAAAAAATTATTATAAAATAAAATTACAAATTACAAAAACTAAAATTAATAAAATGATGCAATAGCAATAATACTACTAATTAAGAATAAAATATTCTACGTCTACTTTTTGTTGGCGCTCTGATGCGTGTAAAGCCAATGCAAACAAAACTTATTTTTGTGTATATTTACATTGAGAAGTTTCACCAATTCGTTTATGTAGTTAATAATGTAGGAAAACTCGTATTTCAAGTTAATGTAGGCCAAGATACCTGTTTCATTAACAGTTTCTTCTGCATTCGTAGAGCGTGAACAATATTTTATTCGCGAATGTGTGCGTGAAGGGTATAACTTACATCCACCGGAAGTCTCTTCAATACTTCCATCTCTTTTCTTCCCCATTTTTCTCAGACCAAATCTGTTCAGTCTATCTTCAACTCGTTTCCTTGCTCTGTAAAGACAATCATTCATAATCGAAAACACGTTGGGATTCGTTTCAGTTCAATAGTACATTGTTACCGAGAACGGAAACTGAGCAATTCTTGGAAGATTCTAATAGATGCGATTCCAAGAATTGCACTTACCAACAAGGAGTTTTAAAAACATTAATGTTTAAACTAAATATACATTCATGTTTTAAATAGTTAATACATACATAATGCTCACGCCTCGGTCCCAGGGAGGTGGGTAGAGATGATGTATCGCCACGATGCGCGATCCTGACATACCTCACTAGCCTCCCTCACAACACAACCATAAATTTTTCATACACCTCTTTTTATTAAACTCACTGTGGACCTCAGCCTTTTTGAGCCAGTTAATACGAACAGACGGGCAGACGAGTTCTGGAGTGGAGACCACGGATCGGCACTCACAGGATGGGACGCCCCGCCGCCAGGTGGACCGACGATCTGAAGAAGGTGGCCGGTAGCGGCTGGATGCGAAGGGCGGAAGATCGGGTGTGGTGGCGTTCATTGGGGAAGGCCTATGTCCAGCAGTGGCCGTCTAGGGGCTGACATGATGATGATGACATATGTAACAGTATCATAGGCGGTCTTAGCCTCATAAAATACTGATCTAGAATCCATTGAAATGTAACTTTGGATTAAAATTTAATTTTACTGTAACTAATACATTCATGTCTAATGAACATTTCAATAAAGAAGTTTTAAAAACAAAAACATGCCTGTTAAGCGTGTGCCCCACGCGTCGCTTGACGTGCACTGGCCGGCTGGTGTGCGCCGCCGGCCCCTGCTGCGCGCGGCCCAGCGACGCCATGCTGCCCGATATGGGCAGCGACTCGCCCGACCCGCCGCCGTTACGCAGTAGCGACTGCGACTGCGATTGCGGACGCTGCCGGAACCAGTTCACTGCACATTCAAGGCTAGTGAAATAACTGGCAATGATTTCGACGAATTGAGTCCCCCCCAGGCATAAGGCACGTCCCTTCATACAAAATTGTACCTGCGTCAATGTGGAGTCAATGAATCGCAAATGTTGGATTTTATGAAATGTAGGCGAAACTGGTTGTAGGAAGTCCGGTGCATATTAGGCAAGGTCTAAGCCTATCCTATATTGTTTTATGCATATCCGTTGAGGTAGGCAGATGTAAAATAAAATCATATGGTATATGGATGATATATAACTTGTAGTGACCGCCGCGCCGTGATGTCCGTTGAGGGGATCGTGCGCTCTGATCGGCGCCGCGTGCGCACAGATAGAGGCGACTGGCTGCCCAATTCTTAGCCGCCTTTCGTCTTTAACAAGCTACACATGTCAAGATGACACTCACCGATACCGCTGATGTGGAACTTTGAGTGGCCGGACTTGGAATGAGTGTACTTGTGATGCGGCGTGATGTCGGCCGACGGCAGCGTGCGCTCCGACTGGCGCGGCGTGAGCACGTAGCGGCGCGTGCGCACCGACAGCGGCGACTGGCTGGCGGACTCGTCGCCGCCGTCCGTCTCTAGCAGGCTCTGCACACATGAATATTATTGAAGAAAATCTCTCAAATCTGTCGATTTTTAATTTTTTTTAATTATAATTGTATACATACTTGGTTAATTAGTCTAATGGAAAACTGTGAATTGAAAACGACTTTGTCACTGATATGACCTCCGAAACATCAATTTTTAAGGTTAAATTCATCATCAGCCTAAGTACGTCCACTGCTAGACATGGGCCTTCCCAATGGAATACCCTTTTGGTTAGATGTCTATTGGAGGATTTGCCATAATCACCACGATTGGCAGGCGGATTGGTGATCGCAGTAATGATCTTAACATACACACACAGGAGAACGCTGCGGCCTGTCGCTGGTGCAATCCCTTAGTCGCCTTGACGACACCCATGGGAAACATAGGGGTGGCCCTATTCTAATCCGGGAACCACACGGCAAGTTTAATTTGTCTAATTGAAAACTGTGAATTGAGAACGACTTTGTCACTGATTTGACCTTCGAAAAATCTTTAATCGGCTTTGTCGTTGGACTTGAACGCCAGATGTCATGGGTTCGATTCCTACTGGAGACAGAAAAATTTCTATAAGTGGCCTGGATATCATATTGTGAAATGTCCTGTCCTTGTATAATTCCCATCAGATCTAAGAGAGCTTAGAATGGATCATACTTACATGAGCACCCGTAGACGAGGCACTTCTCTTCTTGAATGTGAACTTCTTATTATGGCTGCGATCGTCTCCCGCGCAGCCTGAATCCGCGCCTGTGTCCGAGCTGCGTTCATCGTCTACCACTCGTGGAATGTGTCTATTTAAAATGATTCATATTAAGGCCTGTCTTCTAAAAAGGTTTAGAAAATCTAGATCTAACTGGAGAACTCAAGAATATAATATTACAGTAACATTACATGCATTATAATTATTTAATATTTTTGTAAACGTAAACAATCAAGTATTGTTCCAAATGTTCAGTGGTAAGATTGTGTCTTCGATCATTTAAAATATTTTTATAAGTGGAAAAGCTTCGCTCCACATCACAATTCACTATTATTACTCAATAGCCCTTATATTTTGTGACTAATAAATTGGTCGGATTCGCGATATTATCACTTTTATCGCATTTCTGAACGCAGGGTGAGCGCTTCGGAGAAATATTGTAAATGTACCGATAATATGCATCGTATCTTAGGTAAAATATGCTATTACCGCTGAGGATGGCTTAAAAATGCAAATGGATATGCAAATATGCAAATGCATATAATCCAGTCCCTGATTATCAGTGATCAGACTTTTTGTAGCAACATATTTGCATAGACGTAAATTTTAATGAAGATATCCCCAATATTGATTTATAAATTGAGGAGTGTTTTTCTTAAATTTATTGACAGAGTTTTTGAGGTGAATTTCGTAAGAGCTGATAATCACAAATATTAACAAAAATTATTTATGTGTTTTATTAACATAAAAAAGTTTAAATTTTATTTAAAAGTTTTATTTAAAGTTCAATGAAATTGATACTGTCGATAAACTACGATGTTCAATCCTTAGTCATTTTAAAGTTTGCTATCAAAAGTCCGATCAATGATGATTATTAAATAATTGGACGGAATTCTCTGCAGCAAGAGGGCAGTGAATAAACAAACCTGATAACTCTAGTAGTCTGCATGTTGGATTCCTTCTGCTGACTGTCAGGTCTCTCAGCAGTGTCCATCAGAGCGCTCATCGCCACCACGCGGAACTCGCTGCCGTGAGCCTCGCGCACGAAGCTCAGGAGGAGCCGGACTTCCATGTATAACGCCTGAAGTATTATCATCACAACATCAGTCTGCTGGCGTCCACTGCTGGACAAATGTCTTCTAAACTATAATGTACTATTTGTTGTCCATTTAGCCCCAATCCATATTATTAAGTATTCTATGCCTAAACTTTATTTATTTATTTATTTAACTCTAACGCACAGATAAAACAAAAAATAATACATTAAAAGAAACACAAGTACAAAGGGCGAACTTATCTCTGAGAACTTTCCTCAACTACTGTCTAAATGTACTCCTATAATTGCATGATTTAAATTTCTATTTACTATTTTCCTTTCGTATATACTTCAACCCAATTCAAGTTCATATATCACTCACTACTCACGAAACCTACAATTTGACAAACTGTCCGAGGATAGAGCTCTGGAGCCTCTGATACAGGGCAGCCTAGTTTAGGCTCCAGTACCACATATTTACATTGTCAACTATAACTTAATTAATTTAAATTACTGTCATAAATTTATGTAAATACTGCTTAAATAAAGTTTTATTATCATTATTAAAATGAGCGCCATTTCACCGGGTCCTCCCCACCTATCCAGCACTTTCGAATGCGAAATCTAGCTAGATGTTGCACATGTATTTGGGCTGAGGTTTGCTTCATTAGTTTAAAAAAATAAGCAGTACCTTTCAAGGACGCGCCATTACTGTTGTAGACGAAAGAACTTACTAATCGACGAAAGAAATTACTCCTATTGAGGACGATTAGTAATTGTCTGTCTGTATCAAACGACAATTCGTTTGATAATAAGAAGGAAATTGTCGGGAAATACCCAAGCTGGCAGGGAGTTCCATTCCTTAGCAGTTCGCATTATGAACAAGGAAGCAAAACGCTTCGTGCGAGAGCGTGGTATGTCTACTACGTAAGGATGAAGTCCCTCACCACGCCTGGTAGTCCGGTGATCGGGAAATCAAACCGTGTATATATGCTTCAAGGTCTAGTCTAGACTCTATAGTGATGCTAAATCGAGCAATTAACTCTGTATAATTAATTCATTCAATCCATTCGCATAGTAAAATTTTAGATAAGATGATTTTTGAGTACTTACAGAGTTATCCAGCATCTTCAACTCTTTATGCATGAGCGCGAATCTGGTGACGAGGACACGGAAAGTGGTCTCTATGATAAAGGTCTCCAAGGCTCTGTTCAAGTTGGGCCCCTGGCACGTGCCGAAATTGTTCGCATAACCCGCTTGCAAGTGACTTATGTCAGGAGACTTCATCTGGTTACGTTTTTGATCTGAGGGTAGACAGAACAGTATTAACAAAGTAGTAACGGCCGAACCTACTCCTTTCGAATTTCGATTTCTTTTATAGTCAGAGCGGCGCCGAATAGCTATCAATTATTTATTAAAATTCGCCGTGTGGTTCCCGGCTTAAAATAGGGCCACCCCTATCTTTCTCGTGGGTGTCGTCAAGGCGACTAAGGGATTGCACCAGGGACGAGCAGCAGCGTTCTCCTGTGTGTGTATGTTAAAATCATTACTGCGATCACCAATCCGCCTGCCAAGCGTGGTGATTATGGCAAATCCCCCAATGGACATCTAACCAAAAGTGGTATTCTATTGG
The DNA here is from genome assembly GCA_947086405.1 of Esperia sulphurella. Lineage (NCBI taxonomy): Eukaryota > Metazoa > Arthropoda > Insecta > Lepidoptera > Oecophoridae > Esperia > Esperia sulphurella. Next base: position 8,755,664 of record OX352261.1, read on the forward strand.
GGAGGCCTGAAAAGTGCATGAAAAGGTTGATGAATGTGAGTGAGGCTAGGGAGGTGTGTCAGGATCGCGCAAAGTAGCGATTCATAGTCACTGCCTACCCCTCAGGGACCAAGGCGTGAGCATTATGTATGCATGTGTGTTTTTCCGGAAATTCATCAGTCAGTACTCATGAAAAAAGCGAATGTAAATGATTGTCTTAATACGATTATAAAAAGGCTTATTGCTATTTGTCCTTAGGTCGCCGCTCAGACTATACAAGTGTAGTAATAATAATGTCCATTACCTCATAAAAATATAATATGTGAAAAATACTCACTCTTAGGTGACTTGGCCGGCTCAGTGCAGAAGCCAATAGTAGCGTGTAGGTTATCAAGCACCTCTCTGATTGGTGCGAATTTTGTCATCTCTCGCAGCCGCGTGGTGAACTTGGGAATGCACGCGGATCGCAGTTCGCGCAGAGAGTTGCGGGCCTGCACGCGCAGGCACTCCGCCTGCGGCCCGCGCAGCGCCGTGCTGCACGCGTGCGAGCACCCCAGTTGCCGCAGCAGCCTACAGTATTGGAAAAATACATTGCAAGCACAAAAGCTGTTTGTAGTACTCGTATGTATATATAGGTGGCAGCACAATGTCTACATTGTTCTTGGTCTTTTCATTATATTAACATTAAAAGTATAACATCTATTGTCTCATTTCTCTCGGCTTTCCTTTATATACTTATACTACGAATATACTATTATAAGAGTGATTGTTGATTTTTTATTTTTAAAGCAACAAAGAGTTGTTGCTTTAAAAATAAACAATAATCGAGAATTTTTCAGATCTAAAATTATGTTAAACCCAAGTGTTGGCTAACAAATACAAAGCTAAAATTAGAGCTAACGAATAGGTTTGTGCTATCAAAGTTAGATATATTATTTCAATATTTCCTTAGGAAATAAATTAACCCGGGCAAGTGGATCTCAATTTCCATATTTATTTCAAACATTTTTGCACACAATTGCACAAAAGGCGAACATAATGCTAATATGGCATTGTCTACCTATTGACCTGTGTGTCATGTCAGGGTAGACTACAGATCGTTAAATATTATACTACACTAACAATTACAAGCATACACTAAACTACATATTAAAAATAAAAATAATACATGCCATACACATTAATAAAATATATATATCATCTATATACATATAATAAAAGAGTAGGAAAACAAAAGAAAAGCGAATCTGTACATTGAAGTTAAAAAAAAATTTCACTGCCCGGACGTTACTGTAGACCAGTAGAGTCCAAAAATATAATTAAAAAATTTCTTATCTGTCTGTATGTATGTATGTATGTACGGGCTAATCTTGGAAACTGCTGAACAGAATTTGACAGCGTTTTCACTGTTTAATAGCTTTGAGTTCGGGCCTCATACTGGTATAAGTCATATCTCAATAAATTGTCAGGATGCTGATATACAAGTTGACCTCTCATTTCATATCATTTGTATGAAAGTATAGTTCAACATTACTGGTCGTTGCAAGAACTTGACAGAAAGTGACAGAGATGTTTTAAAGCTCATTTATAGATTTATTTTAGCTGATGTATTTCCACAAGTCTCGATACAAAAAGTTCGCTATTCGATAATTAGTGGCCCTGTATTAGACCGGTGATCGTCGACAATGTCAATATCGAAGCTGTTCAGGAGTACGTCTGCCTAGGACAGACAATATAGTTGGGTAGGATCAATTTCAAAAGCTGACAGAAGAATCCAGTTAGGGTGGGCAGTATTCGGAAAACTGCGTCAAGTCTTTACGTCACCTATTCCACAATGTATAAAGACAAAAATCTTTAATCAGCGCGTCCTGCCTGTCATCATTACAGCGCGGAGACGTGGACACTGATGGTGGGCCTGATCCACAAGATTCAAGTGGTTCTGCGTGCTATAGAGAGGGCAATGCTCGGGGTCTCTATGAGGGATATGATTCGTAATGAGGATATCCGATGAATAACGAAGGTGACCGATATAGCCGAAAGAATTAGTAAGCTGAAATGGCAGGTCACATCTGTCGTAGTACCGAACGGCCGTTGGGGCAGATGGGTTCTAGAGTGGGACGCGACGTCCCACGCGCAGGGTGGGACGTCCTGCCGCCAGGTGTATGGACGACCTGAAGATGGTGGCCGGAAGCGGCTGGATCTGTAGGGCGTTGTGGCATTCATTGGGGAAGGCATGTCCAGCAGTTTGACAGACATTTTGTTGTACAGTTAATTGGATATGCAACATAGGAAGGGAATAGGAAGGGAAGGAAGTCGGATGGAAAAGAATAGAGGGATTAGGGTAAGAGAGGAAAGATGAGGGGGCAGTAGTAAATAAAGGGTGTAGGAAGGGGTGGGTTAAGGGAAGGGGGAGAGGAAGGAGTAGGGAGAGGGAAGGGGTGGGGGAAAGGGTTTTCAACGTTGTGGGAAGGGGATGGAGAAGGAAAGAAAGAAAGGGTATGGAAAGGACAAATTGGAGGACAAAGGGGGGGAAGGAAATATCAACTAATTTGCACAATATTAAAATATAAAAAAAAATATTGATTATATGATAATCTTTTAATTCATGATAAATGTAAATGTCAACTTTATTTTAAAAAAAGCGGCCAAGTGCGAGTCGGACTCGCCCATGAAGTGTTCCGTAGCAGCAAGTAACATAATATAAAAGTTATTGTTGTTCGTTGTAACTTTGATCGATGTTTTAATAATAGTATTGTGGTTTACGATTTATGACGTATTAAAAAAAACTACTTACTAGATCTCTTTCAAACCAATTTTCGGTGGAAGTTTGCATGGCAATGTACATCATATATTTTTTTTAGTTTTATCATTCTCTTACAGGGGGGGGGGGACACATTTTACCACTTTGGAAGTGTCTCTCGCGCAAACTATTCAGTTTAGAAAAAAATGATATTAGAAACCTGAATATCATTTTTGAAGACCTATCCACACGTATGGGTTTGATGAAAAAAAAAATTTGAGTTTCAGTTCTAAGTATGGGGAACCCCCAAAATTTAATTTTTTTTTTCCTTTTTTAGTGTGAAAATCTTAATGCGGTTCACAGAATACATCCACTTACCAAGTTTCAATAGTAAGTTCTTATAGTTTCGTAATAAAGTGGCTGTGACCTACGGACGGACAGACAGACAGACATGACGAATCCATAAGGGTTCCGTTTTTTGCCATTATATTTGTGAAATACGGAAACCTAAAAAACTGTGGTCCAACGGGCGAAACCGCCGCCGGAACGCTAATTTATACCCGACTTCAAAAAAGGAGGTTCTCAATTGGATAGTATGTTTTTTTATGTATATTAATATTTTTAATGCATAACCAGATTAATAGATTTCTTTTAGGATTTAGTAACACGTAATACATAAGAATGTGTAATGTTAAGTTGTCCACGCGGACGAAGTCGCGGGCAACAGCTAGTGTATAATATACAACTATATACGTAAAATATATATATATCACAAAAAAATTGTTAGAGTTAAAAGCGTTTATCTGAATGTAAAGAAATACATACCTAAGTAAAATATGCATGATCATTTGGTATGGACAGTCGACATTCTCTTCCTCCTTTGTTTTGTCTTTAGTGCTGTCTCCACCATCGACATTTGTGGACTCTTGACTGTGTGCGCACGGTATTCCAGAATCCCTTTCCTAAAATAATAATAAAGTGTCTAATTCACTAGCAACATCATTGGCCCAATCATGTACATAGTATACACTATAATAAATATGCCTTCGCGTCAGTTCATCATCCAAGACCAGTTTGAACCTAGATTGGGTGGCTATTGAGTTAGGATACAATTCAGGCATATAGATAGACCTTCTCCAATCTCTTCCATATCTAGTCATATTGCGATCTTCCATTCCTAATCTCCGAATCAGTTAGTTAGAACCAGTACCGGATAAAAAAAAATCTTAACTTTAGGGCAATGTAGGCCTATAGGCCACTTGAATTTGTGCCGCCCCTCCCCTACCCATCTTAATCACTTTAAAATCTGCCGCCCCTAGGCCGCGGCCTATTGGCAAATCCAGGACAGGCTAAACATTGAATAAGAGCGCCGCAAAATTACGGGCGCGCTGATAGCAGCAACATTTGGAATCTGCCTAAGAAGAGATGACACAAGTGTGATGTTCTTGCGGTAACATTACTTCATCATCATCAGCCTAAATACGCCCTTGCTGAAGAAAGCCAGTTACTAAGAAATCCACTTTTGATGGGCTACCATTGGGGGCTTTGCCATAATCACTATGCTTGACAGGTGGATTGGTGATCGCTGTAATTATCTTAATGCACATAGGAGAATAATGCTGCTAGTCCACGGTGCCAACTCCTTTAAAGTCGTTAACATTACTTATTAACTGTCATTTAAATTAGTAGTAAGAAAGTTTCGAATTTAGGCAACAGAAGCGATGAGGAGAATCTTTTCGTCGTCAATATATTTCAATAATACTGAACGTCTAATTACCCTATTTTCCTTATCCCTGCTAAAATCGATTAAAGGATCAACAGTCCCCAGCTGCGGCTCTTCAGGCCTGTCGGTCTCCCAGTTCTTGTGAACTCCGATCTCCATTAACAAATCGACCATGTTCAACATCACTTCCATTACGCGTAGCGTTAGGTAGTAGCTGTCCAATGTTGACACCGAGTATACAGCCTGGAAAGTAACATATTTTTAAATTTATTTAATTTAAATTTGTTTATTTACTTATTAGGCCCGATTCTGAAGGCACATATTTAAAATTTGACAGCACTAAAATTAGTTTTGTCTTTATATTCATAGTACTGTGTAATTAGAACAGAATCAATTTTGGTATTGTCAAATTTTGCTTTGTGTCTTCAGAATCAGGCCCATTAATTTGGTGAGTTTCGTTACAATCATACTAATCATCATCAGGTTATTTTTGTGTCCACTGCATGAGCACAACCCTCTCTCATCTGCCAGGGACAGATGGAGGATTTGGCCTACACCCCTCGCTGACCAGACGGGTTGGGGAGGTCTGATTGATGTTTTATAATGTATTCCCGTAGTCGCCTTGTACGACATCCACGGGACGAGTTGGAGTGGTCCTATTCTACTCTACCGGAAACCACACGGCATAATCATACTAATATTATAAACCAATTAGAATTAGGTACTTAAGGATTTTTAATGACAACTAAGAAATGATTTCTTAGAACCGTAGTAGAGGTCTTTTTAAACACGTTTTACTCCGTAACTTACGATCATGAGGTCGATAAAAAATAAATGTAATTTCCAAGACAATTTTAATAGAAAATTTGTGGTGTAAAATTGAAATTGGTTACACTTACTGAGAAAATCTTACTGTTTTTTGCCCCAGTACAGGCAAAAATAGACTTTGATGACGATCCTCTTCATACCGTCACTGTACTATTATATACCATACAACGCAAAACGCTGTCTATTCCACAAATAGAAGAATTAAAAATCATAAACATGTTAATATTTAAAAAAATATACTACAAAAAAATTGCCATTTGACAGCATCTTAATAGGAAAGTATTGTTTACTATCTGGTACACCGTTTATCTTAGTTAAAAAGTATTTTACTCCATGCGATATAGAACATACGAGTAAGTGGAAATATACCTTCAGTACAACTTGAAAGTCGATATCGCCATCCTTAGTGATGTAGTAAGTAGAGCCAGGAGCTTCCTTGAACTCTTCTACCACGTAAGTGATGTTGGAGTCCGTCTGCGAACGGGTGAGGCTAGGTTTCCGCTCCGGGGTCTGAATGTGCTGCGACCCTTGCATGCTTACTGAATCCATTTGAGACTCCATCGAACCCTGGAAAAAGGGAATCATGCGTCGATATATGAACCATCAAGTTTAAAAAAATTTATTAAAAAGGATTTTATTGGTGTTTAAATTTTACAGCTATGAAGATCGAATGTAGGAAATTAGTCCTGGATTATACATTTTAATTTTGCTTTTATTTTTATGAATCAAATCAACTGCCTAGTAACATATCCCACTGTTGGGGAGAGGCCTATCCTATAACGAGGGCGTACTGGCCACAGTTCCCCATGCAGGCTCAGTACGGGTTCGTGGACTTCACATACGCCTTTGAATTTATTCTTTTAGAGTTTGCAGGGCTTCTCACGATGTTTACCGACTTGATATTTGAACTTCGGAAAAAGCTCACTGGTACGGGCCCGGGTTTGAAACCTCGACCTCGTGGATGCATATTTCCACGTAGCGATTATTCATAAACGATTTTTTACGTAGCGAAAATTACTCCCTAGTGTTGTATTTGGTATGTTGCCCTTTACTCACCTGTCTAGTTTTAGATAGATAATCCGGCGATGGTGTAGGTGTGTGTTCGGTGACAGTAATAATGGGGTTGTTATTCTTCTGTAAATACGCAGGCATCGCACTTATAGGACCATGTGCTCGCTCAGTCTTCAGTTCACCAATATATCTGAAAATATTACATCTATATATTTTAATAATATTTAAGACTAACATTCAGTTCCTTAATAAGTGCGTTTTGTGATAAAATTAGTAGTCTAGTAATGTGTTTTAGATATTCATTAGCTTCAATTACATTTTAGTTTAGCCTGCTCATGCGTCGCGCATGCTGTAAATAGCTTTTAATATATTGATCATACAGTTATAGAATACCCAATACAATATATGACATTATTAATAAAGAATAAGAAGATAAGCATGTCACAGAATGTGAAGGGTATTTCTAAAATAACGTTTATCTACACCATTAGCAATCGTTCGTGGCATACGGAACCATAAACATTGCATAGCGAAAGAGAGACAAGCGAGTGCCTTTTGTTAAACTTCATGTACCACTTGCCGTGAATGATTGAACATGGTATAATGATTATCATGCTATATGCAAGTATACATTATGAGACTTTTAAAATTTCATACATGAGTGATTGATAAACATCATTGTAAGAAATATTCATCGGTGTAAATTCTAGCTAGAATTACAATAATGCTAGAAGCAATAACTAATTTAAAACTATTTTTATTATTTATTTGTCTAAATCATTGTAGCTAATAAAGTAGTTTAGTGAAGCCGCTGTTTCATTATCTATAAAAATTCTAAAGTACTAATTAAAAAAAATTATAATGTATGCGTACAATTACATTGATACTATTCTGTTTTATTTCCATTGAAAAGTAATCCTCGTACTTGCTGGCATGTTCATGTTATTTTACCAAAGTAATTGTTCGCAGAGCTTAGTCTACTAATTATCGCTTTTAGCACAGAGCTGCTACGTCACTAAACTATAGTCTAGGCGTGGAGAAATATATATTTTATGCAATTATACTTTTCAGCAATACTTTAAGTAAGTAATGGCTAAATGGGCGAAACCACGCAGCCGTACGACTCATTCACACGGGTTATTAGTGATATTCAGAGACGTGTAGCGACACAGGGCTAATTTTTACCATTTGTTCGTCTCTTTAATTTTCTAGTACTAGTGCTTTAGATAGTGATTAGCCTCTGCTCCTGCGTCGCGCATTCTATAGAATTTTATTTATTAGTGTAATGTATGTTATAGAATACCCAATACAATCCGTGATATAACAGTTAGTTTATTAGTGCTATTCAGAGACGTATGGCGAACACGGGGCTAACTTTTACCATTTGTTTATTTCTTTTAGTGTGATAGGGGCATACTTTATGACCTAGTCTAGATAATGTATGGTCGAAGCTAGCCCTTGGTTAACCAATCACGGAAAATATATATGATTATTGGTTGTTTTATACCGTGTGCGTGTGTAGGAGTCATGTCATAACTACTGCGTACTAGTAGAAGTAGTACTCATATATTTTTAGGGATCATGAGCCTGACTATACTGACTATACTTGCATCTAAGTATCGAAGCATCTACCAGTTGTTGGAACATTATGTAGACTTACCCGCCATTAGATGCTAGTTCATCAATCAGACAGCTACCGTTCGTCCGTTACAATATTGCACGGGTTTAAGCGTTTACAATAAGGAAGGAAAGAGAAAAATACAATTTTTATACAGGAATATTTTTATCATTGAGATAGAGTGTCGGAATGTAAAGCATGCTGTGTTAAATAAATAAATATTGGGATGTAAAAAGGTTTTGTGGTTTGAAATAGACTACTATTAAAAAAAAGATATATAATATATTTAGAAAAAATGACGAAGATTCAGTTAGGTAACTGCAATAGATTCTAAGGAATACTGTAAAATTCAGAGGTCTAACCGTCTAGACTAATTGCAATTATAAATATATTAACTAGCCCTACAAATAATGCTAAAATGTCTTGTATAAAAAAAATAGAAAATATTGAAGGACGTCATGATTACTGCACATAAAATATACTATGGAATAAAATCCTATGTTTAGTAATACTAAAACAACTGATTAAGATGTTTAATAAAATTCGACTCACCTAAGACTTGGCATACTTTTCCCTTTTATCAGGTTACATTGAAGAAAATCGCCTGTAAGTCTTGGAGCTAGGGCTGGAAAATGACTTCCTAAAGCTGAGCTAGGCCTATCATCCGCATTGTCCAGACTTCTATGGTATTCCTGGAAATATTATATAATAAGACTTCCGTCTAAAGAGCGCAATGAGAGTAAGTAGAACGAACAATCAGTATCTCAGCGAGTAAAGACAGAGCTTTTCTTGGGAGTTTCTTTTAAGGATATAATTAGTAATGACGAAAATGGTTACGGACATAGCTGGAAGGATAGTAAGCTTTTTTTTAAAGTTGCAGTGGGCAGGCCACATCTATTTCAGAACTAATACCCGTTGGAGACGAGTTAAGCTGAGGCGATCGCGTATCGCGATCGATGCAGGGTACACCCGCCCCTCTGGCAAATGGACTGACGACAAAAACATTTATAGGGAGAGAGAGCATAAAAATAATTACAGATAACATAGTTACGGCCGTATGGAAAGTGAATTTATTATCTTCATGACCAATTTTCTCTAAAGCTTTCTCTGATTTGGAGAGCAGTTTTGTTTCAACAAACGCTTTCAGGTCCGCCATTTTCATCTTGCGTTTCACTTTTTCGCTCGCTCTCCTTATCATTACAGGGTCTTCGTCGATCTTTGGCGCGACCGTGGGGGGTGCCTCCGTCACAGGTAAAATATCTTTCACTTCGGGAATGTCTATGAAGTTTTTTAATGAGTCCCGATCCTTCATCTCCGGACTCTGATAAACGGAGACTTCGATCTTAGGTATCGGTAGGGAATTGCTTCGTTTCCTCGGTTGAGTTTGCTTAGATATGTCGTCGCTGATGTCTCGCAACCTGAAAAATAACAAATAATAATAATATGAAATTAATTATTACTATATTACTAAATTTAATCATAAATGAACTTTTGATTTTTTCGAATAAATAAAAGGATATTATATTTATTTTATAACATCAAAAGTAATAAGGTTTGAAATCTAATAACCAAAAAACTTATATAAGAGAAAAAACCCACCTATTATACATATAATGTAAAGACCAATATACTCCTCCCTCCTGCCATTGAGTAGAAAACATGCATCGCAATGTGGCGACATCAAGGAATGTTGCCGCGGATACCTAAAATTATATTTAAAAAAATTAAACTGTATGCATATGCTGGAAATTAGATTTCGCACGCGCGTAGACCCTATTTTACTTTTGACTGAATCGTTGACTTGGTCTTTGGACTCGAGCGCTCTGGTCGTGGGTTTGATTCCCACTTTGTACAATTTGCACAAATTGGTCCCTGTCTGGATGTTATATTTATGAACTGTCCTCCTTTTTTAGTTTCCATAGCACAAGAGAAAATAGACAAGTGTATGTAAATATGAGTATTTATTTATTTAATTTTATAATTCCCATAGTACAGGAAAGTGGTAATAATTATGTGTGTTTGGCTGTTGATTTGTCATACTTAAAATATTTCCTTATTATTTTTCCTAATAATAAGAAAAAGAGGTGCAGTATACACTCGTAGATTTCGAGAAAGTTTTGGTTTGTCGGTAGTTATGCACTGCAAAAGCATGTGATAATGATAAGCAAAGGTAATTTGATCAGTACACACATTTGTTTGTTTGGAAGAAATGTGTTTCTCGGCAGACGTCGGAGTACCTTTAGCGCCTTGCCCTCCACCACTGTCAGTGAGAGATTCTTTATCTGATGAACTGAAAACAAAGAATTACACATACTTAAGTAAAATATGTAGGTTGTGTTCGTTCGTTAGTATATGTTTATAGTGGTGGGAAGGGGTAGGGGGAATAAAGGAGGAAGTTGCGGAAATTAATAGATATTTTTATTTCTGTTCTGGTTCTGAGGGTAAATGATAAAAAGACAATTAAGAAGTTGAACTAGAATGGGTTGTACATAAAAAATACTTAGGGGGAGTTTCCATAAGTGGTTGTACAGCCGATAGCGAGTAACCACAAACAATTCTACGAAATCATTTTCAACACCCTAATGGTACGGAACTCTCAGGGTACGAGTCCTACTCGTACTTGTCTTCTTTTTTATCGTAATATGACTTTTACGAGCTGATTAGTTCACACGACCGAAAACATGGGCCAAATCTAGTTTAAATCTGTGATGGAGTTTTACCTCATTTTAGTAATTTGAGGTAATGCTTTGATGGCAGGCAGTGAAGGTTTCGCTGGAGACTGTGATGGTTGACTGCGGAGTTGGAACAAGCTTGGGTCAGCCGCGTACACAGTGTATGTTTCTTTGACCGCGCCGCCGAAGTTTTGCTCTGATGGCAGCCGGTAAATAAACTAAAAAATAAAAGGCAAAACATGTAATTCACATATTATTCACCGTCTGCGACTCTGTCCGCGTACAATAGTTATTACGGAGATGTAGTCTGATTATAGTCATTTTTTGATCCATCCCAACCATTAGTAATTTGGCAGTTAACTATATGTTCTTGATTCAACATTTAAACATTACACAACATATTACAGAGATAGGTTGAATGGTTACAAAGATTACTTCAACACACAATCCATCCATTCATCTATAGAAACTATACCCTTTATAGTATTAGTATATTAAGATATTAATAATCTACATCTAGAAGATATCTTAATAAGATAAATTTGGGACAATTGCCATTTTTGGGGCTGGGAATAGACTTTATAATGTGAGGATACAAAAAATAGATTAAATAGCCTAGTACTAGTAGGTGTCATTAAAACAGTCTCACCACATGCTCTTCTTCAGTGCTTGAGCTCTCTTCGGGAATGGTCTCAGGGAAGATTGTGTCTTTTGGAGATGACAGCCAGGGTTCCTCTTCAGTGCTGGCCTGTTTGGACGGCATCTCTGATTGGGACACTGACACATTCTGACTTGGAGGACTGCCACCATTAACTGTGCCTTCCTCCTTTGAGAATTTTCCTGGCAATAGAATTCTTACATTTGTACTTATTTTATTTCGGTTTTGTTCAGCTAAACTTCTACTAAGCTAATAATTATTAGTATCTGTAAATTATGTGATCATAAACATTAAATTAAATATTTGTCAAACAATTTAACAGTAGTGGCCTTTTTATAACATAATATTAGTCTTATGATGTCCACGATGGACATTGGCTTCCCCATTTTTGTTTGGAAACGAAAAAAGAAAGTCGATATATTTGTACTTACTCCCCAAAAATATATCTACATGGTGGTTTCTTTTAGAAAAATTTCCACCGAGAGGCCGAGGTTTTGGTTTCACATGTGTAGTGAAACATGGAGCATCAGGATGCCTGAACTCCCACAAGGCCTGCCACATTTTGAGTCCATTCTCCAAGCGGTAGTTGTTAGTAAAGTCGGATTCCCTCAAATGGTGAGATATTGGAGCGAAGAGGTATACAAAAAGCTGTAAGGAATAAAAACAGTTATAACCTTTACTTGAAATTTAATAGCTTTGATATAAAAAATATGAAAAAACCAAATGTTACATTATCAGCAGGGGTGGGGTAGGTAGTACAATTTAGGGTAACAATCTCAAACATTATCATAAGTCCCTGAGATCCGGTAACTTTGTTAAAGAAGTATTATTTTCTAGCTAGATAATTGAAGTGTTTGTCTTTCATAAGATTAGTGTTTTATATAATGTTAGTAATACTAAAATCACAACAAACCAAACAACTAGCACACTCAACAAACTAAAGAATGTGAGTTCAAAATTTATGTATCCTACAGCACTGCCTCTAGTGATCTAGTTTTCAGTGGGAATATTTTTTAGACATTACAAATAACTTTCCTGGCTCCAGAACATTTGGATCATTATACTAGATATATTTTTGTGGTTATATTATTACAAGCAGCAGGCTGGTTCCTAAACTAGGGTTCCCTGTTCTATGGGTAGCCCAACATTGATATAAGGTAGCCTAGTTTGTACCATTAGCAAAACTAATTAACCCAAACATCTGTTCTTCTGACTTCCGTTATATACATTGTAATATTAGATGTATGCACATTTAACCATTAAATCAGTGTACAGTCAGTGCACTATGATAAATGACCAACTTAATTTTAGTTTTAACTTTCTCATCATTGGACATTATAGCTGGTCACTTAATTCAGAATGAGACTTTGATAACACAGTTCACTAGAGCTCACCTTACACCTTAATATTGCTTACATTTCATTGTATGTGTTATATTGTTACTGTGTTAGTTATATCATTACACACTAATTATCAACATGTGCATATGTACAGTCAGATACTGTTGTTCAGAAAGGTTAAGTCGTGAAAAGTTTTACTTACAGTCATAGCAGGTACCGAGAACAAATAGTGAAAAGGGTTGTTATGGAAAATGCCATTTTCATAATCATTATCAGCACATTCATCAGATGCATCAAGTATGATCCAATGCAAAGTGTAGAGGAGTTTTGTTTCCACAGTGCCTAGAGACTGCATGTTGTCTTTTATCCTGAAATAAAGTTTTATTTACAAAAATGTAAATGTATTTATTTTTGGTCTGATACTAATTTTTTTACAATGTGGGTTTAGTTATGTATTATTTTATTGTAATGGGATAATAGGTAAGTTTCAAGTATTGGCTAAATCAGTCCAATTCAGTCAGTCCAAGGCAATTTTTATATGTCATAAGCTGGACCAATTTCATAAATAATCCTCTTATATCTTTAAGTTATTACAAAAAAAACCTGAAAACCTAGTAGGTGCTGTTAGCTTCTAGATAACATATGTATACTTTAGGTATTTGTCAAATTTGCAGTCTAATTAGAATTTTGTAAGAAGCTAAAACTCATTTATTTTCTAACATTTATTCTAACAATGATAATGGATAAACTCAATATAACGTATGGTACCTATTAGGTAAATAAAGTTGTAAGAATACCTGTTGTGCAAGACGGCTGCTAGAGCATGCATGACATGAGGAAAAGCAGCCTGGATGAGGCGCCATCGCGGGATCGCCTCGATAGCTTCCGAGAGGCTGACCGAGAGGCCGAAGCGAAGATTCTGTACCAGCACCTTTTCAAACGACTGTAAACGGTAGAAGCAATGTAAAGAAACTTGTTGATACTAGCCACAGTCGAATATTTTGTAATAAAATTCAGTCGGAGTTTTTACTATAGGTTTTTAAATAGTTAAGCTTTTCTTACCTTGCATGCTTCTTTCAGTTCCTAATAAAGGTATGCGTGTAGAAATAGATTTATATTAAGAATAATGATAATGATAACCGAATCGAAACGGTTTAGGAAGAAATCACAAAAAGAAACTCGAAAGATATTGCATGTTAATTCGTTTTGACGTTTGTTTGTTTTGATTTTTTCGCGCACTTTGTTACGCTTTTTTCGTATGCTATAATTTTTTTTAAACTGAGAGACCAGTTGGTGAGACTTAGTTTTATAGCACTATCTCTTTCTACCTTTTCCATACATAGAAAAATGTTCAAACAAAAGTGATACCATCTTTTTTATATTTTTATGGCTATGGATACTTTAATCATACAGTCTTCTTCAGTGCTGCCTGAACACAGGCCTCACCCAGAAACGGGAAGTTTATTCTAGATTGTATAAAGGCATAGATTTAAAGCAAAGCTTGAAAAGCACGACGGTGAGTGATATACAATACTTACATGATGTCCTGGAAGTCGCTGACAGAGCTGCGTGATATTAACAAATGGGTATATAATTAAATGCATTACACGGCTGGACAGTAAAGTTTTTAAATTAATAATATTAAATGCAGTATGTTTCGCTCTGGCTTATATTACAAGGCAATGTCTTTTAGGCTTGGAACATACAGCTAGGACTAGGGCGTGATACGTATGTACTTACTCTTCATAAAAAAATCATTATTCAATACTTTAAACTCCATATAATCATAAACAAATATAGCCATTTACAACGGTGAAAGACATTTTTTAACACGATTATATGTAGTTATAGCATACAATTTACATGTGCCTAATGTGTGATACGTATACTTATATGTGAAGGACTACTTACCATGCATCCTGCATCGTGCACCTTCCCAAGTCTTGGTCTTACGAAAGGTGTAGTTTGTCTCCAGAGGAATATCTGGACTGGGATGGGGATCACCTCGTCGTAGTTGGGGTCATCTTCCGAGAGTTCCTTCATTTTCTTAACGGGTTGGGGAGAGTCTCTACTAAACGGCATGTCTATCAGGAGGTACAGTCATAGAGACTGTATTAACTACTGTAATCTAAAATATGAGTAGGGATACTTATAAATTAAAGTTTCTAAGATTTTAATATTTCAGCGACCGCTTTGGAAGGCATTCTTATATTGCCTTCGCTTCAGTACGAAGAAGGAGATGCCGACGACTGCAAGTTATTATTTGTAGTTATTTACTTAAGTACTTCTTTGTAGTTATCGGTCTAAATAATAACAATACGATTAACATATTCTTACTAGTATGTGCAAAACGATCCAACTTCCTTTTAAGTAAAAAAATTTGTATACGGGTAACTATGTTGCTTTTAAGTATACCTACTCGTATACGAGTAAAATAATAAATATCTTTTTAGTTAAGTAAGATCTTGATGTTAAAAAAATAATTGAAATTAACTTCTTGCGAATTATATCCACACAAGGAACTACTTGTCAAAATGATCAAAATACGTAGGTAGTAAGTAGGTAGAATGTACATAAGCAATATTTTTAACTCACCTGGAAAAGGTAGAGACAAAAGGAAACGGAAAATAAGCCACACAAATTATCCGTCACATTCTCCAAAGGTTATGGAACACTGTTTACATGTTAGCAGGGGTTGCGAGCCGGCGGCGGAGTCGTGAGGTATCGAAGAGACAGGGAGGACGGAGGACAGAGGCGCGCTATCGGAGGGAGGTTCGCCTGAGAGTGACGTTTTACCCAATTCGCACGGAGAAAATAGGGTTGGTAGTTATAAGTTTTACCAAAGAGGCAAGGTATTTTTGTCTTACCTTAACATATAAAACAATATTTGGTAGCTTTATTACTCTTTCTAGAATCAAAGTATATATTAGGTATATATAATTATTATCTGTCGCATCTCTGGGAACATTTTTTTTATCGTAAAGCTAACTTTACCTCTAAATTAGTCTTAGAGATAAAGTAGGTACTCTACAGACTTATAACCTATCCTATGAATAAAGAATCAAACTTCAGCAGTTTTAAAAAGCGCCTGAAGGTATTGTTGTGGCATTGGACACCCCTAAGAGATTACATTGATCTGTGCGCGCAGACTTTGTGTCGCGGAGCCTTCAGCCTCCCGTTGCCATAGCAATGGCAATATGGCCGCTCTATGCCAAGTGAAATTCAGGTCACATTCATTTAGACCCGTATAGAATTACTGTAGTTCGCAAAATGGAATATATAGTTTAACTTTTGAATTAAATAAAGGTACCTATATAACTTTCGTTCGGTTTACTATATCAACCCTTAGGATTGATATCCAAATTGTACTTCTCCGAAAATACCGAAGCTGGTAGGGAGTTCCATTCCTTAGCAGTTCGCATTATGAAGAAGGAAACAAAACGCTTCGTGCGAGAGCGTGGTATGTCTACTACTACATAAGGATGAGGTCCCCCACCACGCCTGGTAGTCCGGTGATGGAAGTGGGATGGGGGATTCAAATCGTGAAATTCATGGGCACACTCCGCAAAATGGAACCTGTAGAAAACTAAAAGACAGGCCACACTGCGACGATATTTAAGGCTCTGTAACTTGAGCTCTGATCAGTAGATCAATTTTTCTAAAGCCACAAATTACTCAATTTTCTTAATTATTCAAATTCAAAAATATTTCTCCCTGCGTGATCACTTTAAGTTCCTTCCTTTTGCGGTAGAGACACTTGTCGCTTGGGCTCCGGAAGCTAAGAAGTTTGCATCGAATATAGGCAAACTTCTGAAAGAAAAGTCCGGCGACCGTCGAGCCTTTTTTATCAGCCGCATCAGCCTGGAAATTCAAAGGGGTAACGCAGCGAGTATCCTCGGCATCATTAAAAACTCTGCAGAGCTGGAGGAGATATTTAATCTGTAGGGCTCTTCATATCCATTTTATAGCAAATTATATATAGCTAATTGTATATTTTTATTGGACAAGTGAACCTTTCAAATTTCTGTAACCTGAATATGAATAACCTGATATTTGGAATAATACAAATATTTTTGCCGAACTCATGCATGAATTTAAAAAAAAATAACAAACGTCTGTATAATATGGTTGGACTCTGCCTGTACCAGTTAATTTGTATGGATAATTTTCATACCACATGCTTCCGCAGTGAAGGATCACGCAGTGAGATACTAGTGAGGTTCTAAGGCGTATAGGTACATAATTAAATTCCCATCCGCCCTCCGCCGTGTCCAACAGTGGGACATTATAAGCTGCTAATTTGAATTAATAAGACCACGAGCGTCAATCAGGTATTGGCTACCAAGTTCAACTGATGAATGGACATGGATATATCACAGTAATTAAGCTGTTATTTAGAGTGGGCCCGTGTTAAATTAACTAGATTGGCGTAGATATCAATGTGCACATAGTGGCTGGCAATTTACTTTATAAATAGAGTCGGTCAGGGAGCGGCGGCACTAAACAGTTCCCACTTTATAGATTGTTTTCCTTATGTCTTTGTGTGCGTTGCTTACATTGTCATTAATGCTAACAAAGTTGGCAGTAGCAAAATTTAATATATTAACTTGCCTTTTCCCGCGGCACAGACCGCGCGCCTTTATCCAAAGAAAACATGTGGCAGACTCAATTATGATTTTACTAAAATAAATACCGGCCGTGGAAATTGAAAACATGTTTTCTTAGAATCAAACGTTTCATCAATTAGGTTAACGGTATCGAGGTCGAAAAAAAACGATTTCTTCTAAGCTTTACAGCTATATTTGGGTGAATCAACGTTCCCTTGTCTTTTGATACATTTTGTTTTGAAATCCCTTAGGCTCTGACCATAGCATACTTAATAATACTACATACTCTGACACTGCTTAGACACCATCCCAATACCAATACTGAAGTGAAAAATGGTCCCTTTCAGCTAAATAAAATTATATGGATAGATTTAAATTACACAATTATCAGATCTCATGTTATCAGTAATTCTGTTATTCCGAGATTACTTAAATAAACATCATATGGGCAAAGAATACTTACTACGTGAAGAATCAGGTAGCACTCGTCTCTCCCCGACAGTTTTAGGTCATTTCACGACGTCTCAGCATCCCCATAGCCTGTCGACATGATGTCTACTGCTGGACAAATGCATCAAACCTTTCGAATCTGGCAGATTCTGGGCTAAAGTTTTATTCATCATAATCAGCCGAAATACGTCAACTATTGAACATAAGCCTCCTCAATATAATGCCACTTTTGGTGGGATGTCCATTGGGGGATATGCCATAATCACCACGCTTGGCAGGCGGATCGGTGATCGCAGTAATGATCTTAATATACACAGGAGAACGCAGCTGCCAAGCCCTGGTGCAATCCCCTAATCTTCCCATGGGTAACGTAAGGCGACTTACGTTACCCATGGGAAGATTAGGGGTGGCCCTATATTCAAAGTTGGCAAGTTTTATTTACCTGACAAAAAATCATGAATAACACAAGTTTTTGGCAGTATTGCGTATATACCGATATTTGCCTATGTGATTTTCATATTAACCCATACAATGACATTAAGTCTTGGAAAACCAGTGGCCTAAAGAATACAATAGCGTAACTTTGTCTAAAATAGCCCGAGGTTAAAAGAGTTATTGGCTGGGCGTTACAGAAATAGCGGCGCTGTCTTTTCACGTAAACTTTATATTTTACACACGGAAAATATCATGCGCGCTGATGCATATACACTTTTATTTAAATTTGGCGCAATTTTTAGACAATATTGTGTAAAAGTTACCTTGTAAATTTGAATTCGCTACATGAAATGAGCTCTTGAAGTATTCTGTAAGGACTATATTTTATCTAATTGCCGTGTGGTTCCCCGCTTAGAATAGGGCCACCCCCGATCTTCCCGTGGTTGTCGTCGAGGCGACTAAAGGATTGCACCAGAGACGGGCAGCAGCGATTTTCTGCGTATATTAAGATCATTACTGCGATCACCAATCCGCCTGCCAAGCGTGGTGATTATGGCAAATGGACAGCCCACCAAAAGTGAAATTCTATTCGGGAGGCCTATGTTCAGCAGTGGACGTACAAGGGCGGATGATATATTTTATAGCTTAGATAGGTATAAGTGTTTGACAAGTTTTTTGGACATGTCATGCATGTACTCGTATTACAAGGTTTACCTAAACAGATTATAACTGCATCAAAATCTGTTATGCGGTTCTCGTGATTTGGGTGGGCTTTGTAATTTATATATAACTGAAGTACCTACCTAAGACAATGATTCATGATTGATGATATGTTTCTATGTAAGAATTACAAGCCATGGATAATTACATTAGTTAAAAATGTAGGTACAAGTTTTTTTATCTTTGAAACCGTATAAATAATGTATTAACGTAACTTTTTGTGTAAAAGGTAACTTTAAAAATAAATTTAATAGAGTCTAAAACTTGGACCATAAAGGTTTATACTGGCCGTCATTAATACCTTATTGCAAAAGAAACTAAGATGCCCTTTAGGAATATTGGCAAAATGACAATCAAAAAAATAGATTTGTCGGATATCGATTTACTGTTTCTATTTTTTGATATTTACTACTAAATAAATAATTAGATGCCATCTTTCGACATCAATGACTCTAAGGAGTCTTGCAACCCTCACGTGGCCGGCCTTTTGGCTTACCATCTTGTGAGTCAAGTGCTAGACGAAGCATACGTCTTAGCGAATGCTGCAGATGAATCAGGTAAAACAATAACAAAAATATTATCTTCCTCTAGGCAAGGCGAGTTGAATACATGTAAGAGGAATTTTTTTACGAAACTTTGTTCCATTTTTTAAACAAGAGCATCAAAATATTTTATTTATTTTGATTAGTTCAATTCATAATTATAAATATTGAGCTATTACCAAATAGTCTAAATTTAATCTCTGTTAATTTGTTTGTTTAAACAAATATACCTATCCTTGTTTTTTTTTATTATAAAAATGAAAATAAATATAATTTAGGAGAAATATTTATTTTTATCGTACAATCGTATCTGGTATGTTTTTGTGTTAGCAATGTCAGAGAATTGTGAGATTAGGTCAGTTAAAGCGTTCTTATAGCCTTGGTTAGATATCGTTAATTAATATTTTAATTCTTAATGTATACCTAGGTCAACCATGGCGTTATCTATCAATGTTGAAGAGTTTAAAAAGCGGTAGACTAGGCGATACAGACGACGAGATATCTTTCGTAGATAATGATGGCATTAATGAACATAATGCTGAGCATGTTGCCAACATCGTGGTTACATCGACTCCGCAGAAGATGGCCAGTGACGGTATGAGGAATTACAAATAAAATATAAAACCAAATAAGGCCACAGACCACTAAGAATTTATCAACATAAGTGTACAGCTGGACCAGGCCAGTAACGACAACAAACAAGTATATTGTAGTATGAAACGCATTATCAGAACTCCTAGACCTTTAAGCATTAATATTTGTGCTAGGTATACGAGTATATTTATGTTTGGCATCGCCTGGTTCAATTCAGTGTCGTCGTACTAAGTAACAACTAAAATTCACGACACAGCTCCGAAATATTGTCATTTTCTTATTCTAAAATTCAGAAGTTTCACTAAGAGTTTCTTTTATTGCAATTTGACTTTACCATGACAGTCGTCGTGCTGAGTTCAGTTTGGCGAAGCTCGGATTGATTAGGTAGTTGATTACTCATAGTATCAACCCGTTTTATTTCAGATAATACTCCTGAGTCTAAAACTGAAATTAATGTAAGTGGTCAAGGCGATGACGAGTTCGACATGGTTAGTTAAATGAAAGTAATGTTTTTTGTTCATAAAAGTGAAAGTTAAGATTTAAGCAAATTAATACACGTAAAACAAAATAGCCTTAATGTAGTTCAAAATAAACGATGCACTAATTAAATGAAAACACTGTGTTACAGCGACAAGAAGTACTAAATCAATCTACGTCAATGTTTATAAACCATTTATTTGACATGAGCGAAGTGGAACGGGTGATTTGCGACGAAACAGAAATAGTGCAAAGTAACCCCGAACCATGCGACGTGTTGACTCATGCTATGACGAAAATTATGGAGTCTTATGTTAACACAGCATTTAATATCGCTTTGGAGCAAGAAGCCAATAAACCTGAAGCAGCGGAGCTGGCATTAAGAAGTACTGAAAAGTCTTGCTATTCATTTCTGGCCCATGCATTTGGTGGTGATATCGCTAATGATTTAACATTTTTTGTACATGATGATGATGATGTGGCTTCAGACAATGATCATAATTTAGAAGTTTTAGACGCGGCGAAGGAAGTGCCAACTGTAACGGAGGTTAGGTACCTTGTTCATTTGTAAATTTCTTGACAAACAACAGAAATTACATTATAATTATTTTTTTCTTTTTTTAAAGGAAATAGAAGATAATGATGAAACAAGAAATAGTATTGGCAAAAATGACGTTGCTTTCTATGAAAATGCTTATTTAACTTTAAATCGTAAGTTTAGTGAAATGTCAGTTTTATTTGGTTTCATAAAAAATATGAATTTTGAACAATGTATCCTCATGTGTTTAGGCGATTACGATCAATGCTCCGATGAAGAGGGCGATCCTGTACTGCAAGATCCAAAAGGAATGACATTACAAGAAGTGGAATTGTTGACTGCTAATACTTCTGAATTAGATTTATCAACATATTGCGAACCATTGCAGGTTAGGCAAGCACAAAGCACCAAAACCAATAACCGAGCGTACCTACTTAATTATCGATTTGTTACATGACTTTTGTTCAAAATTAGGAAGAAAAAAAGGAGTTGGCTGCCATTTCTGGAGTGTCTGGTGTGAGTGGCAAGAGCAAGAGCAGTTTGATAAGTCGGTGCCGTTCGCAAGGAACTAGATTGTTGTCGTGTTTACGAGGGTGGTGGCGACGCAAAACACCTGGAAAACGCAGGGTAGGAAACTGATGAAATTGCTTTCAGTTCAATTATGCTTTGGTGGGATTCTCACACTTACTCTCTTATGATTTCCAAACTTCAGCTCCACTCGTAGTTGGAGGACATGTTCATATATGCTATAACATGTTTGCAGGAGGCTCGACTACATGGCCGCGGCTCGATACGTGGTATGTGCCCACTGTCACCAGACGCGCGACGTCGCGCTTCAAGCCTCTTGGACAACCGTGATCTGTACTCTCCTGCACCTTCTCGCTCTGCAGTCTGGAAGTTTAATACTGTCAATGAGACACTCGTCACATCTTCCCGATGGAAGGATTACACTTTCGAGGTTAAGCCTGAAGAATGTGGTGAATACTGAGCGAGTTAGGATTGGATTAGATTTAAATGACAAGTTCTGCATTTAAATTTAGCATTCAATATTCTGTGACGATTTCTTTCATTAATAAACAGTACGAAATGATGACTTGTTGTTTTGTTCATGCTATTATAAAATGGAAGAAATTACAGCAAATATTTATTTATACTGCTACAGCATTATTCCTGCCTACGAGACTGTAGGCGCTAAATTATTCCAGACAATTCTTATCAGAGTATCGATGTCATAGTTCAACCTACACTGCGACTTGGTACAGTGGGACACCTTGGTTACACGATATAGATCCGATCGAAATAGTTTAGCGTAAATGTAGATTTACCATTGGAATAGGTGTTAGCTCGTTGGGTTCCGAAGTGACTTGTTGGAAAGCCCCTTGTCTCACTCACGCTCGTATATTCAGGGCGCGTTCGAAGCGAACACGAGGTCGTATCGAGTCCGTCGAAAATAGAACAGTCGCGGATTCCTGGGCTAAATCTCAAATATCCAGACGGGTGCGCCATCTAAGCCAGTTAAAACAGTCCCGCGAAAAGTTCCCGAGCCCCACTTCTTGTCTGAACGTCTGCCAGTGAAGACCGGGAGGGAACCAACTAACACCACACAAAATGGTGAGTCAGCTATAACGGCAGTGAACATGTGAAAAGGAGTTCAGTGTGAAAATGGACTGTCAGCGAAGAAAGTGAAATCGGAGGCGCTTTAAAATCTTTTGAATCAAATTCCGCAGGCCGGAAGCTCGCGCTGCACCGATGTTTGTAGCAAGCTAACACATTGGTCATTAATTAGAATCAGTGTTGTGTGAAATAGTGAAGAATGGTATCGTATACAGCGACTACTTTACACGATCACCTGCAGTGTCGAGTTCTACACCCCAGCTAATCCCTACACATTGCATGACATTACATTAGTTGTCACGTCACATGAAAGTAACGTTATGTTTTTGATCATTTTCAGAGCGACCTCAGCAAGAACGACATTGAAAGTAAGTATTTAACTAATCGTTCTGACATTAACTGATAAAATATTTGTTTTTTAACACTGCAACCAAATGCAAATGATATATAACTTCAACTGTAACTCGCAGCTAACAACATAATTTAACTAAATTTTTGAATGAAACTTAAAGTTTTGTATAGATTTTCTCGTTATTAACTTCGTCGTATGAGTATTTGTACGTAGGTTGCTATTATGAATTACATAAATGTAACGGGAGTGAGCATCGTAACATCTAAGTTTAGCATGGTTCTCATAAAAGGCGTGCGTTGCTAAGAGATGTCGACGGCAGCGGCGGCGCCAGTGGCATGACCACGCTGCGCGCGCGCTGCGTTCCAAAATTAAACTCGCGCGTCACGTGATCGCCGCGCCCGCCCGCCCAAACAGAGAAACTCCACTCAGATTTCACTGCAAGCGAGCTTAGCATTTTTGGCGCGAGATCTACAGCCGGAATACATAATGGATTACGTAGGAAAAATTCCAGTGCCATCTGCTATTAACAAGGTCACAATGCAATATTAAATCATCCGATATGGTGCAATGACCCTAAATCAACCCTTAAGGCGATTATAAAATATTAAATTAATATTTTTAAATTAACTGCGAAGAAAAATATTTGGTACATTTATATGAAACTTTGTTAAGGTCAACATGAAAAAACATGGGGTTGGTTCATTAAGCGGCCAGTATTTCTACGTCACCTATTTACCTTAGACATTTTAACTTAGACATTTTAAGATAACTGTTGTCAAGAAGTTCATAATTTCTACGCAACAGTTTTCTACAGAAAGCATAAATTCAGTAGATGGCTAGCAGGCAGAAGGTTAAAATTAGGCCACAGTTACAATCGACTTATAATTAGAATATGAGTCAGTTCAGTTCCCAGTGAATATATCGAAACGCGTGGAGGAAAGAATTATTCTGGGCTGAGAATATCCGCCCACACGGCGTCATGTCAGCGCCGCCCGCCCCCGTGCGTTACCTGGATTATAACCATAGTTTTTTCTGGAAAATTATATTAATTTTTTTTTAAATAGTTGAAATATTTTAAAAGAAAGATATTAAGAATTTGGTTGACTGGTGGAGAATGCCATTGGCATTAATTTTATCTTTTGTTGTATTGCACCCAACTTTATATATCAACAAAACAAAAACAAAAATTATTAGATTATAGAGTAGGCATCTAAGCAACTTTAATTTGAGAATAACTTTGATTTAAAGTTGGTTCATCATTAAGTCTATTAATGAGGTTTAACCATTTTCTTTTAAAGATCTTAGCTAGCTTAGAGACAATTAAATATATATATATATGTTGATTACTTACCCAACTTAAAGTAACTGATCTCTGTGTCGCTTGAGTAACAATAATTTAATTACGCTGTTCTCTTACTGAGTCGATTAACAAACATCACATTTAATTTTAATACTCTTTATTTCACATAACATTAAATGGTTACAATCACATCTAAGCGGTTAGGTCATCTAAGAGCTCAACATTTATTTTGTGAATGGGTCCCGTGGGACATTAACATTCATCCATCACACTCACGGTCGAAAAATGTAACTTCCGCCCGCACTGCCGTCCTGCAAAAAACTATCTTCGCGGTGTTTTATTATTTCTTACTAAAAGCAACCATTATATAAATAGGGGCATCCTTCGCCTTCTCCATCTACGACTTCGATGGCAGCGGCAAGGTGGACGCGTACAACCTCGGCGACGTCCTGAGGGCGCTCAACTCAAACCCCATCCTGGCCACCATCGAGAAACTCGGCGGTACCAAGAAGAAGGGCGAGAAGACGCTTACAGTAAGTCGAAGCAAAGTGTACAATTTATTATTCTTAAATCCCTTTGTTCCAAATATTTCTTCCGATACTTGTGTTCGCAGCAAGTTGGCAATGATTTTTTTTTGTTTTTCTGTTATATCTCTGTAAAAATGTTCATTTTTTTCCATTGACATTGGTAGGCAATAATATGGTCCAAATATCACCTTAATTGGTACAGTAGGTTTTGAGTTACCCGACTTTCAAACACTTTTAGTTCTCCTTTGATATTTTAGATAAGATATTTTTTTCTTGAAAAATCTTAATTTTTCCATAATTTCCAGATAGTTTGACATACCATGTTCAAATTTCAACTCAATCGATCTAGCAGTTTTCCAGTTAACCCCCGGATAGACAAACGGACAAAAAAGCTTCAGTATAAGAGTTTCTGTTTTGTTGGATCCCTAAAAAGTTCCAGACTGTTCTACTAGTTAAACTAGTAGAAACGATTACCCAGTTTATCAGCTTTTATAAGTTTTAAACAACTTACAATCAAAATGTGATGTCTATAGTCGCGAGCCGAATGAGAGATGGAAAAATTCTTCTTCAGAATTTATTCTTCAGTTTTTAATTATTATAAATTATTCAGTTTCCTTGCGATAATTTGCATGTGCATTCACTTGAATTTCGGTCACTCGCATTTGGTTTGAGCCCTCGATCGCCTTGATTCTGGGTAATTTAAATCAAACACTTGGATTTCAAAAAATACCTTCAACTTTTAGGTACTATTGAAAGGCGTTCGAAAACAGTTGTACTGACGTGATTTATTGTGTTATTTCAGCTTGAAGAGTTCCTTCCCATCTACAGCCAAGCAAAGAAAGACAAAGACCAGGGCTGCTACGAAGACTTCTTGGAATGTCTGAAACTGTATGATAAGAACGAGAACGGCCTCATGCTTGGCGCTGAACTTACACACACGCTTCTTGCGTTAGGTGAGTACATATAAATTTATATCAAATGTTTCCTATAAATATACATAACTTATCTATTTCCAAACATTTGACAAGGATAGGACGACTCACAAATATAACAATTTGTACTTGTACAAAGTTGTCTGTCCATAGTGGGATCGAACCCACGACTTCAGGCGCTCGAGTCTAGCCAAGCCACTAGACCAACGAGGCGGTTCATTCAGATAATTATTTAATTAATAATAATAATAATAATAAACATGTCACAATATGTCTCAACAATACTCCAATTATCCAGTCCCAAACTAGGCAGAGCCTGTGCTATGGTTACTAGATAACGGATACTTAGTATGTGAGTTTGCTTGCTTTGCGGGTAATTTTTGTAACATCTTATTTAAACATTCTTCAAATATTATATTGCTGATAAAAAAGACATGGCTTTTTGTGCATGGAAAATACTGGGTTAAAAGTCCTAATTGTGGGCATTTTATCCTAATTCGCAATTGAATATAGTCTGTACTTGTTTTTATTTTTTCTCTGGATAGCTTTTTGAGGAGTCCCTCGTATTAATTATCTTTCTCGGGGATCTTTTTAACGGTTTGTTTGACACAAACTGATTCAAATCGAAATCTTGACATAAAATGGGAAGACGCTACAGTTAAATGCCTTAATGAGCAGGTTCTACATTTTAGTAGCGTTTTATTAGATTCTAATTCATTTGACTGATAGTTCTACTACTAGAACTGGTTTGAAAAAAACTTAAACTACTGTATAAGTAGAGTTTAGGTAGTTTGATTGGAAGCAAAGTTATAAAATAATTTAAAGTACCTACAGCACCATCTTCAACACTAAAGCAGCAGGTACGAGGTAGCACTAAATATGTATATTAAAGTACCTACAGCACCATCTTCAACACTAAAGCAGCAGGTACGAGGTAGCACTAAATATGTATATTAAAGTACCTACAGCACCATCTTCAACACTAAAGCAGCAGGTACGAGGTAGCACTAAATATGTATATTAAAGTACCTACAGCACCATCTTCAACACTAAAGCAGCAGGTACGAGGTAGCACTAAATATGTATATTAAAGTACCTACAGCACCATCTTCAACACTAAAGCAGCAGGTACGAGGTAGCACTAAATATGTATATTAAAGTACCTACAGCACCATCTTCAACACTAAAGCAGCAGGTACGAGGTAGCACTAAATATGTATATTAAAGTACCTACAGCACCATCTTCAACACTAAAGCAGCAGGTACGAGGTAGCACTAAATATGTATATTTCGTTGAACTTTGATGTGTCAATAAAGAAGTTGGCACCGAGCTGTATTCCAGTTGGCGATCTATCAATCGTTTTAAATCATTTGGCCTGTAGCCATGTTCAGTACATCTATAGAACTAACGATCAAGTAATATCGTATTCCGTTAGTAGACTATATCCTATTTGACATTAAGACTAATTTAAAACTCTTCTTTTATTCTTATTCTTACTCGTGTGAACCAGTTCAATTTGTACCTTATTTATTAGTAATATCATTTAAATATAACTGTTTTTGAGCTGGTTTAACAGACAAAGTTTTTTCACTAACGCAATTATCGAAATCTTATATAACTGGTGATAAACTTTATCACAGGAGTGATACTTACATAGATATTATTTAATATATACAAGTGTTTGTTAAAAAAAGTTAAGAGCCTTGAATGAAATTAATAAAGTAATAAATGAATGAACTTTAATAACAAGAAATTATTTGTTTGTTACTAGGTGAGAAACTCGACGACGATCAGGTCGCGGAAGTCGTAAAGGACTGCATGGATCCTGAAGATGATGATGGCATGATCCCATATGCGCGTAAGTACAAGCATTGTAGATCTGTAGAAAGAGTCCTTTTTTGTATATAAATCCTTAGTTAATTATATGAATATAAGCCTGAGTCATTTATTTGAATAATTTTTTTTATCTATTATTTACAGTAGATAGAACCATACCTTTGTATATTGAAGACTGATTGTATCAATAAGTACGCATGTGCTCTATATAGTAACTTTACAGTCCGGAATCGGAATCATTTATGAGTTTTATTAGAATTTTATTTTATTTTAAAGAGGCTTTGGACCATATATGTCAATCAGCCTCATAGGGAATTATATCATATTTAGCGATTACAGACCTCAGACAGGTAAATCGTAGGTATATCACTCTCGGTTCATTCGAGCTTGTTGACTTTAATTTCATGTTTATTTCACCATTTTGTCCAAAACTATCGCCAAATAAAGGCTGTCTCTCAGTCGCCGTCCGTCCTAGAACACTTGTAATATAAATGTAATGTAAATATGTTTCTAATTTCTATAAAGGCGGTTGGGTAGCCTTAGAATTACTGAGGCAACATTCTACAAGTGCGTTGCCACTCTGAAAATTCGGTAAAAATTTATAGTGTGCCGATTTCGGACTTTAAAATTGCGATACAGTGCATAAGTGCCTTTACAGTTATATTTTAGTTAGATTACATGAACGTTGTGTAAATAACCAGAATATGATTGAGTCTTTACGTATAACGCAAGGTAGATATAGTTATTGAAATAGTTTATGTACATTTTATATACCAGCACTATCCCTTTCCAGTTTTGATCACCCCCATAAATAGGTAGTTAGAATTTTCAAATTTAGTGTGAAAGAGGTAGTGAATTTGAATAAGCATGTAGCCCCTAAGTAGAAAGTAGTCTGTGTGTGTTCCCCCGTTGACCAATTTTACATTTACAGCATTCCTGAAGAAGGTGATGGCGTAGGAGACATCACATCTGGTCATATCTTTAGTTATAAGATCGTAAGTGAACCAGCGGAAACTGTCGCTATAGTTGCTCTTCTGCTTTCTGTGGACACAAGCTTTTTCTTATAATGTTCGATGTTATCGACATCTAATAAAGTTTACTGGCTTCCACATTACTCACATTTTCAAACTTTAATAACAATCACATCATCACAAATTTTGACTCAATACTCTATTAAAATGGCTGTTCTATTATTGTCAAGGTTTCCTTTTGACTTCAAAGTTATGAAAAGTTCAAATGTTAATGAAATCATAACGCATATTTGTGCTTATAACAAAGAAGTTTGGTTATTCAGCAGCTAATACCATTGTAATTTTTCAGCTTTCCTCCGAAAAATGTGCGACGGCTGGGGCTTCAAGCCTTCTGAGGATGAGGCACCCGCGGAGGGCTAAGTGTGCGGTGCTCCTGCGCCGGGCCGAGGCACGGGGCCGGGTGCCGGAGCCGGTAGTGCGGCGCGGCGCGGGTGCAGCGCCTCCGCCCCGCGGCCCGCTCTCTCCTGCGCCCTCCGCCCTCCTACATCCCGTATTGCCATCCTAAATACGGACTACGAACAACCCTCTTTTTATACTTTATTACAACACCGCCAATTGTACAACGCACTATCAATTTGTACATACTAAAGTAAGATTAAACTGTAAAACACACGTTGTACGTGTCTTTTTAAATTTATTATTATTTATTAAGTACGTTTATATAATGACAAAAACACAAAAAACCGTAAATTATTTTATAATAAACTGTTAAAAAATTTCGGTTTTGTATTGTCCTCGATAAGTTTTGGATTTCATGGTGCTCTTCCCAGTAAATAAATTTCATACAGTTTTATTATAAAGGCTTTCGTAAATACATTATCCCTATACCGTACAATTGAATCAATATACGAGTGCATATATTAATGTAAAAATCGGATTATTACAATACATAAAATCTCAATAATTTAAAAGCCTAAATATTAGAGGGGACGGGACGCAATCTTTCACGTCTAAGTTAGTCTCGAAGTTTATCATTGCTTTAAAATGAAGAAGCACATAAAGATATAATATAGTCTGTGTACATGTTGGAGGGATAAATAACGGGGCGACTAGCTTATTCCATATTACGAGTATATATGGAATAAGCTAGCCTAAACATAATATGGGCTATTTTAGTCAATATTTTTCTTCACTGGATCAGTCAGATGTACCTACATACTAAATAGTTTCCATACACAGGTCTTTATACCAGACCCTATACGAGTATATTTTGGGAGTATTTTGATAGATACATATGATACCACAGGCATTTTGGTATTTTGGCGAGCACATACAAAACTGAACTGGAAAATCTAATATAATGGAGCCTGGAGAAGATCTAAGGCATATAGGTACGTGCAACTCAAACGGAAGCCGGAGGCGACTTGGGGCGGTGGTGGCATCGCGGTGGCGGTCCGGGAGACGTCATAGGGATACCACCTTTGTACCGGCCCCCAGCCCAACGATGACAGCGCATCATTCTCAAATTAAAATATTCTTTGTAACTTTTGTCACACAAACAACGATGATGTCAAACTCAATAAGTTATTCGGTTTCGTAAATGGCGCACCGTCACTGCACATCTACATACAGGATTCTTGATGGTTTTACTTGTGTCACCATGAATACCAACACACAACCTTTGACTTGCTGCGAGCAACAACTCATGCGACTTGCACTATATGAGAACAACTCTATTCCTAGCAACAGTAAAAACTGCAAAAATCAAAATCAAATATAGCAATATAGTTAGTTGCGCCGTTTTTTCTTCACTAGCGCTAACATCTAGGAAGCGAAAAAAATACGTGTGTATAAACTTGTACCAAGTGTACTCATGTGCAATAAAGCATGCTGACTTTGACTTTGTGGGTTAGAAAAAAGCCTCACCAAAAAAGATTTAAAAAAGACGTACCAGGGGATGGTAAAAAAGGTTCACGTGACTCCATAGTGCGGAGCTACATTCTACTTTCACATTTCATTTATATTTGGATACATACGAGTAAGTAATGACGAGATGGGAGCGTCGTCGATGGTGCAATGGGGAAGATGCTACCTACCATGTCGAGAAGTCAGAGTTCGATCCCCGGTCATACCATCACACATTCCGAACCACGCCAGTTCTCATCTTATCCACTTTTTAACACAGGACACTAATGTTACCAGTGGTTTTTTCTGTTCTGGTTTTTACTGACTGCTCTGAAACGGTCAAAGGATAACATCGTGTGGAAACCAATCTTAGTTGCACCATGTCTGAAGAAGTTACCCAAGCTACTTACATGGGGTCCCCGCGCGTGGTGATAACAGTCCAACCAATTTTGCAGCCCCACCTGGACCTCGCAGCCCATAAATAAATGCCATACGATAATTAAATAATAACCGTAGGTGGAAAAGCGACATGCTATATCCCTTTTGCATGTAGAAATTATTGGAAATTTGGAACCATGTGTATTAGGTCCGTGAAGTTAGCAGTAAAAAGATTAATTCAAAAAAGACAATCGTTTTTTAATAATTTGAACGTAAAATCCTAGGATCAAGTATTAAACAGTACAATCCGCATACATTAATTATAAAATTTGGACATTCATAATTTTTGCGAAAATCGATTTTATAATGTTAGTAAAAAAAAACCAATAGGATTTCAAACATAAAGGTATTCGTAATTCGATCATTTTAAAATGTCAGCTCTTTTTTGAACATGCATAATTTTATTCTATCTTAAATTTTTACGACTTCACTCTCTTGTTTTCATTCTAGGAAAATAACTGATAACTAGCCAAAGTTCGAAAGAAGTTAATTTGAACATTCCAACCTGAATTTGAACCAAAACTAACCTTCATAATTTCCGAAATATTTAATGTTTGTTAAAATGTCCAATTTAACAAATCATCTCTCCTGATTTAAACACCTATATAAGTAGGTACCAACACTCAGCACTAATTAATACAATACCAGAGGCAACTTTTCCATTATAAGTCTAACATTGAAACCCATTTCTCAGAAAAGTACCCAGTTATTCAGCTATTTACATTGAACTGCAAAAGCAAACGACACACCAAATGGAAGCTCTACATGAGCGCTACCTATAATATTTTATTTATTATACCATACTTAAATTAGGCCCTCTGGCACAGATATTTTTATGTATAAAAGAGGGCCCCAACTATCCTCTGTTTCTTTTTATATTATTTATATTAAAAAAAACATTTCAACAGTCAAATGACTTAGGAGCGTATACTCATAATAACGCCAATAGTGATAGAGTGCGTGGATGCACAAAATAAGCGACGATAGGTCCAACCGACTTCTTTCCAATGCGATATCAAAAATTGTAGGGTATTGAAAACGGTCGTGAAAACAGTAAATACCTATTCGTACCTAAAGTAATTACTTACGTATTCCCTCTGAACTCAGCTACGAGTACAACCAATGCAACCAACTATACACCAAATGAAAACTCTACACAAGCGTGAATGAATGAATATATCTAAGAATGGGATCATATGTTCAAATTAGGGTTCGGAATGAGCCAATATTAATATTTTATAGAATACTACTTAATCATTGCGCCGAAAATGAGAGCGTACACTTCATACAAGCGAACAGTTTTAATATAATATTACAGGCGCACCAGCCTGTCCGTACACGTTTGTATGTGTGCCTAAACTATCGAAAGAGGGACAACGTTATACGTCAACACATAAGTGCTTCTCTTTCGTACTACGCACCGTATTTTATTTTGGGGGCGACGTTAAACTGGTGAGTTAGAAGGTGAGTGTCGCTTATTTACGTAGTAATATTTAGTATTCTCTGGTGCGGCAATGTTCAAATTGAATTTGAACACGCTGTTAAAAAAACTTATTACTGCTAACTTCACGGACTCGTGTGTAAGAAAGTGGTGTGCGTCACTACACGAGCTGAAGTCGAATTTCAGTTACCTATCTGACCCTGGCAGGTTTAGTACTCATAACTATATTTTGTACTTAAACAGATCAAAAGTGACATTTATGAGATATACTCGATTTTTGAGTATATTTTTAAATGTATATAAGTACAACATCTGCAATTTGAATACAAACCAGTACATAAAAGTCCGAGCTGGAATGACGTCATTCTAGCTCGAACATCAAATACCCCCTTGTAACTCGCGATCTGTTTGAAAATCGAGTACCTACAACATTTATTCGACTTCGTTCGAGCTGGAGTGACGCACACTAGTAAGTTATATTCCATAAATGGTCGAAGGCGGTGCAATGATTCTTTTTAAATAAATTCGGATAGCCAGCTAATAGAAGTGTATTTATTATCATAGCTGAAAATGAAAACTAAACGATCAGAATTGTCAGAAACTAGTAAAACTTAAACTCATCAGTTAGTATCAAAGCAGCTTTTTAAATTATTCAAAAGACTTAATTTTAAAATAATTGCTGTAGTACTTTATATAACGATGATTTTGTAAAACTCCCAATAATTTCTCGACTTTCTTAATGTTTGTGATCCATCGCCTAGTGCAGTTTGTATCAAATGCTTTTGCTGCTAATTTTCAGATGCCAAAAAAAGGTGTTCAATATAAGTATTTCGTTACACTTTGTACTTAACTGGGCAATGTCCGTGTAAAAACCGGGGCATTCAGGGGTGTCGTTTGCCAAATCCTCCTCCGCACGCGCGCCAGGGAAAATGGCGCGGAAGTGTTTTCCCGGCATCAATACACGCTTTCGGGCGCTCTCGGCCGCGCTCGGGGCACTTCGTGTTTTTCGAAGTGAGAAGCTGTGAATTAATGTTGCCATCAGTAAAGTTATTCCCGTTTTATGGTATCAACTTTCCTGGTTTTATTATTGTTGATGAGTTTGCGCTTAATCTCAATCTCACCTGATGGTAAGTGCTATAAATTAATATAACAGACAGGTTTTTGTTAGACAAGATATGCTCTGCAGATGACTTATTTGCAATAGTGAAAATCTTTGCCTTGTCAATAAATTAAAATTATCTCCTTAATTTTTTACGCCGGTTATATCTTGTACATTTAAGAGGATTTCCTGGGGGAGTTTATAATAGTTTTTATACTGGTCTATAATGATAGTTCTTTCACATTATTAACTCCAAAAAATACTAGATATGCCTTGAATCTTAATCTACTGACTGGGATAATTTGGTTTGAATTGGGGTTGTATTTACGATATACTTAAATAAATACCGTCTAAACTCAAAATATTGTTAAATTTATTTAAATTACTGTCATACTGAAATTTGTTTGGTATTCTTAACTAAATAATATAAATTTACATTTGTCTGGAAGAAATCGCTTAAAACGATAAGACCGCCTAAATTGTATTATTTGTTACGTTTATGTGCAATACATGTATTGTACTGTATTGAATAATAATAGTAATAATCCAGTTTAAGACCGGACTCATACAGTCACTTTATATATCTAGTAATTTTTCTGGGTCAGTAGTATAAAATACGTGTGAGAGTAGTTGAAGCCAGCCAGTTGAAGAAGTCTTA
The DNA here is from genome assembly GCA_947086405.1 of Esperia sulphurella. Lineage (NCBI taxonomy): Eukaryota > Metazoa > Arthropoda > Insecta > Lepidoptera > Oecophoridae > Esperia > Esperia sulphurella. Next base: position 8,789,670 of record OX352261.1, read on the forward strand.
TAGTAACACCCAAGATATCTCCATTTAGTTATTGTAAAGATACTGGTGCTTAATTTGTTAACAAATATCGATAAAAATGACAATCGTAACACAAAGGAAACACTACAACGGGTATTTAAATAATTGTATTCTGGCAACACCGCGTCTCCACGCGCGCTGGGCTCCATCCATTTTTCGCGGCAGTGTTTATCTCATCCGCGGACGCGTTGGCTCGTCTATATATTCCATCATAGTGAGTCGTGTTTACGTCGCAGAGTGTGATTACTGATTACCTAGTGATATAGCGGATATACGCGCGGCAAGGCCTTAGCAAGTAAGAACAATGTATTATTTAATTACCTGCTTAATATTTATGAATAGAGATAAATATTAAGAGAGCCGAAGGCCCCACAGACTCGGTCAATCCAACCCTAAATTTCAGTACCAATAGTGCCTAACTGATGTTATGTGCCAAAAAGCATTTTGTCTCCTAGTGTCTTAAGTCAATTTAAAAAAAAAACAATAAAATGGCCAACATTTGAAAACCTGTGTATCTTGAATTGTATTTCATGCAAGAACTATAGATAACTTGGTAGAATCGTACCGCTTACCTCTTCAATCGCTTACTTACTTGTTTAAAGTATATCGTTGCATTTTATAACAATAATAAAAGTTCCTTATCAGTATTGTACAATTGCGATATACAGTAATACTATACACAATATCTGTATCAATGAATATACTGTCTGGAATTTCGTATGTATTGTCATTAAGTACTTAGACAATGCCGTGTGGTTCCCGGCTTAGAAAGGGATTGCACCAGGGCTGGGCAGCAGCGTTTTCATATGTATATTAAGATCATTACTGCCATTACCAATCCGTCTGCCAAGCGTGGTGATTATGGCAAATCCCCCAATAGAAAGCCCACCAAAAGAGGCATTATATTGGGGAGGCTTATGTTCAGCAGTGGAGTAGGCTGATGATGATACTTAGAGAGTACATAGTTAAAGTTTGACTATAGATACTGAGTGGGTAGGTAAATATTTTGTCTTGTAAAGGAATCTCCAAACGTTCTGGCTTTATTAACGCTAGATGCACTCATAAAGTTATTAAAACATAATAGCTACACACATAGATATCATTTCCTCCTACATAAGAAGAAATTATTTGCAGGTGTCAGTGCAGTGCAAATACAGCGTACAGGAACGCGCAATGGCTGAGGTGAAAGACTCGCCGGGCGCCGTAAACAAGCATACGGATAAACATAACACAGGTAAATAAACTGACCCTATATGACGCTCAGAGTGTAAGAGACTTTGATGACTGAAGTACTGACTGATCTGGTATTTCCTTTCATGTATTTTTCGTACTTTTCTACATAAACATAAAATATAGATTCTCACTGGCTGATTGAGCCATGAAAACGTCCAGCTAGCACCAGTGACAAGACTCTGTTTATTAGGACACACTTTTAAAAATATCTATAGAACGGTGCAATAGAATAGATATATTATTTACTAGCTGTGCCCGCGCTCCGCTCGCGTGAACTACAGAACTCGCTCCCATTCTCGCTCCTATTCTTGCTCCCGCTCCCGCTTGCACCGCCTCCGCCTCCACCCCCGTCTCTATCCGCCTCCGCCTCGATCGAAATGTGTTCTGTTGCTTATCCTTAGACGCCCCATTTTTTTTGTTGCAAATATCTTCAATGTACAGACACGCGAAGTTTACGATTTTATTTATTAGATTACATTGTAAATTTTTAATATTTAAATTAGGTCTAAGGAAAAAAATGTGTTTATGACAAATTATTATATCCATACTGTCCATACTGTTGAACTCGTTGATGTCATTTGTTCAGAAGCATCACTTTGATGTTTGTTGCCATGTTGCAGGTTCAACTGAATTTGAATTACTTGAATCACATAATTACGATTGATCACTTATTTGTATTGGTAAATAAATAATAACTGAAAACCGACCTAAGAATTTAACAATTTTTTTATCTTGTTTATCTAAAAGCAGAACTATGATCATATCAGGTGTAACATCTTAGATAGGAAATCAATATGTAAACTAGGCAGATATAATCGATACCTAATGGAGTAAGCTAACTCTGGAAATCAAAATTTGCAGCAATAGTTTATTGACATTTAATGATCAATTTAATTGCTTAATTAACTATCTTAAACAGGATAGGAATTAAATTATTCTCAAATCACAAATGTCAGAATAAACTTGTAGCCATGTACGTCAATAAAGTTTAGTAACAAGTTTGTCATCTTCATAATAAGTATAACCTTCAAATCAGCTGATACGAATGGCGCCAAGATTCCAATGTTGATGCAATCTGTTGATCTTTTGGTAAGAGTGTACAAAGGTGATTGAATATGCTCGTACATGTCAGCTGATTCACCAAATCAATAGAATGAAGTCGAAGGTTAACTTTTTCGTCACAGTTCTACCAGCTATTAATAAGTTTCCTGCAGTAACATTTATTTTTTTATGGTAAACTAGCTGTGCCCGCGGCTCCGCTCGTGTGAACTACAGAATCCGCCCCCGTTCCCACTTCCCGTTCTCTTCCCACTTCTACTTCCACTCCCACTCAGACTCGAGACTCTAAATATCCCAATCCCAACCCCAACCTCAACCCCATCCCTATCCCCAAAAACTAAATTTCACTCAATCCCATACGCACCGCGCCGTTCGCCGCGCCGCGGCCGTTTACCTCGCCCATATGATGAACATACTCGTACGTTCGAGAAATATTGCATATTTTTTATCAAAATTTTCGTAAAAAAGAGATGTTTTTTTTATAAATGATTTTTAAATGTGATACTGAGTTACTGGAAGAAATATTAACAGTCCGATTAACAGTCCGGCTTCTAGAAAAAAATACTTTATTAATATCTCAGGTTCTAAGTGGCGTATCAAGATGAAACATGCACCAGATTTTAAGTTAGACCACCAGCAAGACAACTGTTAAAACTGCATCAATTTTCGTTCAGTAGTTTTTGCGTGATGTGGTAACAAACATATATACAGACAGACTAAAAGACAGACAGACAAAAATTCAAAAAAATTTTTTTTTAGCTTCTATTGGCCCTATAAATTATAGCCCCCTCATACAATTTTTTTTAAATATCTCTCATGTACAGACAGACATAGACCAGTTACAGTTTTATTATAAGTATAGATAATAAAATAAGTCAGTATTACTTTATGGCTCATGAACTGTCTGGCAATTCTACATCATCATCATCATCATGTCATGGGGCTGTCCACTATTGGGCATAGGCGTTTCCCAATGAATGCCACCACACCGGGTCCTCCGCCCTCCGCACCCAGCCGCATGTATTCTACAACTGTGCATGTTTGTTCAAAGGAGAATGACCAAAATTGTATGGGAGTTTGCCCTTAAACTTTGAACCTTGCGTCTGGATCAAATTGGCGTCAAAATACAGGCAAAATACTAAGGATTATTGTAAAAAGAAAATCGTTAAACTATATAGTGGGAAAATTGAATAATCTTACTTGGAATGAAATCTTCGTTGGCGCACAGTTTTCACAACACCGTGGGTATATGGCCACGATTAACCGTTCCCAATCTTGATGTCATAGTTTGGTGCGACGGTATATTGCGTTCGACACTACATTAGACTCGTTAAAATAGATTTTTTCACCCAAATACATAATGTAAACAAAAGGAGACAAAACAGCTGTTGACACCATATGGGATATGACGTCACAGTAAGAAACCATAGTGCTAATCAATAGTGAGGTTCTACTAAATCGATTTAACCAATTGAATAATCGATATTTCTGTTACGTAACAATATTTTCATAAATATCTTTTAAGAACGTGTGTATTACTTGAAATCAGTTTAAATACCGAGTTTCCAGTCAGTAAATGAAAAACATAATGGATATATTGTGTGAACCAATTAACCACTAGACCTGGATATGTTACCTATATCCCCTTTGCTACGAACCAGTATATTGGTAAATACGCAGTAAAGTGGTGAAAATCTTATGATGGCAAAACGTGCAATGTTTCTTTTCACTTGTAAGCATAATTTCAATACATTTACATAGCTACTTTTAACAATAGTCAAATTATTGAAAAATATAAACAATGTAATCCGTCTATGTTGATTACCTTGATTATCTATACACAGTGTAACCAAAAAGTTACCTACCTTATTCAGCAGGATTATCTGTCATTCATTCATTCGCGACGGTTGACAGATCTGAATATGAATATAGAAGGCGGTGCCGCGTAACCACAGAGTACCATACAGAGTGCAAGCGTTCAAAATTAATACCTATTTTGGTAGGGTTGTCACATGAAGATAAAATAAGTACTTGTTTATCTGTTTTTTTTTTAAATGTAAGATAAATTACGTTTGTTTTTAATCTAACACTTATTACGACTTTTTCCGGTTTGGAACTCCCGTAATTGGGTTCAAATCCAAAGTGGCATCACACCAATAGACTATTTATGGGATTTCGGTGAAGCAGCTGGGAATCGAGTGCCGAGAATATCCAGAAAGTGCTAGAAGATTCCAAAATGTTCCATCATATCAGCGAATCATCATCATCATATCAACCCTTAGACGTCCACTGCTGGATATAGGCCAATGAACGACACCACAGCCGGTGCTCTGCCTTCTGCAAATGAAAAACGTGATGAGTGGATTATCGCGCAACTATGGTTGACAAATATCGATTATAAATATATATCGATTTTAATTCTGCTTTCACTACTCTAGTTGAAAAGATGCCGGCCGGCTGGCGGAAATCAATCAATGTTTTTATTTTATGTTATTTTTAAACTCCCTATTCCATTAGCTTTAAAAAAAAATGGAGGGGATTCATAATTCAGACCAATATTTATGGTACATGAATGATAAAGACGCATCTTAGGCCCACTTTTGGTCATTCTCCTTTAAGTTCAATCGGTTATATTGAATTATCAGGGGGATAAACAGATTTAGTTTTCCTTTAATGTTTCCTGTAATGTAGTTTAAGTGGTAAAAAGTGTTTTTGAAGTCATTTTCATAACTTTCTATGATTTTTCTACGTAATTTTACACGTAACTATTATCTAAGTTTCAGCTTAATCGGTTCAGTAGTTTTCGTCAACGGACAAAAAAGGGTATAATACCCTTATAGAGGGTCTCCGTTTTGACGGATACCTGAAAATTATAGGAATTTTATATGGTCAGGAATCGAAGTCCTTGCAAAGACCGATGTTCTACTGAATTGCAAAGCGAGTCACATAAGGTAGTCGGTCTGTACATTGTCTGATCGAGTCCTAACAAAAGATTGGATTTGTATTCGAATTTGTATTCAAGTGCAAAATTATGATTGTTGGTACACGAAAGATAATTTGTGAACACTTTCAATAATTCTCCATTAATTAGCATCTCCCGTAAGTTCTAGTGGCTAGGATACCTGGCTTTCACCCAGGATGCTCGGGTTCGATTCTCGGTACGGGAAATACTTTTTTACCTGTTTTTGTTCCTCTTGTAAAATGGAGGGTACGGAAGTTTATGTCTAAGAACTTATTATTTTATCAGAGCTTTTTAAACCCATGATATTTTGTGTTGTTGTATTACAATGGCGACTGGGGCGTCGTCGAGTTAGCAATAAAAATAGAGGTTAAACAAGCATACGTAGGCGTGGTTTTCAACATCAATCCTCGCTTATGGAGACAAATGCTCGAATTCCTCAAAAACAACATCACTGTTCTAAGAAAGACATCAATGTTAACTGAATCGTCCTACTTTACGATTATGACAATAAAGTACTAATTTGAAACTATTTGCCGGGTGCATTCGCATTTGACATCACTAAATCAAGTCAAGTAGGGAATTGAAATACTTTGACTTCGCTATACACAAAATATCATTAATGTCCAATATTCTAAAATGAGGTAATTTTGGTCTCAGCGATGGCTTACAATTAAAAAAGAAATACCCCGTTATATAAGCTTGTCATTTGTTTAAAAAAGCTTTCTTTAATAGTCAATTAGAACTTAGCCCTACTATATACATAAATATTACTACGTAAAGAAGCGACCCTGTTCTCCCCCGCCAGATTGACTTCGTCGCCCGCAAAATAAAGCACAGTGCGCAGTACGAAAGAGATGCATTTATGTGTTGACGTATAACTTTGTTCCTCTCTCGATAGTTTACGCTCACACAAACTCTAATCTGTTCACTTGTATGGAGTATCGGGGTAAGGCGCTAGATAGGTAGGGTCTCTATCTCTCTGCAAACTCTTATAAGAAGTGATTATGCATAAATCATGATATGATCGTTAGTTATTACGTCACGAGTATACGTCATACCAAAGATAATATATTATTATAGGTAGTCATACGTACCATTCGCAACATTGAACACAGAAGAGTCTGGTACTTTAGAATTTACACATGTAAGTTTTCTACCCTAGCCGTGTAGTTCAGGGCTTAGAATAGGTAACAGGTATGGGCAGCAGCGTTCTTATGTGTATATAAGGATCATTACTGCGATCAACAATCCGCCTGCCAAGCGTGGTGATTATGGCAAATCCCCCAATGGACAGCCCACGAAAAGTGGTATACTTCTACGGAGGTTTATGTTCAGCAGTGGACGTATTTCGCCTGATGGTGAAGTTTTCTTCTTATGTTTCCTTTACCCAAAAGCATGTGCAATGATAATTGTCCGTACACTCATTGTTACGGGCCTGGTTTTGAACTCTTTATGTCATGAACAGAAGGAAACGTTCGGCCAGCCAACTAGGCTATGTACAAGCACGATCTGTATACATTATGTACATAACGCCTTAGTCCCAGAGGGGTAGACAGAGACGATGCATCGCCACTTGCGCACCCCTGACAAATGTCGCAAATGGAATTTCCTTCCCCTGTTTTTCTTATAGTTAAGTACTTACTATATAAATAAATTCCAGTCGGCCCTGCCCTTGTTATCAATCGGGCTTTGACTTATTTTTCATTAACATGCGCCAAAGTTCGTCATACATCCTTGTTACTTATGATTGCTATGACATGTGTATTAATCTAGGTCTATTTGAACAGATCTCTGTTAAGATTTATTGCTTTGTTTAATCGAATTTTATTACGTTATGTTCATTCAATCATTGTATGCTTGGTACCGTTTATTTTTATAGCTATTATATTTATAGGTAAGATTATCACGAGTACAGATAAGATTGTGCTTATATCTTTATATATATTATATCTGTCAATTCTTGTCTAATTACTTGACTAGCGATGCTCAGCGATTTCGTTTGTGCAAAAAGTAACTGTATCCCGCGAGATTTTGAAAAATCTCGTCTTATTTGTTGCCTACGTCACTTGAGGAACTTCTATACAACATTTCACGTTTCGAAATCCAGCAGTTTGAGCTGTGCGTTGATAGATCAGTCAGTCGGTACGGGTATCTCTTTTCTCTATTTTTGATAATATATTAAATTACCTTATACATTTTAATTTGTCTTATCTATCAGCCATGTTTACTTTATAGGTAGAAAGAAATTCACAAGTGTTTTCTTTAATAAATTTACATCAATCAACACATGTTTCGTTATCAGACTCAAGATATTTCTTTTTTATTGTAATTACAATTAGTATTAGCGTTTCTTCAGACCGTTGACCGTACGCCAAAGTCACCCAAAGTGTTCCTACAAATAGATCAGTTGTAGGTGGCGTTTCTAAGAATACACAATAAATAAACAGCTTATAATTTAGGTCCCATTCAAGGTTTGTAAAACTGACATTTGAAAAAACGTGGTGCAGTAAAGCTTATTCGGTCTCATTACACATTTGATGTACCTTCTCCTGATTATAACTTTCTATAATTTCTGTAACCATCATCGTCCTCATTATGATATTTACGTCTACTACATTTAATACCTACCTTTCTTCATGCCCGTCACAACACTCGGTCCTTCGTTTTACTCACCAAGATGCTTCAGATACCTTTTTTAGGTCATCAGTTCATCTGACAGATTCCAACCTGGTATAACGTTATAAGTTGTAATATACTTGGTTAAAGTATTGAGTTAGTATAGTAGTATTAAAATTGCAGCAGGTTATCTTTATCCCGAGCCCCCGAGCCACTAGGTACGACTAACTGCTCTATTTTGGCCCGCCAATTTTCTCATCAAAACTAAATAGCACGCACCTTGCACTCTCTGTAACTATGTAGGTACACGCGCATATTCCATTGCTGGGCACTCTTAGATCTGTTTTTAAAAACATCAATGGAGAATCTCATGAAAAGCAAATCGTTTATTTTACTTCTATGTAAAAAATAACAATATCTAAAATATAATTTCCGTATATTTCCTGTCTGGATATCATAGGTTTATTTATTTACAATCAAGTAGGTTTTCGTTTTATCATATTGTTTCCGGATTATATAAGTTTAAGTCACCTAAGAAAGATAAAACGGTAAACAGATATCTATTGTAGTTTATGATACACGAACTATTTATTTTTATTAGTAGTAGGCTACAATTCATTTAAAAGTATATTTCTAATTAGCTGGAATGGTAACAAAGAGTATCAGTCGCGCCATCATGAAATAGAGGGGTAAGGGAAGAGGGGTAAAACGACACTTTCTAGAAGAATTCAGTCCGTGCCAGCCACGGACCGCACGAAGCCTAGGTCTTGAATCTCATGCAAACATGGTAATTACAGTATTGTAATTACCTGGAACGATTTAACAGCTTTATCGCTAATTATATTTTTTTACTGAGTAGGGTTTTTACTTTATTATTATTTAAGGATATTATAGAGAGTCAATAAATGAACCTCTTTCATTCTTAATGTTTCCTTAACCGTCGTTGGATGAGTTGCATTTTTCTGATAATGTAGGGCAATTTATTAAATTGGCAGTTATCGACTAAAACCTGAAAGCCCAACGAAAAATCTTCATTTTTATACTACAGAACCGGTACCAGGTAAGAGGGTGTACTATACCTTCATTAAACGGTTACCGAAGGGTTAAATGAACTGTATACGTAGTTTATAAATTTATAGGACTTTTACATTTTAATATTATAACGGGCCATCAACTTTGTACCTGGTAACGTTAAGTATTATAGGTGTTTTTATTAAAGGATAGATAAAATGTGTTTCAACCGAATGACCCGCTTTCTGTTTTGCTCACGACGACGTTTGTTTTGAAGATTTATAACCTTTAACAGGGGGCCAATTCTACTAACGCATTTTCGCACAAAACGCAACTGAACTGCAGCTGAAAGGCAGGTTTTGACACTATTCGTACTCCGCTGCGCACAACGTTCGTGCTTCAGCTGCGTTTCAGACAAACGTCACGTTCGTTTAAACAAACGTCATACGTAGTTGGAACGAAGGTTCCGTGATTACATGTTCTACTAATATTTTTTCTACATTTTGACAGTTGTCTCAGGTAAAAACGAAACGCAGCTGCTGTCAAAATAGCGTCTGTTAAAATTGTGGTAGAAAGGTACTTTTTTACAAACGCAGTTCAGACGTTACGCTTAAATTATGCAGGAAAAGATTATATTCACAAAAAATAAGGTAGTAGGTAGTAGTAGTATGTGGTCTACTCTCAACTGTTATAAAAATAATCATCGTTTAATAAACAATTAGATATTTACTTTTCACATAGGCTGGTACTAGATCGTCGCAAGTAATTTCGAGTCAAGATAATACTAATTATTGAAATCGGTACCTAGGTAATATAATAAAATAAACTAAGAATTACATAATGAAATATCAGTATATATACGTACTGAAAATAAATAAGTCTCCCCAATGAACGGTCGACGGTTTAATGTTTTTGTTTTTTTGTTAACAGTATTAAGTTTAGGTATGAGAAATACTAATAAATGATACAAGAAGAATTAAAATAATGTCAACTTACCATTTTACGGATACACAGTCAACCAAAAAGAAACACATGCGAACATTTATAATCAATAATAACAATACAACATTTACCTTAAACGCAAACATTTCTCGCGCTTTTGAGAAAAATAGTGTCGTATCTATGAGCAATTCGCGCAATCCGATACTGGACGAATGCTTACAACATACTAGGTATCCTCCCGAACAGCTGAGTATCGTGTGCGTTCGTCTGCGTTTCATATACGTTCGGTTATCATCTGAAGTATAACAATGAGTAGAATACCAATTTGAGTTTGGAACGTAGTTTGACTAAAACGTAAACGTAACTGTTGTTTAAACGAACTATAAATGTTGAAAATAGTAGAATTAGACCCCAGTACGTGAATCAAAAACGTAACAGTTTAATGCTGGGACTCATAAAAATTCTAATGAACTTGACTTCACAATTTCACACGCACTTTCCCATTAGATTGACACAAGAAATGCTTTGAATTCAAGTAGACAATTAACTAATTCCCACTGATACAAGGTGGTTGGCTGGTAAAAAGACAATGATAGTTATTGTACGTTGGGTAAAGTATACATGGTTCCGTTGCCTCCATTTGCACTACAAAGTGAGAAGTTTACACAGGAATGTAATGCATGAAGTTTATTGTTATCATTATTATGTTATTATACTGAGGAATGAAGTATTAATTATATTATGGGCAAATTAAGCAATTATAAAGATTTGCTAGTTTTGCGAAACATGTTATTAATCTATGAGACACTTGTTCATTCGATCATGCAGTTGAAGAGCTGTCTGATGCGAACTGGAAGACATGTTAATACTATTTCACACACGTAATTTATTCATCAACTTTACCGCTTCTGGACAGTAAGCGGTAGTTGATGTAAAGAAGAAAACTTTCAGTAACACATCTTTTAAAATTAAGTTTGTATACAATATTAAAAAGATTAGCTGAAGAGAAAGAAAGAGAAGCTGAAGTAACATTAATAATACTTAGGCGTCTTTTTCATTCAAATAGGAAATCGTCTATATTATAACGTGGTAAAACCATTTTGTTACTAAATATTTCATGTGCCATATATACCTGTTATTATCACAGTGTATCAAAAAGAGAGATAATTTTTCGGACATACCTACTAAATTTACGTTTAGTAATGTTTATTTCTTTCAACTTTTCTCCTAATGACTCTCTACAACGCAGATTATAGATCGCCCTAATAGCTCTCTTTTGCAAAATATGAATGGTCTCTATATCTCCTTCTTAACTCCACATAAGGATACCATATGCCATGATACTTTGAATGTAGCTAACGTATACTCTGTAGCAATATCAGTTGACTGTTTAATTTCTTACTGCGGCGGGCGTACTTTAATGTAGGTATTTAAAGATTTTAACTTTTAGTGTCTAGTGATCAGCTGAAATTGCTGAACGTAAACCTCCCCAATAGAATGCCCCACTTTTGGTGGGCTGTCCATTGGAGTATTTGTCATAATCGTCGCGCTTGGCAGGCAATATATAGAGGACAACGCTGCGAGTGAGATAATAAGCAGTATTTATTATATATTAAAATAAATACAGTTGCAATTTGTCGAAATTTACAATTTAAGCGTTCCTCTCGTTTTAAGCGAAATCTTCCACACATTTTTTATTATATATTACTATATTATTTAAAAAAATCTTAAGCATAGGAATATTTCAATTCCAACTATCCCAAAACTGCGTGTGAAACTTCCTTATTACGTCCTAAACTTGACAATATATTAGCCGAGACATGGCGACAACGTCTATTGTGTTATGTTAATGCCATAAACACAATTAAACTCACTTACTCTCGTTAAACTTGATAATGCTAAGTGTCTTTGCCCTCTCGTCGGTGTTGCCAGCCGCGCTGCCTCGGACTTCAGGGCATTGTTCTGTACGAGTATGCTGAGCTCATCTTGTATTGTCTTAAGGACGCAAAATGAAGTTTCGAGTACACAATCACAATTATGCAATACTGTAGTGCTGTCAATGCAACTTCTGTTCTTCTTAGGACTTTTTTTGGCTACAATGTGCTGTAGGAAAATTTGAAAGCAGATTTTACAATATTTCTAAAACCAAACGGGTTTGTGTGGACTGTCATATACTGTATTGCAAATAGCAGTACAGGATAATAATTTTTAGAAACACGTCTCAGAAATTTTCTCGTTTTTGTTCTAAAATCTAGATTCAAAGTTTCACTTTTCAGACCATGGCATGGCACATATATGAAATAGGATTCAATAATGTCGTGTTTGCCATGTCAGTCAGAATTGATTTTTTCCCTCCATTGAATAAATAGTTTGGTAGAATAAATAACACTGGGTTAATAAGAATTGATCTCAAAAGGAAAACATTGTTCGAATTATTATATTAAATTGTGGAGCTGATATTGTATACATTGTCAGCAGTAGGTACCAAAAGTGCAATCAAATTGGAAAAGAGCTGCTGCATAAATAAATAACTTATTACCAGTACCTTTAAAACTCTTGTTGCAAAATATGTAGACAACGCAAGATGGATAAGCCACGTGACATTATGTTCAAATTAAATGGCATAGAGGTAATATCCCGTAACAAGTAGGTCGCTTCAAAAGCCTGCTAATAGAATAAGATCTCATGAATTGGCTGACAGGAATTTGGATTATGGCATTAGCTCATAAGTTGATTCACGGATCGTAACAAAAAGATAACTAACCACTGTTCTACTTATTACAGTCTATTAGGGAAGATGAAACATTCTAATCTTAATGTTGTTCGCTAGTCGGATACAATAAAGTTTGTTTCTTTGGTGTATAAGTTGACAGATCACTGCTTATAACACAGATTAATAGCCTATTTCTAAATGTTGAACATTCGTCGAACTTCAAAGCAAGCCTTGTTAGGGACGTGAAGCGTTTTCGGATCATTTAAGTCCAAATTTAGATATAAAAAATATGTCAAAAGTTGAACTTTCTTTAGTCAATGATGTGGGGCACAATAACATCAAATGATACATCACCGCCAGCGAGTCGAGGTTCGGGCGACGGAACTTGTTATACCATCAATGTTATAGACCGATGAAGTGCAGCACTATGGAAATTAATCTCGCATGAGAAAACCACGTGAAACGTGATGGGTGTAAAAGATGTGTATTTGCTAAATGTAGTAAATTGACACAAACAGAAATGAGATGCATGGCGCTGGTGAAAACACGAAAGCTGAAATACTTTTGCGACTAGTTTCAACTAGCCTGTCAGAGTCACAGAGCTAATAAAAAAAATTGCAGAATTGAGTGAAAAAAATTATAGTCAGAACTCTGGCCCGCGCTCTGGAACGAATGAGGAGGTACTTGTCACGTAAATGCAAGAGAGACATAAAAGGGAGAATAATATTATCCTGCTTAATGTCCCTGAGTGCGCTGACTCCAACCCTGGCACAAGGAAATCTGCAGATGAGAATGCAGTGAAGAAAGTTGTTCAGCAAGCGACTGGGTCTATACTAGAAATAGTTTCGGTGTACCGACTTGGCAAGAAAATAGATGACGACTCAGGAAAAGTGAGACCACTGAAAGTCGTACTGCCATCTCGCTCCGAAGCACTGATTATTTTGAAAAATAGACAAAAGTGTTCGGGTAATATCCGCATCAAAAATGACCTGACCCCCAAGCAGCAAGAACACTTACGCAATCTGAAGAGTGAGCTCGAGTCCCGTTTAGCCAATGGAGAAGACCTGCCCTAAAGTACGAGGAATTCCAAAAATAGTTGATAACTAAATTTCAAAAAACCAGCAAATTCTATTCCAGTAGTGTCCATAACAACTTATTATACCAATGCTCAATCAATATTTAATAAACTTGACATATTCCAAGCTAACATAAAAATTAAATCCCCTCTATTATTGTGATCAAACCTGCAATTAATAACTGTGTAATAAATATTCCTGTATATCGCATATTTGGAGCAGACGAAAAGGTGGTGGCGTGTTAGTGTATGTGGCCAATGCTGTATACGGCACCCCATCATTGCGAGGACCAACACCAGGTACTATTGGAGACTCTGAATCGCTGTGGCTGGATATGCAGGTATGTGATCATCACTACTTGTTCGTAGCCCTAGACAGGCCAGACGGATCCCCATTACAATCAGATAGACAATTTAATAAATAAAATCGTAAACATAGCGTGTCTGTATATTGAAGATATTTGCAAAAAAATATTTCATTCATTTTTGGAATTTTTGTATGTTTGTCTGTTTATCTGTTTGTCTGTGAGTTTGTGCACGCATCACTTAAAAACTACTGAACGGATTTTGATGGAGCTTGCACAAAAAACATGGGGCTTAACTTAACTTAACATTTAGTCTGTATTTCATCGCAATCGGCTAACTCAATCAAAAGTTATAGACATTTTTAGGTTTTCAAATACATTAGTAGGTAAGGTTAGCATGCAATACGAGTATATTGCACATAATAGTATTTCCGTAATATTCAGATTGCGATGAGTTTGGATTACATTTGGAGCTGCAAGTAGGAATTGGAGTGTGAGTGGGAGTGGGAAAAGGGGAGTGGGTGTGGGAGCGGAAGCGATAGCGGGAGCGGGAGAGGGCGCGGGAGCGGAAGCGGAAGCGGGAGCGGGAGTGGGAATGGGAGCGGATTCTGTAGTTCACGCGAGCGGAGCCGCGGGCACAGCCAGTTATATAATAATATTAAGAATGCTGCTGAAAACAACCTGGTGGTTGTAGTGGGAGATTTCAATTAAGAAGCTTACATTGGCCAGACCTGGTTGGCCTATGAGACTCTGAGGAAGCCTTCATGGAAATGTACAAATTTACCTAACTCAACTAGTCGATCGCCCCACCAGATATCGAAATAATGATACACCATCGCTATTGGACTTAATTATGACCAATGATCCCAATTTAGTTACTAACATTAGTTATGACCTTTCATTAGGAAAAACTGATCATATCACTATCCTTTTTGCAACTTGTACTTAGGAAGAGAAATACTGCTAGCAGTGACACAGCTAGATATTTATTCGGACTTGCTGACTACTCTGTGATCAATGATATATTAAACGAATACAATACTAACATTGATATTAATAGCATTGATAACAGCAATGATGACAAATCATGGGAGAGTATGCTATGTACAATTCAGGACAATTTGGACAGCCACATTCCTAAAGGACATATACATAAAAAAATAAAGAACAAACCTTGGATTAATAAGGAAATAAAAAATCTGCTGAAAGAAAAAAATATAGCCTGGGATAAGTACATGCACACAAAATTGAAGCAGGATTGTGATGAATACAAAATGAAAAGAAACAATTGTATTGCTGTTATGCGTAGATCTCGGGCCAGGTATGACGCAGAAGTGGTTGGGAAAGGTGATAAGGTGTTCTATGCATATATGCGCCGAAACACCTCATCGGCAATCGAAAAACCTCCAGCTATTAGGGATGGAATCGGAAACCTTGCAACCACTGAACTCAAAATAGCCAATGTATTTGCAGAACAATTTGAAAGTACTTATGTGCGTGAGCCTCCATTCAATAATACTATTTTAAATAGTACTTTAAGAGCGGAAGATTCACTAACAGATATCGACTTCACTGCTGAAATTGTCTGCAGATCCTTATCTAAGCTTGGTTGCAACTCTGCCTTTCCATTTAAAATAAAATAAATAAATGAGGGAAAGTCCATATCCAACATTGGACCATGATAAGCTGATGATGATGAAGCAATGACTTACAAATTATCTTGATGAATTTATTAATGACTTTTGCGAAGATATACGATAGGTAATTCAAGAACGTATCATTAAAAGTTTTTTTTTATAAAGAAGGCGCGGTTGGTGTTGCTGTTCCGGTGGGAGCGGCGGGAATGATCCCGAACTCACAATACCGCTAACTAATGAACTGTGAACTGAACAATGGCGTCTTGGGATATAAGTCACTACCTTTTTAAACAAATTACTTTTAGCACAATGAATCTTATTAGGAGTTTGAAGGGTTTGCAAACAACATTAGGAAGATACTTTAGGGCGTAACAAGATATTGATTTATTGATGTATTAAAAGCATTTAACGGAGAAGCAAACAATTTATCTAATATTAATTTTTTTTTTATTAGGCGTCGCATAGAAAAATATGAAGTTTGTTGTAACATCTAAACAATGATACAACATTTCATTGAACTAAATATTGCGATTGGGATCACAAAGTAAATAATTCAAAATGTGTATCATTAATTCATTTCCTTACATTATCCTCAAACTTCTATTAATCGCGTTTTTAACTAAGCTTCTTCGATTCACACTGGATAGTGAATGAGAAAAATAAATACCAGATTAGCAATATTGCTATTTATTGAAGGTTTTCTAACAGAATATTGTTTACAACTACGTTCTATCTGTCACACAGTATAAGACTAATGTAGGTAATTAAGTACAAGACAAAATGTTTATCTAGAAAATGACTTTAGCAGAAAATTGTTTTATTTAATCCCAACGATTGTTTCATCCCGGTGACAGCGGATTAGTCAATCTCTATCTAACATCAGGGGCTAATCAACGTTTAGTGACATCTCTCTCTTGATTGGTAAATTGCCGGATGAGTTCGGGGCACAGGCATCCACCCACCTATGCTCTACTACGATTAGTAGTAAATTTGTTTCATTGCTTCAGATGTAGACATGACGAAGTAGCGAATTTTGCGTAATTTTGAATTATGGTGCATTCTAGAAGACGTATTAAGGTAAGTTCATGTTGAGAGATAAGAGTGTCCGAAAGTAGTCTTTCCCGTCCCTGAGGCTCAATGGTATTTACGAGAACATTCTCAATTACCCCGTATAGGTTGCTGGCGCGCGGGCCACTGAATCACATGATGGGGAACACCTTGTCGCATTCTATCAAATATTTCTTCGAATCTATGTTGCGACGCTAGCTATGCTAGCGACGAAATTGTAATTTTGTTTGCGTTTAGATGAAATTCGCTACTTAGCTGTCGATGTAATTTGTATTTTTGTATTGTGTAGATAGAAACAAAACTACTGCAACGGAGTAAATTCAGCGTACCGTCCCTATATTCCAAGTGAATTTGACGTTTGGCTGGTTTGGTGGCTGCGATGGGATACTTACTTAATTTTTTTTACCTAATGTTGTCATTTGCTCTTTCAAAGAGTTGTTTCAGATTTTTTAGACCAGGTACAAATAATACATAAGCTAAAAGTCTATTTTGTACTGTCTAATGGTCATATACCATTGTTGTCATATACCATGGTCATGTTCAATTGGTAGTCGATAAAAAAATGACGTGTATAAATGTACCAAGTGTACTCATATGCAATAAATGATTTTGACTTTGACTTTGATAAGTGTTTTGCATCTAACTACGAAGATTATCGAAATATGAGATAAGACCCTTTAGAAAGTCCAAAAGGGGTTTGTAGTTCGACGGATATTATCGGAAATGCTTATGGAGTAGGCACCCGTTCCTTAACTTAAAATGTGTTCCTGCTGATGCGCTCCTATGTTCTTCCTCAAAGTAAAAGAACAGTAACTTCATATGTTCCTGAACCAAGTAAAGGACGAGAAAACTTCAGTTTTAAACATCGTAGATGGCATCATCGAATAATTTTGTGTTTTTTATTTGGTTTTGTGAATTTATTAAGGCCATTTCAGTCTGAATCGGAATTAAATTAAGGCAATAAAGATCGCCCACGAGCGAATTGCAACGATTACGTCGATATTATCGTGGCGATTACGACAATTTAGTCGCGACATCGCGTGCGGATCACCAATTAGATGAAACCGTCAATTAAAAGTAGTTCATAAAGTTCAAATTTAGCATCGAGGGAAAATAAAATCAGGGGATCTTCACCGCTTTGTAAATATTTCGTTTTTTATTACAATTAAACTGAGTATTTTATTTAGGTTAAAACCGCTACAAACAACACAGCCTACATGGTTTTAATATTTCACTACACGCCGGGAATTAGACAAGGATATAATCAACATCATTTATCATAAAGACTAGGTAGGGCCAACTTGTAAAAAATCATATCCACGACTTCTGACTTTCGGAGCAAGCGCCCGAACCACTAACAAGTTCACAGGCAGGGAATTTAAATAACAGATACGAATTCTGTATACAGTAGCAAAGCAAGAGAGATGTATGTATGTGTCGCGAGTCTCGCGCCGTGAGGTCGCATACAAATTAGTACTGCGCACGCGCTGCGACAGTTTCACACATCGCACATTGTTCGACCGGCATGAACATTTGAGTATCTAGGATATGACGTAAGGAGCGTCAATGCGGAGCAAGGACAATATTAGTTTCGACGAAAATATGAAGTGTCCTAAATTTGCACTATTATATGCTATAGGTATAGCGGACGTTTATTGCAATATTGGTATCTAATCTAGTAATAGCAAAACGTTTTAAAGCCCAAGGATGTTGAAATTTACGAAAATCATGTCTTGCTGAAAGTTATATGAAGGTTAATTGAAAAACAATAACAATACAACGTCTAAGTATACAGGATATTATTTATTTAGAAAACAATTGCAATTATGTACAGGTCCTTTTTTTATATACTGCACCAAATCGACACTTTAACATAAAGGTATATTTTTATTAAACACTAAACAAATTGAATCACATTAATATAAATCGATGGGAATTAAATTATTATAAAAAAATATAGTTATTTATTTGACTTGCGGCTACTTAGTAACCGCCGGGCAATCTTTGTAAATTACCTACGTCACAACTGAATAAACTCAACCCTTTTCGAGACAGAACATTCAGTTCTCGAGGAGTTACGCGCGTAGTTCTACGCAGGCGTCTGTGTCGCAAGTAACAGCTCCAGAGACTTGTATATCATCCCAAGAAAATCTTGTAATAAATAAAATCGTAAACATCGCGTGTCTGTACATAAAAGATATTTGCAAAAAAAAATATTGAGGGGTCTAAGGATAAGTAATAGAACAATCATTTTTGGAATTTTTGTCTGTTTGTCTGTTTATCTGTTTGTCTGTTTGTCTGTGAGTTTGTGCACGCATCACATAAAAACTACTGAACGGATTTTGATGGACTATTCACAAAAACATGGGGCTTAATTTGGTGTAACATATAGGCTTAATTTCATTGTAATCGGTGCAGTCAATCAAAAGTTATGAGAATTTATAGTTTCCGTAAACACGCATACACTGCGAAGAATGTAGGGTGTAAATGTTCGACTGAATTCGTGAGCGGTAGCGGGAGCGGGTATGGTACCAGTGTAATTTGAGTGTTTAAAAATTAGCTTTACCACAAATTCATCGTAATCAAATAAAAGTTATTCGCTAAATAACTTTTATTTGATTACGATGAATTTGTGGTATACGTATGCAACAAAGTAATGTTGGTCGGAATTTGGATTGCGATGGATTAGTTACGAGGACTACATTTGGAGAGACGAGGGAAAGAGGTTTAAGGGGAGGGTTGAGGGAAGGGTTGCGAGGACTGTTGAGAGGAGGGTTGAGGATCTGGACCTAGACCAGGGCCTGGGCCTGGAACTGGAGCTGGAACTGGACCTGGACGTGGACCTGGACCAGGATCAGGATTTGGATCTGGATCTGGATCTGGATCTGGATCTGGGCCTGGGCCTGGACCTGGACCTGGACCTGGACCTGGACCTGGACCTGGACCTGGACCTGGACCTGGACCTGGACCTGGACCTGGACCTGGACCTCGACCTCGACCTCGACCTCGACCTCGACCTCGACCTCGACCTGGATTTAAAGTCTGAGTGGAAGTGGGATAGGGAGCGGAAGTGGGAATGGGAGCTGAAGTGGGAATGGGAGCGAAAGTGGGAATGGGAGCGGATCCTGCAGTCCACGCGAGCGGAGCCGCGGGCACAGCTAGTCTTTTAATACGTATGACAGTAGCGCCAGCTTCCTTCTACCCTCCAGTACGTAGTAATAGAATTTTTAGCCTCCATTCTGTAGTATTCAATCATCTCCAGAACGAAAAGGGTGGGGAAAATAAGTGGTTATATAGAATACACTTCATATATCTCAAGATACAGGTAAATAAGAAATTTGTTTAGAAACTTTCGTCTTGGGGCTGTGAGGGATTTGTGTATTATTATTATCCCATTCCGCGTGAGCATGTGATTTAGTAATGCGACAAAATTGTAGGATATATAGTTTAAAATACTGTAAATGAACTGGGTATGTAACAAACTAATCACTAATATTATATTCGAATCTAAGACATGTCAAAAGTTGACGTTTTTATTACTATCGACAATGTTCAAACAATTTTACAACAAGGGACGTATTGAAACTTTATCTTATCACGCCTATAATAAGTCCGTTATCTATCAGCTTATCAGAGCGGCGCTATGTGATGGGCCGAGGTGTGTCACCCGTTGACCCATAGCATTTAGTAAACAGACATTAAACTGGTAGGTAATTTTGGCGGTGATGTAATAGAACTGCTGCTGTGGTCTAACATGACGACATCGAAGGCCGTATGCTTGCCCCCTAATCTGGTTACTTTTAGCGTAAGGAGGCTTAATGTTTATATATGTGATTCATATGACAAAAACCTGCTTTTGAAGGTACATATTTGTTGCTAAACTTTATTTGTTATTGGTACAAATGACACGTGAAATAAGGCTGAAGGTAACAAATTGCAAGTGAATCGACGGCCAAGACAACCAGAGTCATCGATATGGAAGGCAAGATGACACTCCTGAGTACGCAGTAAATCGAAGGTTGTAGGTCACAGTAGCCACTACTACCTAGTATTATTAAGTATTCTATGCCACTACTACGAAATGGGCTGCCTGGCCAGCATCGTCGTTTGTTTAAATGTATTGAAAGATGATTTGATTTTGCGTGAGTAGGATTAGGTAAGTGTGGTCTTGTGTCGAAGTCAAGTGTTGTCACATTTAACTGATAATAATATAACCAATACACAATCGGGCTTTCTCAAGCATGTGTCAAGCAAGACGTCCTCAACAATGGTGCGTAGAGGTGAACTAGCATACTGCATTTCATGTATAATGCATAACGCAGTCACTAGAAATAGTATCTACCTACTTTGCCGAGTAAATTTCAATGCCTAATCTGTATATACCTAAGTATTTCTTTAAAAATCGAAGGTCGATGTGTATACAAAAAATAAGATAATTTTATGTGTACTGTCAAACGTTTCCAGTTTTCACACTAACCAATACAGAAGAAATGTAAATACATCACATTTAGTCGTCCAGTTCAATTCTAGGACCTTATGCAATGACGATAATGTTAAAATACGAACGAACTTGGTGATTTATCATAGAGCACTGACGGTACATTAAATTGTACATTTAATTTAAGTAAGACGGAGACTTTCTTACTGAATAAGAAAATTAATTTTATCCCTTTTATTCATTAAAAAATAAGCTACCTAGATTTTATTTAGCATCTGTGATAAATAGGTACTTTACATATGCTATCAACTTATCATGGCATGTAGACCAGTGATTAAACTTGCTCATGATGTAATTGAGGGTTGTAAGTGCGGTAATGTGTCTTCTTAGAAAATAATTGCTTTTCTTGCCTATTAGCGTGAGAATGTGGCGTACAAATGAACACGATATGCCTTCCGTAGCTGGATATATTATATCAACTTGAATCTAATATTAGAATATATCTTTTTTACACGATATACACGATATTGCAGCGTTATTTTGTTAACGTAAGTAAACGTATATCTGATTTGTTACATAATAAAATAATATTTATGTACTCGGAAATAAATAAATATAAAAATATAATGTTGACGCTGTAGCTTATTTTCAACCTACTTCAAAAAAGGAGGAGGTTCTCAATTCGACCGGTATGTTTTTATTTTTTTTGTAAATAGCTGTCGTACATCATAATAATAACATTACGAGGGGCGTTCAAAATATTCTCGGTATTGATATCTTACAACCTCTTTTTGAATTTGTTTTGTTACTGGCTGCTAAGGTTCATTCGTTGACTAAAAAAAAAGTATAATTCCAACCGAGATGTTCTTTTGTTTTTCTGCAATTTCTGAACAAACATGAACACTATGAGTGAATTAACAATGTTAACGAAATTAGAACATCGTTCCGTCATAAAATTCTTGACAAAACAGGGTAAAAATCAAAAAACCATAAAAGAGGAAATGGATTGTGTTTACCGTGAGTCTGCTCCTTTTTTATCTACCATTCAAAAGTGGTCAAGCGAATTCAAACGTGGCAGGGAGAGTATTAAAGATGACCCTAGACCTGGCCGGCCTGTAGTAGCTACTTCACAAGAAAATATTAATCAGGTGGAAAACCTTATATTGGAGGATGGTCGAGTGAAGATAAAATCAATAGCTCAAGTAACCAATCTTTCTATTGGTACCGTACATGATATTATCCATGACCATCTTAATATGTCAAAAGTGAGTGCAAGATGGGTTCCGCGAATGCTGACTCGGCTTCAAAAAGATATGCGTGCAGCTTGTTGTTCCGATTTTATTGACCTGTGTGGCGAAAATCCTGATGAGGTGCTGCAAAAGATAGTTACTGGAGATGAAACCTGGGTTCATCATTATGACCCAGAGAGTAAACAGGAGTCCATGCAGTGGCACATTAAGGGTTCAGCTCATCCCAAGAAGTTCAAGGTCGTCCCTTCCGCTGGCAAGGTTATGGCAACAATATTTTGGGATTGTGAAGGAGTATTGTTAATCGATTATAAAGAAAAAGGTGTAAATATCACAGGACAGTACTACGCAAACATTCTACGTCAATTAAGGGATGCAATCAAAGAAAAGAGGCGAGGAAAGTTAACCAAAGGTGTTCTGCTTCTGCATGACAACGCCCCTGTCCATACTGCTCATATTGCCAAGGCAGCTATTGCTGAATGTGGGTTTGGAACTATAACTCATCCACCGTATAGTCCGGACTTAGCCCCCAGCGACTTCTTTTTGTTCCCCAATCTCAAAAAGGATCTGCGTGGAAATCGATTTTCTGACGATGAAGCGTTGAAGGCGGCAGTGGACGAGCATTTTTACACCAAGGATAAAAAATATTATTATGAAGGATTAAAAAAAATAATTGATCGATCTTTTAAGTGTATTAACATAGGGGGGGAGTATATTGAAAAATAAAAATATCAAACTTTTCGTACTTGTTTGTCTTCATTCGAATACCGAGAATATTTTGAACGCCCCTCGTAAGTAGGTACCGGTTTCTCGCTCGTAGACTGATATTCTAGATGTTTTATTTTTATTTTCTATAGGTTTAGATAACTTAACATCATAGGATAAAATGCTAGAGCTGGTCACTTAACTCAGAATGTGACTGTACTAAAGGTGACATTAGATACTGATGACAGAAAATTAAGGGCACACATTCTGCACCTTAGCCTAGCATCTTATCCCATATAATGATAAGGTTAAAATTTGAACTTGCTCATTTATCAGACGCACTGACTATGGATACCTACATGACAAAAACATGCTAAAATATGTTAAACCAAAACAGAATAGCTTGTAGTAGACTAATAATGGAATTCGTCTCGACGTCGTTAATATTGTAGTTAAAGGAGTGATATAATCGGTAAACACCGAAACACTTAGCAGAGGGTGCAGTGCCCCCCGCTATTGACACGGGAAGGGTTGCGGGGGAGGCAACCGGCAGGGGGAGGTCTATTGTTTGAAATGCGGATGATTTTAGGTCATTGTACAAAACACAGTGACTGTGCAGGTTGAATTGGTAAACTAAAGGGCGTTATATAGTAGCGTGTCTCTCCCCTGCAAACATATCTCAATACCCTTCATAATACATACCTAAGTATTTGAATAACTTTCAATTTATGGTTAGGTATTGAATTTATCACCATCATTCCCTGTCTGTCGGCGTCTACTGTTAGCCTATAGATGTATTTCTCCTGCCTCATCCAGAAGTTTATTAACCTACGATTACTTTAAATTTTGTATGTAACGTACCTAGGAAGTAAATGGAATGGGGGTGACAAAAACTTTGTCAGTGTGGGAAGTGTGGTCAGAGGTAAAATATTATCGATTGATAAATATATTGTAAGATGAATACATAAAAACATAATGCTCTCGCCCTGGTCCCAGAGGGGTATCTAGAGACGATGTATCGCCACTTTACGCGATCCAGCGTCGCAAAGCGATTTTCCTTCATCCGCTTTTCGCCCCGTAATACCACTTGGCGTGGTGTGTGGCGTACTCATAAATATAAGTAGGTAGTTTGTAGTACATTTTCCTTTCTAATGCTTCATATCCTTTCCTAACATCTGTTCCCCCTTGAAATTTGAGGAATAGTCTGTTTACTGATGCTAGCTCTACTATTTATAATTCTATTTTGTATGTTGTTTTGATAAAGATTTAGTTTCTACAATAATATTGTCTTGTTAGAATAGCGCCATCTATTCATCGTAAGCCCAACGACTAAATACTCGATCTTAGTGCCACCTATCGCCAAACTAACAAACCACGTGAATACATGGTATGGTGGAAATTCGGACGAACGAACGTTGAGTTCTGAGTTTTATACGCTTCTGATAGATGGCGCAACTTGCCGTGGTATGACGGGCACGGGCACGGAAGACTTAGGTAGAAGTTTTAGGAAAATTGATATCTTCATCGTATCAGCCCGTCGACGTTCATTGCTGGATATCGGTCTTTTCCAAAGAACGTCATTTTTTCTCATTATTTTGTTTGTAATCTTCCAGTGTGCCAGATAACCTTATTAGAATAATAATATTATTAAAATAAGAATAATAAGTTAACCAGTGCTTATGCATATACATGCGTACATTTTATTGATTGACTGTCCAAAAACGCAACACACATTTTTCAAACTGCAAATGCCTCGATGCGACACGCACAGGGGTAATGAAGCGAAGCACGCAACTCGCTTCCTGGTTGCCGTACAGGCCTCGTAACCTTCAAGGACTTTTCAGTTTTATTATTTTGATGAGCCCTATATCAGATATCACGCTAAATTTTATAAGCGAACAAGGGGTTAGGGCAGTAGATATTTAAATGTATATGTCTGATTTTCAAGCTTTATAGATTTTAATTGAACCTCACTCGCATAATAAGCAGCATTACATATTTTAGAAACGCTGTTAGAAGAGGGAGATAATATAACGGCAGCTGGATTTCATGATTCTTTATTACCATCTTTAATTTTATACTTATTGATAGTTTTTTTAATTTTCCTGGAATTTCCATATTTTTTCAGCTCAATCGGTCCAGTATTATTAGTTGAATCTTTTTGCTGTTTTTAAGAATCTGTCAAAACCATGAAGAAAAAATATCGTGGAGGCGCCCATCTAAAAGTTTTTACCTTCATGGTCAAAACAGATGCCCTTACACCTAAAGTTTTTTAGGCGTTGGGATGTCTGTCTGGCGGATAACTTGAACATTGAAACTTGGAACATACATGTAATTGACCGGCAATTATGAAAAAAAAGAATGAAAATTCCAGGAAAAATTAAAAAGATGGAAATTAATGATTCATGAAATCCCGGTAGCCGGTAACATTATCGTTCTCTTCTAACAGCGTTTCTATCAATTATTTCATTCTGCTATATTATCTAAGGCTTTCTTTTATCCATGCTAAAAAAGACATTTCAAATTAAACTTGAAAAATCGGAGGCGCTGTCGTCGTGGGTCTGAAAGTTGGTGAAAGATAGTTTGTTGTTGATTTTAATCGGCGTTAGAAAGTTTCGTGACTTTTGTGATAAATAGTAAATTTTATGAATGACTAAAGTTTTTATGTGGTAGAAACTTTCTTTGATTAATTATTTAAATCAATGGGAGTAACTATAGAATAGGGCCACCCCCAATCTTCCCGTGGGTGTCAAGGCGACTAAGAAATTGCACCAGGGATAGGAATCAGCGTTCTCCGACCATTACTGCTATCTATCACCAATCCGCCTGCCAAGCGGATTATGGCAAATCCCCAAATGAACAGTCCACCAAAAGTGGCATTCTATTGAGGAGGCTTGCGTTCAGTAGTGGACGTATTTCGGCTGATGGTGAGTTATTGTACTTGCAAACTATTTGACAGTCCTTATGTATCCTTATTGTGTTCGTATCTGGCCTTCGGACTGTTGCACGCAGCAATCCAAAGACTTCAGAGTAATGGGCGACAGTTGCCACTTAACATCAGGCGGGTCCGTTTGCCACATTATTATTTAAAAAAAATATATATATACGTTTTGACTTTATGCTATCTTGTTTTTGTTACAGGTAAAGTTCCAGTTTAAATGGAGGTTCCTAGTGGTATTAAAGGTTTGACTCATCTCAAAACGTTGTATACCTACAGTCTCAGTTTGAACAAAACCATCAGACCGGATCTGATACAGTTTTTACTTAGTAATAGCAAAGGTACTACGTATAATAATAATTATGTATTTATTTCAGGAAGAATTACATACTACAATTGAATTCAAATTTGATTCAAATAGATGATATTGTTGTCATTATTTGGTTAAATTTACATTTTATTTTAAAATTATTTGACTGACACAAATATGAATAACTATGGGTACAGCCAATACGTTTAATTAAAATGAGCCAAAAACTATTATATTGTTAGATTAGACTGATTTTAAAAAACACAATGCAATAGCAATAGGTTAAAATTGAAAAATATAAGATTAAAACTGAAATCCCATGTCATACATCTCTAACTAAAGTCTACCTATCTATAATTTGTTTTAGGGATCCGTCGGAACGGATAGCGAAGCCTTTGTAGCCCTCTGTGTGTCCGGCCGGTAACTCGAATATTATTGACAGATTTAACCATAGAACATACATATGATGGAAAAGAATATGGAAATTGTAGGGAAAAAATATATTACGTACGAAGTATATTTTGCATACTTATTTCTTTGTTTTGTCTGTTATCTATATTTATTCAGTTCCAATCCAAACGTTTGTCCCTATTTAATCTATATAATTAAATTAAATTAAATTAAATTAAATTAAATTAAATTAATCTTTCATTGCATGTAATAAAATTCACAGATATACATTAAAGTAGCTTACGTAAAACATCTAAAAATATTGCATGATTATATAAGATGGTATCGACAAGGTTTTAATTATATTATGAACCTATGCCTACCTAGAACTATTCCCCTGTTATATATACATTTCCATCATTTTATGACTAAAAACTTTTTACCACTATCCATTAGTACAATTGCGTCGAAAAATGTTTTTGCGTATTAGCGCTTTATTTTTAGAGGCTTTGATAGATCGAGTTTTCTTTTGAGAGACATCAGCCGGTTATGGCGTCTCTGTCGCGTAGTTATAATGTGAAAAGGATAGATGTATTTTTATATCGTCTGTGGTATTCGAAGTGAGTGGTAATACGCTCGGAAGGGATTGTCCGATGGTAGTTGCGCGCGCATTATTTTCAGAGCGCAGGACGCACCCTCTCTTAGAGCTATGAATATTCAGATAGTACAGCCGAAATTATTTCTACTTTATTGCATGAGTTTAAGTGCAAACATCGAAGTAAATGAAAAACGAATCCAACTATTGGGAGAGGCTGTTAGACCTATTTTCCAAAACAAAATTAACAAATACCTAATACTATACACGACTAATTTCTAAGTAGAGAGTAGATCGACGATTTTCTTTAATTCAGTTTCTTTTATTTTGACTGATTAACTCGTACGTACTCTTAATAAGTTGAAGTGACTTAGATAAATGCCTTCTCTGACAATTTAGGCAGTCTTCGCGGATTTCAGTTGCCGACAGAGGCCGCCTATACACGGCACATCAGGGTTTGCCGGCGACCACTACGGAACGCACCCCATTTCTATCGAGCCTTCGATATTAAAACCTTGCAATTCAGTATTACATTCAGTAGTAAAACAAGTGGTTTTCGATCATCTTTCGCGAGGTAAGTCTCTATTTGTTATCGATATAAAACACTGCCGAGGCTTCTTGTAACCGCACTGGGAACATTCTAGTCCTTCACGTTCGATATCACTTACGTCGTCGAAGTAAATATTGTACATAGTTGTTCGATATTTTATTACTGTGAATATCGATCGCACCCTCAACATCACATCACTTGTTTGAACAATGACATAAGGTTTGAAGTAAGATGTGTCGCTTAGTGTCTATAGGGACTGGGGTAGCATGTTAAATGTCTTTGTTTCTATATCCCTTGGGATACCTAAAAATAGCTGTAATCTTTCAAGAATATTTTTGTATTTATACTGAGTTAATTTGAGTAAGTGCCCATTAGTGTAAGGCCCAGATTAATGGGAGAAATAGTAAGTGGCGTGGTTTTTAATTTTTTTTATTATCTGTAATTTGTCACTTATGTAGGTACATATTTATTCGTGTCTAAATATGTAGGCACAGATAAAAGAAAATAATGTAAAGATAGTAAGAAAGATAGACGCATAATTACTAAGAAATAAAAAAAAAATTTATATCCTGTATATAAATGGAACAGAAAAGGTACTTCAGTGTCCAAACTCCAGTAGTAAAACAAAACGTATGGTTTCGTATTATTCTTCGCAACTAGTTTTTAAATGTAAAAAACACCTGTTAGAATCCAAATTAAATTAAAAACAGCGTAATTATAGTACGATAAATTGATTTAAAAAACCAGCCAGTTCTTCTAAACATTAGTTGCGATGAATACACGAAACCATACGTTTTTATTATTGTACTGTTTCGATAATTACTCGAATATCGATCTTGAAGTACATGACCTTTATGTAGATGATACATAGAGCTTTCGATTGACTTTATTAAAATACCACTTATGGAAGAAAAAAAAACATTTATTGTGGGTTTTTTGATAGATTTTTTTAGTTACATTATTTTTAGCACCAGGCCACCTATTATTATAGTAGCTATGTCAGTTAAATTTTTTGAATATCTTTATTAGTTAAGGAATTATTGGCTGGTAACACTTTTTTTCTGTTCCATACAAGATACATACATTTATCTAATGCCAAACGAAGATTTACTCTTCCTATTATTTCTCCTGTACAACGGGAATTCGACAAGAAAAGGGCAAATCACAAAATATAACATCCAGACCTGCACCATCTTGTACAAGTACTAAGTAATTTGTATCTAGCTAGTGTGAAACCCACGAAGTATGGCGCTCGAGGTTAACAACCAAGGCACTAGGCCAACGAGGCGAGCAAATTGAAGAATTGGAATTCATCAATCACAGAATTTTTAAAAACAGTTTGGCACTTTTGCCCATTTTCACATTTCTTATTCACATTTAGCGCCCTTTTTTCATATCAGAACAGAATACTGAATCATATAAATAGTAATCTTTTCTGGTTTTGTAACTTTGACTCCCACATATTTATTTTACTTCGGTATATAATTTCCTATCAATATTACCTACAATATCAAAAAAATATTAATTTAAAAGTAAATGTTACCTTGATGTAATCGCATTAAATTGAACCTCGTGGATTTTCCAAACAAATAAAAACTTATTGCTGAACGTATTGATAAGATTAATAGTACCTATGTGATTAATTCTTTAGAAACACACTGCTAAAGATATGACACAGCTTTATCTGTAAAGTACACATATAAATTCGACGCAGTGAGATAATTTCAATATGTGCACCAACAGAAAAGTAAACAGACCGCCAAGAAAAATGTATGCATAAATATTTTAGATGATGCATTAGGATAATTTTCAGCCTCGGTGTGGGAAAGTAGGTAGGATATATTTGGAAGTGATCTGGGAGTGACTCATGCTAGTATTAGGGTTGCTGTTTGACTATAAGTTTTCCCTCATTTTTCCTTTATTTGAAGTCGTATAACGGGCGGTAATTTTGAAGTTTCTAAGATATTTAAACCATATTCATAGTACCAGATCATGCTGATTGATTTATTTATTTAAGAACAATAAAAAATATGGTAGGTAGATTATATTTTAAATAAAATATGTCCTCCAACATGGTGCAATAGGGCAGGGTTTCCTCTTTTTATAGCGAGACTGATTCTGTGGGCAAAGAAGCTGCCAGATCTACGCCCGAAGCGTAAATGTTAATTTATACAAAAAAAAGACTTAAGTTCCATAATGTAAAGATATTTAAAAACGCAGGAAAGTGCACGTCATGCGAATGTGCGAGTTTTGTATTTTATTCCTCGTTTTGCTATAACATCACAAACAAAAAAAAATTTAGTGGAATTTCCAAAAAACCTCACCAATTTTACGTTTATGTTTCAAATTCCGCCCCAATCCGTCTAATTGTTTAATACGGACAAACAGACGGACTAAAAAGATTCGCGGGATCTGAAGGAATTATTCTTTAAGAATCTCGTGCGCGTACCTCAATTTGGTAAATCGATGAAGTGATAATTTAGGGCATATGAAATTATTTTGTATTCTGTTACAATGTAATTTAATTAATCTCTATGGATTTGTGACATGACATGTTCTGTCCTTGTCGTCTTCATATGTAGGTACCTACCTCTTTTTGGTACCCAAATCCTTGTCTGTCTGAGTAGGGTGAGGTTGGCATTTAGAGTAAATCATTAAATCAACCTTAATAGTTGACTCCCATCCTAAGACCTTGATTTGGTGAGGGCAGCCCTATTCGGCTACAGCAATTGAATCACTTGACGGACCGCCGCGAGCGCTCCGACACCCACGGCGAATTACTTTTTTGGAACGTATTACCTATTACTGTTTCATGAATCCAATTGGAAGCTAAAATATGTCTGTTTAGCTACATACTTGGAATTCTTCTTCTGCAGGTGCCTCTTTTATAAATGAATGCTACGAGTGTCTATAAGTACCTCAATGACTTCTAAAGATCAATTAATTGTGTCTATCTCTATGTCATACATAAGGTCATAACATAACGTTTCGAGAACAATTGAATGGTGTTTTACAAAAAACAACACATATCAAAAATATGTGTTTTTTTAAGAGAACGAAAAACATGTGTGTCGTAATATTAGATTTAGTTTTAAAGATTTTATTATCATTATTAAGACAATGTCACTTACATGAGAAACAATATGTAATCTAATCTAATAAATAAAATCGTAAACTTCGCAAAAAAAAACCGGGGGGTCTAAGAATAAGCCACAGAACACATTTCGATCATTTTTGAAATTGTTGTCTGTTTGTCTGTGAGTTTGTGCACGCATCACATAAAAACTACAGGAACGGATTTTGATGGACTTTTTACAGCAACATGGGGCTTAACTTAACTTAATATGTAGTCTTTACTTCATCGTGTGTCCGGGCGTGGGCGCGGGCTTGGGAAAAGGGGAGTGAGAGTGGGAGTGGGTGAGGGTGTGGGAGCGGGATTGAGATCAGGATTGGGTTATTGAGTCTGAGTGGGAGTGGGAGCTGGAGTGGGAGTGGGATGGGGATCAGGATTGGGTTATTGAGAGTCTGAGTGGGAGCTGGAGTGGGAGTGGGAGTGGCGGTGGCGGTGGCGGTGGCGGTGGCGGTGGCGGTGGCGGTGGCGGTGGCGGTGGCGGTGGCGGTGGCGGTGGCGGTGGCGGTGGCGGTGGCGGTGGCGTAGGCGGAGGCAGTGCAAGCGGGAGTGGGAGTGGGAGCGGAAACGGAAGCGGGAGCGGAAGCGGATACGGGAGTGGTAATGGGAGGGGATTCTGTATTTCACGCGAGCGGAGCCTCGGGCACAGAGTAAATAATATTGTTTTTAGTTCGCACCACACACAGACAAAACATTTTTTTTTTTTTACCAACTCTTATAACGTATTTCTTATTAGATATCGTAATTGTTAAGTATATGTTGGGCAAGTTTACCTTTGAATGCGTTAAACGAGTCGATATTTTTATGTGTGTCGAAATGTGGTTTACAGTTCAATACCTTTTTATTATTGTACACAATTAATGTGCAATTATTATAATGAAATAGCAACCATGTATTGTAGGGATTTGATACATAGCATTCAAACATGAAATTCGTCGGAATTGACCAGTGTTGAATTTGTAAAACACCCTTCTATAGATCGACTCTTTTATGTTTTTCTTCATGTGTTCCTTAGACATGATGGGTGTAATCTCAGAATTGAGCGAGATTAAATTGGAAATTGAAGAAAATGTAAGCAACTATTTAGCAACAATAGTATGCGTTACGACAATTATACTCCTAATAGGAATGATAGTTATTAGGAGTATAATTGTCGTAACGCATAATATTCTTGCTAAGTAGTTGCTTACATTTTTCCCATTTAAAAAAATGTACCTACTAGTCTAGTAGTGTGTAGATACATAATATTTTCTTCCTATAGCACGACAAAATGAGTCATACTGTGACTCAGTTGTGTTTGGACGCAGACAATACCCAATTGAGGGCAAAGTTTTTTCATCTAATGTAAGAGTCAAATAATTTTTTGACTTTCTAATTCAAATGAGGTATTCGGACTCTTTCCGTGTCATGAAATAAGATTCAGCAAAAATATGTATGATTGATTAATGATTCGAATTAATCAATGACTAGAATCACAAACAACTGACAAAAATATCTACCAACATAATTACTTGTTCCATTGTATCGAATATACCTACTGTTATCCAACGGTAGATACAATGTTGTTGGATACAGTGACAATATTACTCCTCTGAGTAACGTACCGTACAACAATCTGAATACCTATGGTTCACTGTTTAAATCTAGTAGAGTACATAACACATCGTGTCACTATTTTTGTCACATGTGGATAGACCTATTGTTGTGATGTGATGTTATTAATTTCCCAATTTCATTGACCAATGAATTGATTGATTTGTGCTCAATACTTTATTGTTCCTGTTTTCATTTCTCTTTAGAGTGTACCTAAATATTTTGATCGATAGAGAGGTATATAGAGCAAAGATACAGAATGTAAAGACCACCCGTAGGTATTAAGTAATAAGACCTTGTATGGTATCTTTTAAAGGATTTAACCTTTGCAGTAGTATTATGCTACCGATTAAATCTCCTTAATCAGCGCAGTAATATTAGATTATTATAACAGAAAGAAAATATAGAAAAATTATCTTAAAACCTTGTAATATATGTATTACTAGCTGTTGCCCGCGACTTCGTCCGCGTGGACAACTTAACAACACAAATTATTATGTATTTCGTAGGAATGGGATGTTTTTTCGGGATAAATACTATCCTATGTCCAATTCCAGGACCTAACCTATATGTGTCTCAAGTTTCATCACGATCCGTCCAGTGTTTGAAGCGTGATTGAGCAACAAACATCCAAACATCCAAATATCCAAACTTTCGCATTTATAATATTAGAAGTTTTTATTTTATCAAGGCTTTTATAGGGAGTAAATTATTGCTGTTTTATTTCCTTAAAAAAGTGTAACATCATTACATTTTATCACAGAATATAAAGTACATAACATGTAATACCGAAGTTACATGAACCTTTGACGCAAAGGTTTGCAGAAATCTGCGCAAAGAAAATTCTACATACATAGACTT
The DNA here is from genome assembly GCA_947086405.1 of Esperia sulphurella. Classification (NCBI taxonomy): domain Eukaryota; kingdom Metazoa; phylum Arthropoda; class Insecta; order Lepidoptera; family Oecophoridae; genus Esperia; species Esperia sulphurella. The sequence goes on from OX352261.1 coordinate 8,823,066, forward strand.
ATTTATTACACATTTATCACAGTCCTAATAGTATTTCAATAAATATATCGTATTTATCATTAAAATATCCTATAAATACCACATTTTCATACGATTCACGAACACAATAACGGGTTTGAGCAAAACCCTCCCAATTCCTGTCCGACGCCGAATGACGCGGGCGCAGATATTTTAGCTCTTACTTGCTGCAAAACTTCCTCATCTTTTCTCTTACATTTACGTAGTATTCTCGAACGAGGTATATTTATATTTGACTTTATTTAAAAGCCGATTCGACCAGATGGCAGCTTGCCATTTAAAATATTCCGTCAATACTGCCGTCAAAGTATCAAGATGAGAAGCTACCCCAGTCTCTGTTGGAAGAAAGGTTGTGGGTCTGACTGCGGTGGTGGTGTAGCAGGGATGTCGTGCTTGGGTTTCAGTAGCCAGGGGTCCTCGTTGCCCTGCCGTGAACTTCCATCAGTCTTCTTTTGTCCAGAGTTGGATGGAGTCAGGTGCAGGAGCGGTAGTTGCCCCTTTGGGCATGCTGGTGGTCTTTCTGGTTTCGGCTGCATGTTTTCTGTAAAGACAGATGGTTCTTGTGAATTATTTTATACCGAATTTGATAGAGCATGTTCTAAGGATCTAGTTTCATATTATTTTATTTTGAGACCCAGTTTTTTAATAAACTAAGTAAAGATAGGTATTGATACCAAAAACTGATATGAACTTAAGTACTTTTTTGCAAAATTACACTGTCTTGAATGAAAATTGAAATAAGAGACGAGACATTTATTTTTCAATTGATAAAAAAAAAGAACAAGACTATTGTTGTAATATTAAAGCACACCGATGATAATACCAGATTAAAAAGCTGATTAAAACATTGATGGAAAAACACATTGATAAGAAATTAAAGGTGCCTATTCTTGTCTAAATCAGAAGTTCTATCTATTAAATGTTTTGAATTTACTACCTACCAAAAAACAATTAAATATTACTAACTTTGAATGTTCAAGCTGATATTATCCAATCTAGAACTGATAACTTCGACACCGTTCACAAACATTTGTTTTCCAGAGCACTGTGTATTCCTAGCGAAGGTTTGATATGTTGTGGTCGTTATTTTCTTTGCGGTGTGGTTTTATATCGGCAATGACTCACATTTGGTTTGGCAAGAGAAATTCTCTATCTGAAGCCACGTCACAGCAGGCGACTGACGCCAGATAGTATGACGCCAGAGCGTTTACCGCGGTCACGGTATAGTCCTTAACATTTATATATGAACGTATACTTGCGTAGACAGAACTTAAGTACTATGTGTAATTATATGGCACTTCACATGTACTTCGAGGCATTAGACTTTACGTCGAAAAGTAGTATTATGTCTTTGTATCAGTTTTGTGTCTGATCCCATCATGTATATGTACCTACTCATATGTTCGAGTAGTATTGGTAGTTTATTTTTGTTTGGAGAAGTCCTAGTAGGCACCGATCAAGTTTATATATTGTTGTCGCATTTCATTTACATTTAATTGCGGTAAACCACCATTTCAATTGAAACAATTAATTAATACAATGAAACTGTTGGTATTTTAAAGTTGATAATGTGTATTTTTTAATCTTTTTCTTGCATAGTACTAGTCCAGTTTCGAGTGTGCTATCTAGCTTTATATTGGTGAGGTCGAGGGTTCAAAATCAATGAAATTTACACAGATTACTAAAATAAGACACATTTTCGGCGAGGGAAAAAACATTATTTTTCGTTCTTTATAGGCTACTAGCTGTTGCCCGCGACTTCGTCTGCGTGGATAACTTAACATCACAAATTATTATGTATTTTCCGGGATTATTTTTTATCGGGATAAAAACTATTCTATGCCCTATTCCAGGACCTAACCTATATGTGTGCCAAGTTTTATCACGATCCGTCCAGTGGTTGAAGCGGGATTGAGTAACAAACATCCAAACATCACAATAACCAAATATCCAAACTTTCGCATTTATAATATTAGTAGGATAGTATTGTAAGCTGATGATTTCACTTAAAATTTCTATTTGATTTTTCTTCACATAACTACCTACAATGAGAAAATTATACGCTGTGGATGATTAGATCAGACTCGTTAATATCTACGTAATGTTCTTAAGTTAACACGTGTTTGCGTATCTGAAAAGCCTTTAATCAAGCACACACGAACCGATGAGTGTCTGTTCGTCATGCAACTAAGAATTTCCTGGAAGTTTTTCAATGACTTGAAAAGTATTATTCAAGTGCCTTAGCAGGTGCGTCTGTTCTGACGTCTTAGTTTCAGATAAAGGTGATGAAATACTGTAATCAATTTCCAATTTTCCTTAACCACCAATTGAATACACAATGCTTTAGGTCATTCATGGTTCAGTTGACAGAAGATAAAGAACTGATAGTTAGAAACGCTTTTCCTTAATTGTGTTACTTGAGGTAACGATTGACAGGAGATGCACAATCTCCTATGTTCTTAAAGTTTTATGTAAAACCTTAGACGATTGTTATTCATTTGTCTAAGTGTAAAACTCATCAAAAACTCACACAGATGTCGTCAATCTATAGAGTTATGTCAAAAAAGAGCCGAGTCTATTGTCCATTTTAATAAAATAAAATAGATATCCGCACAACTCTATGGTAGAATACTTCTTATTCTGTGACAATTCATCGGGTAGAAGGAACTGCAAGTTCACTTGAGAATTATAAATAAAATCCTTGTAAGTAATTCTAATCTCTAATGAACTACCCATTTTACTAATCTAGGTTTACGTCACTGGTATTTACTGAAAGTTTTCGGCCACGGACGTCGGTACTTTTTATAGTTCATGGGTATTTTCATTGGTATTCCATGATCATGATAAATCTTCTTCAAATTGGTTTCTTGACAACAAAATGGGTAATACCAATAGAGATAGAAGTTACAGCATTAGCTTCTGCTAAGTTCTTTTGCGGTCTGATCTCAATGTTTTTTGTAACTTTCGATCCATCAACCATTGACTCTTGACATGGGTAATGTAGTGAAAGTCAAGGTTAAGGTTTCTAATTATCAGAACAAAGGCTTATAAGTAATCACCCGTGGTACGGACCACGGGTAGCTAAGAGCTGGTCCACCATACTGGTTTAGTGCTGTTACTATGTTAACCTTACCAAGTTATTGTTTCTTAAAAAACGTTGTATTTGACAATAAACCGTTAAGAACCTCATTAATATGGCCCGCGTTTGAATCTAACGTGAGGCGAGCTTACCCTATATTCTCTCCTTAACCGATATAAGTACATAGGAGTGTCGGTCAGGGCAGGGGAGTCGCCCAATTCACTGCCTTTTCCATCTGCGACAAAGTACACGTGTTTATAGCGTGGATGGACACAAGTCACATACACGTAAACAATTCCGTGTACAAATCATTTGACAGCGGAATTTTTTGTCGAATGCAGGTTTATGCGAAGAGGAAAATTTTATTTCCCTTTTTCGAAATACGTAGGTTCTTAAATTTTTTGGACCGGATAATTTTTTTTTATTCCTGATGGGTTTATGCTTGACCCTCTCCCTCTCCACTGGTAGTCCGGTAATAGAACGGAGATGGCTCTGTAACTTGGTATTTAACAGGCATCGTTGCCAATTAGCCTTCGGGCACGATGCTCAACAATAGGTCCAAGTGCTCAACCTATCATTTCATCAACTGAATTCATATCAATATATAAACTATAAGTGGAGTTGTGAAAAAGGTTCCCTGTCAAACTCAAATCAAATTTGTACGGATAATAGTCAATTATTCTATTTTCAATAATCATATTTTCGTTTATATATTTTCTTTAAATTTGTAGGATGGTTGGTCGCTATTTGTACAAACAAATATTAATCTGTTGCTAAAAAAAAAAGATTCCCACGAATTGAGAACCTCCTCCTTTTTTGAAGTCGGTTAAAAATAGGTAGTAACTTAAGTAGGTAGGTACAATGTTAAACTTGGATAAAAAGATTCCAGTAACAAAACAGTCGGATATAAAAATCGGTCATAGATTTTTATAGGCATCTAAATATAGAGCCGCTATTGACGAGTATTGCTCTGAAAACAACGGAATAAGAAAATTAATCGCTTTGTTTTTTTTACGGACAAGAAATTTGTGAAGTTTCCAATGAAATCCGAGACATGGTGACGCACTACTTCTTCCTTTGTAACGCAACAATGTCACAAACGGCTTGTTCTTTCGAAATAATAAGGTTTTAGTAGAAAACTTAAAGTTATACCTATACGGATGACCGTTCTTATTTGGATAGTTTTAAAATGCAACTTAACCTTACACTTTGAAAAGGAAAATTCACACGCCTCGTCTAAAATCAAGAAACAAAGTCTGTATAATTTGGAAAACACTTGTAACGATGTTTCGTCATTCTATTCTATAATATATTTTTTATATTTATTAGGAGACAAATAAAACTTGTCTAGTTAGATTAGTCTAGAAAGACATACATTAATATAATAACATTAACTAACAAAGTTCATCACACTTAGTAAATAAGTGTAAAATTCGTATGAGTATTTTATATTAGGTTTTAGTTTATTTTATTTAATTATTCTGTTTTCTGTTATATTGTTTATATTTGGCCAATGTATATATATATGGGTTTTTTATGCCTGCAATAAATATATATTATTATTATATTTAAAGTCTTCTCTATAGAGTCGAAACACTACTCCCTCGCGACCTCGGGCCACAAGTCGGGACTGAGAAATATATCCTGGTGCTTCGTGGAAACCAGGAGTTTCCAGGCCTTAAAGTTATTAGAGCTAGTATATACTCCGAACGAACGTTTGACCGTGATCCATCCTCGCCTGGATGTGCTGCATTTTAGATCGATTTATTTGTAATAATACATGTTATCATTAGTAGTAGATACTAAGTATAGGTATATTATTAATTCATTACTTAGTAGATGAGAAATAAGTTATCACATTGCTTTTAATTTAGATGATGTAATCACCCTTTCCATAAACGTAGTTAAATTTTTTTACTCCCACGTGAAAAAACATAACTTATGATTATGAAGAATGATTCACCAAGTATATTGTGATTTTTTTAGTCTAAAGTTCAATGCGTCGCTAAGTCATGTTCATGTCGCACGTCATACGAGACAAGATTTAGGTATGACCGAGTAGTCGTATAACCATTGACCATTACACATAAGTAAATCAACTCCACGCGATTCGATTTTCAGTTGTAAAATTTAGTTTATGTTTAAGTGCCTTAAGGTTTTCACCGCATTTCTATGAACACAATATAGGCGTCAAAGCATTAGCACAATTTACGACACTACGTAGAGTTTAACGTCAATTCGAACTAATAATTATTTTATTGTCTTTCTATTTTCAAGGAGATATCGCAAATAAGTGATCGCCTCTTCGAGGGAAGAATTATGACATAGAAACTTTTACCGTTTCAACATTGTAAAAGATTTATTGTAGTTGCCAAAAGTATGGAGACTAACAACGCAGGCCGGGTAAGCCTTGTTGCACTCACGAGAACACAGAGTGCCAACATTCTGCACAATTTTCACAGTGTTAAAGTTTTTGAATATAAAATTAGGTTTAATTTCCACTTTTTTAGTTCTTTTGTAGTAGTTTTCATTGGCAATTTTTATTAAAAGACAGCAATTTGCCCGGTTTATTGTTCGTCTAACACGCCACTGAAAGGTGCGAAATACAAGTTGTTAACATTTTCCTTAGCGGTAGAATTATTTCAGCCCCCGAACAAAATGAACGAGCTTACGCCTTTCGGTTGCCCTTAACGCTATTAAGTAATCAATTGTAACATTTGTTCATCGCGATAAGTTAAACGGCACCACTACTTCTTCGCCCAATCTCAAGGAAAGTTCTGGAATTAAACACGATGTCAGCTAGATTTGCTATTATTTACCTACGTCGTAATAAATAAACCGGAATTAGTTTCGTGCAACTTTTCCAATTAGTTTCTGCTTATATTCTAGTTTTGTCTTTATTTCCATCATAGTTTCATTCCTTATGCATAATTATTTTTACGTACGAATTATTGTGGTAAATCTACACATAGAATTTTACAGTTGGTTGGCCATTATGCAAAGGAGAATGACCAAAATTGTATGGGAGTTTGCCCTTAAACTTTGAACCTTGCGTCTGGATCAAATTGGCGTCAAAATACAGGCAAAATACTAAGGATTATTGTAAAAAGAAAATCGTTAAACTATATAGTGGGAAAATTGAATAATCTTACTTGGAATGAAATCTTCGTTGGCGCACAGTTTTCACAACACCGTGGGTATATGGCCACGATTAACCGTTCCCAATCTTGATGTCATAGTTTGGTGCGACGGTATATTGCGTTCGACACTACATTAGACTCGTTAAAATAGATTTTTTCACCCAAATACATAATGTAAACAAAAGGAGACAAAACAGCTGTTGACACCATATGGGATATGACGTCACAGTAAGAAACCATAGTGCTAATCAATAGTGAGGTTCTACTAAATCGATTTAACCAATTGAATAATCGATATTTCTGTTACGTAACAATATTTTCATAAATATCTTTTAAGAACGTGTGTATTACTTGAAATCAGTTTAAATACCGAGTTTCCAGTCAGTAAATGAAAAACATAATGGATATATTGTGTGAACCAATTAACCACTAGACCTGGATATGTTACCTATATCCCCTTTGCTACGAACCAGTATATTAGTAAATACGCAGTAAAGTGGTGAAAATCTTATGATGGCAAAACGTGCAATGTTTCTTTTCACTTGTAAGCATAATTTCAATACATTTACATAGCTACTTTTAACAATAGTCAAATTATTGAAAAATATAAACAATGTAATCCGTCTATGTTGATTACCTTGATTATCTATACACAGTGTAACCAAAAAGTTACCTACCTTATTCAGCAGGATTATCTG